>WARS01000014.1:3555043-4781970 GCA_008933995.1 Datnioides undecimradiatus
TAAAGGCTCCAGACAGAAGTTAATGGCAATAATAAATCTCCCATGGCTTTCATTGAGTGTGTAGATGTACAGTTCCTTTTGACATGGGTTGAGTGTTGTTAAGCATAAAGACAAAGCACAACACCTTTTTCTAAGCCCTTAAAATTGTACACAATGCAAAGAAAGCAATGCAGTTGCACAGCTAACATACGCACTAATTAATTAGATCTTAAAAGATCTTTTACAAAATATGGGTATCAGCAGAACTTGGCTCTCGTAGTGGCCGATAGCAGCTCAGCCTCCACCAGTCACGTGGGGATGGGAGTAGTGAGGTCGGGTTCATTGTCGTTAAGAAGAGGAGGGAGCTTCCTCTCTGGAGAGAACACAGACGAGCTCCGCTATTGACTCTCTGGGAATACGACAGCTGAAAACATAAAAATTGCTCCTACAAGGATTTTTTGCACTCAGTTAGATATTTATTCCAAGATTTAAATATCTTTTTAGGTACTACTATGACTGAAGAGATATTTAGTTCAACAGTTACCCAGTTTATATGGGGGGTTCATAGCTGCTTAATTAATTAATTAAAAAGATTAATCAGCTTTTGGCTTTCTCCTGCTGCAAACTAATGTTCTTATATCAGCCTTTCAAAAATCCCACATTGATGGAATTTTTGAATTTGAACTTTTCTTGCATCACTGTTTGCATACACTCAGAAAATTTTGCTGTACTGTCCCTCCTTGTTTTGTAGAGTCTCTTAAAGCCCATAGGTAATGTTTAAAATAACGTTTGCAGTCCCCTGGAATAGTTTTTGCCTTCCCCTGAAAGCCTTGCTTTTTTGCTTTTTTGCAATTTTTCCCTGGAGCAGTGTTATGGTCTTTGTTCAAAACTGTGCAATTCTATACAAATTCAAGTCCAACCCTCCATGTTTTTATCACAGTAATTGCCATGTTTGCAGTATAGCCTTATATCAGACTGCACCCTTTATTTTATGTGACACACTTATTTCACACTGGCACATGTTAGCACAGGGCTACTGTTAACGCCAGATAACGTCAGACTGAGGTGCTGATTATTATCTGGAGAGAGTAGTTTGTTTTCCTTTCTCAAAGTCAGAATTTGTTTCTGTCAGAATGCACAACTTTCTGCTCATGAAATGATCAGTCCCATCATTTCGCCTTTGAGTGTTTTAGACAATTAAGGACATTGTGGCAAATTAACAAACAGGGCTAGTGATGGTATTGGGATGCAGTGTGGTATTTTTTTATTCAACTCACTGGATTTGACTGAAAAGCAGAAAAATATCTACATCTCAGTGTACTGATGTCATCGAGCAACTGCAAAACATACATTGCAGTACCACGATAGCAGGACTGTGAACCCATATTGGCAAGACCTGGTGTTACAGTTATTATTTGAATCAATTTGGAACAGGACACATATTTGGGGCGTTGCCTCAAAATGGTTTAGTGCTTCATTTCTCCCCATCGCAACTGTTTAGAAAAAATCATGCTCCGTTAGATAAGACTTCCAGTCGTGATAGCGAAATGGCAGTCATACAAAATGTGATTAGTGCTGAAGTTTTCTGAGGCATGTCAAAACTGTACAGTGCGTGTAGAGGTGTGTAGCTATAGGCTTCTAAATCCTAAGCTTCACCTCATGTTAAAGCCAGATCTCACCGTGGTTGTCCTCAGACGAACACATCTCTGTAAATACAGCTGGTCTCCAGAGAGTAGTTGAGTCTTGACAGATAATAAGAGCGCAGGTTCTCCTCTCACGTGAAACGGGAGGCCTGTAAGTAAAACAATACAGTGCGGCTGTATGAGGCATTTGAATGCAGATATGATGCAAAGGTGACAGCACAGAACAGTCCCACATGTCAAAGCCCCCCTGCTGCTAGCTCCCCCCATTTGTGTTTTGCTGTGTCACTCAAACTGCTGTCGTCGCATGACATGTTTGAATGAAGTTTTATCAATCACAGTGGTCAAGTGTGACAGTTTAATCAATAAGGTAAGTTTTCTCAGAGATTCCCATTATTTTAAAATTAGAGGAGCTGTGCCGAGGCGGGCAGTGAGGAAGTGAGAGGAGGGCAGGTTGTTTGGTAAGCGGTGGGGTTGGGGTGGGCTCCTAGGTGTTGAGCTATGCTGTACATAAACACAGGGACAGAGAGGCTTCTGGAGTATTAGCCATGAACCAAGTGAGAGAGAATTGGCAATAAACATAGGCTCCTGGACTGACGATCTGTCAGTGCCAAGGTGGACATCTCAGATAGATGGACTTGGCTCTGTTGGAGTATGAATGTTAAATATAAGGACCGGTGAACCACACAGTACAGATGCCAGAGTGCCATGATGCCAAATAAGGTAGTTCTTAAAAACTAAAATGTCAATAGCTGTACACAGGATCCAAGAGCCCAGTGAGTTCAGCAGGACACACGGGGAGACTGTTCATCTATTTTGGAGTTTTATTGCTCTCCTGTGTCTACAAACACACCAGAGCATCATTTATTTGTTGTGCCACGCTCCTTTGTTGTGGAATCATTTGACAGGTTTCAGATGTGCAATATCAAACTGAACGAGGTATTGGATCATAGTCTGTTTATTCAGATGAGTTACTCAACAGTCACAGCACAGACAATGAACTCTCTTTTCTCTTTTTAGCAAACACCAGAGGTAACTGGGAAGAGCAGAAACTTAGAAGTTAAAGAGGACGTATTTAATCCAACGTGAAGGTCTTCTGTCAGTTCCCCTGACCTTATGAGTTTAACCTTTCCAGGGCGTCATTAATAATGACATCTTCACATTAAGAGATTTTTTTTTTTGCCAGGGGCAGTCTGGAGGAAAAAAGGTTCCAGAAGTCCCCTAAAGCCACAGCTCCAGGCCGAGAGCTGGGAATTTGGTAGAACATTAATTACCTGAGGGCCAGAAGGAGAAATGGCAACTGTTGTAAGGTACTGAATTGTATATTGCCCTGCTCGTGTCAGGTTTATAGTAGCACAGTAACCCACTTATCATGTTTAATGGAAGTATTGTCCTTTGGGGGACTTCATTTAGCTTTTCTTCGTAGAAGTGTAATTAGTGATGAGGTATGGGGCTTTCAATCTCCTCAGCGTTCATCTCATAAAGTGTAAAATTCCTCCCCTGTTGGCTGGTCAGAGATTTTTATTGTGACTGCTGAGTCTTAGGGCCAGTCTTTTTATAGGCACGAGTCTGCCAATGGCGAGCCGTGTTAGCCCAAGACAAGAAGGAGTTCGGCAATATATGCAGAACTGCCAGTCAGCCTGTCAGGACTGGCTACAGTGATAAACCAGTGACGGGATGTTAGGACAATAAAATTAAAATCAAAGCCAGACTTTTAATGGTGAGTTAATATTGATATTTGATAACTGATATTTGTGATGATTAATGAGACGAAACCTTGTTTCCACGTCAAAAGTCATCGTTCTCGAGTAAATTACACCTAATCCAGCCTTAAAATCCATTGGGCTTTCCCTTATAAAGAGCCTGCCCACACACACACGGCAGTCTCGCTAAACACAATTTCTTTTTAGATTATTTAATTGGTCCTTTTTCCCCTTTATTGACAGTTTTGAGGCCAACATGCAATAAGTGTCTCTAGCTGGAATTGAACTGGCGACATTCTGGCAGTTCCGTGGCACGTGGCATAACAAGTTGGCTTCTGAGACCAGTTACATAAAATCTATATCCTAAAATCACCCCTTTCTAATGTGAGTGCAGGATCAGAGTACTTATCCCTGGGGTTGTGAGTCTGAAAACATTGTAGAGTTGGATGCTATGTAATCCAGTGAAATGGTGCCAGCATTAAAAAGAGCACCATCTTTTCATTTGAAGTCACTTTTATAATCAGCTCCCAAGGAATCACAAAAAAGGCAGTAAAAAGTAATAGAATCAGCAGCGGCACAGACATAGGTAATTATGTTAAAAACTCCTTTCACAATGCAAGCTTGGGAAAAAAAAGCTTAATACTGTAAGCCTCGCAGTGAGGGCTGCTGTCATTGTATCGCAAATAAATGGCCGTGGTGAACATGTGTGTGCTGTCCGGGACGATTTGTGTGATGTAATTAGATGTAAAATGCTTTTTAGCTGGCTCTTTAATTGACTTTTGGCTAGAGTGATTTGTGGCTATCAGGTTTTCCCTCGTGGCACGGTGTTGTCTTCAGTCAAGGCCAGTGGATTATTTGCAAACACCTAAATCCAGTTTCTTGAGCCGGGCTTGTTCGATCCGCGCCTCGGCTCTCTCTTGTGTGGAAGTGATTTCTACAACCCTGAGGAAGAACTGCTTTGAATATATATTCCTTAGGTGTTAAGATTCCCTCAATGATACTCTCTCTTGCTTCACTTGAAATATATCCTGACGGCTATTTAAACAGACCCACATATTAAACATTCAGTTGAACACCTTTGCATAAGGTAACCCAGTAGTGTCATACAGCATTGCTGACTACCAATCATCTCATATGTATTCCGGGTACCCAGCACTGTATTTTAATGGCTGACATCTCAGGGCTGCAATTCAAGTGTGATTTATATCTTCTCAAGTCATCAGTTACAATCAGACCCAAGGATCTGACTTTGTGCTTGCAGGACAAGCATAGCTAATACAGTGGGGAGGAAAAAGGAAAAAGAGCTGTGTCACATTCCCAATTTTTAGTGAAAATTTGAATCAAAGGTGCCGCAGTAGGGGTGGAGAAGGTTAGATAGAGAGAGTAAAAGAGGGGTGACAGGGCTGCGCATTGGTACGCAAGCCTGTGTCTCATCTTTAAACCAATTTCCTTCCTCAATACTCTGGGGAGTGGTCTGATTTGCACCGTTTCCTTTCTCCGAGTGAGTGTTTATCCTGCTTTTACAATTAGATCTCGCTCCCAGCTGCAGCATTAATCAAATAGCCAGACATATTCCTCGCTTTTGAAGATTGAGCGAATGTGTCCTACATGTCTCTCTCCGTGGTAACGGCCTGTGAAGCAGCACCGTTACTTGTTAAGTCAGCGTCTCACACATACTGCACACAGATTTGACAGGTCAAGAGGATTTCAGGGAGCTCTGAAAGGGAGCAGGAGTGAAGGTTATTTAGATATACGGTGCTGGGAAACACACTTTGCGACCTATTGATTGTATTGATATTGCTCTTATTTATCTTGGTTTGGTATCCTGCTCAAGATATCCTGAAGTACACAGATATTATTGTGACATTGTTCAGAAACACGTTATAAAATATTATAATCGAGTTTGCATGCTATCTGCTCTTTTAAGCCGAGATATTCTTTTAGGCTTTGCAAGGTAAAAACTGAGGCAAACAGATTACTTTGATTTCTTTTTTGAGAGGCAAAGAGCCGAGCACTTCATGACGGAGTAATTTAGCAAAGAAACCTCACAGTTCATGGTTGCAGTGTTGCGTGGGTGTGTGTGCATTTCTCTCTCTTCATAGCATAATGTCAATAGAAATCCAGTACAATCACTTAATGTACTCCACTGCCCCACTCTACATATGGGCTTTAAATGCTTTAATCGAAGACCTGCTCATTTTTATTGGTGTTCTTTATAGGTAAGGTTAGTGATGATTTTCAAATGCACCCAGTGATTTGTGGCTAATTAGGGCAAGAGTAAGTTAGACCACAAAAATGTATGTATGCGCGGGGGCACCGAGTTGGCCGGTGGTGAAACAAAGGCCACAATACACAGCGGGGCCAAATCTCCTTTGTAGACAGGGAGCGAAGGCTATCTAATATAGTACAGAGTGCAGATGAAAAGACCAGCATGTAGTGTAGTTATTACTATACCAGAGGGGGAGAGCTGCATTGTGGCATTTCTCAGAAAGAGATGATTTACCAATAGAGCAGTTGCCTCTGTCACCATGGTTACCTGTGAAACTTGTAACATCCAGCCAGAAACATGCATGACAGCCAATTTATTAGTCCCGAATAATTTCCGATAGAGCCAGAATTAGGAATGTGGGATAGTGAAGATATAAATCACTAATTGGTCTGTTTCATTCCCAGTGATGCCGTGTACTGCTGGTGTCATGTGTTAATTATCATAAGCGAGACCTGCAACAATAACTCCAGCAGCAATGCACCCATCTTATTATTCACTTAATAATCCCTCCTCAATTCTCAACTTTTATCTGCTGTGAAACCTTTCCCTCTACACTGGTGGAATTGTTTATTCTGTATTTTTCCCCACTAAGAGAGCTTTCTCTGCCAACTATATAAGCAGCTATTTTGCTGTGTTGGCCTAAATGATTTGCATCCAAATGCAAGTGGCTTAATGCAGCCCTCAGGTGCGGAGCTAACACGTTATGTGTATTTCAATATTTAATGAGCTAAATGCCAATGCTTCCAAAAGAGTCGTAAAATTCAGTGAAATGAGGACAAACTCTGAGGTGGAAATTAGTTCTCGTGGACAGGAACTGTATGAATATGATGTTCCTCCACCACAAATTAGACTGTGGCAACAACACAAATTGGACAAGTTATTGGGCCGCTATTGCCATCGGTGCGTCATGTGGAAGCATTAACTCACAGTCGAGTGTCAGAAACCAGAACAGTGGTGGCTGTGACAGCTACTGTGACAGTAAACTTGGATCAAACCATAATTCACTCACCTTTTCCTCTCTTATTAATTTTATAGAGGTTTTAAACCAACCAACCAACAAAGTGTTAGCCCCAGATATCATTAAGAACAAGCCACAAATATCATGTTTCGGTGGTTGTTGTTTGTTCCCCCTCTTTTTAAAAAGAACTTTCTAAAGCAGCTGCCCAGCAAGTGAATTGTACATTTGTCGGGAGCCATTTTCAGACACAGATTGGGTACACTAGTGAGTATTTATGGCACTAGGACAGGGTAGTTGGGATTAACTCAAAATAAACTTCAGTGCTCATGTTCCCCGTAATGAGGGAACACGTTACCCAATGCAACAGTGTGGCTCAGCGGTGTGTTTTAAATCATTTATGGAAACAACTGACATCTGTGGCAACAAGGAAAATGCACTACAAGGCTTTAACTCCACAGGCAATACTTTAGTCAATTCATTGTTGTTTTTTAAAATATATAATATCAACAGACTTATGATTCATGTATATACATCATAAGTCAGTGGGGAAACTATGAATCTAAGGCTCAGGTTTTTGGGATTCAGCATGATCCTTTACGATCCTTACAGGATTTAGGTTTAGTTGGTTTTGGAAAGTGTGAAATAAGTAAATAAAACAGTACAGCCCCGGGTATAATAAAATACTTAGAGCACACGCTGGTGTGTTATGAAAGTGAAGGTAAAGGCATACGGTGAATCGTATCTCTGACCACAACACCCTTGTTTTTGCGCTTTTCTTCCAGTGTTGAACTGGAGTACTAATCCCTTCATGCTGAGAAAAGTTTCTCACTTGTTGTGCACGGAGCACGAGTCATCCCTACCGACAACATTTGGGAGGATGGAAATTTGGCTGGTGCATTAAGAATGAATTAATTCCATGAAGGGCAAGTTTAACCTTCAGAACAACATTGCATGCACAAGATGCTTGTGCTGCCTCAGCTATCTTTTTGGAGGTCATTTAGACTAATGCAACACAAACACCAGTGCTATTCTTATTCTGCTGTCACTTCCCATATTACCGCTGTCATGTATGTTGTAATGTTCATGAGCCTGCAGTGACACCATTGAGCATGGGGTGGGGGGGGCTGAGCTGAGCCTGAATGGACACAGACACAGGGGCGTAAACGCCACTGAACTGAACTGAGCTCGAAATGCACTGAGTAAATCAACCTTCCTTTGTAATGAGCTGCTGTGGTGGCTGACTTAATTAAAAGTGATGTTAAATAATTTCGCTGTGGTGATGGTGCCATGAACTCAGCACAGCCTCACAGCGCGACCTGGTACTCCTCTCCACGCCTGATTTCAGCCATCATGCACACTTGAGAGGCTGTATTTATCAAAATGGGAGTATTTATCTCTACTAAGAAAACCATCCATAACATACAATTTCAGTAACCCCGAATGGGGCGAGTGAATCGGGGTGATTGTCCGTCTGTATATCTGATGAAGCGGGAAGCAGAACAATGGAAAAATGAGTCTGATGCTTTGGAACAGCGCCTCAGGAGTGTCTGCTTTCTTCCCTTGATTGCTCCATGTTCCTCGAAGACTGTGTAATATGGACGACAGTTCAATATGAAGGTGGAGGGAGGGAGTACTATTAAATTTGTCTAAGGGTTGAGTGAACTTGTCATGGCATCACACACACATACGCACACACAGACGCACACGGACCACATATCCTGTTTTCCTGGAGATTGATTCTGTCGCGCAGAAATGGGCTCAGGATGAAGTCGTATATTACAAGTTGATTCAGCCTCATTAGAACTGCTTCACACTGGTTTGTGAACAACACTGCAGACATATCTTCGATTTCAAAGCAACCAATGGGATTTTTTTTTGGAGCATGATATGACAGACGTGTTGATATCATGTCTGTCTGTCATGCAAGAGGCACCGTAATTTCAAACAGAGTTTCCCTGGGAGTGAATTAGTCCTGTTGGAAATATGGATTGTTTTTATTGTAGCCATCAACAGCAAAATGGTCCCAACTAAATAAATAAATAACATTTTACATTTTGAGATGTTGTAATAATCATTTCAAAAAGTCTAAGTCCCGAGAGGATCATTAAAAATTAAGCGCTAACCCTTAATACGTAGATGCTTAATTTAAAATGTAATTATTGTTGGAAGTGTGTAATTTAATATTCTTTATCTTGTCATATCCTCAGTCAGCCAGTTCTCAAACAGCCCCCAGCCCCCATCAGCCAGTAGAACGGCAGAGTGCTGACAATGCAGCCGCCGTCACACTGCTTTTATAATAGCATACATCAAGCCTTAAACGCTTCGGAGAAACACTCAAACATCTACGTGCGGGTAATTTTTGTTGCCCTATAGATTCTGCCCAGACAGACAGAGTGCAAAGTAATAGGTGTGCAGCAAAATGAAGAGCACACACTGTTTCTGGCGGCAGCAGTGATTTTTGGAGTTTGGTAATCAGCGAGTCGGTGGCATCTGCAGAGGGCCTCCCGCTTCTGCTCTTGCCCCAGGCGGTGCAACTAACTTGAAGTGCTCCAGTATGTAGAATGCTTTACAAAGGGACTTAATGTAAATACTTCATAGCATGCTGAGTGGCCCTATGAATATGTGATAAGGATAGAGGCACCAATTTGAATTAAACTTTACACGGAGCAATCATTTGCATTAATGTGCACTTTATTTTCGACATACAGTTACGCCCCTGTGACAGTAAGCGAGTAACAGCAAACGACCGTCTTCATCTTTAAATGCATTTACAGTTATGCCGTCTGGCTTTATCTATTTTAAATCGCCTTTTAGTGTGGTGTGGTGGTATTGTTGGTGAATGCAGTGTGCTGTAGTCAGCCACGGACAAGCCAGTGGCCACCTGAACTTCGCTGGTGTTCACTGTAACAGCTGCACTGGCAGCCGTCACTGCACATCATAACTGATGCTGTGCTGAACTCAGTGCCTGTGACTGCAAAAATCACTGGTTAATTGACCTGCAATAACTCTGGTCAGCAGCCCATCTTCGCCTCCCTGCGTGGTCAGACAAGTCCTCATATGTTCTGAAAAGCCGGCGTCGCGTCCATTTATAAAAGCGTGCATTGTCCTGATCTTGTTTTTGTTTTCATCATCCTTGTTCCAGGAAAGAAAAAAGCCTTAAAAACAAGCCTCTGCTGGGGAACAGTAATGCAGTACATCCCAATAGCTTTCTAGTTTGTCCCTCAATAAGTGTCAGGCTGAAAAGTGAAATGGATGAGTTCCTTTGAGTTTCTGTTGGTTGACATGACAACCATGCCCTGAAATAAGAATACAACATCTGTTCAGTCAATAATTGGACCTGAACTCCTTGTTAAAATGTCTCACTATGCTGAAGGTTGCTTGTTCCATCTCTGCAACCAAACCTGCACATTTAAAGAATCAGCTACTTCAAATGTCCCACAAGACAGGTGTTTGTTTTTTTGTAATACACCAAGTAATACACTCCTTTTTTAAAATGTACCAACACTTAACAGGAAGGGTTTGTTGCTCAGAGCACAGTGGCTGAGTCTGTGACCTGCTGCAGCACACGCCGCACTTTATCACTGAGTATTTTGTAAATGAGGTCCATTGTGGCTAGGTATATCATTCCCATAGACAGCTTCATTTTCGCTTCTTGTGACTGCAGAGGACACATACAAGCAAGCGGCAATTAATGAAGGAGTTAAATCATGAGCAGATGAGACTTAAAAGACACCACTGGCCAATTAGCTCCTCCACCAGGGCATAATCCAAGGCTTTGCACCACACTGCCTCTGGCAGTTCTTTCTCGTCCCGCTCAGAGAGTTTTGTGAAGTCCAGCCCTTCACCCCATGTGACCTGGAACTGGCTGAGTCTTACTCTTTTGTAGCCTTCCAGTTTCAGACTGACAGTGACGCATTGGTTGCTGCTGGCAGAATTAGATAGATAAATAGAAAGAAATCCGTAACACTCCAACCTAGAGTCCGTGTCTCACTTATTGATCGGGTCATGCACCAGTAGATCTCCATTTGCCTCTTCTAAAGTACATCGTGCTTTCCTGAGGATGACCCTGAGGACTTACAGATATGAGCGAAACTACCTCAAACCTCCAAGCTCATGTCATTTACATGACAGGAACACGGAGGGAGGATGAAACAATACTTTCACATATCATCTCCTGAAAAAAAACCAGTCATGAAACATTGTTTATATATTTACAGTGCTTATTCAGATTTCCCCCTCTTGAGCTGAGCTCTCACAGAAGAACTATTGTAGGCAGAGAATCATGTGACAATGTACAATGTCAAGTTGCTTTTATTGCAGCTTTGCTGCCAAAGCCCAGAAGTGTTTAAACTGGATCATAGCAGAGCAGGGAATGATGGATGTTTGGAGCCGCTTTTCCAATGTGTGGTTATTACATAGCCCTAGCGTGAAAAATCCTTAGGGACATAAATTCTCACATACCATTAAGTGAAATGTAATGTTAGAGAGGATATTCATCCAAAAATGAAAAGGGTAGATTGCAGAGAATGTAGCTCAGGAAATGGAGGTCTGCCTTCATATATATGACATGCATTATGAGACTGTAATGCTCATCCTAAAGTGGCGAATAGAAAAGCAGAAGGGAAAGGTAAGAGAGAACCTTGACGTGGAGAAGTACTGAATGAGTCATCGTTTAATGTTACCTGCCACTGTGTGGAAACGACTTGTCCTCTTTTAAATGAATTACACACTGAACCTTACAAAATCACCAAACAGAAAGTACATCTTTCAACCATTTGTGTTGTTGTTGCATCACATGGTTCTTTAATCTCTGCTAAATATATCAACGCTGTGAACAGATCACTGCATTCTCCCAGCTCAAAGCACAAACCCCTGCATCTTATCTGGCGGGTGTACTCACTTTTTCACAGATTTAAGGACTCTGGACTCCTCATCTGCATTTATATAAGCATCCATAAAAGCTGGTTTCTGGTCTTTTTGCTTCCCTCTTCCTTGGACAGTCTTGAAGAACAGGAATAGAATTGAGATGCTGGCATAGGCTACTTACTCGACGGAGGGAGCAGCTGCATAAACAATGCTTTATTTCACATCCTCTTAATGTTTATTCACTGGCTCCCATTCGTACACTGATAGTGCTGAGTCACACCCTCATGTGCTCGCTCTCTAATTATCCTGTACCATAGCAACCGTAACTTAGCAATTGCTAAACCTCTTCCATTTGAGAGGTTTTGAAAAATGTCATTATTTTTCTCTATTTATCATTTGGAACTCAGGAAAGTATGAAGTAAATCCAGCAGTGGCTAAATAATTATAAATTTCTATCTAGTTCAGTCTCTCCATGAACCCTAACCCACAAAATCCCTTTTGTGATATGCTGATTTAAGGTCTTTGGGATGAAGTTAAGTCATTAAAATTGACTTGGCTGACTTGTAAATGACTTGTAATTTCATGTAAAATACAGAAAGAACATTGTTTCATTAAGGTGTAGGCTATTAAAGTGGAGTAAGTGACTTATATCAGATGTCGTCTCTGCACAACCATGCAGCACTGTCTGGAGGAGAGCCACTATGAATTCTGGGCTCTCTGACAACTAGTGACACTCTCTCTCAGCCGATGTGTCTTATACCACGTTGACACAGAAAACTGTGAATCGCACAGGGTATTAAACACTCATTCATACCACAGTTATGGTAATAGGTGAAAACTGAGAAAACTGCAATTCATACAAGAGCCTCCCCTCTAACTGTAGTTCCCCCACGGTGCCCTCATGTTTACATATCAGTAACTAAACTGAAACTAAAGTGATGAAAATTATGAAAAAAGGTTGAATACGGTGGACCGTGTGGACAGTTTGGTGTAATTCTGCTTTCAAGTTCTTTGTGCACCACTCAACACAGTATGTTATCGTTCACATTCAAGATGAGTGAAGCTCTTGGCTAAGGCAGCTGGAAGTACCTAAAACTATCTGCAGTAGTATGTGTACTAGAGACATTCAGGACTTGTTTTAATATTATTGACATTTATGCAGTGAGTATATAACCACAGCCCAACTGGAGACCGTACAGATGTGGCTTTGGAGGGTTCCTCTTTTATTGCAGCTACTCACTAAAGCATAATAAGCACTCTCTCAGTAGCACTGAAGTATTGGGCTCACACAGATAGCACCAGCCCAGCTGCCACAGCAGGGGTTATTGATGGGCTGTCACTACCACTGCACAAGCCAATCATTGCTAACCTGGACACGGCTCATTTACAAAGTGTTTTTTCCCCCCTTTTTTCTGTTTGAAGTTGACTCTCATGGTGCCGACATTTTAAACGATTTGGCAGTTTAAAGTTCCCATCTAAAATGTATAATACTAACTGCTGCTGCTGTTGTAAACCTTTGCTCCTCCTTTAATTAGGCTGAAAAACGTGTCCTGCGATAGAAAACAGAGATTTTTGAGTTTGACTTTTAGCAAGACGCTTTGCCTTCTCTGTCTATGACAGGTTAACATTTAAAAGAAGCATTTGTCTCAGCACATGGAGTATCACTCAAAAGAACAGGATTGCAGGAGAATACCGTACAGAGTAGATATTCCCTGTATTACAACAAGTAACAGGTCAAAGAGAAGTTACACTGACTCACAAAGGGCTCCTTCATTGGACTGACCTGACCTGTCAGACCACGACATTATTTATGTGGTGGAGGGCGAACTGGAGAATTCACCCTTGTGTACCTTCTACAGCTTCAGACAGCTGTAGATCAGCTCAAAATGATGGGCTGCTCTCTGAGCGTCGGCGTACGTTTTCACATCGATTAAAAACACAGTAAGAAACGGCTGGAAATCGGTGGAATCAGCCAGGACTGTGTTCATTTAAGTATGTTCAGCTCTCCCAGGTTTAAAGAACAAGATGTCAAGATCCATATACACATGGCATTAAGCAGTTCGCCATTGTTTTTGTGCACACAGTTTGGTTTTGACTGGTAATGAAATGCACCACAGGAGACACAGACTTTCAGGCTAGCACAGCGCAGTTATTTGGTGCATACAAAATAACAGCATTGTTGACACCTGCTCGATTAAAGGGAATAACCTCTCGGAGAAGTCAAGTAAACAGCCATAAACGTGCTCAATGTGAACACGCCTTTGTGCCTTATGGCTCAGAGTATCACCTTGCCCGTCTCAAGAGCTTCCTCTTGTTGAAGATCCCCTGAAAATTTCTCCTCTTTTCCTCCACTGACTGTCTTATCTTATTTGTTACTGCCCAGTCGCGGAGTTCGACTGTGCAAGATACGTTCTACACATACACGCACACACACATATAGGCACAGACTTCGAGCCAGTCACACAACACCACACACACACACACACACATTTCCTTTCCTGCCCTCGCCTAAGGGTTTGGTTTGATTCATGCCCTTTGTCAGAGTTTGAGTGGGTCTCAAAGAAATAATGGTGTGACTTCCCTGGGAGTGTGGCGCCTTCCTTAATTGGTGTCTTTTCTCGCATGTACATCACATTCGCCCTTGTTCACTCGAAATCACACATCAAAGCATCTAAAAACTCCTCTCCTGCAGTGTCAACTTAAAGTTCATACCACCGAGGTCCTGATAGGAGCTGCACATCAAAATCTTCAGGACAGGGGAAAGAGAAAACCTCAAATTAGAGCTGGCCAGGGTTGTATATCCACACAACACATCTAGTGTCCACAGCTTCATTCCTCTGAGATTTTCTCTGACACTAAACACACTCACTGTCTTGTTATTGTTGAAGAATCAAATCACTGCGATTACTGCAGTGAAATATTTAACGTAAAAACAATAGCTTGTGTTGAATCTTTCAATAAGAGAAGATTCACATTTTAAAAGAGAAAAGATTTGACGTGTGATCCAGAGCTTTTCTGTAAACACGCTGCGCTACAAAACAGCAGTGCCAGTTATTATCACTCCAATGAGACTCGACGCACAGCCTTTAATCCTAAAGAAACAAGATTTCCTCGCATCACTTAAAGCAAATGTTGTATGACGCGGCAGACTGTGTTTATGTAGTCAAGCATTACCACCGCTCCAGAAAATCACAATCCCACTGCATGTACGGGCATTTACTTAAAAATCTTACTCTACCAACACGGAGAAGATAAGTAAAGCCGCACTGCAGACATACTGCATATTTTGTTTCCAGCTGCTGTTTGACCACAGCCATGAATGAATGAGAGCTGTTGTTTTGTTTTTCACCCACACATTAGACATGGCCAATTAGAGTTAGTCACACTAAAAAATGATGTGATCACAATCACAGACACAAATCTGTGAAATGACATCGGATGACAAGAGATGTTTGTAAGAAGAATAAATTGAGAAGCTAATTTAAAAGCTAATTATAATGAAATAAATGTAGCGCCTTCCGCAGCCACTGCAAACCGTCTCTTGACTGATGGGGAACATGTGTCTGGTACGCGATGGTTGAATTCAAGCTGCGAGGTTTTCCCTGTCACCAGCAGAAATGAATGGTCATGTTTTTATCCACTCAGGTGTGAAATTGCTGCTGTATTTGGCAGATCGGCGCGGGTTAATGTACTCTCTGAGGTCCTACTTCCTATCCCTCCGCACCGCCCTGGCTAGCGCGAGCAGTCCGTATCACACATGGTGTAGTGGTTTCACAGCGGCCACTTTCGTGATAACAAAAGATTTGTGAGGGTGCTTGTGTGCAGGAACGTGTTCAAACGTGGAAACATGGGCGCAAACCGCTCTGATGGATCTGCCCAAATGGCCGTAACTCCTCGACGGTTTTGCTGGCTCATTTACTGGTCCTCCCAAATGAGGACGAGGCTGGAGTTTTGCCCCCACAGTCAGAATGATAGAAGTGGCCGCTTAATAGCTGGTTGTTTTAGGGGAAAGGGGGCAGGGAGCCATTAAAATAGCCCTGCACCTGCCCATTCTGCGGGGATCACATCTCACTCTGCTGTGCACTCAAACGCCCAGGTTGGAGTCGTTGGGTAGCCGGTCTCATCTGTGCATTGATCGCTCTGTTTTGGATCCTCTTTCATCTATAAATAATGTAGTCATCTGCAGAGTGTACTCCCTCTGAAACCCCCCCTGTTACCAGCACCGGGGAGGCAATCAGCCCTACAAGGCATGTCACGCCAGTCTATGATAATTATTTTATGGATGGTGCTCTCACTTTCACTCTTCTCTCCCAGTGTTCAACTCTCTCTCTCTCTCTCTGTGGCAGATGATTGCACATTTCAGGTAGACCCACTGTTAAGGGCTCTTTTTCCCAGCCCCCCTGCATCTGAAATCCCCTAACACCTACCCAGTGTCGGTCATTCATAAGATCACTAACGCTGCATCAAAGGGTTGAATCACACGGGCCACTGCTGATAGCCAGCTCCACTGGGGGTGGGGGTGAATAAAAAAAACAAGCGTTGACTCTCTTTGTATTTGCCTGTAAATATTGCCCATGTAACACTTTCTCTCTCACTCTCTCCCTCATTATCAATGCTTGGTTGGGTGTCTTAACCAGTGTACTGTAAATGCTTTCAATAGCAATCTGGGAGAGCTGAGAGTGTTGTGATTTCCATTCTGTTGCACATTTCTCTCTGCTAGTCTCCAGAGCGAGTCGGGGGATTGCCAGGGCTCCCCTGAGGTTGGACACCAAGCCCCAGGCAGTGTGAACAGATTAAGCCCAAGATGGAAATTCAGATTTCTTCACTTATTTTTTCCCAAGTAGATAAAATCCATACTGTTGTTTGTGTGCCATGGGGCAGGATGGGTTGTTGGTATGTCACCATTTGGTGCGCACGTTGTAAATAACTGTAAACAGAAATGCTGTCATTTATGATATGTTTTCACACGTGATGTGTTGTGAGGTTTTCTGGAGAAATGAATATCATGGTGAAGCGCAGTTTGTTTTTGTCTCCTTACACTGACACCACTTCACATGGAAGTATGCAAACGACGCAGGAGTTGCAGAGCTGACATGGCTGCTCTGAGACGTTGCAGCTTTACTTTGTCATACAAGCTGAGGTGAGCCTTTGCAGAGGACCTGGCAAATGTGGGATTCCACAGTTCATTTTATTCATTCAGAGCGCCAACACTTGTATTCCTGTTTAATCTGGTTCTTAGACTATTCACAAGCTAAAGAACTGTGTGAATATCACATCAAAAAGCAGGATTTATCCTTTAATCTTTCCATTCATTGCAGCGCCACTTGACATGGGCCATTTCCCATTATGTGGCTTTGTTGTTAGGATTAGGGGCAGGGTCTTTTCTAATGAAATGTGATATCTTAAGTAAGTTAGAAAAAAGAGAAATAATGAATGAAGCAATGGGGAGAATAGCTCGGAGTCACGTGTTTGTATCAGCAAATATGGATTTATTCTGTTACTATTCGACGCGCCGCTAGCTTACATGTTATTGCCTGAAAAGAAATTAGAATATTTTCCCACACAAACTGGATGGGACTGAATTCCCAGTGTTTCACACAGTATGACCAGACTAGATATCTCTAATCTCCTGACATTTCTGCTGCCACTACCACAGTTTCTCTGCTCTGGAGCGTATCTCTGTGAGAATACCGCCGCTTACTACAAACTGATAAATTATTCTGTCGAGGTTTTGAAGACACGCTTGGCTAAATGGCTGCCAATAAACAAGACTCTGTGGAACCAAATCACCCTCGCAATCATCCTGCTGCTGTCACAGTTCTTGAAGACAGGTACGAATCAGTGTAGCATTTGCTTCCCTACAGAGCTGAATAGGAAAACGAGCAAGAAGAAACCACTGTAAACGTTAGAGGTGCCTCCTAACAACCTAATCTGTGGATGAAAAGCGGTGCTGTTAAAATATTGAATAGCACAATTGGCCTTATGTTGCTGTTTTTTATATATTTTTCCACTGAAACACATGAGACATGACTGAAAACCTGAGATGAGATAAATAATATATATCCTATTCTGACATGCCTGTTTGCGCTGGTGGGAAACCATATTTTCCTTCCAGGTGTTTTTCATGTTCCTTTTACTCATCGATCTTTAATTTGAGGTCTGTAGCAATAGACTTTATAGACGCAGCAAACTGCTGCTGACACACAGCATCTAACACCTTCAAATGGGATCATTCGCAGTATTTTGTCTTTAAAATGGTTTAATCAAAGGGTCAGTGGTATCTGGACCGCGCAGATAGTTTTGGTTTTATGTGCTGAGCGTTGGCGATGTTTGCCTGTGGAAGTTCAATACAAAATGTTTTATTTAAAAAAAAAGAAAAAAAAAATCTCTCAGGCAGCACAAAAGCAAGAATTTGCACTAATAAAATACACAATACGATCTTGTAAAGACAAAGTTTAAATGGTTAATGTGATTGGCTATTGTCCAAAACCACAAAGGTGCAAACGTTTGGGTAAAATGATTGTGTCATGGGTTTGGATACGTTTAAATCTATCCCAGCAATTCACAAAAACTGGCATTATTGGTTATTTTTGGTCCATGTCATTAAATACACATGATCTGACTTGCTTAGAAATATTTTATGATATGGTGATTTTTATACTGACTTTAAGCATAAATATATAAATAAACAAGCCAGAAGAGAAAGGCAGCGACCCTGTATTGAACCAGTTAATGTACAAATAGCATACCATATATTTATACTAACTACTGGTAAGGAAAATTATAATCCATGTGTTGAGTCTTATGATCTAAATTGAAAGCATTTATATACATGTGCATAACATCGCATTATATTAATTGCTTATTTTGTACTGCCAACCCAACATTTGTGTTGCTAATTGCATCTGAAAGAATACATTTGACAAAATACACAGCGTATTCTGAATATTTGATAATGTAACAGGAAAACTTAAAATGACCCTGTTGTGAGGGCTGTGTTGAACAGCTTTATGGTTATCAGTTTGACGATTTCCTTTTTTAAAAAACTTGTGGTATCATATAAGTTTATCGAAAGCACAGCTGACAGATAGCAACAAAAGAAAATGAATGTTTTATTGTTGCAAAGATGTCGAAATGTTTACACCCGGAAATACCCAGAAAAGTTGTTCAGTTTTATCACTGAAATATGTTTATGATTACACTCATTATGATGATTATCATAATGATGAGGAGCTGTAGTGTTAGCAGCAGCGGCGGTGGTGGTGCTTCCAGCCACAACATCAAAATGACAGGAAAATGCAGATTTGCACTGCTGCAGACGGACCGGGTCGACAAACACTGTGACACTCTCAACCGGCGTATTAATACACAAGATTAAAATACAGGATTTTTGCTAGTGCAACAAAAATATCAAAGGGAAACAAGAAAGAGAGGAACAAGGATGTAATAGCTGCTGGATACATTGTGCTTAATAGTGTAAAAACCTTTAAAATTAATTGAGCAGCCAAATGTTACTTCATCCTTCTCATGCATGCTTGCAGCTATGGAGAAATCCTTCTGCAAATGGAAATGGCTTTGTCCTTTTGTCTCAGCGCTCAGCGAACGTGTGGCCATCGTATTCATCACATTATTCTTTTTTATTAGAGCCTGCGATATTAATTTTGCGAAACGCGCTTGCCCCTGCATGTGATTGTGCAGGGGTGGTAGGTTATGGTACACAGTAAATGGAATGCAGCAGTATTTTACTGTGCTCATGTTAAACACCAACAATCAGTAATAAGACAGCAATCAGCAGCTATTAACTGAATGTGTATTTGCATAAAGAGCAGATAATTTAGATGATCAGACTATACCACAATTCATCATCGAAGGCGGGAGGCTCTGAACCTTTTACACCATGGGCTGTTTAAGCAATGCAAAGGCATGCGTGACAAAACCTTTTTAAGTGGTAGCTTCCTGTTAAAAATAAAACACAAAACGAAATTTGACCTACATACATGTACAGCGACAGCTAATGAGAGGACGACTTCAGGGTCAGTTTTCTGGAACAGTTTGGAGTCACAGGGAGCTTTGGTCCAATGTTTTCAATTATATCTCATCTCAGTTTGCTGGACAGTAGGTGTGGACCAATATGAAACTCGGACCATTGTATCTATGGGGTCTGAGATTGTTAGCTGACCCAGTATTCAGCCAGGGCTTCATGCTTCACAGAGCCTCTCTGCAATCTACTCTACTGTAGCACCCTAGAAATTAGGGATGGGAGGGAGCCACAGTAACGTTGATACATTTCATCTTAGCTCAGAGGACTGTCTTTCTCATGCGATAAAAAAAGCTGGGGCCCTGCAGCCAGAGTGTCCTGCAAGAAAGAGCCATGAATTGTTGCTAAGCCATTGGGGTTTTATAGGCTATTCCCTGGGAAGCAACAATTATTCCATTGTAATGAATGCATGCACAACTGTGGTGTGGCATACCACATGACCATCTTCCAGATTATGAACGCATCTGATGCCGATGGCAAACATTTCAATCTCTCTAAAAATGATTGTGCTCGCTGCTGTCAGAATGGCTCTGCTGCAGTCATCACCGTACCTTGTAATATCTGAGAAAGAAAAAAGGAAAATGATGTACCTGAAAGCCACAAATGGCCTGAAATGACACTGATAAAAATATCAGGTCTGATGAAACATCTTACAGTCACACAGTCATAAAGATGATGCATATTCGCCAGTGACAAGACAGAAATTGCAGTGTTGCGCAGTGACTACGGCCACAGCAAATCTACATGTTGTGTCCCTAGAGGCTGCCGGGTTCTTGCTCTTCCATCTTCACTCAACGAGCGGGTAACGCGGATTCAGCCTAAGATAAATCATATTGGTTTAAATTGAGCAATGATCTAATTTTTGAAGTGCTGAGGGACAAGAGAGGAGGGGAAAACACTGATCCTACAAAATGCAATTTTATGACTCCTCCTGTCACATCTACTTGCTTTGTCAATTTAGCGCTAACACTGCTGCCTTAGGGGCCTCAGCATGGAGATGTGGTGTGTAGCCACACCAGCCCCGGTTGCCTCGACCGCTGAAGCATGCAAGAGTCCACTTCACATCTCTTACAATAAAATATAGTTAGTTCAGAAGGTTGGGCACGGGGGAAAAAATAATTCAGTGCAGTTCTAAGCTGCACAGGCCTTTGATTGGTAACTGTGAATCCCTGAAAATATCGTGTTTTTCAAAGTGCAGGCTTAAAAAACCCTCAGTAACTTGAATGGACAGCCAGGGAGGGGGCCTCCTTTTTTGCCACAGTGAGGGGAAATGCCTATCTCACCCACCGGTTTCCAATTGCGGTCACTCAGTCGCTCACTCAGGGACACGTGCATAACTGACGGTGTGTGAGAAGATCGTGTTTAGCAGCTGCCAGGCAGCTCTTTGATGAGTCTTTTGCGTCTGCCTGCAGAGCAGGCCTTTTACTTTTTGTATATGACCATTTTACCACAGTGTTGCTGATGTTGAAGCTGTTGCTTGGTAACAGAAAAATCAAAACCAGCTAAACCACCAACTGTATATAAGCTGTACAGAATTATGATCACCAAGCCGGATATAAAAAGAATATGATTGCATATTTATGACCGCGGCTTAAGCTGACAATCAAAATTAGTTTTGACAGAGAGGAGCGTTTTCTCTATAGATGCTAAAAATCTGTTTCTAGCAACTTGTATGACTCTGATAGAGTGTGCTGTGTCTCTCAGTACATGGGAGTTTTGTCAGTATTTGTTGAAAAAGATTGTTTTTTCATTTGAATCTGCCAGTGATGGACGCTGTTGTTGAACATTGTAATTCACAAAGGAAGTGGAGTTGCTGCTCGCAGTTAGAAAAAATAAAATATGTAGACGACAGAGGTAAGACAACTCGAAGAACATCTTGGGGAAAAACACTGTGCTTTCACCTTGTTAACTTAAATTGGCAGCAGCATTTCATAGCGCCGGGGTGTTTTGCATTGGGGCTTCTCACTGAAAAATCTATACACTTTAGTGCTGTTTTGTTCTCTGTTTGCCCTACAAACCTACAAAAGGTCTTTGACTGAGAGATCATAACCCAGTGTGCAAAAGCTACCGTTTGTATCATTGTAAAAAAATACTCTAAAATGGTTTCTGGCTCTTAAAGAAGATACTGCGCGGTTTATTGAAGAGTAACTTGACCTGGTTCAGCCTGAACACACCCTCTTCACAAATTCAGAAAAATGCATTTGAACCTTGGCACACTGCATGGATTTAAAGGGAAGTTACTATTTTGGTAGGTGTGACTATTTTGTCCTGTTTTTAGAAAAATAAGTACTGGTAAACTGACAAATCCTGTTCTTCGTGGTGAAATAAGTCGAGCAGCGTGGTCCCAGATGTCTTTGTCTCTGCGGGTCCTCTTCTGCCATCTCTGCGTGTCTTCCGCTGCTGCTGCTTAATATGTGAAGTGAATAGGAGCTGCTGCTCCTCACGACTATAGCCGATTAACGTGATCAAGATGGTTACTGTGATAGTCTTAACGTGTGGCGGTCTGATATCCAGTAATGCCTGGGTCTGCCCGAGCTCCAGGCTCGATGTCACAAAGTGCCTCCATAGGATTCAGTCGCAGGCACTAAATAGGTTTCCATTTAATACTGACTGTGACATTTTAACCTTTGTGATGAATTTTCCAGATTAACAGTACTTGCTATCTGTGTATTGGTGGGGGCTCAACAAGCGCACAGGAAGAGTTCAGTACAGAGGAGAAATAATCTGCTTAGAAATGGCGGGAGAGAAGTGTCAGCCTTCATCTTCTCAGTGCTCTCCGCGCTCTGTGGAGGTGTCTGTGGCCTTGACAACAACATTACATGCTCACCAGGCGAGGTGTATGACCCCCACTGCCACCACCCCCTCCCTCTCCTTCCCCAAACACATACACACACACATGCACAGTACATATCCCACCATGCAAAGGCTTATCCTCACAAGTGTTATCTTTACTGAAGCCCTTAGAGAATCTAATCATGAGAGCTCTGGGTGGAAACCTGAGTGTAGTTTATTCTGCTGAGCTGTACTCTTAGATAGCACTCCACAACACTCCTCTACACATGGGCCACATGCCACACATGCCAACATTAAGTCCTCACTTCAAGCCGATGACGCCCGTCAAATGGAGAACACGACACACCGCTGCAGACACACACAGATAACATGGGACGAAGTTTGTGTAATAGAATCACTGCTCTTGTGGCTCTGACTGTAAATGGGCGATAGTCTGATTGCTGCCTCGCGCAGCAGAGATTCTCCAGCGGATGAGTATTCGCGCGGCAGCAGGAGGGGTCTCCTGTCCCCGGGGGACAGGCAAAGCCCAGCCATGCCTACAGATTGGAGCCCCTTGGGAGGCAGAGAGGCTGGGAAACCTCTCAGGGGAGGGATGTACAGGGGGTCACATCCCCTACAGACATTATTTTCGCCCGTGATTGTTTCTATCTACCTTCCTGAGAGTGATACTTGGATATTGTCTCTGTCTCTGCCTCCCCTCAACAGAAGTAGTCCCAGACATGATGTCGGCATGCGAAATTGGTTGCTCGTTGGTGACGGTGACATTTGAGCTGCTAATTATTATGTTCTCTCATGCACTGTTCCTCCACTGGCTCTAAATCTCTCTTTGAACATCTCAGGTCAGGAGCGGGCCTTTTCTCAGTGTAAGAAAAAATTGGAGTCTATTATGAATCAGAATGCAGTCTAGTAATCCAGAACATGTTATTAACTGCCCATTGTATCAACAGACATGTAATTTGGGAACTTGGATCTTTAATTTTCACTTTAGACTTTTTTTGTGTTGCCTTTTAATTTAGATATGACAATTTTGGACCGGAAATTAAGTTTTCTTTATCTTTTAACCTGACAGCGCTTACTGCTATAGCTGAATAAAACCGAAAATTCAGATAGTGCCAGCGGTAATACACCCACAGAATGTGCTGTTCACTTTGAGCCTCTCTTCTTATCTGCCATGCAAGTAAATAAAACGACCTCTGTCTCCCAGACAGCTCGGGCTCTTTACCTACAAAGCATCTGTGGCCGTGTTAGAGGAGCAGGAAACAGGTCTGCGCTGCTCAGCTGTAAGAAATGTTTCTGTCATGGCTTTAATCTTGTTTGCATTTGGAGGCCAGTGCATCTGAAACTAGCTCAATTAGACAAGGGTGCAATCCAATCGAGGAGTGTACAGCCTCACTGTAAGGCGACGACTGCCTGAATCACTGAATCTTCAACTGGCCTGCATCGTAACATGTTCTCCTTAGACCCTGTAATTGTTATCCGCTTTCAGAGCTGGTCCTGTGTGCACCTGTTTGACCCGGTGCTGCTGTCCGACCACGGGAAATCACTGTATTGCACCCTGCCTGTCCCCACTGGGACATATCCACTTTTTTTCAAATGTAAGAGGATTTTTTTTTCATCTTCAAAGGATGCTCATTTGAAATTCAAATTCCGCAGACATGTTTCGCTGCACGCAATAAAGGGCCTGCTTCAAAATACTCTATTTGAAATAACTAACTACAGCAGCAATGTTTATTTAATATCCTCAGACACCTCATGTAGATGAGTTGAGCAGTGAGTTGTGAGAGCCGTGCAGGACAAATTCATTACATTTAAGAGTTGTATTGTCATGTGCGCAGCAAAACATGCACTGTTCATCAGCTGTGGCCTGTGCAGAAGCTTTCCCTCTGGGTCCATTATGTCGATCATTTGCAGGAATTCTTTAAGATCTTCAGGATTTGGACAATGTGACACAATCAGGAGAATGAGACTTGCGCTTGTGCTTCTTTCATGAATGGACCGTACTTCCTCTGTGTCGTTGCTGTTAAAACCTGACTCAGGATTTTAAGAAGATAAAGTAAGACACCTCTTCCCATATTTTCTTGAAGTTAAACTTTTTTAAATCAAATAAATCAGAAAAGCATTGCTTGTTTTTCAGACTACATGTTACACAAATTACTTTATAACCATAAAAATACCAACAGGAGCTGTGCCTGCAGCCATACAGTCATACAACTCCATTGTACATTGTGATATACATCATTATAATTGAGGACGGGTAAAAAACTTGACTTTATAGACTAAAGTATCATATCGTTCAAATTAGAGTATCTTTAAATCAAATTGGAAAACGTGAAACTTGATTGACAGCAGCCTTTTTATGGTTTTCTGCAGGTTTTCATGATTTATCGCACAAGCGCTTCACCTCCTTCATGTTGGCCAGGACTGTACTGGAGGTGTAAGCTCCTTGGCCGGCGCTCCTTGGAAGTGTGGGAAGAAATTTTACGAATATTAGCCGGTTTGTCGACTGGTCAGTATAAACCACTTGGTCACATGGGCATTATAAGCAGCATTACAGGCTCGGGGGCCTGTGAAGAGAGCTATAGACCTTTTTCTTTTTTTGGAATATTGGAGATTTTATTACCCATCAACCCGTTTAACCTGAGGCAGGAAATCAGCTGCTCTCTTGCCACCATTTCTCTCATTGTCTCACATTCCACATTACCCATCGGCCAATTTTAATTGTACAGTTTGCATATTATTAACTTGGGCCCTCCCCAGAAAATGTAAAGTGATCCTAAATCACATTAGCTAACAGTTGATTCATTCATCAGTTGACTTTACTGTTCCCTTGATACTAGATGGTCCATTGTGGTTCACCTCCTCTGATTTTATACAATTTCAAACCATTTTTCTTGTATTGTGCACTTCAGAAATCATACTGGTCCTATCATGGTTCACATATTCAGATTTCAGTGAGAGGGCAGTGAGAGTGAGGCTGCACATAATCTGTGCATCCCCAGACACATTTTCATAGAGTTTACAGTTTTTGCGCTGCCTAGTGGATACGCTTCCTGTAAATCCAGTGTTTTCTTACACAAACTCTGCAGGCTCTATTGTAGCATAATATTTTGCCCCCTCTGTATGTGAAATCACAACCATATGAACTTTATTCATGTATTTTCCACTTTTATTTCATGTTTTCAAACCAACTAATACGTGACACCTAGACATTTTTATTCTGGTGATGATATTAATGTCAGAAAGGTCGAATAAAGATTAATGAGAGATTCAGTCAGAGGGCTGCACACTGAAGGCCTTCTCTTTACTCTTGTGACTCACTTTAAAGCCATTGAAGGCAGCAGGTATCCGTTCCATCTGCAGTCTATAACTAGAGTGTTGTTGTGCACCGTCAGGCCACAATTACGTACGGCAGATCCGCTGGTTAAATTTTATGCATCATCTGACTGTTGTAAAAATAACCACAGAAACCTCCGTCTTTATGTGCGCATCAGACTTGCCGTCTCTGCCTCAGGACTGTCCCTTCCTGCCAGTCTTCACCTGATGTCTCCACACAAAACACCTGGTAACCATGGTAATGCCTGTGCGCCCCATCTTTTTTTAACAAGCCTGTCTAAAGTGTTGTGTCCACATTGTAAATGATAATACGAGCAGAGATGTGGCCATAATGAGCTACGTGTTGTAATCCAGATTGTTCGGGTTGAGTTTTATAGTCCTATTTTATTTTTTTTAAATCCCAATTTTGCAGATCAGTACCCGATCATGTTTAAGTGGCCTCATGAAGCCTAAAGAGACAACTATACTGCTCCAACATTATGAGCACTTTATGAGCACAGTCAAATGTAACTGAAATAAAGTTTGAGACTAATATTACAAAAAAATGCACCGGACCGGACCACATTTTAAATTATTATTCTAACTTTATTTATGTGGTCATATTGAATTGCAGGTTATTAGAGTACATGGATCATTATTGACACATATAAAATGGGTGACTATTACACAGGTAAAGCATGGTAGCTGTATTCAACATGTTTACGAAAGGGAGCTCATCTAAAAGCAATCATCATCTCTTGAACCACTGCACGTCCCAGACCGCTTCAGATTCCACCTGAGGAAAACTGTATTCATACTCTCAAACTGTCAAAGTGTGATCCCTGTGTTAAAAGGGCATGAAAGTAACAAATGTGATTGGCCATGATGGCCACAGCCTCTAAAGCACCCATCAATATGTATGATAATGTATTCCTTTTGATCATTACATGTTAAATAAAACACCATGAAGAACGTGGTGATCAGCCCATGAATGTTAAATCTTTAGTTAAATCGTTAGATTTTTTTTTTCCTTAATTATATGGACAATTGTTTATGATCATATTGCAGTGTTATTTCCACAGCAAGATACAGATTTAACTATAAAAATGTCAGTTGTTCATTGTAAACATGTAAACGTGTGCATTTAAGCAGTTGTGCCTTGTCTTGGGCAGCTGCCACTGCAGAAAATACGTTCCTATAAGCATAAACTTAGATGGTATTTCTCATAGTGTTTTTTTCTCTCCCAGTTTAATTATTTATCAAGACTAACTATTCAATAGGATGTTTGTCAGCGGGTGTTAAAGCTCTCCTGGGCCCTATGAACCACAATGTGACTTTAAATTACATTTCTAATGAGACACTTTACACCAAAAATGATTTATATGGGTCACAGTGGCACACCAGAGAATTTACTTTAGTGGCCCACCCATGTGTTTCAGTAGGTTTCCTCATTACACTTAGAAAACATATTAACATGTCTGGGGGTTTTTTTTTTTTATTCACCTTTAATGTATTCAGCAGTGTGTCATAGAAATCTATATGTGATTTGCATGGTCAGCTCATGCATAAGGAATGACATACAGGAACATAATGTACGATAAAGGTGGGCTGTGAAACCAGATCATACTAACCAGCGCTCTCGGATGAGGCGTGACCGTATGATTACAATTTATAGCTTCTCTAAAAATGACTTGAGGGATTTGACAATACCAGACTTTTCCCAAAAATAAGGGCTGATAATGTGCATTAGTAAAACGTCTGTACATGTCATTGGATAGACCACAAACTACAGCAGATATGTTGGTTCCCCTTCTGCTGCACCCGACCCTCTCCGACAGGCATTTTCACAGAAGACACTTTGACATGTCAGGAGAGAAAGCACAGGTGTAAATAATATAATAAAATAATAAAATAAGTCATTGATGACTGATGGCACCATTTTCCAGTTTCAGAGTCCTGGTTTTGTTCATGTTGGCTCACTCTCACACTGTCAGGATTTACTGTGACACTTGAACTGAACAGAGACATTGTTAATGATATTTGTAACACCTGTGCTTTTTCCACTGTAACAAGTGAAAATGTGTGCTGTGAAAAAGGCCCATCTCCAACGCTCCATCAATTCATCAGTTTCACATGGCCATCAAACTAACTCTAGGTAGGTCATTAAAGGACATAAAACAGAAGAGAAGCTCGCTAAATTGTCCAGGAAACAACTAGAATGAGATTTATTCTTTAAAAGTGTCGTTTGGGTTGTCTGATTCATGTGTAATAATAGGTTTTTCTTTTTCTACCATATTCTGTATATCCAGTCGGAGGAAGAGATGATGAAAATAGGAAGTGTACAACAGCAATTGGGTGATAACTTTTCTCCAGGCTATTTGGAGAAGCACTGCAGAGATATATATAAATCTGTATTAACGGTATTGAATTAAGGACTCAAAGCCATGACACGCAGCCATGACTTCCGAACAGACCTATGCCCAGCTGAGCCTGATTAACCTCACAAAGTCCAGTAAGCAAGCCAAAACCACAACCCCCAGTAGAAGGAATGAGTCCATGTATCCTTGTGTTGCCAGCGTAGTGTGTTAGGCTGGTCTTTGTCAGTCAGGGCTGGATTTAAGCCATTTTTAGGACACAGCCATTGTGGTATTTGATATATACAAATTAATCACAGTATCGCAGCCAAAGCGTAGCTCATAAATGCCAAAAATAAGGGTGCAGCTCAACAATAAGTCTTTATTACATTGTACGAAGAGTAAAAACAGTCAGCAATCGGGAGTCCACGTGTTGAAAAAGCAGCACTGAGTTTATTATAACTGCACTTTGAATGTGAGTTATTTATAAAATGGTTTAACATATTACTGCTTTTTTAAAAAAATAACGTTCTCAATTCATTACAGACGCCCTCCAAGCACCTCCCATACAGTCACTAAGATAAAAGTCTACACAATCTAATGTCCCTGGTATCTAGTATTTCTTGGCTCAGTTAGCCGAACTGAACTAATAACACAACCTGAGCTCATACAGCTAGTAATATAATAATAATATAAAATATTACGTCACTCTTTTAGAGTTTTTCATTAATGATTTTATCTCCTGACATGGCCTTTATTTCTACTTTAAACTCAATATTGGTTTTCTTTTACTGCTTCAGTCATGTTGTCAGAGTCTTTGTATATAATGTATTAATACCAAATAATACAGAATAAAAATGAGTCACAATTTCCACCTGCTCCAACTATTCCTTTTGTGACTTTTTAGCCTTTTTAATACTTGCCTGTATTCATTAGAGCACAGCAGATTGTGCGCACTGTGACTCATTGTTGGTGGTTTTTGTATGTGAGTGTTTTTAATGTCGTTTCTTTTTAGTTCAAATGACCCTGACTGTTAAACCAAAGCTAGCTCGCCACAAAATAAATTGTTGCAAAGCCAGGAGTCAAAGCAGGAACACTTTAGATTTAACATTGTAACATATTACATAATAATTTACATAAATGCTGCCAGTACAATAACTCTGTTATTGCTTTATAAAAGATGATTTCAGAAAACAGATAATCCTAAAGCTTTTGTCTTAAACAAACAGTCGTCTTCTAGATCCATCAGTTGCTTTCGGTCTGAATAACCAAGCATCCTCAACAACCCCCCGGTATCTCCCTGTCCATGAACCTCCACCTAAAGTGTCATCCTCTAATATGATGACAGAAGATGCAATCAGTGTTGCAATTAGCAGGATGAAGTCATCCACTTGTGTTCTTGACCCTGTTCCAGCCAAGCTGTTTAAAGCCAGCTTCCAGTGCTTCTCTCAGGAAACAACCATTATCACAAAGTGTTCCCGAGTTCAGACCTCTTCCCCAAAGCTTTCAAAACAGCTCGGGTTAAACCTTCATTTAAGAAATGGTAGCAATTACAGACTCGTCTCTGATCTTCCTGTTCTTGGTAAACTCTAACAATAGAAGATCCTGCCAGTGGTGTATGTAAACTAAATAGAAAAAAATGTAATTATACACACACACACACACACACACACACACACACGTACACAAATATATATATATTATGAACTATTATATAACAATTTTAAACTGGCATTTAATTAGCAGACGTGTCACTTTAATTGTTTTCATTTTTCAAAGTTTAATAATTTATAATTAATTACTTGTTATGTTGTTACTTTGTTATACTTTGTATACTTACTTTGTTATTTGTACTATGTTATTATAATATGACAAAAATAAGTGAAATATAATAAAATATATTATTTAGTTATTTAGTATTTATTTAGTAATGTTATTCGTTAAGTTGTTACATGCAATATTAGTTTATTAGAAAAAAATTATACTTTGTCAGAGGTTATTTAATTTTACAGCAGCGCTGATATATTTGTCCTTGCAGGGACGGCAGAATAAACACCATTGACAATATCCTTGTAAAAAATACCAAACATTCAACAGGAGCGGCACATTAATATTCTTTTTACAGTTCAATACTAAGTGTCTCCACACACTACTGGTCTGTATTTAGCTCTTAATTGTGAAATGCTCTACGATGTTTACCAGCAAGTTTCTAACTTTATTCTCTTTTCTGAGTTTTCTGAGCAGGCCACATACAGTGGGTTAGTCAAAGCCGAACATATACATGTTGTAATGAGATAAAAGACCCTATAAACCGGCAACTCGCCGGTAGTGATAAATCCAGTTTCATGTGTTTGTGTCCTTATTAATATGTGTCAGTAAGTGTTTGTAAAAACACCCATAGTATGGTACAGAAGGACAGTGATGTTTCATGATCCATCATGGTATATCAGTTCAGTTTGTCTTGAAGGAGGAACAGTGCTATGTTTTTTAATATGTCACCATTCCTATAGCATCCAGTTCTCCTCTGGGACTTCAGTCCTTCTAGATCTCTGATTACAGGTTGGCATGAATACAGCACTCTGTGGTTCATAGGAACGAAATATATTTGGCTTGCTCTGAATTGAATTTGGAATTGAAGTAAATTCCCAACAAAAACGTTTCTCTCTTTCACTGTCTTAGTGTTGCTCTTAGTGTTGCTCTAATGCCAGTGTCTCTATCTATCATAAATTCTAGGCAGGCTCAACCCATTCCCTAAAATCTTAAATTTGATATATATATAGTGTGGAAACTAAGCTAGGAGACAAATTGGTCATGCTTTGGCCTAGACCTCGGTTGGGCAAACACTTTCAAGTGGCTGATAAGGATGAGTTGGATATAAATATATAAGCACCTTTGTTAGTTATATGTTTTTGGTAGATTCATTGTCCAGGGGAGGTCGAAAGATCAAATTAGCTGCCGTATGAAATGATGGCATTCATAACTCTACCTACAAATAAAGTGCATGCGGTTTTCGACACGGGCAGGCACAGCATGTTCTCTATCTGGTCAGAAATCCAATCAAAAAAGAAATGCACAATTTAATTTCATACACTGATTAATGTGGAATCCTTGGCATTGGCTTGTTTGCTCCACATTTCCCAAAGCTGCATTTTGTTGTGATACTCAATCAAATTAGCTTTGAATTCCAGTGATCATCAGACTCATTAAAATGTGTTTATATTGCAATCAATTTTTCCATGCCTCAGTAAAAAGGCTGCTGCACAGTCTTAGTTATGTGCAGCCAATATTCCATCTCTCTGAAGTTTGAGCAGCCTTCTTATTAGGAAACAGCTCTAGGCAAGCCCTGGCACATAATTTACTTTTACTTGTTACTTGTTGAGTACTTAACAGTACAGTATTTTATGTAGCCCATGTTAGTTTGCCATTGTAATTTAACAGCCACCACATTGAATGTCCTCTGTGCTTTGAGATACAATATGAAATAAAAACTCTTGATAGATTTATATGCTTAGTGCAAATAATAAATCTAAAGCAGATATGTAATTCAATAAATCTGGATTACATTAAGAGAAATGCATCTCAGATTCAATTTAGGACTTATGAGGCTTGAATTATGAAAGACGATTACTGTCTGCCTTCTGCCATGACTGCATGAGAACTGAAACTGAGAGAAGCATTTTATCAAAAGCCTCTGACAGTTAATATAATTCACTTTTATAAATAAACTGCAGTTAAGATAACTATTAGGGGAGATGAGCATTTTGGGGAGATGATGGTTCGCTTTAAAGACTTAAAAGCCAATTGAGGTCAGCATCATGGGGTATATATTTTCATCTGCTATGCAATTGCAGAACAGTTGCAGCTGTTCTGTTGCGATTAGCCTGACACATGTGGTGTGTACAAAGTGCTACCAGGCTAACAGCTGAGTCAAAAGTGGAGGGCCAGACCCTCCTAATGGGATTTTTAGAGGAAGACTTTCTCTCCTTTTTTTGATTTCCTGCTCCGGTCTCAGTGGGTGTAAGTGAAAAGTAAAGTATCCTCCCTTAAAAGTCTCAACGGAAAGTGATTTGCATTGTATTATTCAAATTGCAGTTAAGTGCATAATACGCTCTAATTACACGGTACAGTACTGAGTGTGTTTTGAATTCATGCATTTCATTTTTCAGGCAGACCAACAGACTGAATCACACAAAATGAATAATGGAAGGTGGCTATTGTACAGATGTAAAATAGTTCTCAGTGCCGTTGCTCTTTACAGGGAGAAAATGCACATTCTGATGAGTAAATGTCTGAGCATGTATGGATTCACATACGTGCCTATTTCTGCCTATTCATCAGTCTGTATGTGTGAAGCTTATACACAAGGGAAAACCTCTGTTTGCGTGTGAAACCCTGGTCAAGTAGCATTTGCAAATTAATTCTGAGCACTTGTTTAAAGGCAAATGCAGACCTGATGGACACTGTTTGTCTATAGGGCATTGAAGAAGGTACTTGATTTTCAATGATCTACCTTTCACTGAACGATGGTCTTAATTGCCTTGATATGGTAATTCCCATTCATTTGGTATGCTAAGCAGTTAAAAATAAATAAATAAATAGCACAAGTGTTATATTTCAGTCCTCTTTTGTCTTTGTGTGTATGCGTGGTGGGGGCAGCCTATCTATGCTCCTGAAATAGCTGAACTTTTACACGCAGCGGGTGAAACGTTTACTGTCACATTTAATAGAATGACCATAATATACCTGCAAGTGATACGAGTTTGTCGCTCAAAATCAATGAGGCATTTATCATTTGCTGTGCGTTTACACTGAAAACAGCCCTGAGTTAAAATACACAAGGGTGGGGTGGGGGGGGGGGGGGGTGAGATGATGAAATATAGTCTGGGAAAGCTGAGTTTGAGTATTAGATTCATGTGCTTGAAGGCTTATCAGATGTCACAGCACTGCATCTATAATACCATCTGGAAGGATTTCACAACTCTGAGCAGTTCTCACAGTGACAATCAATCCATCCCCTGTTGCTACAATAGATTCAAATTAAGCCATTCTTGTACCAAACTTTTCTACCAGGAGTGATGCATGTATGTGTTTAATTGACAAATGCAGCACTTTGCCAACGTTTGCTGCATTGGCATGCAGCATTGGCATGCAGCAAATGAGCCAGGTTCAGTTTTTTTTTTTTTTTTTTTTTTTTTCCTATTTGACTTTCATTTTTTTTCCCGGAGCCCTCTGCATTGGATATGAATGAGGTGTCTGCCTTTTTTTCATGCAGCACTAATGTTGAACATGGTCTTGGCCAGGTGGGGGAAACCTGTCAAAACTTTCCAGCCTGTACTTTTTCAGCTTTAGTTTAAATATCTTACATACCTTATTGTGTGCTCTACAAATGTTTTTTTGTGAATGTCAACATGCATGTGTGAAATGATGACAAATGTAAATCATGTTTCCTGAATTCAGACTGGTTTGGAAATGGTTACAGCTGTTGAGGATGAACAGTATGCCTGGGTTTGTGGAATATTTGCATCTGCATCAAATCTACTCAGTCAAAACTGCAAAAAAAAAAAAAACCAGCACAGGAAATCTTAAGCTGCCCACAAGAGCTGATAGCTACCTACTTTGTGGCATATTATTCATCAGATTATTATTGATGCATCATGCTTAAAATACAGTCGGACGTGGATGTGTCTGGCTCACAGAATCAGTAGCGGTGGGTGCTCTTTGCTGCGCAGAGCATTTGTTTTTATCTCCACCTAGCTGGAGTGGGAGTTGGGTTGCGGCTGCTCTGAGCTCACATGAGGACACACTGCAATTCAGTGGAGAGAGAACAGGCAAACACAGGATTTACAAGAGGGAAAAAGTGCAAAACATCACACATACCAGTGTTGCTACTCTTAACCAGCGTCCTACTCTTTGAGCAGGGGTGATGACATGACACAGTAACGGTTGGATGCTGAGGTTTATCCAGCTCTCTTTTTCCCTTTTTTGCTTCTCAACAGAATAATGATCCCACAAGCAAATTAGGATAAATTTTCTTTTTTTTTTAGCACGGGCATTTTTACTCCTTGTATTTGGAAAAGCAGAATCAGCTCAGTGATGTAAGTGTACCATAAATGTTATCATTTACACAAGGGCTACCCTGTTGTGGCGTGTATTCTGTCCTATTCTATTGAAATCATTTTTATCAGAGATCATGTGAAAATAAAGTGTTATTTCCACTGTGGTGCACTCTCGAGCAGCAGAAATGTTCTGGTCACCAATTATTTAAATTTTACTTTGGATTTGCATTCATGTAGGTGTAGGCTGTGTTTATGGCCTTGCCATTAACTCATAAGAGGTCATTAACAATGGCTGGCAAAGCATGATTGACAAGTTCATTAATTAGATGGCGAGACTTGAGAGCATGATGGTTTGCCTTCATTAAAACAAGAAAAACATTGTTTTTTGTAGAGACTCATGCCTCGTGACTCGTGTCTGTCAGCAGCAACTGTGAGTTTTTCACAACTAAACTCCACACTCCACACTTCTTGTGAAAATGTCAGCAAAATGATGTTGACTGTATATGCACGGTTACCATTTGGTGACATGTTCAGCTGAGGAGTTTAGCCTGTCTGGTTTCTGCAAACTCACATTCTATGGCCATGGGCCAGTGCCAATCAGCCACTGTCATCTTGCAGAAACACCCATGTTTGTGTGTGTGATGTTTTCTGCTCGTTTGCATTACTTACCGAGCCTCCGTGATGTAATTTGCATCTGAAAAGATTTCCACAGTCTTTGCTGTAAACTTCTTGCTCCTGCAGAGAATGACGACATTCAAAAAGTTGACATGTCAGCTTTGAGCCCAGGAAGAAGACGGGCGCTTTATTCCCTTGAATATCACCAGGAAAATGAGAGTCATTTGGAGTAATGGCTTCCTAGAACTCCCCTTACATCAGCATGAGTGTAAAGGCGGATGAGTGGCAAGCCACCAGGATGTTACAGTGCTGTTTTCACAGCTCAACAGGAATCACCATGTATTTGACGGGAGTGCAACCACACGCAAACATGGACTCCAACTGTGTATAGAGAAACAAAGATATCACCGCACACATCCACGGGGCCATAAAATGCGCACGCACTGCTCCACACGCGCTCACTTAACTCTTAATTATCATGGATGCTCTAGTCATCAATTATTAAGCACACTCTAGGCGTTGCTAATGGTATTTTTGGAGAGGAAGCTTTATCTACTGTAAGAAGGTAGATGTCTAGTTTGGGAGTCTGTGAAATAATTTATTGTGGCCCCCACAGGCAGTTTAAACGCTGTCTGTATTTAAATCTACTGCAATGTCTCAGCAAGTTTAGGTGGTTTTGTCTGACCCTAATTCTGCATCCACTCAGATTGCAATTAGCTTTTTAGCTGGCAAGCAAAACCTTTCCAATACCATCGGACAAACATTTCAGGCATCAGCTACAGTGACACTACGGAGCAGGTGGTAGTCTGCACGGCCTACCGTCTTACACCTTGGTTTCATCAGTGCTTTTGTCTTTTTTTTACTTGAAAGAGAAATTGGGATATTCTGAAACGTAAGTAAATGTAAATGACTTAGCATGCAGACAGGGGATCTTATCATTTGGAGTTTTTACCGTATGACTAGTTATAATGATGGCAGTTTGATCGACAGATATTCATATTACAGCAGATGGCTGCAGAATTTGAGGCCGGTGGCGGACGTTTCGGGGAAAGAGAATATCTATTAGGATATACTGTAAGACATCGTCTCCAGTGGCTTAAAACAAAATAAAACACCTCGATATCACGGCACTGTGACGGGGCTTGAAATTCACCTCTCAGCTTTAAAACAAATGCTTTCAATTTGGGACAATCCAAGCATCACCAAAGTAAGACATTGCGCTGGGTGAAGTAGGGATACTGTATTTCAGAGGGAGAAAGAGAGAGACAGGGAAAGGCTTTGGTGAAATCAGCAGTGTTGCTTGTCAGCTTCTCCGTAATGGAAAATGTATTTAAAATGGGGTCTACTGGATCTCATTTTACGAATCATTAATAATAAATTGGTGCCATCAATCCTAATGATGACGGGTGCCCTATTATCAGGCCAGCGTTTGGGAAATTTCTGTTGGCTTGGATCAATTAATTCCCCTTTTCCCCATACATAAAACATCTGTTTGGTTTCTTGAAAAACAGCGTTGCATAAAACAAAGGACCTTGGGGTCTGTAGGCTTGCTGGTTGGATCAGTGACCTATTTAACCCCTGTTTGCTGTTGATGTTGACTGCTGATACCGAGAGACAGAGGAGACTGAGAGCAGGGAATGCTAAGCTCAAGGCAATGGCCACATACAGTATAGGAGGGGAAAAAAGCTAAACCTACAATAGCTGAGTTAAAGATCCATGACTGTACAAGCTCCAGCCATATGACCACACTAATAGAAGAGATTATTTGGAGTACTGGGGGCATTATGGTTAGATGATCATGGATATGTCCTTGAACAACATCCATCACTCATATTTTCCCCCCTCGCTTCATGCCATGTTTATGAGCATGCCTTGATATGCAGTCATTATGAGGATTTACTTTCACATATACAGCATGCAGGTAGGTCACTGCACACAAGCACAGGTTATCTCAGAGACGTATAAAACAGAGCGCCATTTATTAACTGTAAACCGCTCTCACAACAGCGTTATTTTCATTTCTCATGACAAACACGGGCTGACTTCCAAAATTGGGAATGTTGAAAAAGGTGCACGTCAGGACATTTATCCAGCAGGGCGGTTCATAGGAATGTTTATGGGCCTCTGTGGGGCTAATGATGTATTACCAAGCTCTAACTCTGAAAAGAAAGCAACTGAAAGAGTTTTGATTTAATTACATTAAAGCTGCGATTAAATAGCAACCCTGTCCACAGCCAAAACATTTTGGGTGTGTTGAACGCTTGTTATACATTTGGATTAGACAGAAGAATACAAATGATCTGAACTGGAATGATGATATCTATTTGTTCATTTAATCAACAGCACACTTGTGCATTTTTAATTTCCCATTATTTCTGAGAAGCGTCAAAAGTCCTGCTGCACTATTAGTTTGAACTCAACCAGGAGTACTCTACTGCGCTAATCTGAGCTTTTAAAGGCTAAAGTACAACACTGACTTATGCTTGCATCAGATCAGCAGCCCCAGCATTGAAAAAAAAAAAAAAGCTGATGGCACCACAAGCCACGCTACTACTTTACGGATGCTACCTACTGTATGTGGCCATAGTTTGTGAAGTTACAGTCAACCTGAGGCAAGGTATTTCCAACACCCTGACCCCAGACTCCTCCCCGCTGAAGGCAATAACTGAAGCCATGAACTCTTTTATTTACAACATGTGCTTCTATATTATTGTTGAAAATACCGAATTTAGACGGATGGCACTGACCCTGTGACCAAGGTAAACAGCACTCCGTCAGCAGCATTTCCTCCTTAGCTGGCTAAAAAGCTACCTAGTGTACCATATCACTGCCTGTGTTTACTATTGCTGGTTTGAAAGGGACCTTATTTTTTGCACAATTTCACATTTTTTTTTTGAAGTTCTGCAGTTTCACTACCTCCAGTGAAATCTGATGCGCGCACACACACACACACACACACACACACACACACACACACACACACACAAAGTATTGCCATAACTTAGTCTGAAAGCTGCTAATTCTGAAATAATAGTTTTAATATGGATATAATTTAAATGGTTTTTACTTATCCCTCAGAGCAGTTTGAAAACATTGCTTATTAAAAAGAATTATTGTAAAGCCTGTGTTGAAAATGAACAAATGACCACCCGGACCCACTCTGGGAAACACTGTTTCAGATACAGATTGGAAAGTCTGCTCTCTTGATATCTTCATAACATGACTGCTTGCTGCTGCGGTTCCCCTCACCACCCTAACACTCTCTTTATGTATCAAAGCTTTCCTTTTACAGCTATATCTAAATCATGTATACTGTAATTCAAGTGTTTGTTATGTTTGAGGACCTTTCATCGTTGCTGTTCTCTGAAAGCTTTTAAGAGCAGAGCCTTTTCTGCCTAATCTTATTGTATAAACATTTTAAATAAATGGGCACCTCTTGACGTTTGTGTCTCAGACTGAAATATTATCCTGGGGGAGTTGAAATTCTCCTTGAGTATTGTGTCCTTTTGGGCAGCTGTGGTCTTTCTCAGCTGATCATTGTACCGATCTTATTGGTAGATTTGCTCAACGATAACGTTTTAGCAACATAAGCTGAGTGTTGACTTCAGCGAGCATTGTCTTTGAAAGCGATCAAACAGAATGCCGTTTGTCTCATTTGTTACACATGCTCGTAGTCACAGGCCAAGTCAGACAGGAAACTTTGAAATTCACATTGTTATTCTCGGCATTAAGCTTGATGAAATATCATGTGTTTTGGTTTTGTTTTGCTGTACATTCGGGTTATCTGCAGTCAAGAAGTGCTGAAAGGGTCAGACACCAAACTGCAGCAAAGACAGCCCTTCCATTATTCATAGTGTCACAGTTTACAAGTGTTGAAACCTCAAAATAGCAAGTTTTCTGTCCCTGGCATTTAATCAGAAGGTTATTATTGGCTCTAGGAAACAGGGTTGAACCAAATGTAGAAGGCCCGAGTAGAGGAAGTGAAAGCAGATCAGTATATCATTGTCTATTTCTTTTGATTCCTGACTGCCGTAAACCTTAACTGAGGTTGTGAATGCAGTTGTGGTAAAAACATATCTGCCTGTATGATTTTTTATTATGTTATTAAAATATTTTCATGGTCCTCCTATGTATATTTATTTGTTCATCAGCTTGTCTAATTGCCAGTTGGTATGATACCCCAAAAATGTATTAACAGATGTTGAACTGGCAGTTTTTCAATTTAACAAATTGGAGTGACCTTTTGCTGATTATAGATCAGAATTACAGTTTAATTTGTTAATTATTGCAATAATGGTAAAAGAGATGTGCATACATGCTTTTGTGTTATCTTGTTCATCTGGTCTGTCTTCATCTCTCTCCCTGTCAACTATATGCCCCTATAAGCAACACTGTGACTCCACTTATGTATATTTTAATGAAGATTACACTTTAGATGTTTTAACTCTTCTAACTAATTGAAATTATTGTGCATCACTGACTGACTGAGCTGTGTCCACAGTGTTTTACATTTTATTTTCCCCACTAGACACACAGTTGTTGGTAATGAAGCTTGGTCTATTGGTCTGTCGCCAGTTTTGTCCAGATGAATGTATCTCCAAAAAAAAAATGGATTGATTATAATATACCATATAATATTTTGTACAGACCTTCACCGGTCAACCCCAGGATGAACCCCACTGACGTTGGTGATCTGACATTCCCCTGACATTTCTATTTTCTATGAGGTTGATTGTTTTGTTTTTCTGTGAAATATCTTGTCAGCTACTGTTGGGATTGCCATGAAATCTGATACCTATTCCCAGAGGATGATTCCTAATACATTTGGTGACACACTGACTCGCCATCTGTCATCAGGTCATAATTGCAATTTGTCCATGAAAGGCACAATTTCTATTTTCGGTATTTTTGTTTCAAATACAGATACCTCGACTGAACGGGTACAAGTATTACAGTTGACATTGTGATTATTTGCAAATTTACAATGATCAATTTGTTGCCTATGACTATGACTGTTGTGTTTCCTAGTTGATTAGTTTTAAAATTGCCTGCCAATTAAACACACTTGTAATTTGCATCATGGGCCAATCGAAAAGAACCACTTCATTTTCATATTTATTCGTTTTTAAAGCCACTTTCAGCTCCAGTCAGACCGGGGCCCCAGAAAATCTGAGGTGGCGGTGCTTTTGAAATGTTTCTCAGAAAAAAAGGTAATTACCTCTATTCATCTGTAACCCATGGTAAATTAATGTTTTCTGGCATGCAATAAGTTCTTGAGAGTTAATACTGTGATGGTGTCCGCTAAGCCACCAAAGGATGTGCTGCTTACCGTGCTGTTGTGATGCATACTGAACAGACACATTGTAACTGGAAATATATGCTGAAATTCTAGTTAGAAATGTTATTTCCACATCGGCAAAGAGTCTTTCGTTCTCAGGAACGTTCTTAGCCTGACACTGCTGATTGTTAAGGACAGACTGAGTACAGCTTCTCCCCATCTAGCAGATCCACTGCCTGAAGCAACAAATGAGTCACGTCTGCATGCATGCAACCAGGTCCCACAACCAGGTCTCACTGAAACTGCGTTAACCCTGTAGCCTGCAGGCAGTCTGTAAAATTCATCTATCAGTAGTGACAACAGCCACACCGTACACATTATGATCAATGTTGCTAAAAGTGTTTTGGTCGCCTCAGGTTGGTTTGAGCTTTGATTCTGCTACTGTCCCGCACCTCCGTAACACTGGAGTAGGTCTGAAAAACTTAAACCTGACCTTGATTTGACCTCCACGTAAACAGCGACATTAGTGTTTGACAGGGACATATTCCTTGTTTTGAGAGAATGTAATCAAGCAAGCAGGGCGTTGCACGAATGGCTGTTTGTAGTTATTACAGTGCACTAAGCGAACAATAAATGTCATAATGTATTGAAAACTTGTGTTGAATCAGTTTTTCCCCCCATAACATCCACTTGTCATCAAAGTCTACAGCGTGCAGCACGAATACAATGTCAATATAATGTCGTCGAAAATGTCTTTTGTCACGTTATCTTTATTTTCAGCAACAGAAATTGAATATTAGCCGAGCCTCTCTTTCTGGGGTTACATTAAACTGTCAACTTATGGTATCGCCGTTCATGAGAAATGCCTCATAAAAAAGTAGAGCTGTGATTTAAAAACATTTGCCTCTTGGGCAGAACATTCTTATCTGAATTATGTCAAGGCTTGCCAATGATGTGGAGCAGTCTGTTCAGAGAAGCTGTGCTGTTATCTGAGGAAGCATACGAAAATAGGTCTTTATTGTCTGATGCGGCTGTTTTCATGCCACGTCTTACCCCTCACAAACAAACAAACCAGAGACAGCTGCACAGATTGCACTTAGCGAGCAGCCACTCAAGCTAAGCGGACGGAAGTCATATTGAAATGAAGGGCACCTCAGGTAAGAGGCGGTGTCCAAGGCATTTCCTCAACTAGATTGGCTTAGATTAAGACAAACAAGCCCGTTTCCCTCCCAACTACACGGCCAGTTGTGACATTTGCATCCATTTAGATGATTGTAAGTGACAGCTACCATGTTTCGGCCTTTACTTAGCAGTATGCTGTGGCTTTCTTCCACTTTAATTATTCAGGTCTTTGTTGGACAGAGTATTGCACCTCTCTCCCAGGCTTTTTAACAACATCTGATTTGTTACAAGCCACTCTCATAAAGGCAAAAAAACTCCTGCTTAGCACTTGACTAGTTAGATTTCCAAGTTCAGAATGATCTGGAGCTCAGAGGGCTTTCAGACTACACTGATTCTCTGTTTCACAATGGACTGAACTTGATGCTATTCATATCCTGGAAACACATGCTGTGTCCAATAGTGATTCAAAAGCATATTCCGCATAGGGTGACAATTATAACATTACCATATAATCTGTTACGGTGTTGGCCAGTGCAGTGTTTTGATATTATCTGGGCCGTGCAGGCACCTTTTCCTACTCAGTTCAGTGAACATTTACATGCTGTTCTAAACACCTGTGAAGGCTTCGCTCTGTTCCAGGAAAATGTCCTCTACCGTACATTATATGAATAATGTGCATTATGCTGTAGTATTGTGGCTTAAATAAAATGAAAATGATGTATGCGTGTGTGTTTCAATGGATGCTTGTATATATGTATGTTTACAGATATGGATATACAGATGTTTAGATAGTGTTAGTTGTTCATAGTTGTCATGCAATGTGATGACAGTGGTTAAGAAACTGTACTGTGCTGTACTGTAAAGACACAGTCAAGCCAAAAACAAATTGCCTGCCTACATAATCCATAGAGGTGAAGCTGACTTAACCATAAAATGCCACCGTGATCCAAGCAATAGACTTCAATCATAAGTACAAAGGTACACTTTGAGTTGTTAAATCTGTTGAAGACTGCTGCTTTAATTAGTCAGATCCCAGTTGTGTGTTATTAGATTTAACACCAAGCGAGTAAGCCGTTCCATGCAGATTCAAAGTTAGCAGGTGCTCCATTAAAGATGTTGGGATATTTTTACTTAAAATAAATCTCCAGACAGCATTTCCTGGGGATAATCAAAGTATTTTTTATGTCTTGTCTGTGGGATTATTTTGAGGAGGGGTTTTTTTGGTTAACAAATTAAGTCTCCTTTGGGTAAAGTTCTCTGTGCCTCAAGCTTTGCAACAGTATTGCTGCATGTTTTAGCCTATTTACTCCAAACCACATGCATTTCATCATCTGTTTTTATGTGAAACTTTTTTTCATGCCTGGTTTCTTTTCATTTCCATGTTGCATGAAAACCCACTTGCTAGAAAAGCGTGATCAGCCAACAGTGAACAATGTGCCTGCTTCTATTATTTCCAATGTTATGTTATTGTTGTATGGCAATTCTGTGCATACTTTTCAATCCAATCTGTATTTTCAATTACATTACCATGGAAAAATGCCAGAAACAGCACTTTATTCTCAATCATTTTGTGTACAATTAGTACAGACATACTTCAAGCCTGAAGTGGACAATTTAGCAAACATCACTGGCAGTAAAATCCTTTTTTTGTGGCTGGACAAAGGATGTTTAAAATGGACAAAGCTGATGGGGATAAAGTTAGAACAAAAGAACTAATTTGCAAGTTAATAGTGCTTAATCAGTTTGTCGCATTAGTGCCTGTTATAACAAAGGGATATGGGCAGAGGGATTTGGACAAAGAGGGTATAGAGCTGGTGAAAAGGCCAGGGCCCAGATTTGATAACATTACAGTGAGTTTAACATTGTGCTGGTTGAAGGTGAACGAGTATGGACTCTTTAGCCAATAATGTGGATAATTATGCTTAAATATACAGTAGTTAAATAATCAAACAACTGAATGGAGGCAGCCCTACACACACACACACACACACACACACACCACACATGCACACACACGCTGTAAATGTTCACCTGATCAGCCATCCAGTAAATTGTCCCTGCTTGTGTTCAGACTAAAATGTATTATAACGCTTATACAGCCATTCACAGGAGGATTATTTAAATAAAGCCCTTTCCCCCTCACAGGCTGACTAAGCGTTTCCAAAATCTGGAATCTGTAGAGATTTACAACCTGTAGCTAATGTCTGAATGAATTCCCAACTTTTGTGGGATGCAGGCTAGACTCTTGACTCATTAAGGTGATGAATATTCAGTTTGCAAAGATATGATCTTATTCTGCAAAAGAGCAATATTAATAGGGCTGGGTTACATGCTCTTATCCAAACACATATAAATTAATCATAACTCCCCCGTGTAGGCCCGAGTGTTCTGCAGCAAACATCTGTAGCATAAATTACTCTGTTGCAATCGCATCGCGTCTACCCACAGACAAACAGGAGATTTAATGATTTTCTGTTTACATGTTTAGCTGGGGAGCCGTAGCTGTTGTCCCTGAACCAGGTTAAAGAAAAAAACTTAACTGCAGCCTCTGGAAATCGTCGGGGCTCCCATAACATTTTTAAAGCGTTGTTACTTTGTAATAGGATTGTTATTTCCCAGATGTAATGCGATATAGATTGGGCTTTCATTTATCCAGCGGCTTTAATTGTCCCAATCTCTCCTGTATAGAAAATCTGCATATGTTAATGAGATATCTGTTTCACCCCAATAAAGAAAGGTGATCCAATGTTACAGTACTTCCTTCAAATTGCAGAATGTCAAAAGGGTGATAATGGTCAGTTTTTAAATGCTGCAGCTTCACCTTTAACTTGGGTAATATGATTACAATCTGGTGAGGCTGTCATATATTTTATAAGACATAAACTGTTGTATGAGATATCGCTTCCATTACAGCTCTGTGAGACGCTCTAATGGCAACAGGCAAACTATAGGATTGGTTCAAAACAGAAGCATCAAACAGATGGCATTTTGCACAACCCGCAATAATTTTCCTTTATGGCGTTCAAGAACCAATGCAACTTAGATCACAATTGGCACCATTTGTGCCAAGTGCAGATGGTGTTTTTGATTGTTTATGGATAATAGTCTGGAAACCAGGTAAAACTGCTTTGGTGTGATATGGTTGACTGGGCGTTGACTCACAAATATCAGTGGCAATTGGTCAATAAATTAGAGTTAAAGACAAGTGTTAGATTTCTTTCTATGGTCATTTTACATTTAATCCTGGGTTCTTTTTATATAGCGTGTACCTCATCATTTGCAGGTCTGGACAGCTTTTCTTTGTGGTCATCCCCTACACTGAGATTCAAATTTGGTGCCTGTTAATTATCCTGTGAGCATGCATTCACAATTACAGGTTCATACTGTGGTCGTTAGGAATCCGGAGCAATATACTTCATGCCATAGAGATTAATCTCTTGTGATAAATATTCTCCCAGGCACATCTCAAAGAGCCCTGCATGTACGGCTCTGTGTTAGAGCCTTTCATGACCCACAGTATCAGGGAGTTATGTATTTTATTAGAGCTGAGAGCAGAAATTCACATTTCTGAAATAATTATTAATCAGTTAGTTACAGCTCCTCTCAAGACACAATCGAAATATATTTAGAAATCTGAAATCACATACACACGTTCTCACTTCCTAGTTCCTTGGCATGTACACTGCAAATAATCTCTTCACAACATGTTCTTTTCTCAAGTCTTATAGTGTGTGGTAACTGAGACCTCCATTTGACTTATATATATTCCTTTCTCTTGGCTGCTTGCTTTAATTGCATTGGGAATGCAACTATATTTACAATTTTAATGAGAATGATTAGAAATGTTCCGATCTACAGCTTTTTCACCGTGTTGTCGTAAGTATTTAATGCAGAAATGCTCTGCTGAAAAGCATTTGGTAACTCTTCAAGCTGCCTGGACGAGTCACTCTGGGTAAAGAAGTGCCTCAACCCAAGTTTTGGCGGCTCCACAGTTTGCACATATTTCTCGCACGTATTTTCTCTGTCTGTTGAATAGAGTATATCTGTAATTGTGGTTGTTTAGAGTCTGTTCGTCTGCTGAACTATCGTATTGTAAATTGGTCCTAGACTTCTCAAATAGCAGGCATATCAAGGGATTTTTACACAACAGTCTGACTCAGTGCCCATTGCCTGCCATTCCAGGCATACCATCACTTCAGATGTTTGAGTCTTCATTTGCCATGACAACAGTGTAGAGGATAGAGCATGACACATCTCTGACAGACTGGGGAGTAAAATAGGCTTGTATGTGTTGTTTTCCTGTCACTCTCTACTTTATGTAACAAACATCTATAAAGGCCAGTACCGCTGCCTCCTGCACAATCCAAGACTGCTTTGCAGAGTTGATCGTGGTATTTTATCATGCATCTGCAGACGTTCAGAGACCATTAACGGATGCTCCCTGGCTTGGTGTAACAGGATGTGCCAAGCCAACTGGTCGAGTCACAGGCTGGAAATTAAACATTTTGCAATTGCATGTGATGGGTATAAATGCATTTGCCCGCTGTTGTGCTCTGAAAACGTTACAGTGCTGTAAGCGTTGCAGAGCCTAACACACTCAGTTGGCCTAATTATGGGAGATCAACCCAAGTTGTCTGTTGTAAAAACCTGCAATTATTCATGAAAGTCTCGTCTTAAAATCCTTTGACTCAGTTCCTTAAACAATAAAAAAGAAAGAGGCAACTCAGCTTCCTGCTGTTCTGCCGTAATCACAAAGATATGTTAAACATGACCAGTTGTGATAACGAGGTCATTAATTAAGCTAATTAATGCATGAATTGGAACCATGTCAACATCTCTGTTTTTGAATAACCCAAGTGGTTTTAATGTGATCTCTATGATGTAAAGCCTCAGGTAGTCACACCGGATTTAAAGACAATCCTCTATTTTTAGCAGTTAATATGCATATTTCCACCAAAAAGAGGCCACAAAGTCACGCTGTCTATTCTGCAGAGGAATTCTGTGGTGTAAGAACACAAATTCTTGAGTGATTATGTCCACATGAATGAGTCAACAGACAGACATACGTCACCACATAATGTTGTACCGCAGTGGCTGGAGAATAAAAGACAGAGAATTATAGAGGCATGAGGTTAGGAAACAGAGCCGCTGGTCAAACAACCTGATGCCAGAGTGTGCAGCAACAGTGATGGCTGATGGCCATGCCTCAGCTTGGCCTGGTTCAATATTTACACAGCTGTGTCTGGTCTGGAGCACATCAATGCAGGTCGGCCACCTCGCTGACCACAGTGGGTCACCACAACATGCCGACACCAAAAACAAACTAGCTCAATCTGCTTCGACTCAGGAACTTCTGGTGGGCTCTTGTGGATGTGGCTAACAGTAAACGCAGCGCTCATTTCACACTGCTGAATATAATCCATCTTGGCTGCGAACTCATTTACGTGAGAATGGTTTTTATTTCCTCTTGCAATCAACTTCTGACAGAGTTCAGCTGTTTTATGAGCCAGCTGCTGTTTTAGTTAGTTTTGGTACAATGTAATTACATCATTTATAATTTAGTAATTGCATCTAATCATGATGAATGAAACTGCTGTTGGGGATAAAGGCTTACCAAGGTTAGCTTTGAGTTAGTATCAAAGATGGGTGCAGAGGATCAGCCTCGAATTCAGTCTTTTGTCAAGTGTTTGGCCTTTGCATCGTACCCACTGTTTAATTAACTTACTTGTAGCCGTCCTCTATTGACGTGTTTATTAGCATTGCATGGCTTTGCTGTGGGTTTATTAACATCCTATTGAATCAAATGTGTGGACAGATTGAAGAGCTCTGAAGAGTGTGCTGAATTTAAAGTGTTGCGACCTAATGGGACAATACGCCTAATTATTCGTTGTGATTTTCTGAGAAAATGACTGTTGCACGCATGGTTAGTGCAGATTGCGCGCACTGATCTTAAACCCTTACTCTCTTTTCCTCCTGGTGAACAGCAATTTATAGTCTGTGAAAAAAAAAAACTCTTTAGTTCGTTGATACTATTTAACATTAAGGAGCACTGACACATATTAACCATGTGTGTAAAGAGGCAGCTCTGATGATCAAATTCAGTGGACACCTACCTGTAGTAACAGTGACAGGATTGGTCAAAAAGAAGCTGTTATTGTGTTTCATTTTAAAAAAGCCAATCTTAATCAGACTTTTTATTTGCGTTTGTTTTAATTATCTTTTCCTTTTTTCCTGAAATGTGACGCACTTTTTAAAGTCTGCTTCAATATGAGCTCTGTAAGTCAATCCCTCATTATCCCTCTGACGTTTAATGATGATTGAAATATCACCACAGCGACGGTTTTCAGGTACATGTGATGGATTAGTGATACAGGCTCTATAAATAGCCGTGTGCATGTGCGCCCATAGATAGATTCATAAAAGCAGAACTGCGTGTGTCTGTGTGGAGCTCTTTAAATCCAGTGGAATTAATGTGTATGTCTTTTGAATACAAAGAGTTTAAGTCATGAATCGATAGAGTTTTATGCATCAGGCCCCAGGAGTACATTAAAATAAAAGGTTGAAGTTCATTAAGCTTTGTTTAAATTCTGACAATCTGTCTTTGGATCACGTAACACAGTAAAAAATATTCTGATTTTTAGCTGGAAACATTTCATATTATATAAGTAAGGGGGAGTGTGGAAACCAGCCGTCATACTGCCAATGCCACTCAAAATAAAGTTGGAAATTTTGTATAAAATCTTTTTCTGGGACTTCAATAAACCAGCATTAACAGGAAGGGAAGAAAGAGTCGAGAGAGAGAGAGAGAGAGAGATTTCTAACCCCCACAGTTAATGCTTTGTGAGAAATGTTTAATTTCATGTCAGAAGAAATATCCTACATGGTATGAAGTCGTGCATTTATGGAAGAGTGAGAGAGTTCTTAATATTTAAAGAGCGTAAAGTACTTATATCTTTCCTTGATGGATCCAGGGCTTCATTTGAGTAAACACAGCAAAGTATGGAGCACTCCAGGGCAGAGAAACCAAGTTGCTGCTGTGATCATTTACTCTCCCCTCCATGGCATCTGTCATGCCCAGCCTCCTAACCTCGCACACTAGTTTCTGACATTAGATTGTGCATGTTGGAAAGGGAGCTCATTGAGCAGCAGCTCTGCAAATAATCCACAGCCCTCTTTTAGTCTTGTAGACGTCGGCTGTGCTGTTTGGTTTTCTTTTGAAATCTAATGAAAGCGTTTGTGTCGTATATTTGACTGTGAGGCAGAAAGTCAGGCCAGGGTCCTTGGATATAGACTGTGCTTTGTAACCATTGTAGTAAAGAGTTGCGCGATGTGATTTGCAGATTGGTTTCCTGTATAGAGCTTCTACACAATGACTCCAGTGCATAGTCTGGATTTCTCTCACTTCTTGATATGTTCTATTGTGTGCTTTGAGCTGAGATGTGCACAGCTCTGCCCGAAGAAGACCTCTCCAGTCTAAACAATGGAGCTATAAATTTCTCCATCATTATAAGCTATTCAGATGTTCCCTGCTTGATGTGCATATTTTAGAAGCCAGAGGGCCATCAAAGTCAAACATAAAATACAAATGAGATCTTTATGAACCCATATTCATTTACAGTCTGCTGCTGCGTTCTGTTTCATTTTCTCCATCTCACTCTTCATCTCAATCATGCTTCTCCAATCTGTTCAAAGCTTAACATTAGACAAAATACAACAAACACAATGCCTTTTATCAGGTCATTAATCTGTGATTATGTTCCCTGTGTGTATACATACATTATGTGCATATACATTTCTCCAAATTGCTCCAGGATTTAACTGAGGCATCTTTAACTCAGATATAATGGTTCATTTATTTACAGAAAATTCTGAAATAAAAGAAAAAAAAAAATACTCCAAGCTTAACAACTCCCCATGGGACGAGCTGCTAAAATAGGAGCCTGAGGCTCGATCAGAAGTATCTGGCCATCCAACGTCCCATGCCATCTGATATTACTTCACCAACAGTCATAATTCACGTACCTCAATTCACCTGCCAAGGGCAAGTGCCCAAGGTCACATTTAGCCTCAGGTTAACACAGAGCAGTCCACCACCGCCATGATGTACCACTGTCGGGCTTAAAGCCTTCTGCTGCACAGTTGCTGAAGTTGTTAAAGTTAACTTTCAATAAGCAGACATTTAGACAAAATATAAATATGTCTGATATTTAGCTCTCATGTTTTGCCTGATAAGGACTTCTTTTGCTCAGTATTTGTTTCACAGTCTTTAATTTGATTCCAGTTGAGTGGGTTTAGAGAAAGATCCTCCCTGTCAGATAGTGTCACATTTAATTTTTGTGACTTTGGATAACCTTTTTGTAAAGGTTAACTCTCTAAAACTTAAAGAGACACTTTCAGGTGCTGGCTGGAAAATGAAAACCTGGCCAAATATTTGTTGTTTTAAAACATTGTATTTTATTTGAAGCCTGACTCTCTCACCAGGTTTTGCCATAGCATCAGTAGATGCTCATCTGCTCACGACTTATGATCATGTAACAAAATATAAAAGAAACAATATCACCACAAAGTCCATTTAGTAGCTGTTGTGGAGCTTTGTATGACATGGTATTCACTGGCAGATGATGTTACCCCAGTTGTCATGGAAATGTAGATGTTCGAATTTCAAAAAAGAGAAGAAGCAAAAAGAAATTTCACAAAGTCACAATATCATTATGTATGACTGATTTATTTATATATGATTCATTTATTTTCCATACTGGTAAAAGAATAAAATGTTAATATGTATCATTGTCACATTACCATGATGGACACATCGCTGTGCTGATTAAAAAAAAGCTGTGAGCGAATTGCATAAAAATAGATTCGACTTCCAGCGTGCTAAACTTCCAAATGATGTTTATTCATTTTTTAGCATCTGATAATTGTCTCAGAAGATAGAGGAAGTGAACTCTTGGTAAACAAAGTGGGGAGTCTGCATTATAATTAAACTAGAGAAACATGATCAAATGATATCCAGTTTAAATATAACATATACTTTAGAGGATTTAATAATACTTAAGCCTCAGATTTCTTTTAGAATGGATCTCTGCCAGTTAAGGATTTTCATTAAGACACCTAGACGTATAATGCAGTACAGTATATTCATTGCAATTTCCTCTTGCCAACGGTCACTAATCTACAATGATAGCATCACAGGGTAAGTGTTTACAGAGTAACATCACATATTGAATCCTATCGTATTGCACTGGATAAAGAAAGGGATGAATAGACTTTTATCAACCCGTCAGCTCCATGAAAATGTACCTGATGCATTTCATTGTTGCAAGTGTATTCAGATATAAATCAAAATGGTTACATAGAGAACACACTGCTACTATGCAATCTGGTTGCCCAATCATAATGTTCTCACCAAACAAATAGCTTTGTTTTGTTTGTTTGTCCATGATGGCGTAACTAAATTTCTTTACTGTCAGCATACTGAAAAATGCAGCACGTATTATTCTTTCTAATGGAAACAGGTATTAGAGTTGTAGAATCCCTGTCTGAGATGCTGCAGAGAAGAGTTTTGACTCCCTTGTGTCTTAAAGACATGCTGATGCTCACAAATCCAGACTGACCTTGTTCAATGTCAGAGGATGTGCATGGGCTGCCCGAAATCTGCTCTAGTTTATTGGGTGTGCAGCAACCCAATATTGCACAATAACTATTTGCAATGACAGGGGGATGCTACAAGGCACGAGGGAGGGTGGAAACATTTCTGCAACGGTGGGGGAGGGGGTTGAAAATAAATGAGCGGATGGAGGGGTAAGAATTAGGCTGAATCTCCCATTGATCCTCTGAGGTACTGTATACTACACAGCATCTCACAGAGTAAGGATAGTGGAGAGGCACAATCACAGGAAAAGCTGTTTATCTTTGATTTTCCTCAATCAGTAATCAGGGCCCTGGTTTTGTCAATTATTTGTAATTTGTCCCTGTTTGACAGCTCGTAAGCCCATAAGATCCAACACAATACTGAGCCTCATAAAGAAAGGCAAATCCAGACTTTATAGGATTACTGACTCCCTCATAAACTAGGAACTCAACACCCTCCTGAGCGAATATTCCATTTATAGGATTTATTTTGTAGATCCCAAAACAGAGAGTTCACCGCTTTGCTGAACCTAAGGAGATCAAATGGTAGAGCCCTGATGTCAACAGTGCGCTAAGCTTTTCAATATGCATCACCTCAGCTGACACTGTGAGAGGTAAATCTGGTGGGCCATCAACACTGTGAGAAAGGGAATTGAACATGATCCAAAATGCATCAGATGATAGATCTCTGAGTGAGGGTTAAAGGGGATAAGACTGCTCGCTGCATGGATACAGAACTGATGCAAATAATGCCTATGTTAATGTAAGCGTTGGATTAAAAATATGGATCAGGATATCCAAACAGGGCTTATTTCTGCAGTTGCCAGGGGCTACATGGGAAGACTGTAGAGAAGCTCAACTAATTTAAAAAAAGGATATAATGATTGATTGAAAATGCATTTGTATGTATTATAGGATTACAAAATGGTGTGTTGCAGATCCTTAGAAAATGTATTGTCACAATAAGCCATTACCTCCCAGTCTGACTGCCCAAACAGCCTCACCCCCCACCAATCTGAATCCGTTGTAACACCTTAAAGTCACATGTTGCCTCAATGAAAGCATCAGAACTAGGTAGTAAGCTTGTAGACAAGTCAAAATAGTCAGGTAATGGAAATGGCTCAATGGTTTAAATAACTGGTATTTTAAATTAGTTCATAAACAGTTGAATTTTTAGTCACATGTAACAGACCGATGGACTAGTTGGCCCAAGGAAAGGGATAAACAAATAGCTAAAGGTAATGAAAGAGGATTTAAAGGTCCAGCTTCATGCTTCTGTAATTGGTATTGGAGGCAATGCAAACTTGACTAACAGCTGAAATGACACATTTGTGCCAAGGGTTCGAGGTCAGAAACCCCTAGTGCAGAGAAACCAGCAAATAACTTACAGCTAAACTATATGGATCACTTTTTTATCGAGTTTTTATGTTTTGTTTCTATAGCGATCTCAAAATTAGTTATGCAGTCATTCTCAGATGAACATTTTGTGGAACTAAGACTCAAAACACTTCAGTACAGTGAAAAGAGATTGACGTTTGCTCATTATTACATTAGATTAAGCAACATTCATTTCACAAACCCTGGAGTTTAAGAAACAAGTAACAAACAAGTATGCTAAATAGATTGAAACTTTTGTGTGCAGCAACAAAACAACTTATCAAAACGGGAAAAAAAATTGACAATTACATAAAGAAAAGCTTCATTCGAGTTTGAAACAAACATTTAGCAATTTAAAGATAAAGTCATTCTTCCTGCTTGGCAACAATATAAGACATTCTGTACAAGCACTGGTTTCTACCTCAAGCATCAACTTCAAACTCATATGCAGAAATGAGCCACAAAAGGGAAGAAAACCCTTTTAACTCTGTTCCATTTTCTGAAAGTTGAAATGAGCCCATATAACAGACTCACACTGTTTCCTCCCTTTCTACAAATTCATCTTTTCATCTTAAATCAAATCAAACGAGATTTCCCATAGCAGCATGACGACAGGCTTGCTGATTTATGTCTCCATGCTTCTTTTCATCTAAGTGCATGCTGTTTACATTCTATAGTGTATTAATTTATAAGTAAGAGGCATTTCATGCTACACGACATTGTTTATGTATAAGGTTGTGGAGCCACATGTAAGAACTGTTTGTGTTTCCTAGGAGTGGAGGTAATTACCGGAGCTGGGAGTGATGTGAGCTTTCTTCTCCCCTACCTCCATATTTAATGTGCCGCCATGCACGATTTTCACCACACAAGAAAATATGTACAATGTGTTTGAATGACACACATTAGGCTTATGGCTCTGTGCCTTAAAATGACAAGTGTGGGCTGTGCTAAAGCGGGATATTTCCAAGTGTATGAATAATTTTAAGCTCAGAATGATAACATCTAATTAAATGAGTCAGTGGGAAGGTCTGCTTTACTCATTTGTCTGGATGCCTTTAATGCCAGAGCCTATTATTCCTCACTAACAGGGCATTTTCCTTTTCTTTGATAATATTGCTAATGATCGGTATGTAGCCTATATGTACCTCCTATATATTCTCTTTTGCTTGTTAAAATGGTTTGTTTTGCTGTCATACATCAGTATATTTCTATATAGGCCACAGTGCAGGCTGATTATTAGATGACAGAGTACCAGGGGGTATTACAAGTACTATCTCAAATGTCAGAATATGCGCCAACATCCTTGCCATGAGTTCCTCTGTCTTTCTCTCCGAGTCAATAACATTCTCAGTGCATTGAAGAAAAATCAATGTGTGCGAGGCATGGTGGTATTGTGAATTCTAGACACACCAATCTCCACTGCAGAAATGTCTCCTGATGATTCAGGACGGTTGCTGTGTGTGAAAATTGCACATCATCCAGCAGTCAGAGAGTGAAGGATGCAAAGGAAATAAGTCAAGGTGAAATCAAGCTTTTTCAACACTATCATGTGTGAAAGAGAGGCGTCTCCTCTTCCTCCCGGTCTGAGACGCACACGCGCCAAACGTGAAAAAGCCAGGAGATGAAAAAAGAAAAACATATCAAGTATTCTGTGTGCTCTCTCTACAGTCATGTCAATATGAGGGTAAGTGACTGTTCAATATTCTCCACCGACCACCAAAATGATGAGAGAGGGGTGATGTAAGAGTTACAACTGCTGCAGTGTATTAGAGAGAGAGAGAGTTGGCGCAGCGAGGAGGGAAGGGAGGAGCGAAAGAGGGCAAAGACAAACTGACAGACAGATTCAGAGACAAAGAGCAGAGAAAATATTTAGTGGAAGCCTCAGAGAAGACTGTTTACAAGACTGTTGCGCTTTAATTTGCTTCTAATGCACTCCCATCTACAGCCCGATCAATTATTTACACAATATTTTCCCTTTATACTTAAGTCATGCTATTTAGCAGGATGAAAAAACTCCAAACATTAATCGCCTTTGGTTTAATTCAACCTCCTCAATTGGCTTCATGATGCATTCAGGCTTATCTGACACGCACTGCCCACACTGGTTGTATTGAGCATCAGATCACAATCCACAGTCAATGGCTTTTCCCTGAACCTTTATATCCACACGTTCTCAGGGGACAACTCCTACACACGTATTCAGTTTCACGGCAGTGTGAAGACGTGCGTTGTGCTAGATGGGCCGAGGTGACCATTTGATAAAGTGCCGCTCTTGTACAAAACTCGTTAACAGAACGCAATGTTGTTGTGTAGGAGGACATATGGAGTCTGTTGTAAATGGCGAGCTTTGCAGGAGATAGCCACAGGATGATTTGAGCTCTAATGCAGTCATTATAAAAGAAAGCGACAGAAAAAAACAAAAGATTTTCAATTTTGTTTTGTTCAAGTGTGTCAATTAGGACCCAGGTTACAGTGGTTTCAACAGTTAAGGTTCAAAGCAGTCAGTCGGCAACAGCACTGTCTCTAGGAACAACTTTTATTCAAAATAAATAATAAAAAAACAACTTTGACACCAGTGGGGATCATTTTCAGTGTGCCTCCTCATTTGTGCCGTGGCTCAGCAGTTGTTGAAGGTACTTTTGAAATGGAGTCTCAGGAGCTGCTTTTTTCCAGTGAAAAAGTAGGATTGAATTACAATGAAACTGAACTCCAGACAGAATTAAATCTGTGGGGAAAAGGGACTCAAAAAGAGAATGAATCAAAATGCCACAACAAATGTTAAATGTTTGCTCTATACTCAGACAAGTGTAGCTGCGTGGCCACCGCAGGTCAGAGTGATACCTCTTCAGGGACCCATAAAGAGATTTGTCAAGTCCCTGTGTCTCGATGTCAAGTGCGCGTTTAAACGGATCGAGCTTGCTCCCTGACCTGGCATACTTGTCCTGTCAACCTAACTCAATAAAGCCACAACCATCAGATTGAGTCAAGTGAGTTTGACTGACTTCTGTGGTAGAGGTTTGTCATTGTAACTATTCAGCTGTAGTATTTTTGAACTCAATGAGGGGAAGTTGTCATCCGTGGAGATTCATTGACCCTTCACTCATCTGTGCAGGCTTAGTTTGTACGTAGACCTGTCCTGATCCTAATCTGGATTAGTTTCATGTAGAGATCAATTAAAGGATAATTGTGTTTTCCGTGATATTCAGAGATCTCTGTGGCCTGGGATTTGTCAGGGCACTGGAGCTTGTATTTATCAAATCTCTCAGAATTACTCCAAGGTATTATGCACAAAGTTTGTCTTGGACTAAAAATAGTCCCCGTTTAGATAAAACATGAGCGATAATTACGAAGCCTTAACAGGCGCATTTGAAGAGAAGCAGGACTCATGTTTCAAACCAACGCTTAACACTAATTGTGAAATTAATAAGTAAAAACGTTTAAACAGTCTTCTCAATGTGATAACAGCAAGATTAATGTTTTTGCTTGCCCATCTTGATGACTGTTTACATGAAAATACTTCACAATTATAATTATTAATATTACAGTTTAAGCGATGTGAACTGGTTAATACTAACAGTTCTTATCAATGAATGGGCCAGGAGAGAACAATTTATGCAGCTTGGCATTTAGGAAGTGAAAACGTAACAGTGAAGTAGACACCGGGGAGCTGGGACCTTTAAGAATTTCTGCATTAACGTGGGCCTCTCCCTTCGTTCAAGTCTAGTTTTCATTTTTCAGAAATCCTAAGTTTCCTAAAACACAGCCAGCAGTATGAGCCATCCTTGGTCCTCTCATTCATATGAGAATGTTTTTCGTTAGGGGGTTCATCGCAGCTTCTTTCCTCACCTTCTCTTTCCCTCCTCAACTCCTGACATTAAAACACACACAGGAGAGGCCAAAATACAGTGAACGCACAGACACACACCAGCTGTGATGTAGATGTGCCTACAGAGGTCAATTCAACAGCGCTATTATGGCATACGTCTGCTACAAGAAGGTGGATACTTAAACCCAAAGGTGGGTGCATTTGAATGAAGATTTAAGTGGTTACGATTAGAGTCTGAGTAATAAATTGACAGGGCTGATATAAAAGCCAGGATCACAGTAGTTTATCGGAGATGGATGAGATTTCGCATGTATGTTGGCCGATAAGTGAGTTGTTATTGCATTACAGGTTTTAGGTAGTTTCACTAAACTAGAAACCATCAAGTACAAATAAAATGAAATATTTCATCATTTTTTTAGCAGAACTGCCGCAAAGTGAAAACAGCTTTATTAACACAAAAGTCTGTCCCTGACTTACTGAGCGTTGAAGTTGGACCAGTGGTCGGTTGAGTGTTGGAGTGTCCCCACTGGCCATGGCTCTTACAAAATGAATCAGCGCTGACAGTCCTCACTTATGCCTTCAGGGCACTTTTACACTGGTTCCACTCATTGACTGCTTCTCATTTCGAGTATTTCGAGAGGGACGCACACAAAGAACGGAATATTCTGCTGGTCTAGGAAGCTACTATCTTAAGATTAAAGACTTCTCTTTCAAACCAAACATCTTCAGATATGAGTGGAGTGTATTGTTTTGGGGGATTTTTGTGACTCAAGCGTAGCTCAAGTGTGTCCTCATAAGCTACTTCAGTACACTGAGGTAAATATTATGCTGAGGCCACTGCGTAAAAAAAAAAAAAGCTTTTGAACATTTAATATCCAATAATGACATCATAGACACTACCACTGACTACCTGTGAAACAATTTGTTCACAATCTAACTCAGTGATAAGCTGAATATTTGGCATTTTTGCTGAATGAATGACTGAAGCAAATCATCAGTCACCAAAATAGTTGCTGTTATTGTTTTTGCTCTCTTTTGATATTAAAAGTCCAGAATCGATTTGGCTGTAATTTGAATTTTCTGAAAGATATTTCCCCACCACAATAAATTTGGCTCTGTTTCCACTTTAATCACCAGTTAAATCCGTGCTCAATCTTAAAGTTGGGATAGAAAATGGATCTTTCCCTTGCACTCCCTTCCCTATAGGTATTGCCTGGGTCAACAGTCCACGCCATTAGTACATATACAAGTACACTACAAAAGAAATATGTCATTCAAATAGTATGTTTTGCATTTGTATTAAATTGGAGCATGCACGGTGTCACACAACACTGAAAATCGAGCTAATACTGAAATATAGTAGCTACAGTATGCAGAGGATGACAGATGATGTGTTGAAATGGAAATTATATCCTTCCCACCAAAAAAAAGGAAAGAGCACCAATTTCAAAGAATTAATATGACTCATCCCAAATGTTTGAACCACCTTAATCCATATAAGACCCAGAATCAAGTTAATCTCGCGGCTAGACTGGAGGCAGGGCGAACTTTCTCTAACCCTGAGGAAAAAACAAAGAAGGCCATCAAGACCTATCCAACCCAAATAAACATCTGTGAGCAAAGAAACAGTGCAGATTCCTATTAAAGGTCAAGTGCTTAAATCTGAAACAGAAACATGACCAGGCTGTAATCCAACATCTCAAGCTTTGCCAAAGCATCAACAGCCATGTTCTGAACAAATAGAAATGTCAAAGCTGGACACAAAGCCGTCTCCACGGGAGGCTCGTTTCATCACTGCAATGTGCAAGAGAAATTGTTTACATGCCAGCCATCAGGGATGAGGGCAAAGAAGACAGGTACAGTAAAAGAGAAAGGAGCCACAAATCCAGATAGCGAGCGAGGCAGAGATGGAAGCGGAGGGGAGAGAGGCGGGGGGCTGACAATATGTGCGTATAATCCTGGACGTATTAAACTCTAGGGTGTGCTGCTGGGTTTTTATGTTAATAATGTGCACCAGCACATGGCAGGCAAATGGGTTGTGGATGCTCCCCTCATTAAATGAGGTCATTTACTATACCAGCAGGACTTAACATAACCTGAGATGAGACCAATTGTATCTGCAGCATGCTGCCTTCACACAGCACACATTTGATTATGTATGTTTGCACTTGAATGCCAAACCACACAGTCTTTTCTCTGAACTTATAAAGGGGCAAATAAACGCATTCCATTGCAATGTATAGCACACAACTACCACATGTGGTTTTGACTCCATCTCTGGGTCCTTATTTTATCACAGCGTGTGTGTGTGACTCTGTGCTGCTCAGTAAAAAATGCATTCGCTGAGCATATTTTCCTCATCGTGTTCCCCTAACTGTCCATAAGGACAGATGCCCACAGCCACTGCGTACGTCCTGGTTCACTGAGTCTTTCACTTCATCATAATCTTTGTCTCATCAAATCACATCAAAGTTATTTCCCCCATGATGTAGCAGTTTGTCAGTCCAGTTTCAGATGACTGCCTTGTAAATGCCCTAAATCCGCCTTATGTTTACTTTTTTTTATTGTAACGTGATCAATTTGCAACATGAGATGGTAGAAAGAGAGAGAGAGAGAGACAGAAAGAGAGAGAGAGAGAGAGAGAGACAGAAAGCGAGAGAGAGAGAAAGAGAGATATAAATGCTGCTCTCAGTTACACATTTACCATAATCACTAATATTGTAATTACAAATCATACATTAATTGCTCCTTATGCATGAACAAACTTAGGGAGCTTTAAACAGTTATGGACGTTATGCTGTGTATCTGTAATGATCTCTGCCTGCCACTACCTTTTGAACCTGAATAAGCAGTGAAAGCTGAAGAATAACACTGTACCTTAAACTGTGAGCTAGCAGCAATCGTTAAGCGTCTTATGCACGGAGCAGTGTGTTGTTTAAGACTTTCCTTTGATCTCTTGCAGTGTCACAGACTCCCAAATACACAAAAATAATAAAGAATAACAAAATGCAAAATACTCCATGAACCCTCACACTTTGAAGTAGGTGCATAAAAACAATGAAATCCCACATCAGTGCAGTCTTTTGGGGTCTTAAATATAAAAGGCTGTTTACTCTTTTAAGGAGCTTTCAGAAATTGCACTATTTATCACAAAGCTTAACATGATGCAGAACCTCATGAAAGGAATACTAAAATTACATGATCTTGGTAAAACTCTCTGACCAATTATGTCTTCCTAAAATGCAGCGCTTTACTCCATCACTATTCAGGCTTGATTTTATTTTGTGAATAATCTCCTAAAATGGCCACTTACAAATCAGAGGAAATAGGTTTTTTCTCTTTTTCAGTGTGACAGAAATGGTGCCACACGCTTTTTTATTTCCCTGCATATTTTCTTCAGGAGCGAAAACTGTTTATTTAACCTGCATGTTAGTCTGAAAATTAATTGCGATTGCAGGCCTACACCAACATCTACACATAATGCTTAAAGTGTGCGGCGTCATTCAGGTGTACATTTCACTTCCAAGGGGGTGCATGTACTGCCAGCCTTATAGAGATTGGCGTGCTATTGCACACCGTTAGAGACAGTGAACTGTCGGTCTCCGTACCCAGAATTCATTGGGGTACAGGTGCAGCCTTAGCACTTCTACAAAGTCAGTTTCCAGTGTTATTGCTGATCCTTGCATCATCAGGTGTCACCTTATGTCAGCAGGGATTTGAGATTTGTCTGCTGCGTGTACACACAACAGCAGAGTGGCTGGCTGAAGATGTCTTGGAATGAGCTCTGAGAGATCATAGAGGCGCTGTTCCACTTTGTGCAAACCATGTTGTTGCCTGGTTTTCACAAGACCAGGCTATATATCATCAAGTGATGCACATTGCTCAGTGATTTCATACAAATACACTTTGGATGAATCAGATGGCCTGAGGTGTGATTTCACACACACACACACACACACACACACAAATTCCCTGTTTTTTCTTTTTATATTCATTTCATTTAAATATAAGTTTTGTCAGAAGTGAAGGAGGTGCAGCACTGACTGACTCAATGACTGATGCAAATGTGCGACAGTTTCAAGGCGACCCATTTGGCTGTAGTCATGTAGACAGGTGAGTTGTGCAACTGGAGCAGGCTCATAGTGTGTGTGTGTGCGTGTGTGTGGGGTTAGGTGGAACCACACACAACAGTGATGTCTCAGTGCACAGACATCTAAAGAGTGGAGAAGCTGAAAAGTTAAATTGTAGGTCGGCAAAAACAAGATTTTCAGATCAAAGATCAAGTGATCTATTTATAATAGTGCTGCGATTGTTGTCTTTGTAACCTTGTCTCTTTTACTAAAAGTTAGCTCCATTATGCTCTTTCTTGTCAAAACCTTTGAAAATGTTCTACAGATCCCTTTAAATAGCATCATTTCATGGTCAAAAACCTGACTATGATACAATGAGGTGTGCAGGGGCTTGTCAGTACTTGTTTGTTTAGCAAAATGGAAGCTAATAACACATTGCAAGCACACGTTTCTTTTCAGTTGAACAGAATCCATCTCTTCCAAAAAACAGAAAGCAGAGAGGAAGAATGGCAAATGAAAAGCTAACAAACAAAAAACAAAACAAACAAACTGTTTTGTCCACGAGGGTCCGTGAAACCTGCACTAAGTACCATTCATGCAGAGTGGCACCTCCAGAACAAAAGCAAAGAGGTTTTAACCTTCAAATATGGTTATTTTCTCAGCAAAGAGGATGAATTCATGATTAAAAAGAAAAGAAGAGCACAATTTCTCTCAAAATAAAACAGTATCTGGATGACTGAACCCTATGGTGGGACACTGTGGCTGAGAATCATGGTTTATAAATGCATCACTTTGAAAGAATATCTGACAAGCAAAAAGCCTTCAGACTGGGGACACATGGGGACAGCTATGAAAACAACTTTTTATTCATATTGTGTAGTATATAATCCTGCCAAAATCCCCCTAAAACACTTGTCTGTGAATGAGTATATAGTCAGACTAACACGCAGTCAAACAGACTGGTAACAGTTTAGTAAATCTGTGCATCAATGGTTATTTACAAGTTCCCAGAGACAGTTTATCAAATCATTTTTGCCTAAGCTTTTATTTTTTTTTAGCACTTCACTATAAATTTCCAAACATCTGTGATGAATTTGCTCTTTGCCTTGAATGAGTGCCATTTGTTTGCAGCTCTCCTGTTTTTTCCTCTGCTCTGCCTTTATGATTTATTCGGGATTCTGCGTCTGTTTGTTACCTAAAGCAAGAGCAACTCTGAAAAGATAAAAGCTCTTCTTCAAAGTCAGTTCATCCAAGTTCAGCCGTGTTCGTTTTCTGTGTCTGGCACAACCTCGTACTGTACCAATGCTCTGTTCAAAGAATGTGGGAGACAATCTTAAATATCATTCACATGAGCTTTCAGGTAAGTGCTGTTTGACACCTTGATAGTGGACCTTTACTTTCTGAACATGTCCATTATATGGCTGTGAAACCACGACCAGGCAAACTTGTTGAAATCTCTATGGCGGGTGTTGCATTAATATAAAGGTGCAGAGGGAGGCCTCTATTTACAGTCTTTATTTTGAGGCTCTTGCACACAAGCCTGAGGCAATAAGCAGTGAGTGTTTTTCACTGATGAATCTTTGTTTGACTCGTGGTAATTATCTCAATCTCGTGCCATCTACAGTGTGTGTAGCCAGTTGTCCAATCTAATGAAATGTTTATTTTAAACTAAAACAAGCGTACAGTTAGCCAAATATTCAGAAAGGAATTGCCTTGTTTTGATAATCAATTCACTGATTTGTTGTTTTTCAACCATTCATGATAAAAGTGGTGGTTTGTGGCTTTCTGGGTTTTTTTGGATTTATGTATTTAGACTGTTGGTAGGACAAAAAAGAGCAGTCTGAATACTAAACACTGTCTGAAAAACTGTAATTGCCATATCTCCTGATATTTTAAAGGAAAAATGTTTGTCAAATTCATTTATAATAAAAACAAATCTTTAGTTGCATCCGTATTTTGAGCACAGACCCATAGCAGCCCTTTTTTACCTGGCAAAGGGGAAAAATATTCATATAAAAGTACCAAATTTGGCCAAATAGTAGCACCTTAGGAAATAACAAACAACGAAGATGAATCAAATGGCTTTAAATATCAAGACTGTGATTTTTTTTTAGTTTTATGAATCATTTCTTTCTTGAATATGTTGAGGAACTGCTTACCTAAGTGTAAATTCAAAAAAAGAAGTGCACTTTCTCACCTATATAAAGTCCAGGAGTTTGAGAGCAAATTGGGTTTGTTCCTTAAGTACCAGTGGGATCTAGTAACACCCTTCACCAAGTGATTCAGTAAATGGAAAGAGGAAAGCTCTGCCAAGTGCAGGGAACAGAGAGAGCTCATTTTAAAGTGTGTACTATAATCAAGGTTTGCATGGCTGCATTCTCACATCAAAATATGACAATCGGACACATTTTATTTGTACTATATCTGATGAGTATTCATTACTCTCCATCCAATTTCCCTATTTAAATATTGGAAGTTGAGCTGCTGAGCTGTGCTGCCAGCTCAAACACCTAAGCACTGTAGGGATCCTGAATGGTCGCCTGTAAATAATGCATGTTAGTCTTCTGTTGTCTCCATATCATACATGAGAAAGCTTTTATGCAGTCAAGAAGTAAAGTCTGAAAAATCAATGTACCATGGCTCGAGGTCACTCACTTTTTATTGTACCGTTGTAATACACAAGCCTTTGAACAAATAACAAACGGATGCTGTGCTATTAAAGCCAAGTGAGGAGAAGGGAGCCAGAAAGGTGTGGGAAAGGACAAGTCGACCTAAGTTCACTTACATGGAAAGAATAGAGAACTGAAGTGCTGTGTCTCTCCCATATATTGAGGCCATGTGAAATGCTTACACAGGTCCCTTTAAAAGCCCTCTTCGAATGCTGTTAAAGCCCATCATGCGACAAAACTTTTTAAAGAAAACATGTGCAAGGTGCTTTTCCTCCTGTCTTGATTACAAAATCCTTTCATACAAACTCACATCTTTTTGCCCCATTAGACTTAAAACATCGGGAAGGTTACCAAGATAAATTCGCATGTGTTTATGGGTTCCAGATGAGAGTTTGCATAGCCTCGAGAAAAAAGGTTTTACCTTCAAGGCTTCATGTATTTTAGACAATCGGACAAGCATGCCGCAGTCTGTGATTAAGTCAAAACCCTGAACAAAGCTTCTTAAGAGACATTTCCTGATCATGAAAGTAAGAAAGAACTTTTTTTTTTTTTGGTCAATAGTGCCGATGAAGGAGTACCAAATCTTTTTCATCCCCATTCAGGTCCTAACTTTCAATCTCCATTTCAATTGAGGTAATTTTTCTCAGGACTGAGGTTTGTTATTGCTCAGTCACTTTCTCCATTTTTTCGATTTTCTCATTCCAGAGTTGCTGTCATGTTTCTCTTCTCTCCCGCCACTCTGCCTCCACAAAAGCTAATTGTGTGAAATTATGCTGTCTGCCTCCAGTCATTGGTAGTCCATTGTAAGTAGTTTCTTCTTCAATGAAAGTGACAACGTTTCATACTCTGTCCCATAGGAATTGTAGTTTGTCAGACAATTGTCTAACTAATTACCGGTCTTCTTTTATTACAACAGTTAACCAGGCTTAACTATTGATCACTTTGGCTTTCTGTGTTGTTTAATGAATTTGACACCACTGAATGCAGCACGTGTAAATATTGAACCGAGTATATAAACTTAGTGTTTTTCAAGTCTTACACAATTATTCATCTTAAATTTTAAATCATACAATCACCACTATGCACTCTGCCAGAAATTGCTGGAAGTAATTGGTGCACTTTGCATAATGGGATTGATTTGGAGGGTGCATTTAAGAGACAGAAGTTATATATTTTTTTTCTATTCTAGGCACATACTGTTGCCATGGTCATGTGCTCTAAGTAATTCAATTCTGTATTAGGCTGCCATTAACACTACATATTGTATTTATAAAGATTAATCTGCGGAATATTTTCACAATTAATACATTAATCATTTATGCCAGAAAATGGTGAAAATAGCCATTAGGATTATTGGCCCCATTAAATGTCAGTTGATGTCTGAGACTAAGAAATGCAGCATATCCTCACAATTAAGCAGTGGAAATTGGAGAATAACTGGCATTTTGTGCTTGAAAATGACTTAGATGATTAATGGATTAGCAGGGAAGTTGCCGATTGTTATCTGGTGATAGAGGTAATTGGCTAATTGTTGCAGCATGTTGGAGAAATAACTATGTATTCAGCAAAATGTGCCCGCCCTCAGCCCACCACCCAAAAAGACAAAAATCTACAGTTAATGTGCATCATTTACAATATATAGTACCTGCTACAGCCTTACTGATATCAGTCTTGTTCTCAAAAGTCTTACCAACATACTAATACCCCTTGATTTGTATTTGTTTGTTTTTAATTCAATTTCTTACCCTCTATCATTTTGCAACAGAAGGACTCTCTTACTTTAATTGTTCTTGTAATAAGAAGATTCACTTATTATTCTTATTTAATTTCAGAACAGTCATTTTTTCATTTGTACATTTTATCAGTTCCCGCTCCCGTAAAAATAAACAAAGAAATGACCCACGTTTAAGAAAACAAAGAGAAATATATGAAAACTTTGACTCAGATCAACATCTGAGCATTTGATGCACCACAAGCTCTCTGAAGCACTCTGAGAGGAGATGACATGTGATGTAGCAGACTGAGAAAGTCACGTGACACGGCAACTAAATAACATGCAAATTGAAAGGCAGCAGTGAATTGCACTCTGAGGAGTTATTTGCCCTGGTGAGAGTGCCACTGGCAGCCAGTGTGCTAGCATGCACGGCCACTGAGTGAGTATGAAACCATTTGGCCTGCTGCCTCCAATTCCAAACATTCAGACCCTCTGATGGACTACTCTTCTGTAAGAGTGCTTAGCGTCCACTTTGAATAAATGAACTAGAATTTTCTTTATACACTCCGACTACATGAATGCTCCAGTTTGGCACCGATATTTCCTCCTGTTTTCCAGGCTGCCAGTTTTTTTGAAAACACATCTCATGCTGAACACAAAATTTGATTCTAATTCATGCTTCTCCTCAACCCTAAAAATCCCATTTGTGGCTTAGCATGAAATTATTGTCTGACTATAAAACTCCATATAGGACTTTCTTAGTGCTTTGGATCTATACTTTTCTTTCTCCTTGAATGTTTTCTTATGTCTGTAATTAACCTGTTATATAGCACCAAGCTCATCCTTTAGATGATTGCAAAACTTAATTTACACAGCACAAAAATATATCAGCTCTATAATCTCACATCATAGTCAATGGTAGGAAGTCACTCTACATAACAGCAACTGTATCCTCAACACGATATGATTGATCCTGGTTAACCCTTTTTAAAAGTTCGAAGGTGAGCCGAGGTTAATTGAGAGCACATGCACACTGACAAAAACATGATAAGTAATTATTGGACTATTGACCTGCATTCATCTTGTTAGGGTTTTTTTTTTATACTAATCATAATCTCTCTTCTGAGACACTACCAGACATTTTAATTACTCTATTGGCATGTCACTGTATTGTTTTATCACAGATACAAATAGCCATACATCAACACTGTGCACCAGCCAAGCCATTCAAAAACAAGACAGCAAATATATATAGAATATAGAAAATATTTATGTTTCAGCTATTTGAATATTAATATAGGACATGTTAAACCTTCTTTTTTTTACAGAGTGTGTTAATTAAAAACCCATGTTCTCCCCCTCTACCAGAATAATTTAGGAGCTCTTAAGTGATGTCCCTGTAAACAGCATCATTTCATGGTCAAAAACCTCACTATGATACAATGACCAAGGTGTGAGGGGGCTTGTTTGTACTCGTTTGTTCAACAAAATGGAAGCTAATAATAAATTGCAGGGAACATGCATTTCTTTTCAATAGAATGAGCAACTCACTGGCGCATGAAATCATTATGAAACTGTGGCATATGGGAGAGATGGCAGGCGACCGCAGAGGACTGCACTCACTCAGTCTTCATCTGAATGAAGCCCTCCAAAGTCAAATCACACCAATCAGAGTGTAATCAATAGACAATCATAATGTTTTGTTTGGCGGTGATCATGAGCGGTGGTTAGAGAGGCCTCTGTTCCCTGATTTCCCCCAGTGAGAATAGTAAAGCATCCCAATTTGTGAAGAAGTCAATCAGATATGAACTCTCCTAATGTGTGCCCTGCGTTTGTTAATGGCTAGTGAGACATTTAGGACTGACAGATTAAAATCTACGTGAGCTGGAGAGCTCAAGTTTTGCTCAAGCCACGTCTCCCCCATCATGTGGTTCAAGTGTATGGCTCCGTCAGTTAATTCAATACATATTCACCAACACTTATTCAGATAAGTGAAGCAAAATTTCATCTTCGTAGCCAAATAAATCACACAGACTGATTCCACGCACTGTTCTTGTGGCTTTAGCTGTCGCTAATAGATAATTCAGAGCTTGAGATCAACTTAACAATATCAAAACAACTCAGAAACTCTTTGCTGGGAAGGTCAAAGAGAAACAAAACAACACTTAAAATCTAAATTGATGTCAACATGTGCAAAGGTCAAGGCGCTATAAAAAATATATTTTTTCTCAGATTCTGCTGCCTATCACACTGTCAAATAATGTTCTACTGAAAACAGACTCTGAGACTCAGTCGTTCATCCTCTGAAAGATGTCTTGGAATTCTTTCAAGACCTTCCCTGTGACTGTAGTGATTCATTGGCTTCTACTTTTCTGAAACTGGGCACTAACACAGTTGCTAACTGAAACACAAACTGCACATGCGTCTAGCCAAACAATTGTAGTGACCGGCACAATGCATTCATTGCACAACTGCTGCTGAACAATGTGAAACAGAGGCTGAGGCAGGATGAATATGGATATTCATTTTGTAGCTTCAAGCTGCTATTGCATATACTCACACATTATAAAACTCCATCTTTGTCCAAAAGTGACACAAAAACACAAACACAAAAAAAACAGCCACACTGTCACATTGAGTTACATATTATTTCAGTACAAATCAACACGGACAGTGTAGTTTATTCCGAAAAAGCTTCACAACAACATGTTCAGCCTTTGAGAGAAAGCTTCATGTTGAACAGATGGATATACCCTTTTAAGATCACCATAGCTCTAGTGTTGTGCTCATTAGTGAGCAGGATTAGGAACGGCGATGCCCTCTTCCATCATGGCCATCTCCATCACTATAATGATGAAAAAAGTGGCAGAAGCATGGATGACATGGCTGGTTTAGAGGGCTTTGCTAGTTTGAGGAGTTACGAGCTGGGAGAAATAAACTACACTAATGGAAGAATCAGCTGTTTGAAGAATGAACAGATTAAATCCTGCACTGCTTCGTGTTACCTTCTGTGCCACTGGCTCCGGATGCTGAATGAATTTCCACAGAAGGTTTCTGTCAGTGCTGTTGCTGTGAAGCTTGTACATTTTGTCCACGCTCTTAGATAAATGGGTATCCACTACTGTACTCATCAGTAAAAACTTAAGGAAAACTGAAGGAGCTTGTCAGTTTTAAATGCAATAATCAGTCAGATCAAAACTTATACGTCTCTCTATACAATTGGCCGAGTCAATTCTGTTCAATTTCCCATCTAAGTACAATCAACCAGTTGCTGCTGAGAACGTGATACTTTTTTGAATTTGTCAGTTTCAAAAAATAAAGAGAAAAACCGGCACACCTCCCCTTAATTCAACCATTGCAGAAGGCTTTTCTGACACAGTTCGCTGTTCCAAACAGCACTTTGAGTGAATCATGCAGCAGCGCCTTCAGACTTCAGAACGCTTAAATGCAGAGTGCAGTGTTTAAGCTGAGAAGTGCATTAGGCCCATCTTCTTGTAGCTCCAAATGCTTTAAGCTAAAAGATTCATCTTCAACAGAAAAGTGCTGCACTGCAGAGGGTTGACTAAGAATTAGCCACCAAACTTTCTTGGCTCATTTCACCTTTGGGAAGCTAACCCTCAGATGACACCCTGGAAAACAGGTTAAAAGCACTGGTGTGCGTCTTTATTGGTGAGTTGAGGTTTAGTTTATGCAGTCAATTTGTTGTCTATCAGTTTTGTCAGGGGAGAAGAGTAATAGTGTCATCATGGAGAATAATCAGTGGAGCAGAGCACATTAAAGTGGAAGTGTTATTGAGCTATGTGTTGCCCTTCCTTGTTACTTCCTGGGAGAACAATTACTGTGTTTGAGTAACCAATGATTGAGACAAGATGTGGTCGCAGTGTGTGTAATTGATGAGCGTTGTTGCATGCAAAACAAGGTGAATTTGCTTTTAAAGAGCATGCAGGGTTTTTTTTTTTTAAAGCTGCTGTAAGTTTCCAAGAACGCTGTTCTGCTCCAGAGTTTGGCTCGACTCGTGAGATACCTGAGCTGCAAAACACACTCTGAAAGCAAATAGCAGTGCAGTGTCGCGATCACTGCTGCTGAGCAGTACCGTAACACAAATCCAACCATCCATGCAGGGCCTCCCTGCAGCTCGCTGCCGGTAGCCTCAGCTACACACACACACACACACACACACACACACACACACATTGACAGACAGCCTATAACACTCAGTATTATAATGTGTGTTAAATGCAGTCGATTAAAACATTTGATCATTCAGGGTTTGATGCCCTTGTTTTGTTACATCTCTGAATGCTGGGGTCCTGTGGGAGAGTGGGGGGCTGTGCTGTTCAAAGCCCAGATCATGAGATTCTGACACAGTGGTGATTACTCTTGGGGTGGTGTTGTCTTTTCAGCCAATGTGAGGATTGTTTTTCTCAGAATTTACATGAATTCTCAACTCAAACCCACCAAAACCTGAAAGGCAGCCTTAAAAGTTCTTGTAAATGTTTTCTGTTTCAAATCCTCTATTTAGGTGCTGAACCCTCATTGGTTTCTTCAGCTCAGACATCAATTCAATTTAAATCCTCCATCAGATGAAACATGCCCAGCCAATCCATCTGAACTGGTTTTCCAGCGTGTTGAACAGACACAGCTTTTTTACATCTTTGTCCTGCATTTTACTTGTTTAATAACAGCTGTAGACAAATCCTCTTTAGTCCCCGCAAAGCTCTGCAGTCAAACCACTGATTGATCAAACGAATGTGACTTATATCTTAATTATTTTTTTAGAAAGCTTGGCTGATGTGGAAAATTTGACATCGTGTTAGGTAGTAGTTGTAACCTTTGGGGGGGGGTCATTGCTTACATTTGCTGGAAGAAAGATGTAAACTTTACGCTGCAGCCATGCAATGTAAAAGGGGCTAACCATCCCCCTCGTTAGTAAACAAAACGCGCCCCCCTTGGTACCATACAAACCCTTTCCATCCTCTCGAAGGTCACTAATAAATAGGATGACTGCTGTCTGGGTCCAGACTGAATTAATATATTTTTCCTGCCTTCAACATAAACTTTATGAATGCTGAGGTTTCTTAAATCACAACACTTCTTAGGTGCATACCTTGGATAGAATTTGAGGTATTATGCAGCTAAAACCTGCTGAAGTTGATTCAGGAATGAAAAAGGTGACAGAAGACTCTAAGAGATATTATATTAAACCAGTTAAGAGCAGTTTCTCCAGTTTCCATCAAATGCTTACTGTCATTACTGAATAAACCTTCAGTGTGTCATCACTAAGCTGAAGCAGAACTCCATACTGTCTCCATTCTGTAGTTACAAAAGAAAATAGATTTAATATTTTTCAGTGTCTAAACATTTTGTGTTTTGTACACATTTTTCTTGTACATCAGACAGCCATAGATGTTTATGACTATCTGATGTGTAGAGAAGATTCTGGATTTAATGAGCCGACTGTCAAGATTATATTTTTTTTACGATTCTGGCTTAAAGATGAAAAATAAATGCAAAAAAGAGACCAACTGATCAGACCAAGCTGGATGGGGTTGGCGTCGACAGTTGGGATTTTGAACAGATGTGTTTTTAAGAATTGTAGCCATGACTGTCAGAAATATGAAATGGAGAAATAATGATTTCTGAATTATTTTTGTATGCATAAATTTAGGCAAATTGTGTTGGTTATGACTAATACTAAAAACTGATGTGCTTTTGTCATAATGAGGCATAATGTTTTCGAGTTACCTGTCCATCCATTACCCTTTCTTGTGACCGTGACATCTCAGGAACAGTTTATTTAAATTTGGCACGAACATTTAGACTCAAAAATGCACTGATTACACTTTGCCGGTCAAAAGTTAAAGTCTCTGTGGCCTCATAAACCATGTTTTGTCCCAAAAGTATTTGGCAGAAACATTCATTTGGACTCAAGGATGCAAGAATAAGAATTTTGTTAGAAGCACATTTTTAGACATAACTCAAGAAGTCGTATGCTAATTATGACAAAATTTCCCATAAATGCCTTAAAGGATAAAGTGATGACATTTGAGATCCGAAAGGTCAAAGGTCGACTTTACTGTGACATTTTGATGCTCTGCAAAAACATTTTTGTGGCCTTATTCAACATCAGGAACAGGAGGGAGCATAGTTCACATGTGATCAGATACACAGCTGGTGACACTATGCACCTTTAATTGCTGTTTGGATCATCAGTGCCGCCGGGTTTATGTGAATGCGTGTGAGCGAGTAGAGCATGTAGGTTTTTTGTATTTGCATTTTTAGCATCTTTGCGACTACGTGCATGCTTACAGTAAATCGTTGTTTTCCAGCAGCAGCTCATTGGTTTTGCTGATCTTGTTTTTCAGGTTTGATTGTGTTCTCTTTGACTTTACTGGATGACTCCAACTTTCCATTTTATAAGCAGGTGTGCTTTTCATTTTCTCACACGTTTGCCACTTCATTGATGTGAGACGTTTGTGTGAAGGTTCACATTTAATGATTCTAGTGTCATTCAATTTTAATGGAAAAACACGTTTCAAATGTGTGCCAAAGTGAGAGGCAATTCAGCATTAAGATGAGACATTAAACTGTACATGCTAATGGCTTCAGGGTCAGTGAAGCCAGATTGTGACCAGGAGGTGAAGGGCTTGAATCCCAGAGGAGAGATTAAACAGAAAACCTTGTTTGCACAGCACTAAACTCTAACTGCATTAGTGAAACTGAAGGGTGAGGAACAGTGAAGGCTGCGGTGTTAGCAGGTAACAAACTGGTGTGAATCAGGGCTTTTGCTCCATTAAACCCAGATAAATTATGATTATACAACAGGGGGAAATTTCTCTGCCTGAAAGCTCAATGTGTAATAGGTAATTTACATTGGTTTTCATTTGCATTTTTCAGAATAACTTTTTAACTACACCCTGGTTATTTTAGCACAAATCATTTCAGGGGACAGTTTAAAGTTGTCCCCATTGTCCCTTTTTAAAGTAAGTAATAAAATATGACAAAATGGTCTGGGGTAAAGGACTTAAATTGGCTTATTCATCAGCCATTCAATGAAAATAAAAGTGGTAAATTAGCCCTGTAAGTGTTCTTAAATATTCTAAGAACAAGAATGCATTTATGCTTATTAAAACTAGTCAGAACATGATTTCCTTAGGCCACAGATTAAATTATCGTACAAGTAAGTCTTCAACTCGGAAAGGACGCCTAAGTGCCCAAATGTACAATGAGAGGCTGGTCAACTGTCAAAATGCACAATATCATTAAGTCGAATTGTATTTAGTTAATTAACAGCACTAATGGATAACTAGAGTCAGTGCCAGAATGAGAGTTTGTTTTAAGAGTTTGAGAAGAAGCAAAAAGAAAAAGATAATAAAAATGAAAGTGATTGCATAAGAGTAGCCGAAGGGCCCAGATGCCCCATTTTTATTCTGTAGCCTTCATCAATCAGACATAGAAAATGAAGTAAATGTGTGCTCGGTGCTCTTGTGTGTTTTATTAAATAAACCAGCGACAGTGTATTACATCACTTTCATAGCAGAACCAATGATATATACTTTTAGACGCAGAGGAACAATGAACTGGTATTATTTTTCTTTAGTTTTTGTGCTGTGACGGTTGCTTTTCTGAGGATTTGGTTTGATTCTCTGGTACCTCTCATTCCACATCCTTCATTAAGAGTCAAAGGTGTTGATTTGCCACTGTCATTAAAAACGTGAACATGAAATCAAATGTGAAGTGCCACAAACTGAAATACGTGTAAGGTAGCGTCCAGACTCCTTGGCCATGTTATCATAAATAAATGTAAAAGAACAGCATTGTGCCATGCAGCAGAAAGTATGGGAGAAGATTTCTGGTGAACATGAGTGAAATCAGTGTAAAAGGCATGAAGTATGAGGAAATGGGAATAGACCCAGATTCTTCTATCAATGATGAATTGTAGCCTAATTCATTCTCAGCGCAGTGGTGTAAAACAAGTCCAGGTTATGGATAGGAGCTTGTCATTGGATGGCTGCTCGGTAGAGGGCTTATTAAATGCTATTTCAAATTCAGTGAAGAGTGGATACAAAAGAAATGTCAAGACAAGCACATCTTTCTGCTTCTTTAAGAAGCCTTTGGGCGTTAGTTTCATCAGGAGTCCTTAGTTAGCTGTATAAGCCATTGTTGAGCTTCAGGATTGCAGGTAATATCTGGATAAACATTTAAATTCATGAAGCAAGAGTGTATAGTTGGCTGTGAAATTGATCTTAGCCTCACACATACTGTTTCATCTTGGAAAGCAACACAGTAATGTTTACCAATATATCCTTAGCTTGTCCGTTTGAATGGTGCATGAAATGACATTTAGAATATGCCCTTTACTCTGCTCTACTCATTATAGGTAAGGCAAGCAGTGAGAAATGGCTTTGGATTATGTAAAATAGAGCTGTGTGGCAGGAGTTGAGCTGAAAAGTCCAAACCTTTGGCATTAAACCTCAGAGGAAAGTCCTGCTGAAGGTGTGAATGGTAATATATTTACAGTTTACTCCTGTGTACAGGTTAGGTGAGTGGCACATTAATATATAAAGAATAAAATGAGCAGCGCCGACATCTGCTGTTACTCTAGGAATTATTAATGTAAATAAAGCCTCGCGGGACAGACTGCCTCCCTCTGAGGGAGCCAGCTTAGCAAAGCGGTGTTCAGCGCTCACATCCTGCGTTTACTTGTTTATCTACTGCCTCCTGATCAATGATGATTGATTGTGTTTTTACTGAATAATCTGTCTTAACCTAAACTTAATTTCAACTCATCACATTCAAAGCATATGTAGCTGCTGCCCAGGGCTTATCTGCATAAACTCTATGTTTCAGTGTTTTTGAGTCATTTTCGTCTCTTGCGTGGGGGGACGTCTCCTGCCCTCCCTCTGTTTCCTCAGGTATTTTTGTCCAGGTAACACTGTCACCTGTGCCTGAGGGGTGTGAGAGGTGAGCACTAATGATCCCTGCACGTGGAGGTTGTTTTGCTCCCAGAAGTCATTGCCAAAACTACAAATACAGCCCCAGGCATTTAGGCCTAATTAAAGCCAATAACCCGTACGGTTTGATCACAAACTTCAATTCCAACTGTGACTCTGCAGCCTCTATGCTTCTTTTTTGGTTATGTTAATTTGTACTGATGGTCTAGGCGGTCTGCTTCTTCACTTCTTTCCCTTTTTAACCTCCAACTGAACCACATCAGCATCCACTATATATACCTTTAATGTGTAAATGAGCCCTACACAAGAGCACGAGAGCAAGCCAGTTTTCACGTTCTGATGAATTATTCTGATTTGAACAATTAGCTGTTTACATGATTGCTTTTTTTTTTTGACTGAATTGTCACAGGTCTGTTTATGCTTTGATATCCTGCCACAGGCCTTTTTATCAGCAGACTTTTCATAGTAGGAAAAGAAGAGGTGTTACCACTAACATTAACAACAGCTCGGTTCCCTTCAAGTGTCCCAGTAAGTCATGACAGTGTGACAGTGAGCCAGTATGTGCAAAACCAGACGTTAAACAGCAAAATAAAAGTCAGCCATCGTCACTTTTATTATCTAATCTTCTTCTACTGTAACATTTCAAAATGTTTTCTGTAGAAATATGAAATATTCTAATCAACAATTATATGAGTAGAATCTCTGGATCATGTTCATCTTTGCTCATTGGTTGATTTCACACCTGAGGAGAGCAGATGTTTGTACTTGCCAGCCAATCAGGTGCACTGTTTGAGCCACGCAGCAACATGCAAAAGCGGTCATCAGCACAGGCACCCTGTTGTCTAGGAAGTAGAACCGTTCACTGATGTTGTGATTACTCGACCCTCACACGCCACCTTCATTAGGCCATAAAACACCATGTGACTGCATGTCAGATCTCGGAACAACAACAGCATTATGTGGTGTTGCCAAGACACGTCTCTAAAGGTGACTGCACACATAAACACAGGTTGATTCACCTCAATACACCCACACTCCACATAGTATAAACAATGATGCATGTAGCATAATCGCAACTTCAGTACTGTCCAGCATCAGACCAGTCAGAGAAAAACCAACAGCTAAGGGGATTTTGAAGTTGGAGATAAGCTCACATTTACGGCAATATCAGATTAGTGGTGCCCCTGACCTCAGGCAGTCGTATTCAGATATAATCATGATGTTTAAAAGAAATGGCTGTGCTTCTGTTATATTATTTGATAATACAGGTATGACAAATGTTACTGTTGTCTGCTTTGCATTTTGGCTGTCTGGGCTGATGTTAGCATCAAAGGCTGACAGGACGAGCTGCTTTACAAAATTAATCCTGAAGGTTCCAGCTGATAACATTTAAGGTGAATATATCAAAACAGTGATGCACTTTAAAGTTTAACTGGGATATTCCGACATTTCCGTTCACCAGCTATCTGTCGCTTACGCATCTAACACAATACGACTATGCACGATCCTAAAATAGATGCAGTGCGATCATCTAGATCTGTTACCTCTGCAAAACTACAGAAACCTCTCTGAAAACAAGGAAACTGAATAGTGTGGTGTTTGATCCTCAGCTAAATAATGTTTGGCTGTAAATAGTGCAGCTACTGTCATGGTCAGAAGTATTAAAGCAGCTACAAGGAGTTTATTGACATTATATTTTGTGGATGTAGAATCAGTAAAGATAAAATTTTTGAAAATTGGAAATCTACTGGGTGAGTGACAAAGCACGGGCAAAAACATGACTCATTCTTTTAGAGAATTGTTGGATTGAATGTATGTAATATGTCTGTTTTATGTATGAAATACATTAAGAGACACAGTTTAATTGAATGAGTAAAAAATAAAGAGGAACCCTAAAGCATATAAATTGCAATATATATTACTATACAACCTAACGTATGTTTTTGTATTTTTACTATGGAGACACAACATTACCAGGATATGGTGGTATCGCTTGGTTTCTCTGCAGAACCACTCTTACTTAGCGGCCAGATCTATTGGCTGTAAGCTTACATGTAACCAAGGTGTATGAACTGTATTAAAACAAAATTGACTTTTAATTAAAATGGGGACACTTTGACACTTACGCTCTTTCAAATTGCCATTTCAATGTAAAAATGCACAAATGTCCCCATACAAGATGGAGTTAAACATCCTTACACAGGTTTAGTTCAACACACATCCATGTGGACTGTGCAGATCTTTTATTTATTTATTTATTTATTTATTTTATTTTCCAGTGAAGTTTACTTTTGGAGCATAGTCAGTCTCCAGGAGATAGCTCAAAAGCCGTGGGTGTGTAGAGTGCAGGGAGTTGAAATATATTTGTGGTAAACCCAGAGTGTGAGCTCAGGTCAGACAGAGGAGCAGCATGTGTCTATATTAAAGCACATTTAGCTAGCATGTGACATTCTTTACCATGTTTTAGATGTTTTCTCGCTGTGCCGTCCACAAGGCATGACTGAACACAAGTACAGTATGATTTCCCTTCCCCTTGATCTCTTGCTCGTTCCCTTTCTCCCCCTTCCCTCCCCACTGCGTGAAGCTCTCTCACCTCATATAAACCCAGTCGGTGGCAGAGATGCGGAGCAGCAGTCTGCGGTAGGACTGGCTGTGTACCCTGGTTTGAAGTGGAGATGAGCAGCAGATCTGTCGCTGCATGGAGCCTGCTTATATCTCTTAAAATCTACAACAACGTTAGGAAGAATGCAGAGCTGTTTAACGGCTGTAACAGCAAATTCTCCATTGACATTTTTCTGTTTTTCCTCTACAGATGTCACACAAAGTTTAGCATATCTTCCTGATATATTACTTGTTTCCTGCACAGTAAGCTGTAATGAAAAAAAAACTGAAATCTGCACTGGGTAATTTTAGTAATCACTATTTTCCTCTCTGTAAAATTAAAGGTATGATGTTGGAGTTAGGCTATTCTTTTGAGATCCACATGGGGGATTTAAAGGATGGGCTTTTAATGAGACAACACAGGCAGGATTTTTGAAAAATACTTTCTCTCACCGCTGGTAAACACAGTGTGGATGAAAGATGGTCTGCTCTAAATCAAGTTAGCGTCAACATGCATCTCATTCCAACCGCGCAATTATCAGTATGTTTCTGACCATAATTTATCCTCAGCACAAACGAGAACCTTTTTCCTATGATGGAAAATCAAAGATCAGATATTGATGGCTGTGAAAATGGCAGATGATGAAAAATAATGCAAACATAAACCCTCACAGAACTGCGGAACAAATGATCATACAACACTTGGTATTGTGCTTAATGGCGGCACTTACTTTTTCAGTTATATAGTGAAAATAGTGACCAGCAGGCCAAGCACCCACAGCTGTAAGTGAAATAGGCCAAAATAAATTAAAAGTCTGATAAACCTTTTAAGTTGCTGCAGAAAACTGCATTATATTACTTCAATAATTCTTTAAAATACCCCATAGAGTATATTTAGATTGCCAGTAAGCCACCTACATCAATTCAATGTATAAACTGTACTTTTGTATAGTACATAACACTTGTTGACTAAAAATAAACAAGAGTTCATTCTCTGCAAAGGCAATCTTAAATATATTTTTAAGAACACTATTATGCTTTTGTCAGGAGGCTTTATTTTTGGACTACTCGAAAGTGGTTGTGTTGTGGTGAATACTGGTCACAGCCTTTTTCCCATTCATCCATAACAACTGCTGTAAATACTTAAAAATAAAACCCCACTTGTTTCACAGTTTATTTATAGTGTTATGTGCCTTTCATAAAAAAAAAAAAAAAACCCTTTTGTTTTCTTTATATCACACTGACCTCATTTCTGGGACAATAATAAAGTGCCTCAAATATACTGCAAGCATAGATGGTTGAAGTCTAAATCCAAAACATTTACTTGCCTGCAATCACAGAAAAATAGTTTGAGGCATTTTGTAAGAGGTCATGCTAAATTGTGACTTATTTGGAACTGAATATAAAATCATTTGTGTGCCAAGTTTTTTTTGTTTTTTTGCCAGGGTAAATTCGAGGCTACCATTGGCCCTAAGGCTTTGTGTGTGCAGCTGAGCCAATGTAATATTTTGCCTTACTTTTGAGTGAACTTGCTTTACACACGTGCAAGGAGGGAGTGTGTGTGTGTGCATGCATGCATGCGTGTGTGTGTGTGTGTGCACGAGTGCGCGTTTGATGACCATGCCCCATGCCTCTCTGTAGTAGAGAATAAAGTGCAGACCCTGTACTCTGGTGTGGCTGGTGCTCCTCTGCCTGTGAGCGACGTGACCATGTTGCAGCTGCTTCACTTTCAGTGGACTCTAGGTTAACCACTTATGAAAATTGTTTTCCCAGTCGTGATGATAGTTAAGCAATTTGCAGAGAAGAGAGGTTAAAGAATGAAAATGTCAGTGCTGTTTTTTGTATTTTTGGACAAACATTATGCATTAACCTTCAAAGTTCATTAGTTTCCAAACACCATTATGATTTTGAAGGAGAAAAAAGCAGAGAGACCCCCTGATGCTCTTTTCCCTACTGGTGTTGTTATATCAGTCACAGTAGATCATCCTGCAGCATGAGCAACAGAGACACATTTTGTGGTTTAAGGCAAATAAGGCTGAAAATTATGCTGCAGACTTTTAAGGGCTCGTGGCTTCAGGGTATCTGCACTATGTTGATGTGATGTTTGTTTGACTGTTACCGGGTTACCACATTATTAAACCGCAGAAAACCATCCAACTACAGGAAAGGGTATCTGCAGTTTCAAAATGTTGTCTGTATGTGCCGTATGACACTGATACCAAAAGCTGAAGTTCTGTTATGTGAATGAATATTCTTTCATTTTTATAGTTTTATGACACATTAACACATAGAATTCAGAAAAAAAATCTGAATTTTTCTGCTTTACTTAAACCTGACATAAAATAAATAAGTGAATTGATTATTGAAATAATAATAAGCAAAAGTATATTTTGTGAAACATCTGTAGGAATCACGAAAGTCATAAATGTACAAACACACAGGTGTGACCCGTTGACCCTCTTACTCTTACGATGCTTTCTATTGTTGCATGGTGCAGTTTGTAATGGTAACAACAGTCATCAGCTGAAAATCACACTCATTTGTGAAACGTTGGGTTTTTCATTTCACAAAGATGTAAAAACTAAACAAAACACAATTTCATCTCATTAATGCTCTGTGAAACTGGCTGACTCAGCTGAAAACTCAGCTGACCTTTTAATGTTTCCAACTGGCTCATATTAAATTGAGAACCAACTACAAAGGACTAACATGCATCTGATGTCTACATACATGATGTAAACTCCATGTCCCGGTCACAAAGCGCTGATCAATGTAAAAAGCATGTAAGGGGTCTGAATTGTTCTTGTGCTGCATATATAGAAAAATAGTCGTATAGTGTATTTAACGTATTCTAACTCAGAGAAAGAGAGAGTTCACAAACATAATGCCAACATGAGCAACAAGTTTGATTCCTTTTATTTTTTGGCCATAATCCAGAAGTGATTTTCAAGCGAGCTGATTTTCTGGGTGCCTGTTAATTTGTTACAGGCTGTGACGTCAAATGCTGGACCTCAGTAGTCAGGCACTGTAAAGCATCAATCACACCCAAAGAATTTCAATTAACTGTAATGCCAAGACCTCGCTTAGCCCGCGGCCACCGTGACCTGGCCCTGGATAAGTGAGTGAAAATGGATGGATGAAAATTGTGATGGTGATTATTACAGTATACAACTATTCTACAACTAAAGGACAATCCTGTTTTTTCCCCAGATGTTACTGATGCAGAAGCTGAAACAAAAGCCAAAAGACAGATACACCAAGACACTGCAAATAGGAATTTCTAAAAGGAGGTTAAAAACAAATCTCTAAAGTAATGGCAAAGAAATCGGCGTTCCCATACCACAAATGTAGAAATAAACAGTATGTTGTGTAATTAATGCAGTTTCTAGCTTGAGAAAACAACTAATTATGGAAGGTGTAGCTTATTCATGCTGTTCATAATGACATCCTGTGCCATGGCCTCCAGTAATATTGACATCAGACAGCTGCCCAGATCGTAGAACACGCACCAACTCTGCAGAGAGGAATGTCACTTCAACAGCATGCAGATACCCTCTAGTCATGACCCTATTTGGATTGTAGTAGGTGCAGTGCAGCATGGCAAAAGCTGCTCCACAGGGTTGGCTTGACTGCCTTCAGCCATCCAGAAAAAAAGAATTAACTCTTTGGAAAGTCTCCAAGCAAAAAAATGAAAGTGATAAGCAGCGCAATAAAGGAAGAATAGCCTTTTGGTGCAGCCTGTACCCGGTGAGCTTCAAAGAGCAGTATGTCAACAGACCAGATGCAGCAGCAGACATGACTTGCATTAGTTACTGATGCAGAACTTTTGATTTCAATCAGTCATTATGAGCACTGTGCCCTTCTGGTTTAGTTACAAGATGCTGGTTACTTCTTCAGTGCTGGGCCTGAGTGCTTCTTGAAAGCTGTTGGAGACAATGAATATTATTCCAGTGTCACCTACACTTTTTAAGAGAACACAAATATTGACAAATATTCAGTCTCAGTGTGTTTTCCAAAAGGCTTGTAAATGCACTCAATTTGTAATGTTACATTATTCCTTTATGTCCAATTACAAAATTCCCTTGTAAGTTGCAATATAGTGAGAACAGATCCGTCCTCTCAAGGGTACCCAGGTCTAAAACGCAAAGTGCTGGCTGTTCATTACACATGTACATTATACACAGTTCATGAAAGCTTCTGCATTTGTCATTGTTAACACCTATAAGCAGTCACCTCTTTCATGGAAAAAAACCCTCCAGCAAACAAGCAGCAAAGCTCTGCCCTAATGGAAGCAGCATTAGTGTGTTGTTTTGAATAAACCAGAGGATCTCACCAGTTTGCATGAGCAGGTTCACCTACCTTGGCTGAACAGACAGACACAAGACTGTTACATGCTATTTGCTCAGATGGAGCCGAGTGCAATAAAATAAAAGGCGCTTCACTCAAGACAAACAGGTTTTTAAATTCCTGGCTTCAGCGAGCCCCTGTTGTGGTATCAAAAAGAGATCCAGTGGCAGATAGTCCTGTTTGTTTAATGATTCCTATTCTGGAGACCACAGTTACACAGTGTAGAGGACAATCAAAATATATAGTACAATCACAACAAAGCTACCTGGCAGGAATAAAGTACAACATACACTATATAAACAAAGGTCAAACATACTTTCAAGTAGCACCACCTTTCCATGTAAGTTTTGCATTATTTGGCTATGATAACCAAAATTAATTTAAAAGTAATTGTGTTACTTCTGAGGTCATGGTTCCTTACCGTCCAGTGACTTTGAGATTTCTGCTGTTGCTCATCCTGAACTTATGAATAACCTGCCTGTTTTCATATGCTGAACACTTTTTCAAAAATTCAAACTTCTGTTTAAAGTCAATATAACAAATTGCAAACTGGCGTACTTCCCTGTTTGTTTTGCTAATTCTGCATGAACAGATTTTTCAACCTTTTTCAGCCAACCAGTTTATCCTGTTACCTTTTTGTTCAAGCTGGAGATAAGATACAGTTAAATTACAGTCTTACAGTAAATGCATTGTGCCACATATACACCACAGATATACCAGTTAAGATGAATGAAGTGATAATGAAGCGGGCCAGGTCTGCCTCCTGGGAGTTCTAGTCCCATGAAATATTTCTGCCTTAGACCAACTGTTTCACAAACAGGGAATATTGGTTGAAGCCTAATGAGGCTTTGATTTTTCTTTTTCAAACAGCCCTTCAGAGTGATGTAATTCACTTGGATGGGAACACTCAAATTAGCTCTTGGTTTGCTTTCAGATTGCCAGGTCTGAGGTCCCAGCTCCCATTGCAATATGCAAAATTAGCATATGAGAAATGCAAGACAGTCATGACGCAGCCCATCTAGGTTCGGCACTTCCCAGCTGTGATTCCATAGAAAGACATATTTTACTGTTGACAGGGCTCCACATGACATATAGGCTGCACTAAAACATTTTTTGGAACTCAGAATGAATCATCTTATGCTTTGCAGTCCGCCTTTTTCAAAATAAACCAATAAACATAATGTTTAAACATGGTAAATGTCGGAGTAAAGGCTAATAATGGAATAAACAACTGATTGATTTATTGTGGTCCAGTGAATAGTGATCACTTGATCTCAGTATTCATTCTGTCATCCTCAGGTCTAATCATGTGGCAATGAATGATTTGTTGCACCTTCCTGTAAAGCCAAATATAACAGGCGTTGTCGCTGCACGCAAAACAACAGAAAATGCATATGTCTTAATGGCTAATTTCAGATCTCTGTGCAGGGAACACGTTCAGGAAGGCTACCTTTCATTTCTCCAGACAGGTGCACATTATTATACAATTGGTCTTTAATGAGCATGCCGTGTTTGTGCAGATCTGTCTGAGCTGGAGGCCCGTCTTCATTCATTTTAGATGAAGTGCCTGGAGAGATACCACATCAATATTCATGCACTGATGATTACAGGAAGCAGGCAAAGATATTACTGCAACGTTAAGTGCAAAGAAATGTCAAATGTAAACATGTACAGTATGATTTATGATATTTAAATGACACACAATTAGATTAATGGCTTGAACTAACCTCACTGACCTCCATTAAAGGCTCTTTAATAATTACCCCCCCAAGACTTTGGGCAATACTTCAGGAAATTCATTTATAATGAGGGAATGGACTGATTTCAATGTTTGATATTTGATTTGGTAACATGCTGGAAGTGTTTTCACTTAGAGACAAACATTCAGTCATTGCATAAAGGGAGCATGCACAAATAACATCACTAATAACCAGCTTGTGTAATGATGAGGATGAGTTACCTGTGACTCTTCCCTCAGTATTTTCTGAAAGCTCAAATACCACCGAGATACACCTGAAGATGCTAACGCAAGCAAAGATTTCCACTAAGGATTTCTGCTTTGTGCCTCTGAAGCATCACTTCTTGGTTGATGCGTGTGGATGGCTGATTCCCAAAGTAGCTCAGGTAGGTATTGATTTGCTGAGGATAAGAAGGATAAGGGTATATCTGAGTGGGACTGTGGGGAGAGAATGAATACTCCTTGAGAGGCTGAAGAGAATGTTAACACAACTCAACAAGCACCAGTTTTGCCATGAGGTAAAATACCAGTTTATATTTAAGGAAATTTTTTATCTCACTATTAAAGAGAAAAACAAAGATTTCTTTTCTCATGGCAATGGTGAAGACCGCCCTTCCTTGATATTTAGAAACTAAACCACCTCTAAAAGTTTTTCTTTGCATGAAGTGAAACAAGAAAAGTGTGTTAAGCGTTTAAAAAAAAACCCACGTACAAAAATAGAATAAACATTGTTTATTGTCACTGGGTTAATTTGTTGACTATGATGACTCATGAAGTCAGCTGCTAATTTGAATATGATCAGCCCTGTGTCTTGTTGCAATGTACAATATTATGACATCAGGTTAATGAGAGATCTGCCAAAATGTCTTGCTAACTGGGGAAATCAGATCTCTTATTGTTTGGGTCTAATTCCCACCTGGATGTTAAACAGTCTGATAGATACAGAAAAACACTGATGAATAGCTTTTGTTTGCGAAATTAATACAACAACACAATCTTGGCAGTGTCATTATGGTAAGGCATCACCACTGACAAAAGAAACTGGGTAAACATACTTAATATTCATCAGTAGTCTTCAACAGAGTAAATGAAGTGGAAAAAGAACAAAAATGTAGACTTTGACATTATTTACATCTATTCAAATTAACTAGAACATATTTATTTCACCTTCTCTTACACTCTTCACTGATTCTTTTTAATCATCATTTAGGCATAGTGTTTGAGGTGGTGCCAACCAAGGACACAGTTAATCAATGGTGGCCGAATACGAACACTCACAATAAATCATGAGGTGTTTTTTTTCTCCTTTCTATGTACTGTGCCAACGATTTTGAGAAATTGCTTTTTAATTCCATTTAGTCATTGTGATATTTTCCACGCCCTGATCAACAAAACAGAAGGTTAACAAACTTATGAAAAACTGTTATATTTTTTACATTTGCCACAACCATCTGTTAGTAGGTGCTTTTCCATCCAGGAAAAAAATGAGCATACTTGGAAATGTGAGTCTATGTCAAACCAACTTAAATAGTCTGAAAAATGAGGCGCAGACTCTCTTCAATTTGTCCTGTGCTTAATGTTTCTTGTGAATAGCTGTTGTTGGAGGGGAAAAGCTAATTGGGTTTTGGAAATTAGATGGAGAAAACCACATGATTACCTGTAGTGTAACTGCAGGTGACTCAGAATTTCTGAGTTTATTATAAAGACGACTAGAATTGTTAGCCTGCTGTTACCCATAATTACAATATTTGACCCTTTTTTGCATGAAACCAATAAGGTAGAATAGCAAAGCCTTCGGTCTTTTTATTATGATTAGAATATGTGATGCATCTCATGGAACAGACTTGTAACTCACAAACTGAAACATTCAGTCACAGAATGTCACAATTCGCCAACAGGGGGAGCTGTTAGTGTCTCAGCCAGCCAGTTGATGTTGCCACCTACAGTAATGACTACAGCAGTTTTTACACCCACGTCACCTTCAGGCAATGAATGTCACAGCTACTAGTGGCGGTATTAAGTAAATATTTGTAGCCTCTTCCATGTGCTAAACACATTATTTCCCAAAGGAACAGAAGAAATCAACAAAAGGCTTCTATCCTCTGTGGTCTTACTGCCATGACAGCCCCTAAGCAATATGGCGAAGACATTCTTTATGTTTGAAATGCATTTGTGTAGACAAATGGCTGAATCATGAACAGAACTGTTTGCATATTTGTCATTGTAATATGTAAGAGAAAAAGATAAATCAGACTGTATAGAACATCAGGATTTGCACTGATGGAAACTGAAAGCATGGTGCCACTTGAAAATACTATTTAATTAATTCAGCTTTAAAAAAAGTGCATAGTGGTGCCATCGAAGATGGTATGTAAGGTAGGAAAAAACCGTGTCATGATAATGGCTAGTATGTTTCTCTGGTTCTATCAATGTGGGAAACTGATGATAAGAGACACTACCGGTATTTTTAAATGTCAGCCAGTCAGTTCAACAGGCATCGGCCGACATTGCCATGCTGCTCATAGCTGTTAAGTTATTACTGCATTGTACGTCTGCTTAGTATTGCGAGAGGAAGCATCCCTGTATCAATATCAGCCAGGACCTCAAAGGCCTCTGATGAGCGGCCTTCATGAAGTCGTCAACATTATATGCTTTGGTAGGATACTACAGTAATGAACGTCAGAGGGATAACTTAGGAGTTGGTCAGTTACCAAGGTGTCTCATGATCAGTACTGTTGAATGCTTTTTCAGACTCAATGAAATTGACATATACAGTAGACTTCCATTCTGTGGACTGATTGATAATATTCCTAAAGGTTGGCAAATTGGTATCCACCAAATCTACCATTCCTGAAGCCAGAATGGTTTTCCCTCAGTCTTTTATCCACAACTCTCTGAAGCTTCTCTAGTTGGGCAGGCTGCTTGACCACATTCAAGACTGCCCAAGACTACCTACTGTCGAAAGGTACAGTACGCTTCTGTAATTGTGGAGGTTTCCTTCTTTGGAAATCTTAACAATGATGCTATCTCTCCCACCTGGGACTTTATATTCCTTCCAGAGAGCCTGTGTGAGGTGTTTGAAGCATGCTGGTGGAGGTTTTGGTGTCTGCCTTAAGGGCCTCAGCTAGTATCGTATCTGGCCCTTCTGGCTCGCCTTCTTTAATGCCGTAATGGCCTTTCTAAGATCCATCTTGGTTGTGAGGAGGTTGCACTTTTATCTCCAACAGTTAGGAACTGGTGGAATCTCTGCTGTCAGCTGAGGAGGTTGTCTGCCGGCCATCTCTCTAAAGTGTCCCTCTCTTAAATTGATCCACCTTAGTTATGATAAGTGTGGCTTTTATGTGCTTAGAGTGTACTTGTGCTTGTTTGAGTTTGCCGCTGAGCTCAGTTTCTTTGGATTATTTTTTCCATCTGCATTCTCAGTGTACTTCCTTTTCTGCCTTCTGACACTTTCCATAAGTGCCTTGTTTGCTGCCGCAATATCTTTATGTGCTGCTACCACTTCTTGTTTTAATTTTGCTTCTACTTAGTACTTCCTATTTTCCTCTTCTCACTCACTTGTACATTGCCATGAATAGCAAATGAATATTTTTCTTTCTTTTTCTTCACATCGCTTCTTTACATGTCATCATTTATATCATTGCTGGATCTGGCCTCCATTGAACTTCTTTGTTTCCTATGTGTCTATACCTCAATATTTGCTGTATATTGAATCTTACTTCTTTGGCAATCATTAATTTCTGTTTTAACTGCATCCTTGCTTTGACTGTTACTTCCCCTTTTCACTCTTGATGTCCAGCAGTGATATCTAAACTTCTGGATTAATGCACATTTGGTCAGTCTAATTGTCTGTTGTATGGTAGCTGGGAAGCTTTATGGATGTCCTTGTGTGGGAAAACAAATAACCAAGGTTTTGTCTGACTTTTGCACAGCATTCTCCATTTTCATTCATGGTACCTGGCCATGGTTTTCCTGTTATCACCCCATAGCCATTGTTGTTTTCCCCTAGCTTTGCATTCATGATTCCCATTTAAATCATGATATCCTTTCCTTTCTCAGTCTAAATTATGTGATGTAGTTGGTGTAGAAACTGTCCTTGGTTTCATAATTTGTGTTGTTGGTGAAGACCAAGCAATGTACTATTTGATAATTTATATTCATTGCAATTTTCCCCCTTTTTATTGGTTGCATTTGCAAACTGCAGTCTTCCACCATTTCTGATTTACAGTGCATTTTTGAGTCAATTTGTTAGTTCCCACCCCCAATTTATAGTTCTCATGGTCTTGGACAGCTCCATGCCACATGGGACCAGATGGAGTAATGGTCTTCTTTAAGCTGTCTTGGCATGTCAAGCCTAACAAACTCCAGCTATTGTGTAGTAAAAGCTGCAATGAGTTTAACGGTGTAGCTATTGCAGTTATGTGATACAGGCAGTATGGAACTGCAAAGCCAGTACTAAACAGTCAAATTAAATTTATTGGGAGCTACAGTAATTGATAGAGACATAAAGAGAGAGTGCGACAGAAATGAAAAGATGCATTTTAAAGTTATTTAACTGAAGTTCATTGCTCAGCACTTCAACACAACTGAAAAGAGCAATGAAACAAAAACTTCACCTTTCTGTTGACGCGTGTTTAATGTTCCTGACCTTTAATGGCTTCAGGGCCAGCCCACTGCAGTATAATTAAAACAGCCAGTAATTAAGTAGTCTGTTTTTTTGTCCATCTACCAAAATAATTTCATAAAAAGAGGCTAAAAGTTTTACCAAAAGTCATTACAATTACCAATCTTTTTATTGAGCTAACAACATCAGGCTATTACATGAATATTTTTATTTTTTAACGGTGTCTTTTCTTCAACCAGTACTTTTTTTTTTGACTATACCAACAATAAACCTGTGTGAATCAGATGAACTGCAGCTCATCTTATACATATATGTAATCTTAAAACATTGTGGTGATGCAAAAATTCATGCCCCTGGAACCAAAGTATACCAGACTTTCCCTTTTTAAAAAGCTCTGTGAATCCGTTCACTTTCTAAACTTTTAACTTAAAGTTAAGTATTTTATGGCACTTCAGGCATTCAAGCCTGAATATTGACAGTCAATAGAAACACAGAAAGCATTTAGTGCTGTGAGAGTGTTGTTTGAACATATTTTCAAGACAGCCTGTAATAGCTGCTATTTTTACATCCGGAACAAACGAAAATTGAATTGACGCCTGTGACTTGGCCTTGGACATCTTGTCAGGATGTTACAGTGAAAGCACCAGTCTCTTATTATCAGCTTCAGCAGGCTTTACTGTTTCTCGGTCGATTAAGATTCTTGTATACAATATACATCCTGCAGCATAACATTCAGAACTACAGCATGAAAAATAAATTCTTTTAAAGTCCATTCATACCTCCGGTATGACCTGCTCTGTGTCACTTTCAACAAAATGCTGATAATTATTTAGGTTTACACATAGAAATGATTATATGTAAGTCCCTTTTACATTATTTTTGAGGCCGTAAGATCACATTAATTCTAGGGTGAGTTTTCCCCTATATGCTCAAGCTACAATCCACAGAAAATCCACATTTGTTTGCATCTTTGTCGCTTTTTATACCCCTGAAACTTGGATATGAAATAAGAATAGCATAATGGTTTACAGTGTTATGTGTCTTCATCTACTGGTGACAAATGTAACAAGCAGATTTTATCAGTTGTGGCCAGTAGACATTCATTCTGTGAGTTGGCTAAAAAAAGTTCAATGAAACTTTTTGCTCTCAGACTTGGCCTGCTACCTGGTGCCTGTAATGTTACAATCCGTCAAAGACCATTTCATACAGTAAGAAAAAAAAACACCACCACTCTAGCAGCTAGCTAGGTAGCCCAATTTCAGTGCATCTCGACCACAGTGAGAGCCACTTGTCTACATCTGTAGCTGCAAATTGCTGCTCCCTTTTACTTTTCTTGCTGATATGTGGCAGAACTTGGACTGGAACAGATCCAGAACTGCTGGTTTGAAGATGCTGACACTGTTTTTCTCCCAGATAACACATTGCATTCTTCACTAAAGCAACATGAGAAATAATTAAAGTAATTACAGCACATCTCCACTCGGCTACAAAATGGCAAATTCACTCTTTTTCCTTCTTTCCTAATTGTCTTTTATTACATTATTCAAGCACTGGACCACTGTTTTGCATCTTTATACCATTTGGTTAGCAAGCTGCTCAGACAAGTCTGCTCCAAACTGCTATGTGTGCATAGATGACACTTGTTGTCTATGGTGCATTCATGTGCTATAGGAAAAACCTACCTACCTATTGAAGAACCACAGCCTTTTAAATGTTAGAAACTGACAAATGTACATAATTCTCATTGATAGAACATACATTTATTTGTTTCCTGAATTTAGTATAGTATTGGACAAAATTTAGCCTGTGATTCCAGGGCTGTTTTGTTTGAATGCCCACAGCATCACAATAGCAGCTGAATGCACCAGGCACAGACACAGAGCCGCTTGCATTCATTTTTTCCACAACCCACACCAGAAGGACCTATATACCATTACACAGAACTCTCTCAAGATTGTGTTACCCCTATAACCTTGGCCACAAAATAGTGGATCAGGTGGATAAAGATTGCAGCCTCCATGATGTTGTTTATTTCTCCCAGAGTGCCATGCACACACAGCAATTCTGAATTGGCAAGAGTAAATGTTGAGACCTGCATGATTTGTACAAGCCTGGTAAAATCATCCTCCGTGGCAACAAGGTCAAACAAGAGGAATTTATCTATAACATGAACTGAGTCGCAGCATGACTAATTAATGGATATTTTTAATTCAGATTGTGGTTGTTGGCATGCACTCTGCTTAACAGGGTGACTGACACAGTCTGAATGTGCAGCATCAGTACAATGACTTACTGTAAGGTTGGCAGATAACAATCAGCCAATTTTTCTTCACGGCAGTGATTCAGGGATTTTTTTAGAGTGTTATCCAGCTTTCAGTGAAAATGGCCTTTGACCTCCAGTGCTGCAAGCAGCCAAACGCAGGCATTACTGTAACCCTTTCCCCAGTATTGCGATAAAGAGTAACAGTTGTTGTAGAAAGAAATGGGCTTTAGAGAACTGGAGCTCAGCCCAGCTCTACCGATGCATGCTGGTCCATGGGCATGAATGCAGGCCTGAAGGTTAATTGCTACCAGATGTTCATCCTTACAAGTTTGTTAATCAAGTGAAATTATCAGTCTCCTGTAGTGAATGATCCAAGCTATAGTAAGCCCATATTTACAGAGAGTGAAAGGAAGTACATTACACAATAAATTAATGTTTTAGGTATGCATGTTTGATCTTGGGTTTGAGATGAATCATCTCACAGCTTGGGTTAAAAATTTAACTCAGATTTGTCTATATTTCGGGAACCAATTTAATGAATACCAGCAGCCTATATGTATCTCAGTCTACACGTCAGTAGAGGTCATTATTTTAAACATGTTTTGGTTTCGGTCTTGAAGATTATATGATTTTCACTGCTCTTGTCTTGGCACCTGAGGTCTCCATTATGAAATGTATGAATTGAATTTAACTTGAATATATCTGCATGCAATTGGTATTCCTAAAAGGCCCTCACTCATTCAGCATAGCCTCCCTGCAAAAAAACAACCCCAAAACCCCTCAACAATGAGATTATTCACCACTTTACATGGCAGCGTACTGGAGATTTAGCGAATAACACAGATGGGACTTTTAAAGACAAAGCCTAAACCTAAAACAACAAGAGCCAACATGAAACTTCAGAATAAAATTGGATTTGCTTGCGGGAGAAAGGACCTGGGCAGTCAAAATGGTTCACACCAGCCAGCCTATTTCCTCTGGCTTTGGACAGTGTGCCACCACTGGCACGAGTCCCGATGGCAACACTGATTGATGATGCTATAATTTTATTCTAATTTTGGTTTACAAAAATAACAAAGCAGCGTAGTTGAGTGTCTTCAGTAATGTGTCTGAAAAGTAGAGGATCCATTGTGTAAACGTGTTAGCTTTGAGACGATCAAGGACTTTCTATCAGATAAGAATAATGGGCTTTATATCCATTGTACGGTAGTGTTCAGAATGATACAAGCAGCCTTAAGATTCTTAGGTGTCTCTCTTATCATGAAGTATGCTTTATCTATTTGGTACCTTTACTCATTGTGTCTTGCGTTGTGATATTTTTTCTTCGCTGCATTAGAGGTCTTATTAAACATCAGTGTCCTTGCCTACAATTACAATTTAGTCAATGTTTTGCTTGGTTTGCTCTCATGGTCCAGATGCATCTTTGACCACCACAGAGAGATCAGGCAACCTTAATCAATATGTAGAGGTGGGGAGATTATTAAATATGAATTCTGTTGGAGCTTTGAGGTACAATTATAATCACAGTGTTTACCGGTATCAAGTTTGAATCCAATCAAGAAGCTTTGAAGAAGCTTGTTATTTTAATTCTGTGAATTATTCTGTACTCCCGCAGCTACTAGAAATGTGTGAGCATGTTTGTTTTATCTTCGTTGTCCTGCGTGGAAATCCAAGGACAGCTCTGCAGCTTCACTAAATCCGAGAGGGGACATGGTGGCTTTTCCTGTTTAAGAACATTGATAAACTGCTTTTACTTCTATTCCTAAACGCCAGACCAAAAGTTCACCCCTCTAGGAGTTTTAGGTCTGTAAGAACTAATTTCCTGCTCTTGGATGCTCCATAAATACAGACTTGGACCTACATTATTTAGCATGATGGAGGGGAGTGGTACAGTTGCATCATTATCCAAAACAACAACCAAAACAAACAGATAACTATATGTGCAGGATTCACTAGACCTCTATGAAGCTCATTGGTTCAGGGTCTTCCAGATATATTCATGGCTCACTTCACAAGTTTATTTTATTGCATGTCATTAACCTCGCACTATGAAAATGAATTGTATTGAAATAAACCTCACACCTTGAGGAATTGTGCCTAACTTTGCCAACTTGCAGTTGTCACCTGACAAAACTAGCCTGTGGCACTTCGTCAAGTGAGCAGGAGAAATGACTGCGTGCTGTAAACAGGGATTTGGGGATTAACTCCCCTTTATGTGGGAAGATAAAAGACAGGCTGGATCAGAATAGAAACGATTAATGTTGAGTTGTGCATGGACAAAGACCAATAAATATTCAGTTATAATCCTCCAGTCTATAATCAAGATGACAAACACAAAACCTGAAGTTGGAGGTGGAGGTAGAGGAGGAGGAAAAACATCAATATAAATCAAGCCATGGGACACACAGGACAACAGTGGCTTTGTGTGTATTTGTTCTTATATGATTTGATTGTTAAGCCTTAAATGTGTGGATCATGTTGTAAAAAAAAAAAAAAAGGACATGTTCATCGGTCTAACATCAAGAGGCCATTTAGGGGATAAGATTTAGTTTCATTCTTTCGAAGTAACAGGTTGATATTTAGGGTAAATTGTTGTTTAGGTCTTGTCATGAATAAAATACACAACGCTCATATCTGTATGGAAAATGTGAAGCCACAGCTGGGAGGTGGTTAGCTTAGCTTAGCACAAAGACCGGCAGGGGGGAAACAGCTAGTCACCTCTGTCCAAATGTTAATATAAATAAAAAAAAATCTGGTTACCAGCTGGACTGAACAGTATAGCCCCACTGTTATAAACAGTTGTCCATTATTAATTATCAGGAAAAATGTCAAATTGTTATTTCTGTATAAATTCAGATTTTTGCTTCTGAGTAAAATCAGGAGATTAATTGTTGTCTGACCACGTCCTTATGTTCAGAACATAAAGAAAAGTAAGTAAAAAGCAAAATATCAAATGAAAAAAACTGTAAGAGCTTCAGCTTCAGCACGATACAGCAAACATTTAAGATGGCTCAGGCCACTACATTAACACAAATAACACTCAAAGTAAGCATTTCAGTCCTCACTAAATTATACAATGAACACAAACACAAACCAAAGCTAACAGAAATCACCTCTGCCCAGATGAAAGGTTGAGCCGACATGTTACTACAAGCATATTGTCCCAGTGTCAACATAAAGAAGAAAAAGAAGTCTCATTTCCCACTTACTGATACTGTTTGCTGCTTGATCTCAAACCTTTTACTTTTGCAATAATCTTCATAACAGCAGCGTATTACTCACCAAGGTTTTATAATGCACTAATCTCACTCCTTTCAGTCTTGCCAATCCCTCTGTTGCTTACAAGCCCTTCGGAGCTGCTGGTTATCTTAGCTTAGCCTAGCTTAGCTTAGCCCCTATCTCCCCCTCAATCTCCTGCTCTCCCTCAGTGTACATGTTTAGCCTTTTCTCTGCCTCCTGTAGTGGTAATAATAAATGTAATAAATATAGTTTATTTGCTGTAATGCAGGTAAGTTCAGTTAAACAGAAGCTGAGCGCAGCCCCGCACCATGGACAGTCAATCGTTAGCTTCAGTAGTGGTAGGTGTTCAGCCCTGTGTAGCCGGTGTGAGCCTCAGCCTCTCAGTTTAATTATATCGAGCATTTATAAAACATTTGTTATGTCTCTATTGAGAATAATTAGATTGCAATAATGATCATTATCTTTTTTTTTTTGCCCAGCCCTACCTATCAGCATCTCTACCGTTTACTTATTAACAGTTTATATCTCATTTGTTTAAGTTTTGCGAGAACCAAAGCAACAGAATATTTTTCACATGACCCCATTTCTTAAAATGTCGGACTATTCCTTCCCCAAATCACAGAATTACAGACATGGGCTGTTCATTTTCTTTTCTTTTACTTAAGTGATGTGTCAAACCACTCTGACTTTATTCCACTAGAACATACAGTTCATTAATTTAAAAAGCCAAGCAAAAACTTGTTTTCTGCCTACTTATTTATTTTTTCAGGTCAGTGTGTGTGTGTGATGTGTGTGAATGTGTGGTAAAGTCAAACAAAAAAGGCAGTCTGTAATTGATGATATTAGTTTAACTTTCTGAGCTTATCAGTTATACTCATTATTAATTCACATTGTTCATTAAAGTATTCATTGCCTTTAAGGAAGAAATATCAAATTGTAGCCCCTTTATTTATTTGCTGTGATTTTGATTACATACCTCAGTGGTTATGCCAGAGGCACAACACACCCATCAATGTGAGCAGGTGCTTAATGTAGGACAGATACAAATACATTTATTTATAAACCATGAGAGGGAGACTATTGTTAGTTGGGTGGTGAGTCGTCAGTCCTTGTCACTGGATTTTAAAGAAGCGAGGGGTGGTAAGAGGCCACCGAGCAGTCAAAGCGTGAAAGAAAAATAAAGCAGAGGGACATTAAATGGGCGAGATTTTAACACACTAATGAAGTTTAGCTATGATGAGCTGAGTCATACATTCACATGCAGTCTGACTAATGAGAAGGGACGGCAGAGAAATCCTCAGCTAACCAGTCAAGCTGAGCTGGTACGTTGGTGAATTAAGCCGTAAACTCTGGTGATATAGTCGTTACAGGGACATTGGTGACATTGTACTAGGCAGCAAATTGAAACAAATGAAATGGCTTTAATGAATGCATGGCCTGGTCTGTTTATAAATGAGAGCAGGGGTGATTCAAGAAGTTAATACAGAAGGCACAGGGACAAAACCGGCATATTATTGCCACGCTTCCCAGGGGTGAAGTACTGTACTCCCATCATGAAAGTGTGGCATTGATGAAGAGATATTTTGTTCTTATCGTCCAAGATTTATCCTGAGCTTTTTGGCCAAGACAAAGCAAGAGGAGCTCGCCGTCTGAATACCAAAGAGAAGAGTAAAATGAGGATAGATAACCAATTAGTGAGATGGAGGGAGAGAGCAAAAGTCTCCAAAGACTGTTTACTGGGGCGCCCGGGGTTTCTCCTGCCTCCAAATTGCAAGTAATGTGGAGGAGATGGTCCCAAACATGTTCATAGATGCTGCTGCTATGGACCCCCACTGGCACAAAACAATCCCTTGCTGAGGAAGATTAGGTTTCATTGGAGAATTGAATATCAGTCTTGCTTCTTGTTTGCTTTTCTGTTTATCCGTCTCCCCATCCATCCTCTCTCCCTATCTGTCTTAGTGACTCACAAGTTGACCCACATGACATAATAATACTGTCTGGAGAAAAAAAAATAGATCCTTTTGGTTGCTCTCAAATTGGAAGTACATCTGCAGCATCAAGCTTGAATCTGCATGAAGCTGTTCTAATGAGGTTGAATCATGCTGCAGTGTATTTCTTCATCCTTTAGTCTGTTTCTCTGCAACTGAATCAATCTACAGGAAAATTGAGGTATAATTGCGTGTGTGTGTGTGTGCGCGCGCGTGCTTGCTCTTTTGCGAATGCTCGCACACGTGTGCTGTGGAAATTAACAGCTGTGGGCTATGATCATCCACAGTCCAAACAGACAAAAAGAGAAAAAATCGAGCACATGAAAGAGAAAAGAGGTGAAAAAGAGGCTTCAGTCGTGCTTTGACTTTTCTGCCTCAAAGCTAGTGACCCCAATCCCAGTTGCCAAAAGATGGGAGACACATCAGTCATATCAGCTCTCATTTGTAAGTCCTCATTATCCCTAATTCACTTTAAATTTTCTCTCATCCTGGATACCGGCACCAGTGTGACACGGCAAATGCAAATGACATGTGAAGACAGTGATGTACTGTAAGTGACAGGTATGGATATGATCTCCCTTCTGTAAAGGACAGAAGAGCCCTAAAGGAGCACATGTGTAAAAATGGGAGGAACACGTGGAAGATGGGAGCAAGGGATCATGGCTGTCATTGATATTGGTAGCACTGGGCGTGAGAGTGATGGTATTTGAGAATCGCTCAGGCGTCAGGCCGTTCACCTCTAATGTCTGAGATGATTGCACACTAATTGAAGTAGTCTAGTGCTGCCGCTAATCATGGTTAAAGAGTCCGCCCTTTTATCACCTTGGGCTGGATGTCATGTGGACTTGATGACCCTGGCCCCTTTTAAATCAAGCTGAACAAGGGAAAAAATGGCAGAACACATGATACAGTACACCAATGTACCACTGTCAAGGGCATTTGGCTTTCAGGTACGTTTAGACTTCCATGCAGAGTGCGCTGTGATGGGTTATACTGCTTAAATATATACAGTTATAATCATATAAATGGTCCATACTTAGTGAGCTGAGCTCTGTAGGCAGATTCCTTAATAGTCAAATTAAAGCAGAATTACGATTTATGTTGGTTAAATGAATCAATTCATAACTGTTTCAGCTATTGAATGTCATAAAGTATCAAAAAATGTGTATTGCAATTCTGTGTGAATGTATGAATTTACATGTTTTGTTCAAGCCCAGAGCATCTAAATATTTAGTTTATTGCCATATCAAACAAAGCAAAACCAAACATATTCACAACAGAGTAGCTGGAATCATGAAATGTTTGATCATTTTCAGTTAAGGCTTGTTTGTTTATAAAAACCATCAATCCAGAATCCAATAATAGTTGGATGGTTTGCTGTCATATAAAAAAGGAAATCATCATATTTGGAATCTGGTGATTTTTGGCTTGAATTTCTCAAATAAATCAATAGATTTTAAACACACTGAATATCTACACACGGAAATGGCAAAGGCTGGAGCACCCGTGCACCTCTCAGTTTCACTGCTCTAGTTTTTGTGGATCAAAAACAAAAGGGCACAGAGCTTAATGGAAAAAAAGTAAGACAAAAATGATGAAGGAAAAGCTTTCTGTGTGACCAGCGTCCAGATGGCAAGCCGTGGGTCACATGACATTGAAGCGTTTGTAATAAACAGACTTTACTGCGGTGAACACCAGTTTTTTAAAACAATCTTTTTAAGTACTGCTGCTCAAAACGTCTGTTACCGAGGTTCAGTTTCTAGTCCTGTTTACTTCTGTAACTTTAGGCTTTCATTACAAACACATTTGTTTGCCTCACCAATATACAGCAATATCATTGTTTACCTTGATCAGAAAATGTGACTGTGTCAGTCCCCTGTTGCTTCCACACTCAAGTGCTGTGCTCAATGTGTGTGTGCTTTGTGTAAGTGCAACAAAGTTGTTGCTTGTAAAGAGGCACTATAGTTTTAACTTTTAATAAAAAGGCCTTTGCTGCTTGTGTTGGAATTTTAAACAAAAGCGGCGGAAAATAATACAAAGGTGACTCGCCACTGAAACAGCTGCACAATCTTCTCTGTGGAGGCTGTAGAGAAACTTTCTGAGAAAACTACCACAATGATGTCATCAGTGAGGCTTCAGGTTTATAACGACTTAGGATGTGAACATTCAGAAACTGTTTGATGAACACTTTTATCACTTAAATACTGTTACAAATAATTTTTATAGTAAAAAGAAAAAAACAGTTTAAGGTAACAACACCTTACACCTACCATTATGGGTTTAAGCACTTAAACATACTGGGTAGGATTGAGGGAAACATTGGTTTGGGTTAAACTAAAACTGGGTTTGAACATCCATCCACCTGGACATCCTTCCTACAAAATCTACAATAATAATATTTTTCTGACTTTAAACTAAAGGTCTTTGTCACTTGAACATAATCATTTTTTGAAAGAGGTGAGCATTTATCAGGCAGAGAGGCTCTGTCAAAAGACACTAGATATGGATTATAGGAAGCGTAGGATCTGAGTTTTGGGGGTTTGCTTATTGTGGACTAAAATCAGGATGTCTTGGTTTTGGCTGCTGCAACTTTGACCTTTCTTTTTATTTCTCTGCTTCCTGCAAGTCCTCCAACTTTATGAAAACGCGATGCTAAATGCTAAATGGCTGGAGTGCCTCTTTAATTGTCTCTCAATTGGCTAATGAGTTGAGCTCTGAATGATTATTCCATTCTGACAAATTAAACTGCATCAGAATCAAAATAAGAAGACTACTTAAGAAAATGAGTAGCCCGTCGTACATAGATGAGATTTAGATTGAGTCAGTTGTTACACAATATTTGGCTTGTACTTCTCCATCAGTATCCAGATAAACATTTTTAGCAGGCTCGCTTGGGATTGAACAATTTCTGGTTGTGTCATTATATATTATACACAAACAATGAATGCAGTTAATTGTCATCTTAGATAATATTCTTGTCCCCAAAGTGATGTGAACATTGTGAGGCTATTTTAACTGTTTTATTGTCCAGATACAACTGAGACCCAATGTTTCCTTTCTTTCTTTCTGCAGAGCTAATTGGGGGGAAAAAGACTCAACTCAACTTTAATGCCAGGCCTGAGCTCACTTCAGAGCGGGCAGTGTAAGTGGGGCACTGCGAGATGTGGATTGAGAAATCATGTGTCTTTTCTACTGTGATGAGGTGCTGTGAGAGCAGGAAATAGGGGTTGCCAGTCAGCCTGACTTCTTCACTCGCAGTAACCCCAATTCACAATATTATTACAGTTAAGGTCAGACAGAGCAGAAACGCAGAATGAAGGAAGAATGGGGCCAGACAAGCAGACAATGAGCACGTGAAAGAGCCCGAAAATGATACAATGATAAATAAGAGAGACAAAGTGAGGCGGTGTGTGTGGGTGTGTGTGTGTGATTCAAATCATCCAATAACTTTATGGTGACTAAAATTGAATGAAGAGTGTAGTGATGCAGATCTGCTCTTTTAACTGGTTTTGATGTTGTTCTCTGGACCAGAAACCTCCAGGAACAAGAGGCTGTCTCCTTGTCACAGTGAATATATACCACCTACTTCCAGCCTGCCTGCCATGTTGCTCCTTACTCTGTGTCCTCATGCAGTTTCCAATAGCAACCAGCTGAACTAAAAGAGATTTTTCAGTTGACAGATTATTATGAAAGATATCTTTTCTCCCTTCTACTGCATCTACCTCTGTAGATCATTGTGGAAGATGCTGCACATTTGTACTCCCGAGCTCACTGAGTTTCATAGTGAGCAAAAGAGTGCTGGGGGTGGAGAGGAAGGGAGAGGGGAGGGCAGGCTGTTGCACATGTCTGTTGCCATGGGGATTCTGGCGCAGTGACTATGCAGTAATGCGGATGCGGGAATGGAGGATTTGTTTTCGCAAGGGAGGCTCCGACAAAAATAAATAAATAAAAAAATGGAGTGTGCATGAGCTGGAGCCTCAGCCACCAATTATGTGGCAGGGGCATTTATTTTAGAAAGGGAGTTAGCGAGGCTTTACTTAGACCGGGAGCAAGGTGCTGCCTCAGAGACCTTTGAGGTTTTCATACTACCTCACCGTCCAGATTAAATTAAGGATCGGCCTGCACCACACGAATGGTTAGGAGAAAAATCCATTTCAATAAGGGAAAGACAATGGAGAGCTAATGGAGGCTTCATAATTGCATGTTCCCAAGATAAACGTGTTAATCAAATACAAAGCCTGCATAGAAAACAGTAATTTACTGTTCGAGAAGGCGAAGCTGCTTTGAATATTGCCGATATAATCACCGACATAGACGAATTAAATTTAATTAATAATAAATAAACTCTGTCCTTAATTTGCATATTATAAAAGTCAACATACTCGCCATTGTGATATTAGAAATGGCCCTAACCCTTTTTTGTAAGTAGTACTTGACGGTGGAACAGATTTCAGAGAACGACATGGTTTGGCGACGATCAACAACAAGAACTAATCTTTTTGCTGTAATTTGTACCAAATGGTTAAATGGAAGCAATTATTATTCATCTGCTAATAAATAATAGATGTGGATCTTTGCTTCACCCGAACTCTTTAAAAACTTCAGTGGAAAACATTCATGCATCTTAAAGAACCAATGACGGATTAACCTGTGAAGATAAAAGGTTTCAAACATGTTTTAAATGCCAGATTAGGGGAAGTTGTGTCAGTGAGCTCCATTAATACTGTTACAAAGGTTTGCACCCCTCTGCAGAAGTTTGCACAGTTCAACTTAACATCATATTCAACACTTTGCTGTTCATATAGAAGATTCATTTAAGATTGTTAACTAGCTTTTCTTGGCTTGAGGCAGATTAATGACAAATTTAAATGGCAATTCAGAAAGCAAAATGGTCAATATTCAATACTACTGAGTGCAAATTAACTATTAGCAGAAAAGAAATGAAATTGTGCCTCTATTGCCCATTGTGTGTTCCTGAGAAAATATGCAAAATTTATAATTTTACAAAAATGAGACAGATATTTTTCACAAATTTCTTTTTAACAGTTTAGGCAGCAGCAGAAGAAGTATTCTGATCCTTAATATGGGCAAAACTAACACTGCAATCAGTCCTGCATCAAAACAGTCACCTAAGTTAAAGGTTGTGAGTATTTGCAGTTGGATAGTTGTACATTGTATTTGAATGAAAAATGTTAATCTGTAACTGTGCCTGCAAGATAAATGTGAAGTAAAAAGAAAAATATTTCCTGTTAAATTGTAATGGAGTAAAAGTATGAAGTAGTATGAAATGAACAAAATGGATTTAAGTACAGTCCAAGTACCCCAGTTTAGTACTTGAGTAATTTTTCCTCACTGTGTATTTATTGCTCATCCCTTTGTAAATTAATTGGCAGTGGTACAGAGGAGAATCTATTTCTGTTCTGCTCACAGATGACATCCACATGGACTTTAAAAATGACTTTTCTGCTCTGTTTAACAGCAACATTTGGCCATGCGGGTAGCCAAGTGGTTAAGACATATACCATGTAATTACAACATCCTTGGTTTGATTCTTGGCCAGGGATCATGGTTGCATGTCATTTCTCCTCTCCCCTGCCCCATGTTTACAGTCTGCTTATGAAGAGTCAAAAGTATAACAAAAAATTAGAAGCAGTGGGTCAAAAAGCAACTGTAATGTCTTATTTTTCCATTGTTCAGTAGTTGTTGTCTTCTGAAATTCCTTTTGCCTTAATGGCCTTTTGACTTTTTCACTGGGCTTGAGATAATTTTTGTTTCTGTGTATCACTTGAAAACTCTTTAATGAGCAGAGAAACTTCTGTTAGAACTTTTAAGGTGCAGCAGTTTTCAAACTAACAAACTGACACAGGCACAAATCGGTTCTTTTTGCAAATATGCCAAATTATCTGTGATGTGACATCACTAATTTGAATTAGAGGCTTTAGTTGTGAGAAATCATTTGTTGACAGCTAAATAATATTTTGCTTAATTTTGATTTATTTACTATTAATCATTGTTATAGTTATTACATATTATCCATGTTAAGTGGACTTAGTTACCTTTTCATTTCATTTTAAGGTGCATCTGATGGAGAAAATTCTGCACAAACAACTGGAAACTGAGTGCAGTTGTGATTTGGTTCTGCACGATGGCACACTGTAGACAAAGGGAACAACACAACAACAGAATCGCAGCTTCCCACCAGCCATACTTGCTTGTTTTGGTGATTGCAACTACCATTTGAACATGAAATTCAAGCTGAAGGGTCAGCGCTTTGACACGATGGAGACCCAGAGGACATCCGGCACACATCGCAGACGGTGCTTTATGAGGTAAATGTTTATATGTGCGCTTGTTTGTTTCATGTGTTAAAAATGTCAAAATATGCAATTGAAAGGAATTGATTTTAGACCGACCTTTTCAGTATTTGCAGACAATCCTCAATTCTCAGAAATCTCAGTCGTAAGAAGATTTTCATCTAGATGTTACAGTGAAATAGTGAAACCTTTGCCACTGTCTCATAACTGTTGAAAAAAAATCATTACTGCTATTTTCCAGGGTGTTGCAGAGGATATACTGACATTATTCACTGAAGGTCACTAGCCAGTGTTAGCTTTATACAATTACTGCGAGGTAACATTAACATCAACTGACACTAACCGTAACCCTTTCTCTACTCTGGGGGTAACATTTTGTCACTAACCGTTGTTAAAACTTGCACAGGCAGGATGATGTTTCTAAAAAACAGCTTGGATCCTCAGCAATATAAAGACCAGGTGTGAAGTAGAACAGATGAACTGCTGTTGAGAAAATCAAAGGAGAGACATACAGACACTGATTCCTTCCTCTATGGTCAAATGGAAAGAAAAGAGATATTTTCTAAATGAGAAAGAAAACAGCCTGCTGGAGATGAGCATGCAGCCAAGGTAACAAAGGGACAGAGGGAGAGTGCGATGTGTCTATAACGGGTGGCTCATAGTGGAGTTATCAAACGTGTTTGTGATTATGTCTTAGGGTATAAATAATGTGAAAGAGGCATCAGCTACCATGTTGTGATGAGTATACTACCAGTAGTTCCTTTCTCATAATTCATCTGAACATATGAACACATGTTCGTATGATACATAATACATTGACATGTCAGGGTGAAAAAAAGACTCAAAGAGAACACCACGAGATGAATTTCATAAATCTTAACTATAACATCTCATTTCCTCCCGTTCCCACTGTATTGTCTGATGTTATGTTATGCACTGCAGTCACTTCTTTTTGTATATATGCTCTGTTTAGCATGAATAATCAATGGGACACTGTCTCATCACTTTGTTGTCATAAAAGAGATAATGTAAGGCCACGCTGCAGTTCAAACGCTTTACATTCAACACAGGCCAAAAGCGTGTAGAATCATGATAATGTTCACTCAAATACATCGTTACAAAGATGTAGTTAGACCGCACTAATCCCACTTTTCAGACCTAATCATGACTAAATTATTGCACAGTTCACATGTGGCCTGAAAACATGACTGCATTTAATTTAAGTCTCGACACACTTTCTTCTTTTCCCTCTTTTCACATGGCTCATATATTCATTGCTCCTCGTATGGATCCAGATGAGGTAGAATTCATATCCCAAAGCAAAACCCTGGAGGATCTCATTACACTGTGCCCAAAAAAACCCACTGCCATTTGAATGACACTGTTATCTGAAGCACATTATTGTACACCATGACTGCAAAATCCAATTTTTGTACAGAAACACTGAACTTTTTGACACACCTGGCCTCTCTCTCCACAATGAGATGATTAAAGCTTCATGAAATTGTCAAATGAGGTTTAGATCCACTGTCTGCAGTGTAGCCGCAGCTACAGATCTTATGAAACCGTTTACTATAGTATGCTCAAACATATGACCTTCAACCTACATGACATTCCTCTCATGAGCTCTTAGAATGGCACAAGCTATTAGGTTCACCATTTCTGATATGACAGATGTCAGCGGAGAGGGATTTAGTCTGCACATATCCTTTGAGTGCCCTTAGATCTGTAAACAGAGACAGTTATGCACCAGGTCTGCAGTGCATTGTCATTGCCGTAAAGCACATTTAAATGTCAAAAGGAGCTAAACAGTTAAAACTTTAATAGCTAAAATACTATCAAAAGATTTAAAGAGTACAAAAAAAATGAATTGATTTATGGGCATTTATCCATTTTACACGTTTTGCTTTTTTTCATTTGAGAAACAACTCTGGAGAGACCAAATGTGTCACTAATGAAGCCAATTAAAACTTTTCATCAAAGTCTCAAAAGAGCCTTTGATACTGAGAGCGATGAGTTAAACTAGGAGTTAGATAGTGTGAGAGTAAATTACAGCGCTTGTGTTTCTGACCTAAAAAGAGCACATGCAATCTATTTTTGCCCTCAATCGAACATTAAGAAGATAAACAATAAACATATGTCATCCCTATGGAGGGAATCCTTTGGGACGCTAGGCTAATTGGCTTTGGAGTTGCACCTCACTGGGACAGATGCCATAGATTTGGGAATATGAGCTTCGTCCCTGAGACAAAGAAAATCTGCCCTTTGCTTTGTACTGGGAATGCCCAGACGTTGTCAATCAAGAAGTCATAATGAGTGGGGTCATCAGGATGTATGTCTTGTTTCTCAGCCTCAAGCAATTTCTCCACACCTTTTGTGGCTTTCATTAACATTCATTAAAATCTTTCGCTAAGCCACGATGAGAAATATCAAGCGCTTCCAACCTGCTGTAACCTTGAAAAAGCATCAGTCAAATATTATTTAATTATTATAATTATTATGAATAATTGACACAGTTACAACGACACTACACTGGTAGCTAACGGCAAGAACAGCAATGATTCACCCCATTAGCAGCCCTTTACTGCACAAAAATTCAGTTTGATTTCAACAATATAATCATGACTTCATAATGCAAATGCTTGGTGTCATAGTTTCATATGGACTTAGACTAGTAAACACGCATCATAAACTGAGAATGACTTTTTGTTGTCTCCCTTATAAGAAGTCATGAACTAACAGTTTACTTCCATATTTGTTTATAAATATCTTCAGTTTTGGACCAGTTACACTCAGTGTGTGTACAACTACACTTCACAGCTCTTTAAATGTACTGTCAAGGTTTGGCACTCTTGTACTTGCCATTTTTCTCTGTTCTGGTTCACTATAATCTGCACATTTGTGTCTGTTTTTAGGATGGGACGACATTCAATTTAGCTTGACTCTTAGCCAATTAGTGGAGAAGGATGGTACAGTGAGCACAATGCCAGTATTGCTCTTGCTGGCACTTTTATTCTAATGACATTATGTGTTTTATCAGAAGTGAAATATTTTTCTTCTTTGTTTAATGTTGTTTTTGGTCTTGTAGCTGAATATTTAAAATTGAATTAATCTGTTTTTATCAGTGTTTATGATAGAACACTAGCACATTACTTATCCGAAGTGTATCCGGTAGACTGGCCTGCACTTTAAGCCAAGATCTGGAGCATTTCCTTGTCCTGCCTCTACAGTAGTGTGGAGAAAGAGCAGAAGGCACGAGTAAAGGCCCATCAAACACATATTTACGCGGTGGCTGAAATGTAAGAGTTATTGATTTTTCGTTCTTTTGTTTGTTCATAGTTCATCTTGCAGTATTATATAGTTTCATAATATGTCTCCCTAACAACACCCATCAACTGTTTCTGTTACTGCCCACCAGTAAACACACTCACTGATTAAACTGTAAATAGATGCAGTTTGCATATATTGTACCAGTATGTGAAGGTTGCATACAAACCTAATGGTAACAAACACTATGGTAACACTAATGCAGAAACCTTTGTGAGATGTTTATACCTCATGTTTGCTGTACCTCAGTTTTGTCTCTCAGTTTTTCGCTGGGTGAATGTACAAGAAATTCAGCGTGACATGACAGGAAAAACATTAACAGGTTTGGTGAAGTGTTTCAGTCTTTAAGGGCTCCTCAGGGGCTGCTCAGAGAAGCACTAACACTGTTTATGTTTACTGCTCCACTGGACATCTCATATAACTAACATTTTTTAGTTTTTTAAATTGAAAAGAAAGGCTCCATATATTTTTTTGCAGAGCATCACACGGTACATGAAGTAAAGTAACGCTCCGAGAGAATCTGTTTTTGTTTTTCTTGTTTTTTTGTAATCTTAGGCAAAATTTGTAGGTAATTCTGCAAACTGCATCTCACATTAACTGTGACCAGCAAACTGTTTAGTTAGCTGTTCAAATTCATCATATCGTTGTTATTTTGGGCCATTATCTTTTGCCTTCTGGATAAATAAAGTTAACTGGTATAATAGCTGCTCAGTAAAAATACATTTTTCATGCAATCCAGCTGTGTAATAAGAGCACCTTCTCCCACTTGCACAACATGGAAATATAATCTAGCTTAATTATTATTTTCCATGCACAAGGAAATAGAACTGATTACATAAATCACTTTATACAGAATATTGTAAATAAGCCAATTAGATGGTGGCGATGAGACGACTTCCTCCTTGTTTTCAAGACAATCATTGGAAAGAGTGTTTTGTCCTTGGTTCACTGTCCAGGAGTGTGTAAACTTGATGTACTGTGTGTGAAGGCTGGAGGCTCTCAACTGTACACTGAAACCTTATTGATCTGGAATAATGATGACTGGATCTGCTGAGGGTTGATCGGTGCGTTACTGTATGTGACTGATACAGAGGCAGCCCGTGCAGCTCATTATTTTTAATTAGCCCTTCCTTTTTGGTCTGTTAGCACCAGTTTTAGCTCTCCCTTTGCTGTGTGTGAGCAGCCGCTTGTGTTGCCAATAATCTTAATGCCGTGTCCTCAAACTAAAAGTCTTAAGTCCTTTGCGTTGCACCAGGTTATATCAGGACAAAGCTGTTCTCAGATTGTCACAACTGAAAGTGTCCCAGTTGTGGTGGTGAGCTTCATGCAGAGCTCCCAGCTCAAAGATGACTACTCAACTGTAATGAGGCGCAGTTATTAAATACTTGCCAATAATCTGCCTGCGAAAACATCTGCAGACAAAAGCCTTGTTTCTGTGGCACAGTCAGATAATGGAAAACAACGAGCCAGAAACATGACTTTGAATAAACTAGTGAAAACTATCTGGTTGCTTGTCACAAGCCTGTGACATTCTTTACCATCAGTTCTTGATGAGGCTACTATGCTGAAAAGGATAGCAGCTCCTCACACACCGCGCAACGTGAGGCAAAGGTGCTGGTAACAGCAAGAGGAATATAAATGTAAAAAAAAAACTGTTTGTGGTAGTAACTGCACACTCAGCCCATAAAAATATTTATGATCCACGATCTTTAATTAATACTGGCATCAGCAATGCATATTGCTCAGCACTTATCAGACTCATGAAAACATACAACAACCAACAAGACCTAAAGCCCCTGTGAGGATTTGAAAATTATTGACTTAAGCAGCTCAGAGTGGTACAACCAAAAAAAAAAAAGAGGCTCGACAGCAACGTGCACTCTGCCACTGCCACTGCCAACTCCCAGGTTCCTATAATCACAAAGTCATACATATAGGGGCTTTTAGCAAACTCAGCAGCTCACACAGCAGTGAGTGGTTGTATCCATGTGTGTATGAACTGGCATGATTATATCCGACATAAAATAAATGTATTGAAATACAGAAATTACCAACTGTCCTATTTCATTTATCTCCTCATTTATATCATTCATTCACGCTTAACTTGTAATTCTGGTACCTCTGACAGCACCCTGAAGGCAGCATTACGCTCATTTGTTCGTTCAGTTCATGCAAAACACAGTCAGTCCGTAACAGTTTCAGTCCAGCGCACAAAAACACTTGTTCACAAAGTAAAACTGGCTCAGGAAGAGTGATGAAGATGTGGCGAACTTACGCCTGCCAGTCCATGAGAAACACTCCCACTAGTCCAGATGGCCGTCCCTCCCCTGGCTCTCTGAGGATTCTCCTCCTCACAATGACTCTGGCTAAGGCGACACAACAATTAGCCTCTCCACGTAGCCTCAGCTGCTGAAGTTACTGTCACCGGCTGGATGGAAGGGAAAGGAAGTGAATTGGACTAAGACTGAAGCTTCTTGAAGTAGGCCTCAACCATTACGAGCCAATCCTAGTTCAGATTGAACTGAACATCCAACTGCAACCCTGATAATACTGGTGCTGAAACAATGGAGTTTATTAGGAGATAGATAATAATTAACACTTTTTAAAAATGTAATATGAAAGTTAAATGGGAGTGACTTAGTTATCACTTAAAGAAAAATGGTATATCAGTTATTCAGTAATAAAAATCATTGTGAATTTATGCCCGATCACTAGGCATTGCTTGTCTTGCGCACTCGTAACAATATTAGAGTGTAGATGAAATGATATTTCAGGAGTACGTATCTTCTGTATGATGGCATATTTCAAAGTGAACCAGCATAAGAGGAGACATAACATTTGGAGGAATTTGATTTGTATCTTGCATATGTCCTGATAAACATCAAAAACTTACAGTGTTGGACCCCGGCCTACATTCAGGTGTAGAGGACTACTGGTCTCACACTAACAAGTATACTATTTTTTAACTGTTTGCTGCTGAAAGTCGGAGATTGATTGATGGGTGGTTGTCATGATAATATTTGTTGAAAATGGTTGGCTCAAGCTTACGTTAGCGCATGGCATTTCTTTCTGCATGTTACAGGCAGGCATGGTTTTTTTTTGCCATATATTGTTAAATGGTTGCGCAACATGACAGGAGATATGATGTAAAATGATTAAAAAGGTATTTTTAATTTCATTTCATCAACTGGCCCTCACCTGGCCGATCTTACAAATGCAGCTCTACTCTAAAGGACATTTGACCAAACATTTAATATTAGATCAGTGATAAAGAGTAATAGTATATTCACTTATCATACTGTACTTGAATAAAGTTTCGAGGCTTTTGTACTTCACGAGTATTTTGATTTTATAATACCATTCAGTTCTAATATTCAACATATAAGAGGAGAAAAGGTCTGCATTTAACTCTGCATAGTTTATTCAGATAGAGTTGCATGTCACTTTGCAAAAATGTTTGCATTGGAATTTATTAAACTTAATAGACACACACACAAACTGACAAGTGCCATTTTCCTTTTGATAACTTGAATATTTTTCGCTGTTAATACTACTAATGTATGATTAATCAAGACAAAGCAGAGAGAAAGAATAATATTTACACCTCCTGAAAATGCTTAATAACATTTCCATTGCGAGCACCTGTGCACCTAAACAGTATTAAAGTCCATATTATGTTAAATGTCAGCTTTCAGGTTTTTTTAACAATACAGTGTGCATCAGTTTGGATTTTGATTTACATGAACCAAGTCATCTGCATTAGTACACTGAACGAGAAAAGGCTTAATATGACAACATCAACTGTCATGTGTGAAATAAAGAAGGCACTGCATGTCACACAAGACCAGCGTAAGAACATATGGCATTGAGAAATGCTGCTACTTAGCATGCAACCTTTGATCTGTCTTTGCTCAACGTTTGCACTGGCTATTTTAAAATGCCTCAGAGTCCTTTCATCATGATGTGCTTACATTATTTTGTGCACCCTCTGTATGTTGGTAGACAGTTTTTGAGATTTCTTTACCTAATTTACAGTGCAGAATATCAAGGTCACAGTAGAGGGCTTCCTCTTGGCTGTTGTATTGATCTATGTGTAAGCAGAGACAGCATTAAATGAGTCTAGTGAGGCTCTAATCAGTGTGGCAATGACTATGTCCTGAGCAGCAGAGGTGATTTGTATTCCAATATGATAAATTTTATGCCCATAGAAGGTTTACAGGTCCTTACATTTCTCAAAGGCTGGTTCAATACAGGAACTTGAAAGCATCTGGTATAGACTTGGAAAAGATAACGCTTTTGGTTGAATTAATTACGCTGCAAATAATCATCACTGTCTATAGGTTTGACAGGCACCTTTCTTTCAAGGACATTTTTAAAGGAAAATTCAGTATTTACTTTTCATCTTAGGACGGCAGTTTCATCCGCACCCTCCTTTCTGTAACATGTGGACCTATCCTGACCATTTTATCATTAATTCATCTGCAGGCACCCATTTTCTGTAATGCACCCTTTTAGCTTTTCACATCATGAATTCTGCTGGAGTGAAGCCATGTCGTTACCATTGTTACCAAAGAGTAATACCAACTTCTTAAATAACCTCTTCGCAGCTCAGTCATTACAGGCTTAAACTTTAGTTGAACTTCAAGTATTTTTGTCTTTCCATGAAAATATTTTGAGATTTTATTGTCATTAAAGAAAAACTACTATAAATTATTATACCCTTGTTGTTTGAAAGCACACTCGAGTGGTTTTAGATGGAAAACTTGTTTTGAGTTGTCTTGCATTTGTGGGAAATAAATTGTGGTAATAAATACAGTATATGCTGACCAGTAAGTAGGATTTATAGCATAGTTAAAGCTGCTCTAATGCAATTTCTTATCAACAATGGGTCAAATGACAACATCTGATGTGGGAGGAGTTGCTCCAAGTGATAAACCCACATAAAATCAGTCTACACTGCATATCCCCTGAGCTCTACGGAGCACTTTAGTGTCTTTAATCGTTAACTCTACCGGGTCATTTTTAACCACAGCAAATTGAGATGGGTTTTTAGAATTGTTAGCAAAAAAGCTCTCACCCCAGAGGTGAAAACCTGACAGAAGTCAAACCTTGCAACCACCTACTGACTATTAAGTTAGCATTATTGATCCAAGTTTTACATCAAGAGCTGGTGGAGGCCAAAACAGAGCTAAAAGGAGAGTAACTTTCCCTGCATTTCTCAGGAGACCAAAAAAACCAACTTGAAATAAATGCTAAAGGTCTCTGTGCCTGCTGGATGTGTAATGATCCGCTTTTTGCAAACATTTGTCAGATCAAGTTTATAAGGTTATATTATGCCATGTTGTACTTACAGCTTTGTGCACCACCCCCATATGCCCCAAAACTCTGTCAGTGTTTTTGTGCAATAGTTCAAAAGTACGGAAACATGAAGCAACCTTTTTTGGCATTAGTGTAATTTTTTCTTACTTTCAGTTGTGTCTAAAATTTTTAAGACCTTGGCATTTTCATTATCACTAGACTAGCTGTCCCGCTGGGGTTGTATCTTTGGGAGTGATTGCTGATGCTAAAAGCAACCATGCATTTAGTGAAGGACATAACTTAAGGTTATTACTTTAAATATTAAAGGTCCACTTCAAATTTCTTTTAAGTGCTCAGGTAGGATTTAATCCACTAAGCATAACCTATTTCATTTATGGTCACATTTTAATAAGTGATAAATAATACAGTTTTTGCTGCAGGCTACTACTGGTGTGTTTTGGTGTACAGAAGAATAACAACATTTAGATTATCACCTAGATTATATTGAAACTGTCAACATTAAAGTCTCTTGATGAGGGAAATGGTTCATTCCTTGATCCTCTTTACAAACCTACTTATTCCTGATCATACTGACAGTGATGCTGTCCTAGCATGCACTGAGCAGAAGGCAAGGAAACAGTCTGGAGCGTCTGGCTGTGACACAGCAGTGCTCACAAATGAGCCATCAGGCCATCCGAAGAAAATCCTTGAATTTCTTGTTCATGATACTGTCTGTTAAAGAGCGCCTCCATGCCTGCGTGGTCACATAAGAGCGCAAATCCTTTCTTGATTTCACCCATAAAACACCCCAAAAAACCTGCAGTAAGCTCATGTGATTGGCTTGAATTGCTGACACATTATGGTGATGAGATCAGTGAATGAAGCAGGCAAAGATGTGAGGTGTTTCATTCAAAGGGTTTTGTTCACCTTCTTCTTTCTTACCATAACACAGCCTGAATGTATAGTGAAGGTGTAACAACATGTTCATATTCAAACATTTTTGCAGCCTTTGTAAATGTTTTTAAAACTGCATTGTCAAATTTTACATTTAGAATTTGGGTTACATTGCAGCTTGGTACAAATAAGCTGTATGTCTACAATATACACACAGATAATAAGGGATGGATATTACATTCTATACTTTACTGTCGTGGCTGACAGGACAAAACATTCAAAAGTGTTGGACGCCTTTATCAAATTTAATAAAAATGAAACAAAAATATGTGTAAAAGGGTACTTGTGCGTAAAGCAGGCAAAACAAATACCTCATTAAACTCACTCTGTTCAGATACCAACATACAGCAGAGCAGTGTGTTTGACTACTTTAGCAAAGCAGCTGCTGTATCTGCATTGTCAGTGAAATCACCCAGCTATGATGCTAATGGGATTTACAAAAATTAAAACGTAACTTGACACTTGTTAATGTAATAAAAATAAGTGTGTAGTTATTAACTCAGAACACCGCTGGCCTCAGTTTTAGGCACTTCTCAAACAGCAGCTACAGCTTAATCAGTGAACGATGGCAGCGGAAGCCAGACACCCAAGTTCAACCCATTTTCTGCTGCTAGTTGCACAGAAATGTCTCTTGAAGAGCTGAACGTCACAGGATAGTCGTGAAGTTGATTGTAAAAGATTTGCAACCCTTCCGAGGTGTTTAGGTACTCTCAGTTGCCATAAGCTAGCATACCACAAATTGCTAACTGCTTGTTGGCCCAAGTTGAATTGTAGAGATAACACAAGCGTGTTACTTATGGTGGTTAATATTTTCCGCTGTACGACAAAGGGCATAGCCAGTAATACCCTCACTGTTGAATGAGAGTAGTAGCACTAAGAGTATTGATAAGTATCATGCTGATTTGTTCCTCGCTTGTTTGATGGTTACGACTTAGGATTTCGTTGACCTAATTGTGAAGTGTTATCCACAAGCAAATATCGGGGGATCATTAGGTTACAACTGCCCATATGGTTAGAGATTAAATGTAGATAGAAATACTGTTTCAGAAGCTGTCATGAGTACATGACTAGCATTCAAACAGCACAGCGACCCATGTTTCAAAGTGCTAATTAAAGAGATGGATGGAGGAATAGTAGTGTCTCAGACTACAAGACCAGTATGTTTACTGTCCCTGCTCTGTGCTGCTGATACCAATGTGAAGAGGCTGAAAGCTTGGCGAGAAGAGGCTGCATCCAGCGCCCTCTGCTCAGAGAGAAGCTCAGTGATGCACAAGGACAGTGGCGTTGTTTCCTGGATTACAGACTACAAGGACAGGACACACTTTGTTTGTGCCGAGAGCAGTGTGTTGGACAGGCAGCAGAGTAGTAAGGGGCTGCCTCAGGAGACTGTACTGTTACCTACAGCACCAGTCAAATGTCTGAGTGCGTAGACTGTGACACCACCTGCTTTATGGTTGGGAGTGAGAACTAAAAATGCAGAATTTATGAACTCACTCTCTTTGGCTTGTATGCGCAACATTTTGACCCAGATTTTTGAAGTTTTGTCCATTCTTTCTTTTTTTGTTCCTTTGCTTAATGGAGCTTTGTTTTCTGTTTTACATCCATACTTACTTCCAACAATACTGAACTTATCTTACTTGCATTTGTAGATGTTACCGACATCTAACAAAGACACTTTCATTATCCACTCCAGGCCAATGCATCTTGTTCCGTGTGTGTGTGCATGTGTGTGTGTGTGTGTCCTTGTGTCTGTGTATCTGTGCACAGCTAATCTCCCCTACTACTCATGAGCCTAGGTTTTTATGCACATTTATGACTGTATGGACAAGAACCTCTCAGGGTTGCAGTGATTCACAGTGTTTAAAAAACCAATTTCATTGACTACTCTGTTTTGTTTCACCATTGACTGCCGACTCCTCTCTCCTCTTAAACAGCCAGTCCACAAGTGATTAACAGCTGCTTCACTCTGGAATCTTGTCTGTGCTAGGGACAGCATAGCAAAATGCATTTCAGCTAGGTTAAACTAAAGATTCAGCTCTTCTGTTGTACGCCATATGGCTCAAGAACTGGCATCCATAAAAAAGTTTTGTTTTCTTGAACTGGGACATCTGCAGGTAACCTGATACGTAATTACCAAGATTAATAAATCCTTGTTTTACCTTTCCAATTATCTTGACTGTAAACCCTAGTGGAGTGCCCACTTAGTAGTGTGTGTATTCAAACTACACATTTCACAGCTGTGTCTGACTCCTTTTTCAGGCTGAGAACCCCTTGATTTGAGGGTCCATTTCAATGAATTTCACATTTCCTCTTTTTTTTCTCTGTTTTCAATTTCCAAATCAAATTTGTGAGTGAAACTCACTTGTGGTTACTGCATGAGAAAACTTCAGCTTCCAGCTGTAAGTCTACTGTTACTGTTAACTTCACTCTGCCTACACCTGAGGTTTCAGACTCAACTCAGCTATTTCAGCGAGATGGGAAATCATATCAGGGTCTGGTGGCAAGCTCTGCTGGGGGTGTGGTGAGAAGCAGCTGTTTCTTGATGACAGTAATGTCAAGCAAGCAGCTGGTGACATCTGTCAGCATTCAGAGGGTGAGGTGCTACAGACCATGTTGGCCTGCAGGTAGTGGAGGGCGAACATAACCTGGACTGCTCTGATAATGCAAGAGGGCAAAAGTAGTGTCTGGGTGTAGTGTAGTGGTCTTGAGGAAGCTGAGGTCATTCTGTGAGAGAAAAGACTCTACGTGGTCTCTCCAACATCATTAAGCTGCTGCTACCAGTGAACTTTGTGCTCTTGTCCACAGTGAACTAACACCGTAAGAACAAAATAAAAGGGCAGTATCAGAGCACAGCTTAATAACACACCTGCGCACCTTCCACCACCCCATTAACAAGTCCAGAGAGAGCTTATGTAGTTATGGAGCATCTTCAGCATCTGCCGTATTCCCTTAAAGGTGCACAATCAAGTGTATTAAGCACTCATTTGTGCCACCAGCTATCAGACACCACTGGGCTTAGTGCCTGGCTGCTGAAGCAGCGCGTCTGCTCTGTCTAGATGAACTCTCTTGGACTTACCTCATATTCCTGTCTGTTGATCTTACAGTGTATGTGTCAATAAATGTCATTGGAAAATTAAATAAATACAGAGAATATGTTATGAGCAAAACAATTAATAATTGTTTTTAAGAAGTGGTTTAAATGATTTTAAATTATTTTGAGAATAAACAGGATGAGTTTTCTCAGCAAATACTCACAATTAAGATATGTTGTATGTCTAACAGCTAAGTCAACCCCCCCCCCAAAAAAAAACAGTTGATTTTTGAAGAGGGTGCCAGTCAGAGTCACATCTGATAAATGCAGGTGATGAAGTCAAAAGTCTAAAGTTTTTTTTTAAATGGCCTGTTTTGTTTTCCCTACGACCCCAAAGCAGTTCAGTCCTAATCCAATTCACAACCACAAAAAGGACACAAGTCCAGAAGTTACTCATTACATTTACATTAATTAGTGGCAGCTGATATGACCTTGACATTTGTCAATTTAACTGCTGAAAGTGAATTATCTTTCACTTTCAGTCATGTTAATTTTCACTTGCATATTCAGAAAAATTACTGCAACTCTAGTAGGGCGACAAGACAATACAGTCATGTTCAGTAAAGAAAAGCTTGTTTTAACTAATACTGATCTCTTACAGTATGTCTGGATCAATCCATAGGTTATGTCTATTTTATTTATTTTATAACGTGAAACACCTGGCATCATGGTGCCCTCTGGGTGAGGTGAAACAACCTTTTGAGCTTCTTCTTGATTCTATAAGCTGACAAATTTTTGAATGAAACTGAATATGTGGACAGGGTTTCATTTCAAACAGTTAGCAAGGTTGAGTCTCTGCCGAATATGCAGTCTTACGGATCCATAGTAGACTGTTCACTTCCATCCACACCATCTTCACCTGTGTTAGACCAGGCAGAGGATGAGCAACTGATAAATTACACCTCAACCACGCTTTTTGGAAATGTAAACAAATTTTTGCCAACTGCTATCCAAACACACTGTTCCTCTCCTGCCAGCTCCCTCTGATGTATATTTGTCCAGTGAAGGCAAAAAAAAGAATGAATGAATGAAATACCTAGTTAACATTGCCAAGTTTGGTAGAACGAAACAACAAAAAGAATAACCACTGAGTATTATCTGCACAAGAAAGTTTTTATACTCGTTGAATCATTGAATGTGTGAACACTTTGTCTTATTTTGTACCTTTCAACATAAGTTTCATTGAAGCAGCTATTTCTGTATTCGTTTTCTAAGACAAAATCAATCATAAACTGTAAACCCAGGCCCAACCTTTAGATCAACTATACTGTCACACTGAGATAGAGCAGCAGAGGTGTCACAGATAGAGATGGTAATCTATTTCGAGACAATGATTCACTGCTCTTCCAACTCTCAGAAAGTTCACAGCTTTGCATATCAGAGCATTCACATAGTTATAATACTGCCTATCTCACAGAAATTCAATTTCATTTGCACTAAAAGTGGAGTTAAGAGAGATTAACTAGCATGTGAATTGGTGTACTACTGACTCCTGACACATTTCTCAAAGGTAGATATGTGGGCTTGGTGAGTCAAGGCACAGTTTTGAGTGTTAATGTAGTCGCAAGAAAGAAACTCGCAGTCAGAGCTGCTGCAGGTGCGTAGGTTTGATGCTCACCGGATTATGAGGTAGCTGAGGTGTTCTTGACACAGTACAAGCTTGAAGGAGGCTGCAGGAATAATTTTATTTTCTTTTGTCTGTTGTGGATGCTCTGATCTCATCTTTCTCTCCCCTGAGAATAGTTTGCTGGTCGAAACAGTTATCCTGTGCTGGAAGGTGCAGTGATCCTTGGCATGAGGCCTAAGGATACACCGACCTGTTTCAGAAGATCTGTAATTTGTACACTTTTTAAAGAAAACAAATGTTGAACATTCAGTGTTTTCAGCCTCTCCTGCTTTGCTGTTTTGTGTAATGGTGATTTGAGTAACTTGTGTTTGCGTTCCGGACTGTAAATAGGCCACGACGAGCAATTTTAAGACATCACGTTGGAAAGAAATTTTTCCAAAACGTTCGCACACATATTGTCAATAAAGAAGAGTTTTTAGGTGTATCCCTTACTGAGTGAGGTTAACTCTTCAAAATCAAAAACTACTGATATTTACATGAAAAATAATCCATTAACTTGTGCAGTTCAATTAACAAAATTCATTTCCTGAGAGGGAGAATCTGATGACTTGGTGTCTTTCAGTCAAACTGTCTTTACAGCCTGAGTTGGCAGGAAGAAGAGTGGAGAAGCGTTTTTGATGTATCTCTTCAATAAAAAGGTGGTGCTCACTTAGCTTTCAGAAAGTGTCTGGGTTAATCCTGCATGTGTGCCTTATCAGGCTTTTTCATTTTTGTTACCCTTTTTTGCTCCCTCCTTTATCACACTCCCATCCTGTGTCTGGTCCTTTTTATTGCATGGAGGTGGGATTGAAGGGATGGAAGAGGTTAAAAGGTCAGGTGCTAGCTGCGGATGCGTTGAGAGACTAGGCCTAGTGCAATACATTGGAAATAATTGGCATGATAGTATAGCCTGCAGCGTATCTATTTGTGTATCTCATATGGTTCTAGCACATGACTTTGGTGCGCACGCTACCCACGTTTAAAGTGCACCTCTGAAATGCACTGAATAAACTGTGAAGAGTTTTCCATTTGTTCACATTTTGCAAACACATTGAAGTGTTCATTATATTGCATGTCAATAATAGGGAGAGGGCTGACTGATTAGATTACACAAGGTATTTCTTTGAGCTCCACATAGCTAGCAGTCCTCTATGAAATTGATCAAAGCGCTCTCAAATTTCCCCTGAAACGTTCATGAATTCATTTGAACTGTTTGTCTGCAACAGAGGAGCTGACATGATTCAAGTGTTAATAACAAGTTGGGACAAATATTTGGCAAAAGCCATCTCCTGGGCGATGTGTTTCACATCAAGTTACAAAGCTGATGCACACACACAGCAGTGTGAAAATTGCATAGTTTATGGACCACTTTCTCCTTAACAACAATTTGTCTCAACGTGACCTTCGATGTGTCAGCAAAAACAGGAGCTCAACTCAATTCAGAGGCGAGAGGTTAAGGAATGGCCTGTGACTGAGCACAGCTTTCACCCCTGGTGATTAAATACACAAACCGACACCCTGTATTTGATGAACAATCTGTTGTTTTTTTAATAAATCTTTCAGTATAGAGCGTGATGGACAAGGCAGGTGAAGTGGGCGAGGGTCAATGCAGAACTGTGCAGTAATAAACAGCATATGTTCTACATAACCCCGCCGTCTGCGCCGGAGGGTTTCTGAACTTTTTTTAAGGCGACCTACTTTTTATCTAAGTGCTCTATCATGAGCTAAAGTTAAAAAGTTAAAGATAAAGTCCAATTTCTGTATGTTTGGCTTATCAATATAAATGTCAATACATTTTTTGTTTTCATTTGTGATCTGGAGGGCGGATGCTTCTTAAATTACATTTAGTAGGTATGTAGGTTAGATAGATAGATATAGATAGACTATTAACTATCCATCCCGGGGGCAGGTCATCATCCAGACTTTGAAAAACAGTAGTCTACACTCTGTCCAGTCGAAAACAGAGAAACAAACAAAAGGTCATCTTTCTCCAGGCAAGAGCAACACCTTTGGATCCATGCCACTGCCCACTGCCTAACAATAATTAGTTCATCTCCTAATGCTGCAACATCACATAACCCTAACCCTAACTGTGAAGACAAAAATAATAAGTGAACCAAGAGAGTCAGTATAGTTTTCACATTTTAAAACATGCAGACCACCAAGTCTGAAGTCTCTGCAGTCAAAACTGCTCTGTTAGATGACAGGATTGTTATATAAGGGTTAGTATGTAAGGTAATGCACTCAAAAATCGTATCAAACACCCCATATAGGCTTGACAGAAGAAGATAGGAAAAGTTTGTTGTTTTTTGTTTTGTTCTGTTTGTGCAGAAGTGCATCGGTGGTAGTTTGAATTCCTGTCAGAAACCATGGGTTCCAGTAGTGACAAGTTTTCAAAGAGAGGAAAAAAGTAATGGAAATGTTACAAAAACTTTGCAAACCACTTCTGCATCATAATCCATGTCTCCACTGTTTCTTTTTCTGTGTGCTCTGTAGCATAGACATGTGGATTTTACATGGCGAGAGACGTTTTCCTGAGGTTTTTAGCAATGATAGCTACATGGCTCATGAAAAGGCAGCATTGGTCTGTTGGTTGGGCTGAAGTTTGGTCCACTGCTTTGGTCAAAACTGAAATATCTCAACTTTTTGGTGTGATGCCATCAAGTCTGGTACAGTCGGTGATGGTCCCCACTGCATGAATCCAGTAGACTTTGATGATCCTCAGGCTTTTTTCTTTTGAGATCGATTCCAATGAAATTTGCAACAGAGGAACCTCCTGTGGGTAAATTAAACTGACTACCGATCCTCTTCTGGAGCTTGCTGATTCAGGGAGATATCTTATATATTCACCAGTTGGTTAAGAGTTTTGGTTCAAAGTGAAAAGTCTGGACAACTGTGGGAGAGACTGCTGTGACACTAGCTCACTTTTACACTTTTACAGTGCCACCATTAGATATTTTAATCTGCATAACCTCTCATTGGCCTGTCGTGAAAATGTGACAGAGGTGCTGGCATGACAGTCGAGTCTTGCTTTAATAAAATGAAAACTCGGTTCTGTTAGAGGACTTTTTAACCCACGTGAATGTAAGCTGACTTTACCCCTTAGGGTATTTGTGAAGTAAGAAACTACCAACTTTTTATAGCTTCTGTTGAAACCTGCAAAAGTGTGTGATACATGATCATAGCTTCTAGGGTGAGTATCACTTTTTATTGCACTTAATTAGTCCCTTTGAGTATTCATATTTACATTTCAACCCATTCTAAGCACTATTAACAGAAGCAACATTTCCACAGCAGGTGCTTTCGTTGGACCCAGCTCTGCAACTTTTGCTGCTCAGTGTCCTTGTTTGTCGGCACTACTGAGTTTGGAGCCCTGTACTGGCTATTGCTGCTTTCCTGTTTCCTGCTTCAACCTGAGCAGATATGCCTCCACTTACCTCCCTGCCTGGCTGTTATAGCTGCACCCACCTAAACCAGTAGACTGCTGAATCAGGGCAGTGATTATCCAAACTGTACAAGATACAGGAATAGTCCGGTGATCCATGGGTCCCCCTGAAGCCTAATTTTCACCGTAATGTCTCATTTCACTGTTGCAGGTGATACACAGCTCTACCCCTCCATTAAGCCTCTGAATGCAGCAAGCTGATGTGTGAGACTGGTTATCACAAAACTTTTTGCACTTAAACTCTGACAGATGTACTTATCATCTGCCCTGAGCATCTCCGTAAACAAGTTTAGCCACTGCCTGGTCCTCTTATCACAAAAATATTAAGGACACTGCTAGGAACCTGGGTGTTATCTTCAAAGATGAGCTAAGTATTGGACAACAAGACACACACACACACACACACACACACACACACACACACACACACACACTAGAAGTATTCCTACAGAGAAAAACATTCTTGCTTTTATTTCCTCACAGCTGAACTAATGTAAAGCACTGTTTACTTTCTTCAATGACTGTGATATAGATCATGATATAACTTCATGGCTGTCTTTTGTTTGAAGACACCTTGTTAGAGTCTTGCCTTTTAGCCTGACAGCAAGTCTTATTTGTTTACTTTATATATTAGTTATAATATATTAATAATATATAGATATTAGTTCTTCTTAGAGCAGTTTGTGCTCCTAGTGCAAATAAATAATAATAATTTTTTAACCATTATTATTAGTTACTATTAAGTCTGTCGTGTTTTGTCGTGTGTTGGCCAATAGCAGTTCGGAGAGTATTCCTAATATTATAACTGACATATATTTCTATCTTAGCAGTCGGCCTTAGAGGAGTTCAAACCCAGGACATTTTTCGGAGTCAATAGTGCTAACCACCCAGGCACTGTGCCACTAGAGCAGGCTAAGCTTGACCTCAAGGTGGCTTTTGAGGAAAGACGGGTCACAAAAATCGATAGGTTTCTCCCTGTTGAGAGTATGAATGTGCACAGCACATTTCATGCCAAACCAACCATTGATGCTGGGCAATCACATAATGCGTGTACTAAATTTTGTTCCAAAACAATTTATTTTCGTATCAATATGAAGATTTCTGTGATTTTCTCCATTTGACTGCAGCTTTGCTTGATGTGAATATGTCAGCTTTGCAGAGTTAAGCTCAAAGGTACCACTTGAGCTGCAGGTTAAGCTTTTAGCTTAGTGGTGTACGTTCTCTCTTTTGTGAGGGTGGAGAATGGACTTCTGGTTTAGATTCCTGGTCACTTGAGTGAGGATAAAAGTGGCTTAGAGTCAGTGATCAGTGGTGGGCAGATTGACTTGGAGTCTTTATCTCAAGAAGGCCAGAACAGAACAGAAAAGTGAGAGATTTCAGCCTGTCAATAGTCGCGACTTCACTCAAGTTAAAAGATGAGATTCTACGTTTCTCACAAACTGAGACTGCACTACTTGTCCTGCTCAGCATCTTGGGCTCTGACATTTGGCTATGATATTAAAGGTTCTCTTAAGATTAGATTCAGATCCGATTTTCATATATTTTGCAAGCCACGTATGCTTCACTGAATCAGAAACATACGCTGCTTAGCATATTGTTTGGTGCATTGAAGCTAAGGTCTTTTTTTTCCAATCAAACACTTAAAAAAAATGAAATACTTTGGGTCTGTCAACATTATGCAAGAAGGACAAAGCAGGATAAATGGTTGTTTAAGCTTTGCTTCCTTACACCAATCCTAACTCACCATCAAAGCAAATCTTAAGGATCCAAGCCATTCTTGGATGTTTTTGATCCATGTGTAGGCTATCTACTTTAGGGCAGCTCTGCTTTTATCATCCCACAAGGTTTCCCTTAGGACTTCTCACATGGTAGTTGATTCAGAGGAGGCCAGTGTCCCAGGGGCATCACTGAATCTACAATCAGCAGAACAAGGTATTCGCTGCCATCACTGTAGTGCAATATCAAAGTTCAAAAGTGAAGCATCTTCCATTTATAGTCAAGGAATGTCTCGCCCCAACCTTCAAAGGTAGCTTTAAGGTATCTTGTCTTGTTTTATTGTACGCGATTGATTTTTGGTTCAACATTTCTCTTTTCCTTTTCCCAGTTTGAAGGGTGTTTGTATTGAGTTGTTTGGTACAGATCCAGCATATATATTACACCAAAAGAGAGATTTGAAGTATATTGTGACGGTAATCAAATGGTGTATGGTGAAAACAAAGTAACTGTGTCACAGTACTTACTGAAAGGCTGCTTAGAGCTGGAGGGAGCTGCAGAGTCTGTGATAATTCTCTCTGACTCTGCAAGCAAAAGTCCAAAAAGTCTTTTGATCCAGTGTTGTTTTAAAAATATTGATAAATGCAGCTTTAAGAGTTACAAAATGACAATTGTATCATAGAACCAGGCAAGTCATTGGGTTACTGAAGCCATGCAGCAAATGAATAGCAAGAATCTGAAGCAGCAGGATCTCGTGCGTATTGACATTTTTTTCAAGATGCCAACAACAACAACAACAGTAACACTTACAGTATAGCAACAACCTCGGAATTCCTTGAAAGCCTTTATGTCAGATGTTCAGGTGCAAAGCCCTGTGGATGTTGGAATCAGAGAAAACAGGTGAAAACAAAAAGTTACCAGTTCATGGATCACTGCGGTTGCCCTTGATGTTTACTGATGGCAGGTCACACGTGCTTATGGAGCAGGAAAGGCTCCTTGGGAGAAGAGAGCAGCTGTAGGAATCAAAGATGCTGTAGTCCCCTGCGTAACTAATGTATGACTGCATATGGCCACCGTAATATGATCTGACAACGAAACACAGTGCTTTTGCAATGGGATAAGGATAAGTTGTACAGCAGAGTCCACGCACAGCAGGCGTATGGGTCTGAAGTCACGCAGCTTGATGTAACTTGACAACATTGGATTGTGTATATATAGAAAGAAAAATATTGGATGCAAGGAGCAGCACCCAGCAGGTATGTGCCTGAAGATGTCACCCCCTTCACATGAATCAACAGTGGAGCAGGAGGGGTTGGTGCCAGGGGGCTACAGAGACCTTATCATAAAAACAGCTAGTGGAGCAATCATGTACCACAAAGAAAACATACAGAACAGCCTGCCTTACACCATCCACTGCTTGCACTTATGTCCTTTTGAATTTAACTGGCACAAGTGCTGCTACGTAATTATTTCCAACCAAGCAAATTAAACACAACGTCAACAGCTGTAACTTTAATCATTGATACAAGGACACACACACAGAGATTTAATTTTTGTGGGGGTAACGGCATAATATATGACACCTTGTCTCAAGGTCAAGAGGGAAATGTATTCAGCAAAAACTCAGCACTAAGTACCTCCATGATATTATGGTTGCTGGATGGTAAAGGACGCTGTCATAAAGGGTGTGTGTAAAACAAATTGCAATCTGTCTGTCAGCTCATGTTAAATGGAGTGCGCCATTGATGAGACATGCAATCTGGTGTCTGCTTTTGTTAGGGCCAAGCAGTCGCTTATGAGTCATGGCATTTAATATAGATTTTCTACATTGCATGCATTTTGGGGGATGATGGAAGCAAGGTGAAACATATTGTTCCAGTCATTATTTGATGACATCATGTTGTTGACCAGCAAATGTCAGAAATGACCTTGAACAGGGACAAATATTGTGAAATATTTAATCCCATTTACGTTGATAGATTCTTACTTGATATTGTATATTTGCTGAATTATTACCTGGAAATATTCCTGAAAGCAGGCACAAAGCACTGAGTATAAAAATAGGATTCAAACACCATAAGCCATGCAAATCAGCCGAAGAGTGTTCACAGGGACGAATTCAGTATTCCAATTTGACTTTCACCTCAGCTGATGTGGAGGAATTAACTGTCAATCCCATGCTCGCCTTTATTCTTTTTTTTTTTTTTCACGTTACTTCCATGTGAACATTTTATGAATTTACTTTCTAATCCTCACAGTCGTGAAATTCCTCAATTTTTATACCAACAAGAGCATGCGCTGCATTCAAAAGGGCTGCTGTGGCGGGGAGGTCAAACATGAATCAGAGCAGCTCTCTAATATAAAAATATCGCCTCAAAGCAGCCAGCAGCGGAGGCAGTTAAAGATATGGGCAAACGCCAAGAGCAGTGTTTGCAGTAGTGCTACTGGCTGTCGGTGGCTGCGATTCTATGTACAGTAAAATAGCAATAGTGTGATAATAATCATTGTTCTTGTCATTACCATCAAAGGCTAAAAACCTGTTCTGTGATTGGAGCCACAGGTGTTTAGCTGCTGGTAAGAAATTCATTATTGCTTCCAGCTACGCGGCCGTGTATTACTCCTGTTCTCTCTGCTACTGATCCTCTGCGTTGTCACCATGAATAAGAATATGTTCTTAGTGAACTCAGCCAGTAAATTAAGGATTTAAAAAAAAAAAACCTATCCATCATGTTCATTTTGTTAGAGTTTGTTGTTCCACGCGACAGATGCATATGCTCTTTTTAACATCTCACTCAACAATCACCTCCACTTCCCACCACCACCAGCCACTATAACAAGAAAATCACGGGGGGAAAAAAAGAGAATAAAAGAGCGAGTGACATATTGTTTAGATGACAGACTGAGTGTTATAGCATCAAAGGAAACCTGCCTTTTTTGTTAGCACACTCACTCTTCCCACCTGTGCTTTGTCAGGACAGACACAATGCCCCACCATGACTCAAGACAGCTGATGCATACTAATCCAGCCTCACACACACACCTCTGCAGCCCATGGACCAGTCAGAAGTGGCAGCCTGCCTCCTTGCGTCCCTGCATGGCACCGGTACCACTTACGTCTGCTGCTGTCTGTGCTGCCGTGGCCCCCAGTGGCCTGTACACTGTAGGGGTGAGAGGTGTTACTGTGCATTTACTTTATAGCTGCGGTTTTATGCCTGCGTCTCAAAGGACTGGACGGAAGGCGCGTGAGAGGAATACGTAATTCATCCCCGGCAGGGCCTTGTGAGCACATCTCTGTGACACATATAGGAAGTGTTAAAAAGGGGCTGCTGTTTTATGTAGCATTTCCAGGCATCTATGGAGTGCTCTAACATCAAAGCATGTGTCATTATTGTGCTTTCAGGGGGAAAAAAAAAAATAAACTTCACATCCATCAGGGTGAAATGTGCTCCTCTCTAAAGTAGCCCTGATGGCTGGTATTCTGTGTCTCTCAACACTTTGCTGATAAATATTTACGCCCTGTAAATATTTGAGGGCCGGACAACATGCCGCACCATTTATTTTAATCATATTGCACCTTTCATTATTTTTCTGAGGCTTACAAAATCAATCTCTGCAGAGTCACTGTGCAAAGATGCATTTAATTTTCCCTCGCTATTAATCTCTAGCCCAATGAGATGATTAATTACACTGTAATAAAGGCTTGTCGCAGTTAGAACTGTGTCTTTATTCATGAAGGCCTCCACATGGAGCTACATTTACATTTAAATGTGTTCATGGGCGGGATGTTCTTATCTGCCAGGCTTGGGTTGGAGGGCAGGATGGGTTCAAGAGCAGGGACAACTAATGCGTGGTGCGTCTGAGTACTCTGCAGAGGTTGTGAAACTGAACTGTGATTCCTGTATGAATGGCCAGCTGCTTGTTTACAAACCGCAGCACAGATCTGCAACCAGAGGTTTTTCAGTGTTTAGTGAGAGGAAAGACAAATTTGTCCCATGACAGTACAGATAAATGGTTTATTGAAATAAGAGTTGAAAGGGCCAGTAAAAGCATCTTGTCACCTCTTTTATAGTAAATGTGCTATGTGATTACGGTGTTGGGGGGTGTGGGTTTGTGCAATTGTCTGCTAATTGAATTGTGTTTTTAATATGTTCTGAGCACAAAGGACGTGCCTCGTTAAGTGGTGCTCTGGTTTTGAAAGGTCTAAACACACCTCACATGCTGAAGGGTGTTTTGTTCCAGAGGAAATAAATAACTTAACTACTGTTCTTACTTATTCATTTGCATTTATGCAATCCATTCATCTCCACTCAACGCAATTAAGATGTCATTTCAAATAAGCAGATCTATCCTTGCGAGATGACACCGAAGCAAGGGAATATTTAGGGAGGAGAACTTGAGATTTCTTATATCCTTGGAGTATAGCAATTCATTTGACCTTCAGATGGTTTTAAAGGGAATCTCATTCAGCCATGTAAAGAGAAATGGCTTGTGTTAATGCAGAGGTATGCTGCTTGAATACAGAAACGACTCAAAATATGTTCAGCTTATGGCTTCCCTACTAATAATGAAGCCCTGCCCATCGGTACTTCAGGAGGAGATAAATGGATGCTGTCTGTTCATATGTCCAGCACTCCAATCCTACATATACATTCTCTCTCTTCTTCTCCCTCTTCTTCTCCTCTCTCTTTTCCTCTCTCTCTTTATCTCTCCTCTTCTGTCTCTTTCACTCTCAAGCATATTTTCCTGCTTGCTGCTGCACTATCACACAAACACGCTCGCACATACCCTTGGAAAAAAAGGATGGTGGGGCGGAGGGTGGAGAAAGAAATGCATGAGTTAAGTTTTAATAAGGGAGAGAGGTAATTTGAAAAGTCTTTGGAGGTGTTTGGAAATTTATCAATAACAACCAGCTGGGATTTCATGCATGGGAGCATTTGGTGTAATTGCCTGCACATCCCTGATAGAGGTTCCTCTTCAATAACAAAAATATGCTCTTTAATGCAAAAAAAGACTGACACTACTTACCGACTCTTCCTCTTTAGTTTTGTCTCAAACAGTTCATAGGATGAGATGGTTGTTGTTTTTGACCACGAACAAAACAGCCTTCTAATTTATTTCATCGAGGTTCTCTTTGTGCCAACTTTTGCCGCTTGCAGTTTTATTCATGCAAAAAATTGATATCCTTAATTTTCTGAGATTGCTGTACTTCAAAGGAATTCATTTGCATTCAGCAGCACAGAAATTTAAAGCCTCTTTTTGAAACAATAACATTCCTCCGTGTAACTCATTCCCTCTTAGAGCCTGAGCCAGCTACAGAGGAACACCACTTTCTTTTCTTTTTTTTTTTTTTTGGTAAAAATATCACAGGTTGTTTCTAATTGCAGTAGTTGACAATAGAAGATGTGCCAATGTAAATGATAACCCGTCCTTTGTCCCATTAGTGTGACATGGATTAATTCTCTTATCTACACAGTATCGCAGACGAGATTCAGCTTATTGGGAATTCCTTAGAGTAGCTGATGATGGCACTTAAATAACACATCAACTTGATCTGTTTGCCCGACGTAAACATGATTCAGGCACGTAAACTGTCAATACTAGCCCTAAGCACAGGCATCAAATGTGGCATAGATGGATGCAGAAGGTTTTTAATAATGAGAATGCTAAGCCTCTCTCACTGGCAGTTCATATTTCACTGAAATGCTGCCATTGTTATCGCCGTGATCAATGGAATAACTCATGGACCATAAAACAAAACAAAAACAAGCTCAGATGTTGGGCTAAATGTCCACCCAGAGGTCTGTTCTGCTTTAAAGAGTGAGCTGGAGAGCTTCTTTTAGTAACATCACACCATGTTGCAGATTTGAAGAGATTCCAGGTTTTACTCAGCAAAGTTATCCAGATAATTCAGTAAACCCGTTTTTGGGAACTGGTCCCAGATCCACATTGATCAGTTTTCTGCTTTCATATAGTTTCTTGTCAAGGCAACTGTAAAGCAAAATGATCACCACAGGCCTGAGAAAGTTTCTGTCCCATACTTGTTGACACTTGCAACAAAAAAAAAAAAAAAAGAAGAAGCTGGGTCCTACTTTCCTTGCCGCCACAAAACGGTCTGTGAATTCTCTCACACAAATTACACATGAATGATAAGGTCATGGTCAATAGCAGCGTAATCATCCAAACTGGAGATTGGATGTCTGTTTGTCTGACTGTCAAGAGAGAGTCATGCAGAGGGAAGAGAGTGCTCTCTACTGTGCAGGGAACAAGCTTAGGGCCTCATAGTGTATTACAGAGGGAATAACCCACACCGCCACCCCTGCTATCAAAATTGCTTGGGAGGAGATTGCTGCGGGAGGTTGTGTCTGTCTCGGCGTCCCGGTTCTATATTTTGTTCTGTGCCCAAGGTGCTTCACTGATCTCGGGCCAAAAGCTGTGTGAAAAATTCTGCCAACTCATAGAGGATGATAGCTAGAGGAGGGGAAATTCAACAATCCACCACCACCAAGCGCTGGTAGAAAAGGAGAGTGAAGAAAGGAGACGGTGGTGGGGGGAAATGAAAAATGAACTGGAAAATGAGGACAGAGCTCGAGTCTCTTATCTGCTCTTGTTGCGATGTTCTCAGAGATAAGTACCGCGTAAGTATGTTGTCAGGTCCACTGAAACACATTACTGACAGTGCCACAAGTTCTGAGGAGGTCTTGCGGTGGTGCTGGTTGGCTAACCTTTCGATCCTGTGCACTTTTGGTTGCTTGTTCACTGAGCTCGAAATTCCTCGACCAAGGTTTATGGATGCTGTGGCGGTGGACAGTCCTAGTGGTAAGAGAGCCCGTCTTGTAACTGAAAGGTCATACAGTCAGTCCCTCCAACAGCCATTATACATCCATCAGTAGGCATGTGTGCTGTCAGACTGCTCGGGATGCCTGAATGCCTACCTGCTCACTCAGCGTAAGTCACCCTATATAACAGTGTCAGTGTCTTCCCAAAATGTAAATAATAAATATGGTGTTTGTTAATTAATTAGATTATGGATTTGTATGCTGTGCCATTTCCAATAATCATCAGTCAAAAAAAGTTACTGCTGCATGGTTGATTCAGTGGTAGCCATTTCCTGTGGTTTTGCGAACCATTTTTCTTCTGACTTTCCCGTGACCTTGTTTTTCTGGGTTGCCCTTAATATGACCGATGTGGATTCACGGTGAAACAGCTGCGCAAGAAAAAGCCATGAACCCAGAGCGTCTCTCACAGCTCCTGTGAGACTGGACTACTATTATTATGCTGTTCAGTATTTTCCTCCTTCCTGTGCACTTAAAGTCTGAAATATACATTACAATATAAAATTATCTGAAGGTGAATGTTATCTCAGACAGACTAAGATGTAAGTACAGTGTTTTATTTCTGTGTGGCACATTTCAAAGAGCCATTCTGTCTGGAGTCAGGAAAGATTGAAAACCATTTACCTCCATGCAATACCCTGCTCAAAAAGCTTGCCTTTGCAATATGTCTACATGGCAAAGCTGCCATCACTCTACAAGACATCAATGTTTCCCTGCCATACAAGTGTAGCTTTCTTGTTTCTGGTTGTTTGTTTTCTAAAGTGGAGCCAAGCTTACCTAAGCAAAACTCAATATGGATAATGGGTTTAGCTTTTCTACACAGAGGTGTGCATGACATGTGTACAGTACAAGTGCATTTCCTCGCTGCGCGCTAACACAAGAGGTGCCATGTTTGCGAACATTATTGGAAAATGGTTGGCGTGCCTGAATGACAACGTTGTTCTTTTGGAAAATTCTTGCCCATAACATTAGAACGTGCATGATACTTTCTCCTCTGTGAACACAGAGCTGGAGGGACAGAAAAAGTGCAAAAAATATATGACCACAATTTAATATATATGATAGCATGTTCACCTATAATATCTCTGGTGTATGTCTGTGCATACAAGAAACCAGAAATATAAAAAACAATAGACAAACAAAGAAGAACCCGAAATAGACAGAAAGTAACTGTAGCTTACCGTGTGCCATAATGCACACCCCAAAACACACACGCACAAAAAAACCAAAGCACAGCACACCATCAGTGTGGCTCAGTTGGTCTTCAATCAACTGATCTGGATTTTCAACATAAAACCGTCTTCAAGTGGAGCTAGTGAGGTCGAGTACACACTGCCTAGCGTTCAAGTGGTTTAACCTCTGAGAAAACTGTTGCTGGGCAACTGACAACCGAAACATCTATCACCTTGTTCTGTTTTGTACTTTACCATTATCCTCATCAGCAGGACAGGAGGAATGTAGGTGATCAGAGGTGACAAACGTACCTGACCTCCAGCACTTCATAGACGTCAGAGAATGTCACATTATCTGAACTCTGAGCTAATAAAAGATTGAATGACACAGGCCATTATTGTCTTTTCTTAGTAAAACATGTTCTATTGATGGGATTTGCAGACCAAGCAAAAAGTTGACCATTTGAGTATTTGTGAATTACATACAATACATGAGCAGAAAAGATGGGGTTTGAGTGAGCCATGTTCTCCGAGGAGGTATTTCGAGCAAACAATTGTTCAACAACGATGTCACAGAAGGATAATAATTATGGACCAAACTGCGTCAGATGAATGAAAATGGACATTTTGCTGGGAATGGTTGAATCTGATCATATCACTGGAATACTCTGGTTGGTGTAATAGACCCTGTTAAATGGAAGGAACATTGAGCAAAGTGCTTGCAGCCTTTTTAAGTTTTAATTTTGTCATTTAAGTTTCAATAAAACTGCAATGCAAAGGTTTATGCTTTGCAGACCTTGATCAGCCAGCCATTAAAGAGGAAGTGGCTTCAAAATTGTATTGATCAACAAAAAGCACGGGCTTGTGTCCCTGACTCTTGCTTCAAAGCAGCTCTTAAGATCCATCCCATTTTTCATTAAGAAGCAAATAAAGGAGGCCTAATTTATTTTGGAGGAATAACACAAAAGAGGTCAAGCTGTTGTGGCCAGTCTGCGATTTAGCCATTAGCGCAGAAAAGATAAGACATGGTCAAAAAACAGAATGAATGCGACGTCAATTTTAATTAGCTTTGACTGCAGATTTTTGCTTTCATCACTTACAGCATGATTTTATTTCTGCAAAATCAAAACAATTCCATCCTGTCCAATTCATTCACATGAATATTATTAATACCCAGCAAGTCCTTTCAACACAGCACAGAGAAATATTCTCTTGTCAAGTCTTTTCAAAATATATTGTCCATGTTACAGTAGTTGTACCGACAGCTTGTTAGTGTTCACGTAATGTATAAATCAGGTTTAGCTTTCTATCTAAACTGAGGCTCATTACATGTGGCAGCGTTTCCCATAGACACACAGAATAATTGGGCGTTCTCTAACCAGTTCTGGTGTAAATCAGCCAGCTTATCTTTGAAGCAAATTGCCAGGAAACGAGTTGTGTGTTATTAATTATAACCAACAAAGGTCTACTTTATATACTGTAGTTTGCCCTCTTCATATTTATGGGGACTTTGAGACTAAGCTAAAAATGTAAACATTGTTCAGAAGCTCCATTAGAGACTGAACACAAAGCCCCATAGTTCGGTGAGTCATTATGTCTGGAGTGAGTGGATAATTTCTGCTGTCCCATATCTTACATGTTGACTGCAATCACATTCTGGACAAATTCATCAACAATGTTTGAAGCAGCAATTGCAGGATTCTCATCACATTTTGAACCCTGGCCAGGACAAGCAAATTGCTGTGTGCGACATCAAGCCGCGTTGATAAATGGTCCCTCCTACTAGTGGGCTGCATATTTGCATTTGCACAATTACCTTCCTTTGGCAAGTGTTTGCGCGCAGGTTTTCATGAGATTCGAAATTTGACACGCCTCAACATGTGTCTGGGACTAAAGAAGGCCTTTAGTAGGGTTCCCAAAGGACCATTTCACACTCTCATGTTCTTCCCCAAAACAAGTGGTGGAGGCATTTGAATTACAGGAAAGACAGGGTAATACATCAGGCCCCGATCAAAGCATTCTATTGGAGTCAGCACTATCGGGCAGTATTTCTCGGAGATGATAGAGAAGGAGAGTGAAACCTTTTGAAAACAAATTTGTCACGGGGGATTATTTTTATCTTTATGATGACCTTGCAGTAAAAGAAACAAGCAGCAAAACATCATATTAGCGAACCTTTCAACTGCTTCCCACTGCTTGGGTTTCTGCCACAGAGCAGATGATACATTCTGATTCACTGGACCCCCCCGGCTCATGAATCTGGACGGACATAAAAAATATATCAAAAAGATTGAAATTATAGCAGAGTGGTATATTTTTATGTTGTAAAAGTTTCCTTCAAATCAAACTATCTGGCTCTTGTTTACTTGCAGAATTTTTGACCTATTTTAGCCTCAGCTACCACTGAACCAAAGATTTCTTTTTCCTAATGAAGACAAAGAATCTGTGAACGTTGTGTTTGTTTAATATTCTGTTGTACACTGAGACAGTTTGAGGGACCAACCATTAAGCAAAATGGGATTTATTCACACTTCTCCAGCCCAGTGCTCCCTGTTGCACTGCAGCCTGATGGATCTGACTTTGGCCAACAGTCTGAGTGTGATTTATGATCAAACAGCACCTGAACCTGGGATTTATTATCCATTACTGCTGTCCGTCAGGCAACATTACATTACGCTCCTCTGTTCATCTCAGTTTGCCGAGCAGCAATGCGCCACCTGAGGAAATATGCTGTTAAATCTAGTTTAACACATGCAAAACATCGGGTGGCACTGCAGTGGCTGAAAAGAGTTTTTTCATATCTCCTGCAACCTTTTCTTCTTTTTTTAGCTCTGCTGAAGGGTCTCTTGATTTATATCAGTGGCCTGCACATATTGCTGTGCCATTACTCCCTCCTTTCTCACAAGGATGTACCTGATTACGCACTACAGAGGAAATGCTTTGTGAGCCTGAAATGACGCTCCGTCCTCCGTTTTTCACTGCAGAGAAATAGCCTTACGTTTGCATTCTTTAAGTTCAGAGTTCAATATGAGTATAAGTTTGAGTAATTGGGAACATATTATCTTCTGACTTGGGCTTTTAGCAGAAATCTGCAAGATATTTTTGTTCCATACCTGAACTTGGACTTGGATCAGCGCATTAAAAGCTGTGTGCAGTCCTGCTGTTTCTGTAACCAGGGAACATGCGACCAGGCAACAACTAAATGCAGAATACCTCTGCCTAGTAATCCAGACGAGCAAATTAGCCACACCTTCATTTCCTCTTGCCTGGAATAGTGCAATTATTTACATGTCTCAATGGTTCAGAGACTGAGTGTTGGCACCTGGCTCAAATGCAGCAAGGTTTCTGAGACACATATCGCTCCAGTTATACTGCACTGCACTGACTTTCAGTGCATTTTTTGATTTAAGGGAATACTCTCCTTTGAGTACTTTACATTTTGCTAGCTAGTGAACTTAAATTGACAGTAATAGCAGTTATAACAAAGCCCAATGGGAACCTAATTTAAAAAAAAAAATACAGTATCAAACTTGAAAGACCAATGTCAGATCACTCCTGTGGCATTCAACATGTTTCTGTCCACAAACAAAATGGCTAATGAATGCTAAGATAGTAGATTACCCTTGTTTTTGTTTTGGCTGGTGAGTGAAGCCATCTCCCAGCCACTTGTACATTTGACCAGCATTCAGCTGTTGGCTGGTGCTAAATATATTTCAAATATTTTTTTTTCTGCTCGCTGGCAGAAGCATCTTGCTCTACTACATCTGTTTGCAAGATTGGGTCAAACACAACAGGTCCTGACGAATTGACAGAGTAAGCATAATATTCATAGAGACAGAGAAGAGAGGGGAGACGTACCCTGATTCAGTTTGCCTCAAAATTAAACTCAAAGCTCAAATTTACCATTTAAATTTAATTCATCCAGTTCATCCAGTCCATGTCCTAGCCTTAAAATCTCAATCATAATTGTCCTGAAACTTTTGACAAAATAATTTAAAAACAGATATAGGTTTTGCTCTATAATGGTTTTGTCAGCGGGGAAGTCAAACTTTTGATTCTCAGTATCTCAGAACTGCGCCTTGCTAATTCCTCAGCTCACAATGTGGCAGATGAAAATAGTCTTCCATAGAGCACACCTTCTTTCACTGGAGCCTAACGTTCTTGTTCAGTGAATTGATTTATTATGTCTACACTGGGTTGGACATTACATTTCATTCAGCTAAAATCACGGAAATAAGACTAAGGTATGGCTAGACAGTCTGAATATGCAATTATTGTTTATTGTGTTGCTGTATAACTACGGGAGAGCCTGAAGATGATGATGCATAAAAATTATGTTTGAAAAAGATGGCAGATTCATACTGGTGTACTTTAGTTTTTAAAAATGTACATTCACAGTGGCGTTACGGAGCGAGCCTGTCCCTTTAAAGGGACATATTATGGCAACTGACTGTTGTTTTAAACAGGTCCTGGATGTCTTAAAAACAAGCTATTGAAATTTTTTGCAAAAAAAAACTATGGCTATGGGAGGCTATGATAATGAGGTGCTGCGCTGATTGACTGCCTGAATGATGCATGGAGGGGGAGGGTGCAGAGCAGTGCAGGACCGGTAACCAACATGGCTACCGCTTCCGACCACTCCCGACCACTCCTGTGGTTACGTAACGACCTGTAGGAGCCCCATTTTACCAGCGGGTGGGCTGTAGAGATGATGCAGGACTTGTCTGCCTTCCTCATTCTCTGAGTTTGTGGGCTGAGAGTTTAAATATGTATAGGCAAGAAAAAAAAACGTACTTTTCATAATATGTCCCCTTTAAGTACATATTAGCTTATGGGTCATGTGTAGCCTTAGTGCTGTTAGGCTCATGACACTTAAATAACTTTTTTCACCATCCTCACAGACAGTATGTGGTGATGTTTGTGTGTGTGTGTGAGTGTGTGCGCGCGTTGTAAGAGAGGTTTGTGTCACAAAATCTAACTGCAGTGTTATATTTTTTTTTAAATCTTGTCCCAAAGTCGGCCCCAAATTAATTTACATCGTCCTCTGTCCTATTTTTATTGGCAGGACGTCCTTGTGCTCAAACCCTGCTTGTGGCTTTCTGTTTGTACATCTAAAGTGTCCAGTAATCCCAGTTTAACCTACAGAAGTTACTGAAGCTGCTCATGTTCTGTGTTTTGCTGACATAGAGAATGAACGAATCCTTAAGTGGAAAATATAAAATATGATGTGGAAAACTGGTGAGCCAAAGTAAAGAGCTTAAAAGAGAGTTTACACTGCACCAGTGGTGAGAAATCCCTTTCCCATATACTGTGTTTGAAAACTTTGTTGATGTGGTCCCTTAATAACATTCAAAACATGAATGATTATAGTGAGATTATATTTCAAGAAGCTACCAAGCTCACAGTCTCCAGCTCACAGCATTCATGTTTGATTTACCGTCAGCGTAGCTCATTAATCGATTGCTATTTGGGACCAGATTCCACAGTGATTGGCTTCCAGACAGATCTGGCGCTGACTGTGACGTATGTGTGCTGGCTCAGATGGTACCAACAGTGTTTGTGTGTGTCATTTCCGAATTTCTCCACACTTGTTACCAGGACAACCTGCTCCTTCAGAGCGCCCTTTAAGTAAATAGTGGGGAGGATGGGTGGAAAGGAGGAAGGGATCTCGTCTTTCAGATCTCCTGGGAACCCTCGGAGAGACGGGGGGAGCAGATGTTGAGGAGGAGCCCTTCTATTCTCAGCCTGTTTCTGGAGGTGTGTTTGGTCATTAGCAAATATTCCATGCGAGCGAAGAAATGGCATAGGATCAACATTTTCATAAGGCAGAAATGTAATTCACTGCTCTAGAAAATGCATGGCTCTCGTCTGCCAAGATTGTGGGACTTCTGAGTGTCTGTTTTTCGCCTGTGATCAAACATGCATGACAGCTCGCCTTCAAAGCCAAGACAATATGTGAGCGAGGCATGCTGGCAGAGTGTACGATCACTGAGTCCAGAGGAAACACACACCCTCACGCGTTACAGCTGACAGTCCCGCTTCTTTCATCCAGCTACAAAGATGTGCGCTTACTCTATGAATAGTTAATAGAGGTTAGGATAATAGCCAGGTTGTTACTCTTATTTATCAATAATGAAATGTCAAGACAGTCCTGCGACAGCCTCACTGACCCATGTATAATCATAATATCACTGAAGCCTTTTCAGAGTTTCCCTCCAGTCTGAAGCAATTCATCTTCGGCTGTACATCTGTTCAAGTCTCCTCTAGAAATGAGAGGAACAAACAATTGACACTTAATTGCTCAAAGACAAACAACACAAAAGGCTCATTTCACTGCAACCATCCAGTGTTGGCATCTGATTACTCAAACATGCACACACATCATCACAACACATTGCCGCTTTTGATTAACATAAATGTTGTTCAGGCCCGTTTCTTGCAAATATTTTCAGAGGACAGACAACGCAGCAGCTGTAATTTTGACAGTGCTGTAAACAAGGTACAGCACTTTTAAATCTCACATAATGGGGGTAGACTGCAATAACAACTGTGTGCACTTCCCCCCCCGAGGCAGTTTTTCCCTGAGGCAACTTTCCCTGAGGTGAACAGATTTGCCAGCGTACGCTTGAATCTGGACGTAGTGACCGACATTGAGATCATTCTTAACGTGGGAATGGGATATGCAGAGCGCCGCAGGTGGGTGGGGGTCTGCAGTGAGGAGGGAGAAATCCTTTGAGCACACAACCATTGTACCAGAACATTGTTTCATTTAGCTGAAAAACACCTCGGGTAATGCGCAGAGGCATCTTTGGCCACATACAGTCAAAGATCAATTTTTAATAAAAATTCTGAGGCCAGATATTTTTCACATGTCAGAGCCGCATCTAAAGAGAGCAACAAAATTGGACGGAGCTTCCTGTTGCCATATTTCAACAAATTACACACTTTTTAGGAGACAATGTTCTCTCTTAAAAGAAAAAAAACAAACTAAAAAACATCAATATCTGAGACTTTCTTGGCACTGTGTAAGCATTTGCATCCCCTCTAATTTGATGCAGGCTACAATTATGTATGACTAATGGCGGAAAGGATGCTCCAGTATTCACTGTTGATATTTTGCAACAGTGTTAATTTAAACTGTTGATCTATGTATTGGAACAACTGTGATTAATACATGTTATTAGCATAAATGCATTATTTGTAGGATGGCATGCAAAGAGTCCCTTTTTTCTGTGTGCTCATTTTTTAGTTTTTTACTGCTGTCTGCCATCACATCACACACCTTAAGTAGAGAATGGAAAACAGACCCTGGTCTATCATGCTGCCTGATGCCACGCAAAAAAGACAAAATGATTCTAAACTAAACTTGGTGTCTATCCGGTTTCGCTTTGATCGTGAAAAGAGTATTAATTAGAGGAACCTTTCAATGCTTAAGTGGGAGGATCTCAGGTCCAACTGTTTTATATTGAAACTATACTCAAAGTACCTCTGAGAAAGTGGCGGTTGCCATGGTAAAATGAATAGATAAGGCACAGTGGTCTGTGCACATTGAGACACATCCAACTTTATACACTTTAGGCAGATGATATTTTGGTTTTGTTTTTGCACACTGCTCTGAAATGAAAATGGTCTTTCTAAGCGAGTATGGCAATGAGGCTTGCGTATGTATTAAGGGAACTTCTTTACATCATGATCATTCTGCGAATTTAATTATGGTTAAACAAGGACTATAATTTGTCACTGTTGCTTTGGGTGCTATTCATGCAGTCTGATCTTTACACACTGCACTATGTAGACTTTTATATTCAAGCGCTTTGGTCTTTTTTGTTTTACTGCTGAGACACCAGCACTCCTAATGAACAAAACCAAACAAAAAGGATAAAAAAAAAGAGATTTTTCCAACAAAACTTCAGTCCAGTCAGTGGGTGAGGCAGAAATGATTCACCATCTCCAATGCCATCATCATCTGTTTGTTATCTTTTTATTATTGTGTATGGACATACAATTCATCAAGTGGCAAATAATGTTTGTGCCTCACATTAATATGAAACCTGCTGAGATTTTCCTTCTCTATTAATTTTCAAAATTAGTCTTAGTTATTATATTACACAAGTTATTATGTTGTTCACTTAACCTAAAGTATGAGCTGGTTTGAAGACACCACATTAGTGCTGCTTGTCAGAGGACTGTGTAGGCCCGCACTAATGTTCACACACCTCTCTCACCCTCCTGTTGTGAGCTTTGTTGTGTGACAAGTAACAACTTCATTATTTTCATTAGTACATGGAGTTTGGTGACTTCACTTAAATGCTGGCATAGCTGTGCACAACTGGAAGCTGAGCAGGTATAATTGGTGACAATAACTGCAAACACCTGTGGGGGTGTGCGTGGCCTTGAATCTGTAATAATGCATCCTATTTTATAAGTTGATCGTATGTTTTGTAACCGCAATTAAAATAAGTACAGCTGTCAGGTAAACACAGAGGAGTGGAGAGTACAGTATTGACCTCTGATGTTAGAATTATAAAACAGTGTTGTACTCAATGTACTCAATGAAAGTACAAGTTGCTCAAAATTACATTTAAGTACAGATGTTGAGTAAATATACTTATTTACATTCCACCGCTGGCTGCATACAAACTACATTTAAACATAAATAAAATAAACTTACAGCAAAATCATTCCATAAACAAATATAAATATTAAAAAAATACAACATATATCAACACTTGCTGTAAATTCTGTTAACATCAAATGTTACATAACTCTTTAACACATTGTATTACCATAGTGTGTAATTAGCTTGACCTAATGAACTTAAGCGTTTGTTTGGCCTGCTTTTAAGATGTGCTCATGTAATCTGAATTAAAATGCATGACCAAATTTAACACCCATCCTAATTACTGGATGGCTTACTTAATTAATTTACTAAATGTGGACTATAATCTGCTTGCTTAAAGTCGTTTGTAGCAAAGGAAAACATGAATATGTGTAGTAGAATCAAAGTTAAGTGTTAGTTCAACAGAAGTTTATGGATTTCTTTAACTCACATCACATCCTTATTGACTGATATCCAAACAAGTTTTAAAAGTTCAAACACTTATCACCATGCAGATGCTTTATTATTGAGCTGGGAAGCTCATAGCTGGGGTTAATGTGTGGATTGTAATCATGATGACAAAAACTTGAGATAATCTCAATTTTACAGTGGCTTCATGAAGCCCCAGATATCTGAAACAAAAATATACTTTAAGCCACATCAAAAACGACACACAGAGATATTGAAGTAGCATTTCTTAAAACTGCACACTTAGATTGATCTAACACCACTTCATAATTTCATTAAAATGTTTCCTCCTTTAAAAGATAAGCCCTTACTTTTCATTTAGCAGATTACAAAGTGCCATTATTATCAGTTTAATTATTCGCAGTGAATAGAGGCTTTAATGAATAAAATGTCTACATACTGTAATAGTAGTGATTCACTCTCATTTAATGATGGTTAATTCTCCTCTCTGAGACACACTTCCTGTGCCTTGGTGCAGACACATAAAAACCACAACAAAATGGGTTTGAACTTTAGATGCTGGAAAAAAAAAAACAGCCGCCATGAGTTCAATCATGGGCTTTTACTTCAGATACCGAAAGTGCTTTTGAAAAGAACAAAATGAGCACTAATCAGATCAACAGCTGACCGTACAGAGTCCAGTTTGAATTTATGGATGGTTGGAAACAAGAAAAAACAATTTGTTATCAGCTGTACGTTCTCCCACAGAGGACAGTGCACAAACGTCAGTGTAATCTTGTGGAAAATACACAGAAATAAAGACGCCACAAATGATGGCACACAAGTTGTGGTCATAGGCCAAACAGCTCCTCAAGTTACTTCTTTTTAACACTAAAAAAAAGGATTTATTTGTTCATCTATCTGTTTTGGATTTGTGTTCTTAGGTCTCACTGAGCTACACGTGTCTAAAATACACACAGTAACTTTTGTCAGCTTGGCCTTCACATCACTATCATCACTATTACAACTGGTTGCATAATAGTGCTGTAAAATAATATGACATACTGTTAAGTAAGTCCCTAATAATAATTTAATACAGTCATACATCACGTAAAAAAAAACTATTCACTTCCTGAAGGCTACAATATGCAACTTTTCACCTTGAGGCAACAAAGTCCATCGCGAGTCCTTTATTTGTCCCCTCAGGTGTGCAGGTTAGGCCAGCACTTGTCACTCAATTTGATGGGCAATTTGAGACGACATTCAGCCTGAGGCTGTGGTAACATAAAGCCACCATAAGCACTGAATACAGAGACAGAGGAAATCAATTCTAAAAAAAAAAAAAAAGAAATATGGCATCCACAACTGGCAAACTGGCAGCTACACCCAAGTGACAGACACCCAAAACAAATGTCCACACCCCAGGACATCCTGAAGGCCCTAAAACAGCCTCCTTCCAGCAAGAGACTGATATGCACACAGGGTCAAACAGTATAATACTGTAGTTCCTTCATTTATTGAATTGAAAATTATATATTTATATAAAATGTGCAGTATATCTTACTAAATTTGACTTGACATATAAAAACTATAGTGTGTGAGAGCAAATGAAGACCATGTTTTATTTATTTACTGGTGTTTTCCTCGGCTGCACTGCTTTCTTGGCCACTGTAGCTGTGTTGGCCTCAGCACAAAACTGAAAACAAAGCATTATATCCTGCAATCCCACAATAATCTTGTCTTTAAGTCAATATAACTTTAACACAAAAACCCAAAGCCAACACTTTTAAACTGAGCGTGTGCTCAGGCAGTACAGATCCTTTTCTGTTCAAAGGGGAAAATTTGCATCAAGACAAGTGACAAGTAAGATTGTGCTTGTTTCACTGACTTGCCTGTGAATCTGACCAATATAACAGCTTTAATTGATGATATACAACTGCATTAACTGTGCATATAAACTTTATAGATAATCCCAACATTTAAGCGAATGTAAAAACAAGCTAGCAAAGATCTCTTGCAGTGTCTCTCCTCCGTCAGTCTCTTGTATACTTGTACATGTACATGGGCGCCCACACACACACACACACACACACTTTCTCACAGGCTGTCAATACATGATTGTCATATAGCACACTTACAGACATTTGAAATGACTTAAATCAGAGGATGCATAGCACAAAGCTGTGAGGTAAATACAGGCTGTCAGAGTGAGATGCGGCTCTAGATTGACTCTGTGCTGGTTACAGTATAATTTATAGAAAGCAACTTATTTCCCACTGCAACACACGTACTATCGGCTGAAAATAACCACTCAGTTGCGTGTGACAGAGCTCCGGTCAATATTGTCAATAGCTAAGTAGCTGGAACTACCATGGTGAGATGTTGTTTGGCTCAATCTGCAACTTCTCTCCTCCTAATTGCTTTAGTTAAATCAACTCATTGTGTTTGACTGTGTGTTTTTGTTTCTCACTCTAATGCTTGTGTGTACACACACATTAATGCGGGAAATTGGGTTAAAGCAAGAAAGAAGATCACACTTTGACATGCAGTGCAATCCACCGACCACCAGCTTATTGGGATCATCTTTTGTCGACAACATAATAGATTTTATTTCCTGTTGAGCAGATTTAATAGACCGGATGCAAAGTGAATTTGCCTCCCACAATATCCAACCACAATAATTGACCACTGGTTTGTTTGTTCAGTGTGTGCTAATTGGTCACAATGTACAGAGTGTACAGACATTAGCTGGAGCTAGCGAGGATCGTACGCACCGACCTTGTGTGTGCAGCGTGTACCTGTGCTTGACTGTGCGACAGCTCAGGCACTGAATCATCTCAAAACCCTCCAGAAACTCCAGTTCTTTGTTATTTTCCTCCAAAACCCCTCAATTTTAATTCTTATCACTGTATGTACACAAACTGGTGCCATAAAGCCTACGGGATTAACCACAAACTTTTCATTCTGTCTTAACTTCAGCTTGTGCCACCCAGAGCAGGCACGTGTCTGCTGGCATCCACACACGTGTTTGCAGTGACTGTGTGTGCAACTGCGCCACCTCTAAATCTGAACATACAAACACACTCAAACAACTGAAAAAAACTCACAGCCCAGTTCCTGTGTACGTAAATGAAATGAAGGCCTTTAAATATACTATGACGTCGAATATCAGGGAGATTACTGATAAATGCAGCAGAAATGTATTGGAGTAAACGGGTGATGGTGGCCTATCTACTGTTTATACACTGTTGGCCAGTCATACCTCCCTCCTCTTACAGTTGCCACAGTGATGATGCCCCTGTCGAAGTCTTTCTCATGCAAAGTGCTCACGCTGAAAAAACACGTCTGTGAAGATTCTGCTGCAGGTGACGGGTTATCGAGAACTAATAAGTCAAAGGCAGCTGGATTTGCTCTTTTATTCATGAAAACACTGATCTCCACTCGACTAAGCGGCTTCATCAGCTCAGCTGGGCTGCTGGCTGGTTATAATGCTGCTTTCTGATGATAAGAGCAAAAACCTGTATAGTGTTAATGTAGTAACTTCATTTATACGCAGCGGCCTTTACATTTCAAGTTCAAACAAAGCCAATTATATATACAGAATCCCATTGTAAAAATCAGCTATCCCACACCAACCACAGTGAGTAAATGTCAGCCTGTGTGTCTGGATAGTACTTCTACATCTAAGAATCTAACATAATAAAGCCTTTACAGGCATACTAGAGGCTCTGTGAAGCTGTACTCCTTTCAGCTAATTGCTACTGACAGCATGCTAATGTGCTCATAATGACAATTTTAATATGTTAATGTTTGGTAGTTTTAATATTTTTCCATGTATGCTATCACAGTTTAGCATGTTAGCAACACAGTTCAAGTATGAGGTAATGGCACACAAAACATTAAGTGAGAATAACATTAGTTTTGCAGGTATGTGGTCATACGTTAAAATATTTGTTCTGATGATGTCATCTAGATGAAATGTAATGGGATAACAAGACTCGATGCGATTCATCATGTGGGGAACACAAACATCTGTAATAAGTCTAATGTTAATTCTTCCAATAGATGTTGAGCCATTCGGGGGTGAGATTAACATTTTATGCCAATTTGTTTAGCAGATATTTCTTAGCATAAAGTAGGTGAAAACTTTGACCTCTAGGGGCACCAAAAAAATTATCTGGTGACCACCAAAGTTACCATGGGGAACCATAAATGTCTGTACCAAGTTTCATGTCAAATCGTTCTGTAGCTGTTTGAATTTCTGCCTGGATTAAAGTGGTGGACCGACTTTGCTATCTATAAAGCTATGATGCTAGTGTGCTAAGAACAAGATTTAAAGCCATGTTCTGACAGTATTTATTAAAGTAGCTCCAATAACTACAGGACACTTAATCTATGCTTTATAACTGCATTTTACATGTGAAATCATTGCAGGTAAAGTCCTACATGAATGTACATAGTTTGTCACCGTGGAGCTCGGTAGTGAGTATGAGCGATATGAGAGATATCATGATCAAAAACATAACTAAATCTTATTTGATGCTGTTACCCTTTTGAAAGAACTGTTCCAGGTACAGCACTGTGCAGTTTAATAAACAGAGACATTAGGCAGCCAGATGCAAAATGACACTTGTAGAAGGTCTAGGACAGATGGGGGGCAGAGTGTTAGATCTTGGAGCATGACCGTGAAGCACATACCTGGTGTATAACCCTTGAACTCGACATGATGGATCGCTTCCATCAACAAGGTGCTGCTGATGTTGTGCTGAGCCCAAGATGTGCAGTGTTCCTGCAAGTACAAGCTGCAGGTGAAATGGAAGATATTTTTCAGAACATACAGAGCGCAAAGAGTTGACAGAGGGCCCAAGGCACACACTAACAACAATGGTTACATAAATAAGTGAGTAAATAGAAATTAGCCCATTACTTTTTATGGCAGCAGATTTACACAGTGCTGTTTTTGTATTTTAACTTAAGGCTCTGACAAGCAGGGCATCGCAGAGTCCTTTGAATTTTCTTGTGGCCTAGTTCAAAGATGAACAGACCCTTAGCTAAAGTCCACACCAGAGTCAGGGCCATACAAAAACTTCAGTAGAGTTTGCTCCACCACCCATTCATTCACTCGCTGACTTTGTTAGCTTCTTATGGGCACATGTGGAGCGTTCCCACCCAGCGGCTAATCTCTAGTTCCCTGTGCTAGATTTCCTGCTTCAATGCACTGTAATGACATTTATATCCTTTTGTGAGTAGCCTACTCATATTCCTTATAATTCCACCCACTCACAAATATGCATTACATTATGCTGTATATGGAGGAAACACTGTGATGATTACAGAATAAATTGTAAATTGGAGTGAATCTCTCATAAAATGCCCACCGTGGCTCTTCTGTACTGTGTTCTGCTGCTTGGCTGGTTATCATTAATTTTCATGTGGCGTATGCTTTAAATATGAATTCTCCCACAAAGCGTTTAATCAACAGTGCATGTGCTTGGAGTGCTTCTAGAGGCCCAGAAGGTGTTAAATGAATCATGGATTGCTGCTGGTCCTCTGGTGCAGGGGCTTGCAAGGTCATATCTGGCTGAAAGGGCAGAGGGCTAATAATCTACTCTCCCAAATTACTTTCTCTAACTGTAAGAGTAATGCCCAAATATTATCAAAGGATGTCATTTTTTATAGCCCCTGGACCTGGCGTTTCATTCCTCTTTTAATTAAGATTCACTGTGATTATGCTTAAACTGGAGACAGACAGTTAACAGCTGTTTTTCAACCAGGAGAGAGCTCAGGATTTGGTGGAGTGACAAAGGGTCTCACACACTATCAGATCAGACACACCAATCTGGGCTTCAGCACATATAGGCACATTTTAAGGACAAGAGCTGGATTTTTCAATTACTTCTTACTATAAAATGTTCTTTTTGTGGGAACAAGTGTAGAACTGACATATCGAAAAAATCGAAAATCGTATACTAAATGTAATGGGCCTATTAGAAGTCGGTAACAACTGGTTAATATTAGAGCTAGACTGATAAATAGGCGGCTAATTGCAGATTGGTATCAATATGTCGGCTGGTAAGTGAAAAGCAATGTCATCACAGGAATGCCAAAGAAATGTGGGAGGTTATTTAAACAGTAAAAACCAACCTCCAGTTTGTTCACCGGGGAGACCTGATGTGTTTATTAAATTTATTAAAGGTCACAACTCTTTGATAACAAATTTTAGAGGCTTCTAATCAAAAATGTTAACTTATGTTGTGTCCATATGTATATCATCATTATAATTTTCTCTGTATCAGTCAGGTTTTTATAAATATTATTAAAACTATCAGAAGAGATTTGCACCGCTAGGAGCAGAATGATTTGTCAAACACTGAGAAACTGGCTTAATTGGCTTTTTTTAGTAGTAAATAATCAGAACTTGCACATCCAGTAGACACAGAGCAACATTGCCTCCTGATAACTTTAAATGTTCACCGATGTATTTCTGGTTTGGTTTGCTACCTCCTGAGAGAATATCCGTAGCTGACAAAACGCTTGACTTTCCTCACCACGAACTGCCCCTCTTCACCTTTTGGGCTGAACATGCAACAAAGTTTTGGCTTTACTGAGAAAATAGCTGTCCAGTATTTTATATCAGAAGGCAGGACAGAAAAACAAAACATTGAGGTAAAAGCTCACAGGACACCTTTGTCACCATCCATGGCTTTAGCGTGGAATAGTTTGGTGTGGAAAACTGTATTAATGTATGTATTAATTAGGTATGAAGTGTATTGTGGTGCTGCACCTCCACCATGTGACAGTTATAACACAACAAAAAGTTGGTCATGACACAAAGTATCTCTCAAAGCAGCTTTAACCTCAGCATTGTTTACACTTACAGCCATCAATAGAGTGCTCCTTAATTTCCATATCAGACTCTGCCGTAGTAATTGACATCAGCCTAAGTGCACACTTCATGGAGACAGAGACACGACATCGCCTCTTCTGTTATTGCAATCCAAGCCTGTTTTTTTTTTTTTCTCCTCACTCCAGACACTCCAGGAGAGATAAGGACAAAAAAAACCAAAAAAACACCCTTTTGGCTTGAACTTTAAAATGAAACACTTCCATTTCAATATTGCTAAAATGTATTTGACCACATAGATACATCTCACCAAGACTGTCTGGCTTGCACGTTTCAAACTACTATCACAGACATTGGTACACACACTGTAAGCAAAGCGCAGTGTTTTCAGGTCCTGTATACAGTGTAGATGTGGCCAGTATGAATTGGACATTGCTGCACCAGTAAATAACCTTTCTTTGTTACGGTAGCGCGGTGAAACCAGCTAGCATCCTCCACAACTTTTAGTAATTCTCATTCCAAACCATGACTTCATTTATATATTACGTTTCCTGTAACTCACAGGACAAAGCAGATGCTCGTTTATCTTTGCCAGGCAAGTATCCTTTGGTGGAGATTCATTTTTCTAACTGGTTACAGTGTGTAGTGTTGAAAAGACGGTTGGCTGCTCATCTAGTCATCTATTCACCATCTGTTGACTTTGGAGACACAGTTACCAGGTTATCGCTCTCTTTGGGCTCAAGTTTACTGACCGCAGGTTTCTGACAGGGCACTTTGTTTAGCTTGCTGGTTTTGCACAGTGCGATGCCACAGTCGGTTTCGGTGAGTGAAGAGATGCGTGTAATGTCGCGCTCGTGGCAAACTGTGGCTCGTTCACACAGATTAATGTCAACACACACGCATTCTCATAAATAGGCACATGTTACGTAGTAGCAGATGATATGGTCCTACTCAATGCATAAGCGCCCAAGTGCCAGTAAGTGTTGTCAAATGCTCCATAAACTGGAAAAGTTAACATTCCCCAAAGGCCCATCAGAGCAGCTTCACAAGCCTACAGTAAAACTCCTTTCCTAGGATCTTAACATTCTGAATACACACACAATGTTTCTGCAGTAGGTTTTGAAGTACGCAGAAAACTTTCATCCATCCAACAGCAGAGGTGTTATTAAGTGAAATGATGAGCAGGCTGAAACACAAATCTCGGCCTCTGTTCACTTCAAAAGGTCCATTGAACCTTAACAACCATGGACAGTGGATGTTAGTTGAGGCCCCCCCCCCGCACCCACGCTCACAAAATCCCTAGAGCAAATACTGTGCGCCGAGTGCGTCTGTATGTACAATGGGGTCAGATGTTGGAATGAAAGTACATGCACATTTTCTCACCGACCCCAAACAAATCCCTGCACTGAGCATCACTTTACTTGGTCCAACTACTCAATCTGCTGCTCTCAGCTTTTAAATGCTCAGTTTAAAATGTTTTAACTTGCACAAGCATTAACCACTGTCACTAACTAGTCGGGCTAAAAGAAACACATGTTCCAGTATAATCACCTCATCAGCAGGAATTTCACAAACATTGCGATAGAAAATAACAGAAGCTGGAGGCAGTGTACTGTTTCCAGATCCTCGTCTACCCTCCTTTTAGCTCGGCTCCACAGGGAGTGGAAGTGTGACAACGTTCTGTTTGCTGTTCCTCCCCACCTTACTGCCTACACGAGCTTCCTATGTTACTCTTGGGAGGTTCACCAGGCTGTTTTAACTTCAGCAGACTTTATTTTACTTTAATTGTCCTGTCCCTGAGCACAGAAAATGTATCCTTTCTTCTCCCAGATGCACTCTCGGTTGGTTTTATAGTTGTTGTTTTTTTTTGTCATCGTGTAGACTACAGTAGTTCCCTCTGCAGTGGATGATTAAAGAAAACAGTGTCTCAGAAATAACAGTTTGACACGACGTCTGACAACATGTCTGGTTTTAGAGAGAGCAGCTGAATATCAGTAATTTAGGCTGCTCTACCTTTTCTGACATTGTATGGTGCAGGAGGATCAGAGAGCTATGAAATACACCCAAAGGGATCAAAATGTCTTCTATGGAAAGTCAGTCTTAACATGCAAACAAGTATGAGCAACATGTGCAAGGCTCAAACTAGAGAGCCTCTGTGGGCTCTTCTGCAAAACAGTCTATGCAGAAACATACACTTTGGTGCCTCTAGTAAATAAAACTGGTAGGCATTTGGCCGTTTACTGTCGTCTCCCATATATCCTGAGTGCATGAATGGCGCATGTAAAATGCCAATTGTCTCTTTCAGCCTCCTCAGCACACAGTTAAAGTTTAGCCATCTGTTTCCACACATGACCTTTCTTTTTAATTGCCTAAATTAGAGGAGAATGAGGAAGATTGGCTGCATGCTCAGTCCTGTCCATTTCTAATATTGAAGAAACAATTGTTATTTACAGTGACAAATAGTGCTGGGGAGCTATGTCTGTGTCAGCTGCTTTCCACCTGGCCATGTTGAACACCTGCCCAGAGCCAGTTTGGTTCACTGCAGATGGCTAAGGTGAGCTCTCTATCCTCAACAACCTTTCCTGCAGGCGGCACCTTGTGCATGGTGAGGGATGCACCATCCAGTCAGTGCTATATCACGTTAATTCCTGCTCCCAGATATTAACTTCTCCTTGCAATATTGAATATGAGACGCTGCAGAGTCGAAGGAGAGAATAGAATTAGCCCTGATGAATGGGGGATGATAGACTAATCAACAACACGATCATGTACATGTATTCTTACAACCCAGGATTTAATTTTGTTAAAGTGTTGTCAAATATTGCTTATTTGTTCGTTTGTTTGTTTCAATATGATCTATTATTACTCACCCCACAACGTAAAGGAACACATGGCTTTATCGGAACATATCTTAGTGTGAAAGTCCTACTTTCATTTAAATCAGGCTTTTGTGCTGCTTTCCACAGAGGCTGTATACGCTCTCTGTGCAGCTAATCATGTGGTTTTGTGTTGGATGCTAGATTATGCTCCAGTTCTCAATGTGACTTCTGCGGTTGAATAGGTATTAAGGATAATGCTCTCATAGTGAAAATCACTTGGTATCTTTCAGTCGCCTAATTAAAGCACTTGTCAGGGTAGCATTAATACACAAAACAGATAGGCAGCTATTTATTATAAACTATTCATCTGATAAGCTTGTTAGTGTACACAAGAGATTACATCACAGTGATCATTCTTTTTTAACCAGAAATTTGTTTTTCAGTCATTCCCAGTGAAACACAACTCACTTACAAAATACAGTAATTACACATCCTGGGAATGGTTTCTATTATTGACCTTTTCCTACATGCAACATGTTGTGGAATTGCTCATTGAAAGTTGCTCCCTGCATTTGACCTGACTGATTAATCCATTTGTGTTTAATGAATCTATTACCACTAAAGAGGGGCCTTCTAATGAAAATGAAGATATGTCATCCATTCACCATTTAAATGAGTTGATTAGTGTGCAGGTCAACAATTCTCAAAGCTAACCAGGATTGCAAAAAAAATGTGAGCGTGCGTAAAAAAAAATTGGTATCTGCAGATGTCACTTTTGTAAATCATGTAACCATTTTTTGGTTCAAATTCTGATGTATTTTCATTGTGTTTGAAGAAGGAGGAATCCAGGGAAATGCCAGGAGCCATTGTTCTTCAGTTACCCAGACAAGCACAAAGCTAAGACCGACTGTGTAACAAAGCAGTACATCTTCTATGTGTCTTCCTCTTCTCTTTTCAGTGGGAACAAGTTAAACTTGTGACATGCTGCCATGGTGATCTATAAAAAATTAAGGCTTGTAAAATAATACAGGCTCCTTCCAGTAAGCTTTGTAAAAAATTGACAACAACAACAAAAAAAGAGCCCGCGACGGAATTCCAACCTCATTATTTATTGTCGACAAAATGTATTGGCCTCCGTAGAGGTCACACCATTGTTGTGACTCTGGTCAGGGACTTGTGTGTGTGGCTAGTGGGCAGAGGTTTCAGGGTCACGCACTGACATGCCTCAAGGAAGGTGTGTAATGAAGCATTACACACAGCTGGTGCTTGCCAGGGCAGGCCCCAAGTCACAACCAGGAATATAAGGTCATTTTTGGACCAAAAACTGTTTTAGATTAAATGAGGGCTTTTTTTGGTGCCGGGGAGGAGGTGTGGGCACTGGCTAACAGGAGACACATGGCAGGTTAACCTTGGTCTGGGGTGGCACAGAGGAGCGTTTGACCACCAAACCCCTTTGTCAATGTATCCCAGCACAGCGCCAAAAGAGAAATGCAGGGGAAGGTGCGGCAAAGCAGATCTCATCAAGTAATGTATAGCGGCAATACAATGAACGACGAAGGGTAGCCCAGGGGTAATCGATAATTTGAGCCACCAATCTGTTCCAGGTGCTTTATGATGTGACTGAGGTAATTATCACCAGATCAATAAAAGAGTTTGTTGTGCAGAGAAATGGGTGAGGGAGGGGTAATTGGTTTCTGCTGCTGAACTGATCTTATGTATGTATTTTTTCCAACCTGGGGATAGGGGTTAAAAATGATTCTCTGCAGAAGAAGGAGAAGTCTGTTTGTCCTGCGCTGCTCGTTCCCTCTGGGTTGAGGACCAATATTCTGAGATGACCGTGGGTTTATTTGCATTTGCATGCATCATTAAACACTCACAAAGGCAGCTTTGGTGAGTCTTGGGGCAAAGAAGAATGTACTGAGGTCTGGACTGAAAAGGAAGGAAAAAGAGAAAAGGGGGTGGCCAACTTAACAGTTGGAGGATGAAGAATAAAGCTACTTGTGTTTCTTTGTGAATCATGAAAGTAATAATTCAAAAACCAGATTAACTGTTTTCACAAACTTTGACTCTGCTGTTCATTGTTTTTAGATGTAATAATGGAGACGAGCTAGAAAGGGAACCATTTTTGGACCAGAGTTTGGGCGCTCACTTAATTTTTTTTTATTTTTGGCCATTTCTTCTCCTTGTGTTGATGTTTGGAGTGTCAACATTTTAGTAAATAGTTACCTAGAGTTTTTTTTGCCTAATTCTATAAAAAGTCATTTTAGTCTAAACAGCAGTAGAACCATATGAAATGTGATTTTTTTTTTTCAGACCTGAGCCACATTTGGAAGTGGTTTTGGTTTGATTTTGATCACATTTCTACATATAGACAAACAGACTGTTTTCTCTTTTGCGAGCCATGTCTGTATATGCAAAGTTGGAGAAACATCTTCCACTAAAAGTCATATCATCAGCGTCTGTATTTACTGACATCTACATTGTTACCACTGCAATCCAGCAGTCATGTTCCCTGGGTTTTAAGTGATTTGCTGGACTTCCTCTGTGAATATATCTTATGTTTGAGCAGGAATGTTATCCGTATAATAACAAGCTTCAGTATAACAACAAAGATAACACTAGCTGAGCTATTTCTACAGTCTGCTATAAACTTCCCCAAAAAGCAACATGAAAACAATCACTGGCATCCAGATACGCTTCTTACCCAGTTGGATTCAAATGACTTAATGCTAATGTAAACTTAATGCTTACAGTTTCTTGTCCCTTAATACTTCTACATTAGTCCAACATCAGACCCAGACTGTAGACGTATCCAGATTAGTTAATAGTTAAAATGGAAAGTTAAACAGAGTAACCTACAAAATACAAAAACAAAACAATAAAGCAACATTAAAAAATGTTTTAATTTGCAGCTTGGACAGCTGATATTGAGCCATCCTTGAGCTTGTGCCGTTAGACCCCGTCACTGACAATGCAGTCTTTTAGAGTCAAATGAACACATGGTTTTCCAGTAGTTGTGGAAAAACTTTTGTCATAATTCCATCAAAAATGAAGTTAATCCACTAGGTTTTGTCATACTCAGACGTTAAACTCTTCCCGACATCTGCTCTGCCTAGCTTTGCTTGAGGGTGTGCCAAACTAGCTGCTAGGTGAGCATTATGCAAATGTGTTACACAAACAAGTCATGGAAGAAAAGGCCAGACTATTGACGAGGACTGTCAGGCAGTTTGGGAGGGGTTTTCTGTGGGAGAGAGTAACTCCCTTTGGCGTGGACTTCAGGCTTTGTAACTCTGCACACCTTTTACATGCACAGAAAAGCTACAGAACTCCCTTTAAAAACTGCCAACTGCAGTTAGTTATGAATGAACCAACCCGGGATAGCTGCTGGCTCTATACCAAACAATTAGCTGAAAGATGCCAAAAGGTCAGTATGATTGATCTCTATAGCATTACAGTACATGTTCACATCCATTGCTAATATGAATATATTAATTAGTGCAGCTTAGGTAAGCTAGTCTGATAAGCTTTGGATTTAACCAAAGAAATTCAAATTGGTTTCCTGCGCATGCAATCACAGTAACCTGCAAGATATTTAAGGTTGCTGACAGTGTGTTGAACAGAGGATTTGTGTTCAGATGCAGCTCTGAAACATCCGTGCTGTCATCTTAAAATACCTTTTTGGCATGATATACAACTGTAGAATTGGTGAAACCAGGGCTGCAGGTGAGGAGGACCGGGTAGGAGGAAAGATTATGGGGGGCCATGATGAGCCAAGATGAGTGTGACTTTGAGGTGGGGGATGTTGGTAATAGAGGTCCCACTGTGTTGGCCTGGTGACCTGGAGTGGGTGAAATCGTCTGAGGTTTTTACGTCAAATCTCCTTGAAAACTTGAGTTTCCAGCAGTTGTAAGCACATTCATAGCGATATGCATTTCCACCTCTGACAGGTCCTTTGTGCCTTGAGCTAATAATCTTCCTGATGCTACTTCACACCTGCCATCAGCTGCTTTCTTGCAGATGATTCTCCTCAAAGACTCTTCATTATTTTACAATTTAGCGCCCTGTGGGTAGACTTAACCTCCACCTTCTTAGTGACCTCTTATTCTTGTCACTGGGGGATTTTTGCATAATCTAGGTTTTTCTGTTGTTGTATATCACCGCTGGTTGTTTCCAGTGTCCAAACAATAAGAAAAAGCTTATTATGCATCCTGTGCCTCTCAGGGCTTCCACCCCACACATAACTGTCTTGTTTAACGCTTGTGACACCAGTTGTGGGGGCAATGGATGACTGATGACTGATAGACATTGAAACAAGGTAAAACAGATTGTGAAGTGTGGAGGAGAAAAAGACCAGTTTAACACTTTTTATGTGTAGTGTCCTCGGTCTTGCTCCTCCACTGTTTATTAATAAAATGATCCCAGCACATAACACCTTGCAAAATATAAAACTTTATATATATAACTGGCTCCCATCTGCTAGCTACATAATTACAATATAGTATATTTACAGTGGCAACAATTTTCCTATCGAAATCTCAACAAGAAACAGAATTTAACAAAATGTTGAACTATTCTGTTAAAAGTTGATTATACCTGAGGCTGGTAGGTAAGGGTTGCCTAATGAAGCTGCCATAGAGCATAATCTTTCGAAACATTTCTCAGAAATATACAGTATGTTGTTATCTATATGAAAGTCAAAACAATATAGTTATTTGTTTGGTCATATTATTTCATCAGCTCTTTAACATTGCTGTGTAAAAAGTCATAACAGGCAGTAAAATTAAAATGACCGAATGTCCTTTCTGCTTTGTTGTTCATCAAAGTGCTGATATATTTTTCTAAATGAGGACCCGGGGTTCAGTTTCTAACAAATCTATCTAATCAGACGATGTGACTGATTCTCATTTTGTTAATCATTTGTATTCTTTTTAATTTAAGTCTGAACTCGATGAACCATCTTTCTTGTGCCGTTCACCTTCCCTGGACCAAACACAACAATATAATTTGTTTGGTGTGGTGAGTCCATCTCAGTTTACTGTGCATCATAAGCATTTGCAGCAGTCCTTGTAATTCATTGTAAATGTGATTGATGCTTGCAAAAACACTCCGAGACAGTATTGCAATCAATTATGTTTGATTTATTGTCTTTGCAGTTTCAGCATGCATCGTGTAGCCATTGTAACAACAGAAACTTTCTGTGCAGCCTCACTCATGTTTTTCTTCTCCCACCTCCTGCGTAGAATCAACGCTCCCAAGCTGTGCTCATCATATTTCATTACTGTAATTCACAATGAAGGTCATTTTTATGAATTGACTGAGGAAAGACCGGTTTTTGTCCAAACTTAATTAAAACTCAGGCGTAGCTTTCTGGGCAAGGCTCTTTTTTTCCTTCCTCCATGATTCAATAATCAACAGAAGTAAATCATCTACAGTCTATTGCATCAGTCGCCAGCAGGCTGGAACAAATGCAAAAAATAAATAGACCTACTCTGGCATGCCCTGAGTTACTGGCAGGAGCTGCAAGGTTACTCTGTGAAGCACTCAGTGGCACCTTTAGTCCACATGGCTACAATTATCACAGGCAAAGACTGTTTAAAGCACTCTCCTGTGATCTATGGAGTGCTGATCAGCTGTGATATTAGCTATAGATGTTATTTTATCCCGTGATCAAGTGCAATCACTATATATCCTCAGTCCTGCTGGTGCCACTAGCTTCACTAATTACTAATGGTGATTTAATGTAATGGTGTGACCGTTTCCTCTCCTGTGCAGGCCCCATTCCTGCACTGTTGTCCTTGTAAATTAGGTGTGCACCACTGATTAATGGTTAACAGCCACTATTCCAAGAGAAGCATCATCAGCAAAGCATTTAATTAAATGGTTGTCTCAATTACTAATGTCCACAGAAAACTAATGTAGCTTAAACAGAAGCTAACTTTATTAAAGCATATGAGATGTCAGACACTCGAGTGAAGTTTTATGCAAAGATTCACACAGGTACAGGTGTAATGCTTGTGCTGCTCATTAAAAAATGACAAGCACAAAGGCGATGGGGACCATCAGAGGTTATTTTTATTTATTTATTTATTTCTTATTTATATTATTTATATTTCTTCTCTAAGACATAAGAAAAAAAGACTGGGAAACCATTAATGTTAGATCACACAGCAGTGGCACAATTTGCCATTTGATATTTTTAGAAGCTGTATATTTCCTAAATCAAAACAATCCCCTCCTCAAATTAATTGCTTCTATCAACTGGTTCAATTCCTGAGCTGCACTGCAAAAGACAAAGTGCCAAGCCAAACATGGTGCCCTGTGCCATCAATCATTGCTCTGTATTAACTACCCCACCTCCCATCGCAAAGAAAACAATTAAAGTTAAACTTGTTGATTTGTTATGGTAGACCATAAATCACGCTGGTATGTGAAACCCACCATCTCCTGGGGCCCCTTTTCATGTTCCTCGATCAGCGAGCTGAGGTTAGAAAGCGCCGCTTTGAACTAGTCCAGTGGTACTCGGTTATTTATTTATTTATTACCTTGTTTGTTTTGAATAGACTGATAGTTTCCTCAGTCACATTGAAATGTGCTGAATTAAAGCTCCTTGCTTGAGCCAATAAGCTCTGTACATGTGCATATAGATAAGGCGCCTACGTCATTTGAAAAGAAAATGAAAAAAATAGTTTTCATTGGGAGGGAGACGCTGAAGTCTGAAGCAACAGGAGAGATGTTGTCTGTTCATCTCAGCAGGATGTCATTTTGAAACATGTAGTGACACATTGTTTTGAACATCCCAAACCCTTGCAGCTAATGAGCTGTTCACTTCTCATAATGTTTCTTCTTTTTAGGACTGGCTGTTGTTAGTGTTACTTTTTTTGCCCCTACATTTCATCAATTTTTGTTGTTGTTTTGACAACACAAACACACTGTGTGACGGAGACTTTTCCATCACTCTTGGCCACTTCTCAGTAAGCTATTCTGGTCCTGGCGGTGCCTTCGTCTGCCAGGATAAAAAGAGGTGGGCATTGTGATAATGTCTGGACTTTGAACGGCTGACTAGGAGTGAGTCACTGGTTCCAAGGCTTTGTCTTGAAAGTGTTTACTCCTTGGCCACTACTACCCATTGTATGCATTTGGCCACTGCTCCTCATTGTATGCATTATTAAGAGAGGAAATGAGAGGGACCCCTTAGCTTGCAGCCTAACTGGCAGGCTCATATCTCAGATCCAGTGACATTCGAGGATCATGCAGAGAGCACAGAAATTCTCTGCATGTTACGTTACGGGAGAGAGGAGGAAGAAGAGCCAATTTGATAATGAGATGCAGCACAAAGGCTGTCCGTGGCTACTCAGCCTCAGCAGCACAGGAGACCTTGTTATTGTCCGGGGCAGGCCACGGGTCAGACAGTCTCTGTCTGAAAATTTTATGGATGGAAATTTGTCAGAAGAATATCAAGTGCTCTGAGTCTGCACAAGTGATGAGGCTTAACACGTTTCATCAGCTGAAGACGCATCAAAATCCACAGACGAAAGCTTCACCTTGTTAAATTGCTCAACAAATTCAGTTAAGACAGCAAATTACAGTACAAGGCTCCCAGTAGCTGGACGAATTACCATATCTCGTTAAAATCAAGCCACGACGCTACTGGCTTAACTTTGATGTCAACAGACAGTTTGTGTCGTCGATTATGGAATTTCTTTTTATCCGATAATTGAATAAGAACATTACGCTCATCACCGTTTTTGTCTGCAAAACTTAATCTACTCCTCGCACGTTAGCACTTGGTCCCTGAAAAAGCAAATTAAGTTGTTGACACTGGATATTCATTACAGCCAGCCGTTTAAAAAACGTCACTGGTGTGGATTATAATTGTTTTGCTGCTGTCTATTAATCGCAAGGTTCACATTTGAAATAAATTAGATTCTGTGTAAGAAATCTCTCTGTGCTGAGGGAAAACAAGATAGGAAAGTCATATCCATTAAACCGTCATTCATTCTGCTGTTCCACCTAATTGAGAAAGCAGCACTTTTTTCTGTTTATATGACTTTACAGTGGGCGCAATAAATGCAGAATGACGTCTGTTATTACTGGCAAAATCTCGTCTCTGTGGAAAACATTCTTCGTGCTTTACTAGAGGAGGGTATCGCTGCACAGAGTGACGTAAGAGTGAGGTCTCTGAGAAATGCTCCTCCTGATGTTGGGATGTTGTAGGTCTATTTACAAAATAATCAGAAACAGGAAAATATTCATATAGGGACTCATTAGGGAGCGCATTCTCCCATGCTAGAGCTCATCCTCTACATCTACAATGAGTCTTGCCAATTTAGCCTGAAGCTCTTACAACTAGGCGTTGAGCAGAAACACAGCATCCATATCTAAGCCAACTATCGTGGTGTGAACACATACTGTATAGCCGGTTGCCAGTAAAGTCACTTTGGCTGGTCCCGACTTTGATTTTTGGCATGTTTTCAGAGCTCCGACTCTGTCTGGCGGAGACAGCTTAGCTAATGAGCTAACCATGAGAAGTGTAAAAGCCTACCTGCTGGCTTCAGAGCCCAGACTTTCAAGTAAAAGGCAGGACAGCTAAGAGCCCTGCTGAAATGCATTTCTTTCAATTAGACTTTGAGGAAGCCCCGACTCCCTTCCACTCAGCCTTGCTGTGTTCGTATGGCTCGGCTCAAAAGGATTCTTGAGTTAATATCATGACTAACCACAGGTCTGTTGTTTTGTAGATGACAAAACAAACATGACAAGACTTTTGTTTGAGGACTTTGATTTGTTTAGCACTTACTCAGTGTTCTGAATGATTAGCAGCTAATAGCATTTGTGTGCCAGCATCGCTGCAGTTTTATCAGTTGTACATCAAATGAAGTGTTTTGTTTGCTTCAGATTTTAGAGAAAGTTAAAGTCCAAGTGTCCAACTTCTTAAAGTTTGAGAGAGCTCCACAACCAATTTAGACGAGAAAATTTGTTGATATGCAGCCATAAAGCTTTGATTTATGGCGAGACATTGGCACAATCTTTATGTACTTTTGGCTCATTGATTCACTATGCTGCAGGGGTCTGCAGAGATTGTCGACTATTTGGAGCTGCTCAGCACTCCACAATAACAAGGAGTGACTGTGAGATTTGTGCGAACAGTTCTGTTGGTTCTGGGAGTCTGTTTGAGCAGGGCACATTCAAACAATGTTACCCAGAAGGCTTTTTTGTCTCTGTGCAAGCTACAAATGACAGCATAGGATAGCTGCTGCAATTTTAGTAAAAAGAAGGAGGAGGAGGAGGAGGATGGGAGGGGGGCTGGTCAACCTTTTATGGGGGAGCAGGGAATATAGCCTCTTACGACAGATGTGGGGTGAACGCAAAGAGGGTAATTTCACAGTGAGGGTAGAGAAAACACAAAATAAGTATGATGAACTTGAAACTTTCAATTTTTCTTGCATTGTTTTAGCACTGCAGCACAGGGAATGTGGAGCTGTTTGCTTCTGTGCAGCAAAAATATCCCTTCTGTGTCTGTGTGTGTGTGTGTGTGTGTGTGTGTGTGTGAGAGAGAGAGAGAGAGCGTGTGTGCGTGAGTGTTTGAGCTGTAGCTTTTTCTGTTCCATCGGTATTCCACCAGATTCATCACCACACGACAATGGCGTTCTGCCATCTCCTCTCTAACATAGCTGACAGATAATTCTAAATCACCTCCTGCTTTAGGGACCGACGGCTGTTGGATTGTTTTTAATCACAGATAATTGATTTTATTTTAACAAAGCATATGAGAGGAGAAATCCTACCACTAATAGATCAAAATGGGAGTGTCGAACAAGAAGACAATCGGTTAAATGTACTATTACAGAGTTCTGGGTGAATGTCATTCAAATGCATGAGCCTTTAATTGCAGATCTGTTGCTTGTTCCCCGTTGTTGCTTCTGTAATCCAAATGAAGGATTAAAAATAACTCGGGAAGGTCAAAATGTATAGACGTGGTCGAACTTAAACAGAGATGTGATGTTTCAAAGATGTGAAAATTTGATTTGCACAGTGTCTAAGAATCTGATCCATTGTTTGAGGTTCGATTTCGAAAAACACCTTAAAAATCCCCAAGAGGATTATTTAACAAATGGCCTCACAGGAACAGGGGTCACTCTGCTTTTATATTCCCAGAGCTGTCATTCATTTAATGGGGCGGGTTCTGTTGACCTCAGTCCTTTCAGTAATTTCTACTCCAACTTAAATTGCATATAATTGCAGCAAATGCTACAAACGAGGACGAGCTGCATTTTGGTAAATGTAATGTTTGTTTTGTGGCATTTTGCTGTACAAGAGCCTCCTACTCACGAGGCTGGACTCTGGATAAGCTGCTCGGAGCAGAGCAGCTCTGCCAGAGATTTATAGAAGAGATTATACTTGTCTGCTGGAGAGTACCTACCACCTCTTATCCATCCCCTCCAAATGTGTCTGTGTGATATATTCATAGATATACATGTACTGTAGGTGCATGCATAATACTATATGTGTGAGTGAAGTAGAGGCCAAATGTGTGGCTATAGCTTAGGAATAACAGATGACTCACCAGAATCCAATAATATTTTAAAAATCTGTTTTTATAATTTCACCATGTGTTCTTAGTGCACTATGATACAGTTGCATGGTGTTTTTCATTAGTCCTGAAGCAGACATGAAGCTGATTTAAACATGTGTTTGCTTCTAAAAGGCAGCATCCACTTCACAGTTGGTGATGTGAAGTTATACTTTTTTACTTGAAGCCAAAGGCTGTGAAATTGTTTTTGAAGATAAAAACATGTATATAATCAAACAGACCACATACTGGAGCTACATACAAAAAGAAATTACTCCTATCCAGCATCTCAATGTGGAGGCTGTTTGAAATGCACTTTGTGATCCACTAATTTGAACCAACGCTCCCTGCTCTCAGCCCAGAGTGACGCACAGCAATAACCTGAAAATAATGTCTCAATGCATTTGTCTAAGCCCCACACCATGTGGGTATGGGCCTGTGTATTGGCAGGCGATCCATGCTTTGACAAAATAATCCCTCTCTGCATGGCGGACATTATCCACCTCTGACGCTTTCACCAGTTGATCCGAATTCTGGGACTCTTCCATGTTAACCACCGTGCAGGATTGCAGCTCTCTCAATTTTCAGCTCTCTTTTCTTTTGCAAATTGAGCATTGCATGTGGTTAATGATCATTTATATGTTATAACTGATGAATATTCCTTTTCTTTTCCATTTCTCTTGTGGAAATAGATTGATGATAGATCAGCGTATCAAATCAGGACTTACTGATTTGTGAAAGCATCTCATTAATTAAAAGACAGGCCTATCGTGAGTTTGTCTAAATTAGTGAAGGAGCTAAGTCTCTAGATAACTTATCCTGTCTTGCTCTTAATTACATGAACTATTGTGTACATTATAAATTATCCTTATAACTGGGCCCCAAACTGCTAATACTACAGAAATATGAATGCCGTGCTGAGGACTTGGATAAAAGTGATCCTCTGTAGTTGTGAACAAATCTTCAGAAAACTTCTCTCATTGATTATTGAACATATATATCAGTCATTTATTAAACATTAGAAATGACCCAAAGCAGCCCTTTGGCTTGTGTTTTAATTTAGCAGCTGTTGCCCCATTGTAATTAACTGGGGAACTATTCTGAAAGCTCTGATACATTTGACTTGCCACTCTATAGTATGGAAATGCATGAAAACCAAACACATTAAGATGTCTCATAGGCTATGATTAATTATGAATAAACCCAAACGTAACCCAAATGATAGATGGTGATATGCGGTATGTATCCTGATATTTTCTCATTCAAAGTGGACTAAATGTTAGGTTGTATGTTGTGAGTCAAATCCTCAATACTTTTATTAAATCAGACTGTGATAAAAGTAAAATACAAAGATAAGGATTTCTTTTCAGCTGTGCAATGTGTCACCATGTAAGTAAAACATTATTAATGAAACAGATAATTGCCTGTAGTAAATAAAAATAGGCCTGTCTCGAAGAATGGTCCTTCATTCATCTCAACAACAATAACAGACCAATTGAGACAGCGAGTGGGCCTGTAGCTGATGTGGGTATACTGAGTGTAGCTGCTTTCCTTTTTGCTCGATATTGTAGATATTTACAGATACATGGAGTAGTACTAATATTAATGCAAAAACAGTCATCATGTGGGTGAGCCCTGCTCCTGTACACCCTACCCAGGGGTCATCTTCACATAAACAATATGGAGTAACATATTTCCTGTATATAAGATGCATCTGAATCTCTGTTGTGTGCTATGTGTGTGAAAGGGCAGCTTTAGATGTTGTCTGGACCTGATTCTGTGGACAATGTTCATAGTTCAGGCTCAGGTCTACTAGTGCAGTGCGGACTGGCAGATTTTGACAAGAGATGCAAACACTGGAGCAGCTTTTAAAGAAAAAGGTTGTCTATTTTACCGAAACAAAATCAATTTGAGTGTAAGTTTGAGTTTTTTAGTTCAATTTCATACTACTAACGTGTAATAAAGTTCTGTCATGGTTATGGTATATCATTGTATGTATAACGTTATGTATCATAATATAGTAGTGATTGTTGTGTAAATCTAATTACCCACTCCAGTCCATTGTGATTATGCTCTGCTTTAGGTGGGTTCAAAAGCTGCCCTTGAATATTTTCCTGCGTTCAGTGCTTGGTACATTTTAATTTCAAACGACGAGACACAATACCATTTCTCTTGTGGTAGAAATGGTATTGCCAAATCTGCACCAGAGAACAATTTTACAGTGTTGCACAGTATGTATTTTCCAACCCTATAATCCTGAACGACATCAACGCGGCATTAGCTTGAGAATCCAGATAGCTCTCTAAACAGCTGTTAGGCAATAAGTTGTTAGGACTTTTTGTAGTCTTGCTTCATTTTGAATGAGTAAATGAGACGTACCCACTGGTTACTCAGTCAGAGTGGTTCAGTAGTTCTTAAGTGTGTTTTTAAGTGTCTTTGACTTAAGGAGTCAAAAGGAGGAGACTGGACTGCTGGACTTGCCAACTCTACAAGGAGGGGAGATCCTTGGGGCACAGTCCAGCTGCAGTCTAAACACTTTGAGGGAGGGCTGGTAGTGATGGTGCCATGATAAAGTTCTGTTTCCAGCAGCAGATATCATCACCTTTGCCAGTTTTGGAGAGAAGCCTTAGCCCCAGCCAGAGGCACAGGGTGGTCTGCCCACAAAAAGTGAGAGACTGGCCTTGCCTGGTCAACATAGGGAGACCGCTGCATTTTCAAGACACCCTTGCAGCTACTACACTCAGGATAGACAGGCTCGACACAACTGTTGTTTGTGGCAGCCAAGCAAGTGCTTTTACAATAGATAATTGTCCCTTGGTGAGATTGTTTGGAGGAGGTTGAGAGCTGAATATGCAGTGTCCGAGCAATGAGTAGAAGGCCATCTGTGAGCAAGTTGAATTAGGCTGCAGGGACTTCTCACGCCAGTCTCTACACTAGTCCTGGCACACTTGGGTATATGTGAGCTGCAAAGAAGATGAGCCATTAGGAACATCTTGGAAACTGCTGAAATGTGCTTGTTGGGGCTTGATCACCCCCTGGCTGAGTTACCCACGTGAGGATGTTTGATGTTAAGACCTGAAACGTCTGATGACATTGTGTCCAGGCTGCACCACATGTTGTATCAAAGATCTCCTGCTCATTAAACAGACAGAGAACTACTTATTGATGCGACCCACTAAACCCAAACCACAGCACAGTTTCTGACAGTTTACACCATAACTGTCTTGTCTCTGTCTCTGTGTTCACAGTTGAATACAATTTTTTCATAAAGTTATTAATTAACTTCTAATTGATTAATAATTCATATTTACATATTTAAGAAATGTAGAAATTTGTGTCAGTTCGTGGGCCCCTGTGAAATTAAACTTGGAGAATTGGTTTAAAATTAATTATGTGTGTGTTCTTGGGGCAGGAAGCCATAAGCTATGAAAGTGATGTGATATAACTCTGTCATTACGAAATGGCTGCTTCATGCAACCTATCTCCTTGGTCTGCCCCCTTGGTGGTAATTTCCCCAGTCAAGGTCATGGCCATCAGCCATCAAGCAGCCATCAGTCATTTCCTGACAAAGTAATACATATAAGGGCTAATCATTAATTACCATCTCTTGACATGGCCTGCTTTTTATTATAATTTGTGACAAAGGAGAAATCAATAATGTTTTAATGATATAAATTGGGTGCTGTATGGCTGACAGTTCACTTGCACAAAGGAAACTCACATCAAACTTTAAGTGGCTCCATTTATCCACAGGTAGAGTGATTGGATATGATTTGTCCAATCTATCTCAACGTTTTGCTGTTCTTTCACTTAATCCCTGGAGTGCAGATGTTGTCAACTCGATTACAACTCCTGGCATGAATGAATACACTTGGCACGGTGACATTTTTTAGATAAATATCTGTCTACTTGAGAAGACACTTTTAAGTCTGAAGCTCCAACAAGATTAAGTGGCTAGGCAATTGTTTGTGAATCTGCAAATGATTTGAAACAAAGGCTAAAATGATTAAACATATCTGTCCTTTTCTCGTCCTACAGAGGAGAGAGGTGTATTCAGTCAGGGAAAGATTGGATCACTGAGCTCTTCTTTAATATCTATCAAAACATGCAGCACATTTCATATTTCTGACAACTTAACATAAATGTATTCCCTTAATTTGATGGCCAGTTATCTTTTCAGAGCTGCCCAAGGATTAAACACGTTGAATGAATAAGAATCTGTGGAATGACTGATGAGCTGACGTCAAACTCACTTTCGCAGACTAAAAAATCACAGGAAAAAAGATGTCCTGTGTCATCGGGCTCCTATTATTATTATTATTTTTTCCCCCATCTAACAGCAAATGCTCTTGTATGGATAGCCATACTAATTATACCCTCCTGCAATATGGAAATGCAATGAATGAGAAATAAGTGCAACCAGATGAAGGTCAAGCTACTGATGCCTTGTTGCTAATGTGTGTACATTTCATTTATTGTGGATGTGAAGGAGGAGGAGGGTTCAATTCAATCGATTCAACATCCAGAACAAAAAAGTGGCAGACAGACAACAAAAAAGAGCATGAGGGATGGAGAAGAAAGAGGGAGTGAAGGAGAGAAAATGGGTGTCCACCAAAAGTGAAACATTGGAGAGAGACGAGGAGGAACTTGAGGAGAGAGAGAGAGTGTGTGAGAGAGAGAGAGAGCAAAGAGGAGAGGCAGTGATGAGAGAGCACATTAGTACGAGAAAGAGAGAGAGGAAGAGTGAGGAGTGATAGAGTCACAGAACAAAAGGAAGACAGAAAATGGGGAGGGAAGGCTGAGAAACAGTAGAGATGGAGGGAAAAGAGCGACGGACGATGAGGAAAGTGCTGGAGTGCCCCCCACAGGCCTGCTGACGTACCTCCATAGCAACACAAGCTGGTCCATGCATCATTGTAATGCATTGCCTGGGTAAATTGAAACATTACACAATGATCACCTGAATGGTTGCAGTCATTTCCTAATAAGGTAAGTGCAGTGAATGAAATGAATGCAATTCCTTTTTCCGACAGACTTGTTTTCTCATTACATAAACTGTTTAGACTTCTTCAGATATACATGCAGCCAGTGGGAATGATCAGTAACGTCTGACAGGTTGCTATCACAAACAGCAGAGCCGCTACCATGCAGACACCCAGAGACTTACCTTGCTGCTAAATTCATGTTGAAAAGGAAACTCCACACCCAAGGTCAATCAGCACATCACATCCTACTTGTGTTACCATGAGAACAAGAGGCCCAGCAGTCTCATTTATATTCACAGTCACACAGATGTACATTTGCAATAGCAATTAAAAGCCATTTTGCTTTTGTAGACAGAAAAAAACAGTGACAGGGTGATTACGAAACCATAGCAATGCATCTGCAGCAAATTGTGATTACATTTTAAGTAACTTGGCTTTTCATAGATTTTTCATGCAACCCTCAGAAAAACACATTTCAGTTGTTGATAATATGCAAGTTTTATTATTGCCATTCATTTCCACAGAAAAGTGTAGACACGTTCAAATTGAAAATGGGTGTTAAAATGCCAAGAGCACATTTTAAATAATTTTATGAGTGAACAGGATTTGAATCAAGCTAAAAGCAAAGGAGGCTCTCTTCAGAGTGTGAGCAGTAAGTGCCCGCCATCTCTGTTCCTTGTCTGTGAAGTTTACTCAGCACAGTGGGGTCGCTGGTGAAAGTGAACGCAGGGACGGTATGGTCCAAACCTGAGGGTTCAGTCAGTGGCAGAAACACAAACACACTCTTCTGTGTGTGTGTGTGTGTGTGTGTGTGTGTGTGTGTGTGTGTGCTGCAGTCTCTACTTGTAACTGTGAAGAAGCGGTCTCAGGAGCTGGAAGACCTTCAGGGAAAAAAGGAATATCTGAGAGAGGGACGGGCAAAGAATATGATGAAAGGCTGATGAGAGATAAAGGTGAAGGTTACAGGGACACGTTTTTTTAACATTTAAATTTTTCTCACCTCATTTTGAAATTTCACTTTCCATGTGCCGCCGCTTTCATATGGAGGTCAAAAAATTATGATACAAGCAAGGTTCCAGTGCTCAGCTCAGTGGGCTCTGATTTGAAGGGTCAGGTGTTTCATGACTAAACATGCTGAGGCTCTCTATAAATAGTGCCGAGCAAATGCTCATAATGGCCTTGGAGAGCTGGGGAAGCATGACTGACATTTAGCATGTCCATATATAACAGAAAACTCACAGACCTGCCCTAAGTTGTCCCGTAGGTAGCATGGCAGAGTACTTATTGATCTGCAATTGCCTCATAAAGGCATTTCTCAGCAAATAAGGAACAAGGCGTAAATGGTCATGCATTTATTCATTCTCCTCATGACCTAACTCACCCGGAGAGAAGTGAAAAGAGGGCATTTGACCAAGCGGTCAGAAAGAAAGTAGATAGAAATTTATTATGCATACTCAGTACATCTTGAATGTTGATCTTGAGTATTGCTTAAACAGTTTCTATAGTGTAGCAGCCCACATCTGCAAGTGGCCCCTTCTCCTGCTCTTGGGAGTTGTGAGGACTCTGAGGCAGACTCCAGAGTGATGGCTGCATCCTACAAGGCTAGCCAGCTCAGTTAGCATGTTTACTGTTGGCTCACTACTGTTTATTATGTGGGATGTTATCTTAAAGATCAGGCTCACTGTGGGTGTGAGAATGTGGATTTGAGTTGAACAGTGGACATAGTTCTGTTGGAACAGATCACTAAAAATATTTGTTTATTTGTGAAATGATAATAAATTTCATTGCGGTGTGTCCTCTTCATTGTAACTATATTATCTGTAGATGTACTGAGCAGAGCTCCGGGAAGTATTTAGTTAGGCAACAGAGGGGAAAAAATCACTGTATAATCACAACAGATATGGAGATAACTGTCCTTAAATGAGATGTTTAATTTTGATCTGATTTACTAGAAGTTACGGTCGGATGATCAGTCATGATGGATACAATGATGTATTTTGAAGAAAGCTTCACTTGCCAAAAACTTTGTTTCTCTCATGATCATTGTTTGAATATTTTATCATGATTGCATTGTTCAGTTTCCAGGTAGTTAAAATGTTATAGAGGCTAGACAAAAACATTTGAGGTTTGGCAGTGTTATTAATTTTTTAAAGCCAGTTATCTCATGAGCTTCTCCACTGTTCTTCCACAGTTCAACTAGAAAACCTAACATGGCTACAAAAAACAGCCTACTACTGGCCTTTTGTTTGTGTTTATTGAAAACATGGCCCTTACCATGTCAGGTCGTAGCAGTCTGTCGAGACTCTGTAATTTTGTCATGAAGCCTCTTAGTGAGGCAGCATATTATTGAGTGTAATGCGCCAAATCAACAATGTTATTGTTTTTTTCTACAGTGACTGTGAGTTTGGCAGCTTAACATGATTGATAAGCATGTGCAAGCACCGTTTAACGTAAAGCATCAATGCATTAAAACGTCCAATCAATCATCGCTAATAATGAGTGGAAAAATAAATCGGGTTTCCAAGTAGCTGCTCCTTCACAACCTGATGATTAACTTTGGAAAAATGGCACATCCCAGCCTGTGCCTCCGTTGCCCTGGCAAGGACTTGACAACAATAGCCCACCTGGACTCTGCCATTGCAGCTCAATGTAATCAAACGTTGTGTGCTCAGAAAATGCAGACATGTTAAAATCTGAAAGGATGACATTAAGGATGAGAGATGAACAGGATGACAGAGGGCTGTGTGAGACAATAAAATCAAGGCCATCCAAGAACCAAGATGGATTGATGAGTCCATTGAGTGGAGATGGCAGGCAGCCAGCTAGCACAGAGGTCAGTGCAGAAGGATATCTCTTGGAAGAAATGATGCATTTAAGAGGGCCAAGGCTGCCAGGGTGGGCTCACTGGTGGGGAGAGAGAAAGAGGGAGATATGAAGTGAGCGATGGATGAGGAGGCGGGGAGAGGAGGCTGGTATGTAGATGAAGTGGGGACGTGAGAAATATTTAAAATGAGAAAGAGAAATGATGGAGAGTGAAAGAAAGATCTATTAAGCCGGATGCAGGTAAGTGGACAATGGGAGGGGAAATATGGAAGCGGGAGTGAAAAAGAGTAACGAGGGGCGAGAGGAGGAAGACAAAGGGCGACAGGTGGAGAAAACACGATGTGATGAGCCAAGTTCATTTGAATTAAAGCGCGAAGCATTAATGACAAATTTGTCACATTATCCGTAACAATGTCAGAGGATAAAAAACAATAGGAATTCACCCAGCACGTGAACATTTAGTGTACTAGAGAGGCTCCCCCTTTCCACAGAGACACTGGGTTCTGCACCACAGCATGAGCCAAAAACATTATGCCTAGGGAGACTGGTTTTATTAATCAAACTGATTATTCAATGAGTCAGGCACTCACACAAACAAGGAAAAATAATGGGTTTGAGCCTAAGCCACCAAAAATGAAAAATATCACCCATCTGCCCATTGTGATTTGCTGCGATGGATCTGGCTAAGTGTCTGCTAACACCCCGGCTGGCTAATTGAGTTAGGTTTATAACGGTGAGGTCCACAATGAAATTTATGGAACCCATCTGCCACATAAATAAACAATGCCGATGGAGATGAAGTGAATCAGTCAGAAGTTAACTGTCTGACTTTTCAAAAGGTCTCAGCTCGATTCACTGTTTGGCATGCCGTTTCAAGACCCCGCCTTTATTCCCTCCACTCTCCGCACCTTTCAAATTCCCCTCTTGACATTCCCCCTTAGCCTGAGGGCTGCGGAAATCCACGCTCTAATGTGAACGGCAGTAGAGGTCTCCCTTCATCACTTCCTGATCCTCATTGTTCCGAGGAGATAAATGCTCCCCGAGTTATTAGTCGACTATGGCTGATTGATATCCTCTGTGGAGGCCCTGAAATGCAACTGTTTGTGCCTTGTTTTAATTCAAGGTTACCAGACTAATAAATGGAGGTATTTTAGGGGGGAAGCAAAGTAGAACACTTCTGGTAGACGTGTGATAATGTTGATTTAATACACTTGTTAAAGTGAAACGTGAGATTCAAAGAAGCAACAAAGACCACGCTCATTTGATGGAGAACAGTGGAATCAAAATGTAGCATGAATGAGTTCACTGGAAGGGTTTCAACAAAACTTCAAATCAGAGAGGTAGACATAAAGAGCTTAACTCTTCTTTTAACTTGCCATGATAATGTTTGATGTGTCAGCTCATTGCAGTTTCTTCTCTATTTAGAAATGCAGTCAAAGAATGAAATGAATCCCCTTAAGATGTCCCCAAGGGAAGTTCTTCTGATTTTTTTTTCCCTCCTCCATCTGTCAAAATCATACTCTCACTCCAATACACAGCCCGCGGAGTTTATAAAACGAGAAGGTTGTCGTAAATGTATATTAAGCTTTTTAGAAGCACAGTTGACAACTACCAAGGGCTAAATCGCTCAGTTGAAGCAGAACCTGTTTTCAGGCAAGACGTAACATCCACATAATCCGGGTCATATATAGAGAGCTTTCTAACCCACAGGAGCATCATACATGCACGCATGTGCACACTGCGTGCACATATTAGGCAAAGATAAAAAGGAGTTTCCTCACAGGCAAATAACTGAGTAGGCTAAACTGCAAAAGATACAAATACCATTTTTTACATTGAGGGATTTTTTTTCCCTTACCAAGAAAATAAATATTGCCAGAGATGAAAAAGATTATTAACTGGTTTAAATCTTAAAACCTGCAGCATCTTGCCTGATTTAATGTAGAGTGGAAACAATTAGACAATTAATAGCTCAGTTAATTGACTGAAAATTGATCAGCAACTGCTTTGAAGGCTCTGATGGGAATTTTTTATTTTATTTAATCCTCAAACATTTTCAGGATTAAACAAGAAAGTAACAGAAAAATTGAAAATACTTGTCAGTTGCAACCCTCATTTAATGTTTCTTACATTTCTGGTTTTGTTTTTTTTTTTATCTTCAGCTGTGATGAAGTTGTTCCACAGGAGAATTACTAGAGAGTGAGTTTGCTTTCTCTTGCTGACCTTTTGTTGCTGCGGGTGCTCTGCTGTGCTTAGATGTCCGCTGCAAGTGCAAGGCAGCAATGTCATTTTGTATGACTGGCCAGGCAGGCAGCGCTAGTAAGTTTAGGCAGCTTGTGCTCAGGTTGTTACTTCAACCTCTCCTCATTGGGCACACTCTCCATCTGCCTGGTCTGTGTCAGCTTGGCAAATGTCCAACAAGCTGTGGGTAACCCCTCCTTTCAGTGCCACGGCATCCACATGGGGAAAGAAATACCTACAGCAGTGCTTTGATAGTTTTTCTAAAGCGCTGAACACCGCAGCTGGCTTTCTCTGGATGAGAGGTATGAGTGTGGTGATGCACAAAGAGCTAGCTCCCCTTGTAGTGAAATGTTGGACACGTTAGACTCACCTCTTTTGACCACAGCAGCCTCTGTGCAGTCCTCAGCCTTCTTTCACTGTGACAGTTAAGTCGCATCCCAATTCAGCTGACAGGCCTGCTTGCATCAGGTTGTGATCCTTTTAACGACGGAGATTTAACCCCCCTCGCTCAAAGAGACGTCGACTCCAGATAAGTTGCAGATGGCAGCTCGGCCCCCATCTTTCTCACTGTGCTGCAGAGGTGTGAATTCCCTCAACGAAGCTTGGCCCGCTGCCCCGTCCGGTGCGGCAACAAACATTGTACTTTCTTCAACCCCTTGCAGTTTCACCCTTTGTTGAACTCTTCAACTTTTACCATTAAGCTAAAGCTGTGTTTACTCTGAGCTCCTACCGCATTTCCTGCCCTAGTTCATGAGGTTTGATTTATTGGGTAGTCATTGTACAAAGCTGTCAACATCGCGGCTAAAGCCCTATAATGCTCATGTTTTCTTTCTCTCAGTTCATCATCAGCACAGCTGTCTTTACCCAGACCTACCAGACACAGACCTGCAGAACTGTACTGTGCTTATGTATAAACACTTGGGGAAAGATGTACATTATTAATGGTGGTGGAGCGTAAAAGTATTGCATGCATTCAACTTGCTGTGTCTCAATCTCTGAAATAAATATGGATAGTAATAACAGACACCAGAAACATGACAATGGGCCCCAACATAAATGTGCCTGCTGATGGATTTTCAGCCTGTGATATGTTGTGTCCATCAAATTTTAATCTGAAAAGTAAGTTGTTTGAAGGAGAAAATAACACTGTAACACAGAAATACTCAAGTGAAACACAAATACTACTTAGGCCATACAAATAATAATATAAATAAATATTTTATATTTGGTTTAGAAATTATTATTTATAGATTGTTAAAAATAGCAAATATCAACAATTTCACCTTATGTTAATAATAAACTGGGGCAGGGACATCAGGAAGAGACATTTATTGGACTGGTAAATCCCAGATGAACTATTATTATATTTACTTTGTTAGCTTATCTGTATGTTTTAATTACTTGCCTCCTATAAGGCTACGCCTGACTGCTAGTGTGGCAATAACCTCTTGCCTTTTAAATTTGAAATAACTGAGCTATGATTTAACCACATATTTACATACTATTAGCAGGTTCATAATAGGAAATAATAGATCCAAAGTGATGGTTCACCAGCCTTTTCTTATCTCCCATCATAGTTTATTCAGCAGCCATCTGTGTTTACTTCATTGATATTGATGGATTGTCACCCAGGGCACATCTTGGATGAAAGGCACACATTGGTCGACACCAGTTCAGCGTTATCGTTCTCTCTTGGGATCTGCCCTCATTGGTAGATGCACAATATGAGCCCCCTTTTGAACTACTGGATTCAGCAGGTCTGCTTGTGGTATCTTCAACTGCCCCGTTCTTGGCTCTCTGCTTTGCCAAGATAATATTTGACTTTCATGCTCTGTCGGCTCACACCTTCTGTACAAGTGCACAGCCAGTGTAAATGTTACCTTAAATGTGTATGTACTCGTCAGACTCTTAACCCATCCTAAAAAGATTCTGCTTTTGACGTAAAAATGTCTTTTCCCTCTTGTGTTTTTAGAGAGCAAAGGGGATTGACTGCCTTGTGCACACATGACACATGCAGTATTTGAGGCACATACTCAGCCCTTGACTCGTGCGATCAGCTGTTTGCTTGCTTTGTAACTCAGGCTCAGGGAAAGCAGTGTCGAAACAGTCTTTGTCCCTGTGGATGGTGCATATTATTACCACAGCCTTCACTGCTAGGAGGGCTGATTGCTTGGCAACACTCACATTTGCTCTCACAGGAGTAAAACTGCATCTTGGAATTATTTAAATGACTTTCATTGAGAGATGCCATTGATGATAACTGTGTTTCACCCTAACACATTAATTAGATACAAGTATGTGAATTTGAGAGGTGCCCATTAACCTCCTCTCTTCTCTGGGCTGAACTGCCAGGGCTTGTCAGGGTACTACTTCATATCCTTCACACTGTTGCTGTTAAACCGGATGAACCGCCCAAAGTGGAACGTGAGCGTATCTACATAACGCCACTTTTCCGGACTTGTCCCTCAGGACTTGGTGAAGTCAAACTGTGGGAGTAAGCAAGTTACATGAAATAATTATTCACCACAAAAAGACAGGACCTTCCCCTGACACACACATACTTGTCAGTCTTAAGGATGCACTCTCACTCACACTGAATTTAAATCATGTGGGACACAGAAATCCCCAATGATTTAACTCACAAACTCTACGTGTCCTACAGCAAGTTGGCATTTTACTGTTTTATGCTGTAAATAACCTTGTGGTACTTATGTAGTTACAGTCAAAGAAGGATATCTTGTACAAGCAATAATGTAAAAAGATAAATGTATTGTGTTAAAGTAACCCTGTAAAAATAAAAGGGATAAAACCATAAGGTAGTTTCTGGCCTATTCCAAAGCATTTATTCGGCATCGAAGCGCAGTAGTCAGGCGGCCCCAGGTTTCAAGGATTATTAGGTGAGTTTGTGCTGTCAGGGACGTGCTGTACTCAGGCTGTTATAGATGGTGTGTTTCACTCAGGGCTCAAGTATCCTATCAATCTAACACTTTAGAGTATCATCAGTATTTTAGACCTTGGTGTGCTCTGCAGCTGAAAAGAATGGACTGTCTTTTCCACAACCTAAATCATAACAATGCTTCATGTTTTTTAGTAGTTCACCATCACTTAATATATTTGGGGACGTGTAATGTGCTGCTTTGTCATATGTTTACAGCCGATGTTGAAGAACTAGTGTCATTTTGCATCAGTGCTATGCTTCGCTCAATGTCTTAGCATCTGATATGTGTTTTCTATGCTGTTCAGAGAAGCTAAGCACTTGTGTCTCCTGCTGTAGAATTTGTTTACTGTTGGATCTCCAAATAAATATTTCCTTTGAAATGCAAATCCTGGCGTGCACAAAAGATGTTGTTTTTTTTTTTAAAAAAGCCGTATAGCCGTGTTTTGTGCTACTCTCCTCTTGCTGAAGAGCATGTAGTGTGTGTCCCGAGCTTAAACACAGGTTTGTGAAGATCCTGTCGTCATTTATGATGTCAAGCTGTTTGCTCTGGGGAAATGCTATCTGAAAGAGTATCTCGTGATTATTTTTTTTTTCCTGGCATTTTTCTGACCGCTACCTCAAAAAACTGCATTTGCATTATTATTGCAAGTTAAAATAATGAATAAATTATGCTCAGTGGTACAATAAACAAATTTAGTTTTTAGCTTTTAGTTGTATAAAGTGAGCCCACTGTCCAGAGTGGAGGATCCCTGCATAGATTCATCAGATTATTGTGACTCTTGATCTTCCAGTTGAGCTTTGAGCTGGTATCGCTTTGTACAATGACACTTCAGAACCTATTCATCTTCCATGCCAGCAGTTTCTGATAGCTTTTTGAGGAGCATAAGAGATGTCTTTTAAGCGTTAATCAGACCAGCTCCCGATCAATTGTGAGTGAAATGTAATAAAACATGTATAAATGTGGTAAGGGGATGCTCACATTGGCTACTGCACTTCGTATCTGCCTGCAGATTGATTTCTGTGCCATGCAGCAGCGGAGTCAACTAAATATGTAATAGGCTGGCTATCTGCACGGGCTCAGGAAATTACGAATGGATATTTAATGAACTGGTTGGACTTCAATATATCACTTCAGCATGTGCACATATGTAGGAGGAAGAAATGAATGTAGAAGGCAAATCCTGTTGGTCAAGAAATGAATGCGCTTTATCTCATCATTTGAGCCTTCAATTAGACCATTGAGTCGAAAACGTCGACTCCTACGAAGGAACTTTATGCAAAAGCAAAGTACTTTACAGCTTATCAAGCATGAGCATGGAGGGTGAATTTAATGTGATGATACTGTACTGTATGTGTGCAGAGATACAAAGATAAGATTGTCCATTTGTTGTGGATTACTAGAGTCGTGTGCTCTAAATGGCATTAAACTAAAAGTAATAAAGAAACAACCCATTTAAACCAATTTTTCGCATACTGCAGCCTAAATTTAGATATCTCTCGTCGTAGCTTGAGGCAAGAGAGTCGAGATTCTCTTGAAAATGTCAGCCAGACAACTCTGAGGACTGGTAGCAACGGTGACAGCTGACGATGAATGGGTGGCTGACATTGTGCACAAAACACCAGTATCACATATTGTGATGATGCAAAATGAGATAAAGAAACTCTGATTCATTGCCGTAAATCTCTATTTCGCTTGTTAGTGCTCCAGTTTTGTGTCTCAGTGATGTGGTAGATTAGTGCTTGGATGATGTTCGTAAACATTGATTACTCGTCTGAGATCACAATTAAAACACATTTTTTCGCTTTAGCACAGCTATATCTTGAGCTGTGTGGCGGTGGCTGAATGGATGGCAGCATTAGGGATGTTGAAAGCAAGCCCATGTGAAGGAACAGCATCAAACAAGCAACCCCATGCCAGGGATGAAGATTAATGCTTCTGTTTCATGTACACATAATGTACATTTAGCTCAGTGCACAACATGGGCAGAATATTCCTGCTTTAAATAACACTAAGCCTGATTGATGAATTGTATAACTTCATGCCACTAGATGCTGTAACTGCGCAAAGCTGCTGCTTTTCGCTACAAGCATGACAGTCCACAGCCTGCTCTCCCTCACTGGCAAAGGTCCTATAGAAAACAAAAATATCAAAAGACATACCAAGGCGTTTTGTGAATTCCTCCTCCACACTCAAGTGCTTTCCCTTGTTGCTGAATCGAAATGCTTTTGATCTAAAACTTGAGGCCGCTGTGTTCTCAGATGACAATGAATATTACATGGAAACAGCCTTGAGATGCAATTCGGCTTCCTGTCCTCTACAATGATGTAGCGTTTGTCAACAGGAGCCGAGACCGCAAGCACGGACTGGAAAAAAATAGAAAATAAAAAAATAAATCCAGAGACTCTCTGCAGACTTTCACAGGATTAGTACTGCAAAGAGTTTAACTAGCCTCTGTGACAGCTGCTGTCAGCTAATTGAATTCTGTAATTCATCATTCATTCTTGTTTACCTCCAGCACAACAGGTGACAGGCTGAGGAGACATCTCTGAAGAATTAAATGATGAATGAAACCTACTGCTACTATCAGTGTGTGTCGTGGGCTCCCTACCCACCAAATGACAGGATGTCTGTGTATTCGCTTACATCAAAGTCAAAATGCTGGTTTCAGGTGAAATCTCACACATCTTTTGAACTTGGTAAACACCCTATCATTCACGCTGTACGCAGCGCTCCATTATCTCCCATATTGCAAGAGAAAAAGGGTAAGGAGGAAGAAATAACCATTATGAAATGCAATTACAAGTTGCTCTGGGGTCCTAACACCCACGTCGTGCATTACATCAGGCCAAATTTTCTTTAGCCACGGTGAGTGGTTGCTCATACATATTGCACTAAGGAGAGATTATGTCAATTCATTTCCACCAGGCTTTGACATCGTTTCGCAGTAAGTGTAACACTCAAAAATTGATGCACCTGGATTTCAGCCAAATCCAACCCAACCCCAGAAAAAAAAGAATTAAAAGGATAATTTCATTATGGCTCGGTAGTTTAGGATTTCCTTTGAGTTCAAGTTAGCAATTAGGCAATGAGAGGGAGGAAGTGCCACGCACAGTGTTTTCACACACAAGTACAAAGCTTATAAAGCGGGTTGGTTTGTGTTGCCTAGCTGCCAGCTGTTGATTGGTTGCTAGGTTACAAAAATGAATTGGCAAATAAGGTAGAGTGACACTTGTGTGACACTGCACTGATGTGTATTGGATCTTGTTCAAATGGCTGTGACAGATGAGCTCAATATGCCTTTAAGGGACAACTAAAGCATGAGTAGCTTGTAAAGAATCTATTGAATGTTGTATTTCCACCTTAAATGTCTCAATCAAGTGTTATAATAAACCTCCTACTGGTTTAAGTCTAATATTTATTTTTCCCCAAAGCCAGAAAGATATACTTCCAGCATCTTGAAAGTGTCTGCAGATGCAGTGGCACCTGATTACTTTCATCAACTCTTCATTAGTTATGCCTTAATCACAGATCATAGCAGCTGATGCACCTGGGAGCGAAATGGTCTTAATATGGCTGCTGGCAGAGATGAGCTCTCCAGCTGTTTGCTGCCCTCCAAAGCTGTCAGCCCTCATTTGAGCCAATTGCCCTGTGGAACTCAATAATCAAACCTGTAATAACCTCACACAACCTCGAATGCACCCGTGTGCAGGACCAGCCGCGGCACATCCCATCTCGCTCTCTCTCTTTCTCTCCCTTTCTTCTTCTCTTCCTTTGCCCCAAATCTACATCAAGTGTTGTGCAGGTCTGTGTGCAAATGGCAAACTGAGTGTGATTCATTTCTGACTGTTGGATTTCAGAATGTGCTAACCTAAGACTTCATTTTTCACGGGAATTCACATGGCTCGGCATTTCCATCTCTTAAAATTAAGCCAACACATAAAATGCGAATCTGACTTCTTTGATTATGCAGATCTGTAATAATTTCTTTTTCTTTATCTTGAACTTTTGTGTTGTCACAGGCCAAAAGTTACCCTTTAGCTCCCTCGCTTTGGTGGACAATAAATACATTATTTTGCATAAAATGTAACATTAACTCAGATCTTGAAGACTGGCGTTATTTACAACAGCAGTAAGAGATGGGGAACTTGTTTATATGCTGATTTGTATGCCTGTACTGAAAATCATCTCCAGAATGGTTTTCCAGTAAAACTTTACCCATCAGCTCCAAAACAGATGCGTTAACGCGTGTTTATCCAAGCAATAAATTTGACTGCTTCCTCTGTCAGTGAAGTGAGTTATAAAAAGATATTTTTTTCCCTAGCAAAGCGGTTTCCTGTGCTTGGATAAGAATGAGAGTTTATTAAATTGAAGAAATTAAATGTCATTGTGCAGAAGTATACTGTCATGCAGGGAAGTGTCTCTGTAAAGTGTTTGCTTAATTACGTGCAGCATAGTCTCACTTTGTAGATCCCACATCTCATTATGTTTAAAGGATACTGTCATTAACATGCCTGACCTTTGTGTCACCACCCGGCTTCAAATCTAAACATTTCACAGGGGTATTCCTTTATATTAAACACTGTCTTTTTCGTCACTGAATGTCTGTTGCTTTCAGAGAGGCGCAGTATCCTTTGTGGCATGACTTTACAGAGTGGAGGCACTGCCTGCCTTGTCCTGTAGCGTTCTTAATGAAACGAGTTTAAAGCTTAAACTTTTCTGGACAGCTTCCCTTTTCTACTTTGCCTAACAAGGAAGGTATTCCATTTCACTTGGGAGCTTTCAGATACGTTTTAGTCTCCATGGTGTGATGAGGTGCCAAAACTACCAGGGGAAGGCAACTCTGTGGAGAGTCTGTCAGCGTGCTAAGGATCAAAGCCATTTGCAAAGAGCACACACACATCAAACACTGCCGTGCAACGTGTTACCTAGCAACCCAAGACCAGGTGTTGCAGAGAGTAGGAAATATTAAAGCCCACATTCTTCCTGTTTTCTGCAAATACAATTTTAAAGGAAATCGATAAAGCCGTGAATGTGTACTGCATGCGAGAGGAGTGGAGAGGCTTTTTTTCTTTTTTTTCTTATGCACTACGGCAGACAACAGGGGCGCCAAGAAGATAAGAGTGTAATATCAAAACCTGAGGCAGGAGGAAAGAAAATATGAAGGAGTGACGCATATCCTCTGATGGATCTCACTAATAATGCCCATATCCTGTCCATATAAGGAAATGCACACTGAAGTGAACACCAAGAAATCGTGACACACACACACACACACACACACACACACACACACACACCCCTCACCAAAGAGAGGAGTGTGATATGTGAAGCTAGAAAGGCCCAATTCCACTGAGTGGCCATGTCAGAATGGAGTTAGGCAATTATGTGTGATGCAGCAGAGTACTGAAAGGGAGCAACGCTTTGAGCAGTAAGGTGAGGCCACTGGGTCCTCATGCATCACGGGCAGCCCTTTATCATGATTAGAACACAGCTGTCATATTAGGAGGAAATTAAGCAGTGCTATAGTCGCACAGTTTAACAAAGCTGAGCAGTGGGGGTCCATGCCTGCTGTTACTGGCAACAACTGTATCAAACCGCTGGCTGTGTGTAAGGTCAGGGCCCCCCCACCCCATTTCTACACCCCTTGATGAAGTCAAGCATACATTAAATCAACCGTAACACTGTAACGTCGTCTGAAATGCACCGCCGCCTCTGAGATGTAGGTGAATTTGTGATTTAGGGACGTTAATAACAGCCGTGTCCTCGTTTTACTCGCTCCATGTCCCGCCGCGCCAGGTTAGCTTTATTTACCTATAAATGGTGATGGTCATCGCGGGGAGCTAATGCGAGAAGCATCAGGAACAATATGCGTGTGTTGCCCCCTCAGGAACACTAGAGAGAGAGGGAGAGGCAGAGAGAGCGCAGAGAGTGATGTGGCACCGCAGCCGTCCCAGCTTGTCTGTCTTAGCCAGCGGAAACAGGTGTAAGCCGTGAAAGTGCTTGATGAATGTTCTCTTTAGTGCCGGTGACTGACTGCCCTTATTCAAACAGCAGACAGCTCCTCTGGCTAAGTACTCTGGGAGCAGATACTGTACATGGCTCACACAGGCATATAGCGCAACAAGGCAAACACGCACAGATACATGAAACAAGTGTGCAAATATACACACACATTATGTATTGGTATCACACGAAGCCCAGTTTTGCATCCACTCGCTGGGAACGTGATCACTGATTTATTTTCTTTGTTGATGATAAGAGACATGAGCTCCCCACCTGTAGCCTCCGCTGGATTGGTGTGTGTGTGTGTGTGTGTGTGTGTGTGTGCATGTGTGTGTGAGATGCATCCATTCTGATAATTATTACGCTGCAAGGATGAATAGGCTGCAAAGAGGATACAGCCCTGCACATGACAACTTAATCAAGCCGCACAAGGACAAAAATAGGATTAAAGAGGGAGAGAGAAATGTGAAAGACGTCTCTCTTTTCATGATCTATGAATAGAGTGTGAAACAAAAGGACAGCAGTAGATGGAAGGCCCGCGTGATGAAGACAGACTGCTCCCCTCTGGGCAGAAGGGATGACTGACAGAAGCACAGGGTCGCGATCTGACTTCCCCCTGACAAAGGAAATAAAGAGTCACATTTAAACAAAGAGCTCGCCATCCAAACATAGCTTTCATCTCAGCCAGTCTGACGATGAGACGTATGAAAGGAAAAATATGCACATGCACACACACACACACCAATAGCACGGGCAAAAAAAAAATCAGCAAACACCCACTTTTAGTGCATCCTTTATTACTTTTGGGTTATTGCTTTTTCTTTCCTCCACTGGCCTCTGACCTCCCTCAGCACTGAACTTTTATTTACTGTTTCCTTTTGATCTTTTTTTATGCTCCCTGCAATTATATCAAATGTAAAAGCCAAACGGGAGAGGACTCTGCAAAGGCAGGTTTCCTCTGTGTGAAGTTTCTCAAAGCATTCACTGCTGCCGAGCTACCTGCACATATATTGATATTACAATAAACTTGATGTGAATGGGAGATGATGAGGGAAAAAAAAATTGTCATTGGTGTGGGGAGCTGCATGTCTGATGGCCTCCTGTAACCTTTTAGTTGACACCCTGACACATGTCCCAAAGAAACCAATTACTCCCTTGTCTGATGCTTTTCTGCGGCTCAATATGCCAACTTTTATCCAAGTATGCTTTGGTGCAGGGCATTGGTTATTCACTACTTAACTATTTATTTCTTTTTTTCTTTTAATCTTACACATTTGGTGGCTCATGCATAACAAAAGGAAGGTTTTGTTTCTAGATTTTGTGGTGACAAATATAAAAAAATCCTTTTAAGCGCAATTGAGTTCATGAAAATAGCCGGCAATTAGAAAACACTGCAAGGGTTTTGTCAAGTGCAGTAATGCGAACGTAACGTGAATTTGTGTTTTGGGCAGTGAAGCAAATAAAAAAACAACTAACATAGTAACATAACTGGTTCACTTGGTCCAGCAGGACAGCCATCCTGCACCACAAACAGGAGACTACCTACACGATCATCCTGGATACAGTAAATACAGTCCACATTCTCACGCTATGTGTATCCATGCAGCATGTTATGTAATGCAGTAACTGCGCTTGATTAATCACAGTTGTACCAAATTCAGCCTCGATACAAAGAAAAGCACTCTGTCCTGGAGGTTGGGCTGGAAAAAACACAATAGCAGTAGAAGTGTTCTCCACCAAATAAAGAGCTGCATGTCACAAAGAGAACGCTGTACACACACTCCAACATTTGTTGCCTTCAAAAGCTCCTTGTGGTCTGCAGCTTGAAGCCCTTTGAGAAAAAGAGTCTTCTTGATCTGACTTGATGCAACTGAGCTGCACACTGGGGGAAAAAACTGTACGCATATTTAGCGTTGGTTGTCTCGAATTTCACGATTTGGAACCAGCAGGCAGCGTGGTGTCTGGCAGGACAGGCTCAGCGGGTGTGTGGATGATTATGATTCTCAGTAATATTCTGTCTTTATAGCCTAAATATTCATATTGTTTAAACAGGTGTTTGAAAGAGTTTTGCTCTGGCACATTTCAAGGCAGCTTGACAAAATTCAAGACAATGACTTTCTTTGTTTATCACAGTATGTATCTGATCACATGATATGGACATAAATCCAAATATGATACATTTTTTGGAAAAGAAACTTGAAAGTTGTTTGTCTCTGGTCATTCCAACAAAGTAAATACAAATAAAAACCAAACTACATCGTCACACTGATGCAGAAATCACATAAAAACCAATGTTGCCATAAAATAGCATGCAACATTGCTCACTACGGCCTAATAGAGTGCACCCAGAGATGTTAAAGAGATTGCTAGCACAGTATATATAATGGTATAGCAAAATATCTTTCTCCCACGCCTGAAATATAATGTAGCAACACAAATGGTGCTATTTGCTTCTTCTTTGGCGTGTAATACAGTAACCCTCTGCTTCTTCTCCCTCTAGGTCACTGTTTGATACAAAGTCCTTTGAAAACGAACACACAGATCGTCAGAGTTTCTGCTTCACATATTAAAAAATGCATTTATAAAACAGAACACCATGCTATCATGTGCATCATGGTGAACTACTGGATATTCTCAGTGTAATTTGCACCAAATAAGTGTTCTATGTTTTTTTTTCCTATTTTCAAAACCACTAAAAATACTTTTTGTGTCACTTTGGCAGAGTAACCAGTGCAACAACCCCAGAACAACGTTTCTATCTGTGAGCAGACGCATGCTTCATCAAACTTTAATCACTCCCAAGTGGTGTCCTCCTCTAATCGAACACACTCAGGCCTCAGCCCAGTTTGTCACTGAGGAGGTGGGGAAAGTGGAACTGTGATGCTCTGCCCTTCAGAAATGAAATATTATTATATATTGCATGCAGGTTAAATGATATGACATGACCGCTAAATTCCCTTATGGCTATTTTCTTATATACTGTGACATACACTGCGCTATTTTACTTCCAAGTTACAATTTATGGTACAGGACCGACACTGGGGAAGTAAACCAAAAATAATAATGCTATTTTTCTACCTGAGATTGCAGTAGTTTATTTTGATACATTTAGCATTTTAAGAACATAGTTTAATATAAAGTGTAATTATCATTTAACCCCCAAATTAGACTTTGCATGAAGGAGAAATGTAGTGAACACCATGTTTTGTCTGGTTGTTGCATGACGATGGCTCAGTGGGTTTGTGTTTGCGTGGGTTTCCTCCTGATGCCCCTTTTTCCTCTAACAGTGCAAAGACACGCAGGTCTTGTGAATTGGAGACTCTTAATTTCCTGGAGAGGGTGTGAACGTGAGTGTGAATGTGTTTGTCTATATGTGTTAGCCCTGTGATGGACTGGTGGCCCATGCAGAGCTTACAACACCTATAGGCTGCAGCTCCCACAGACTTTCAACAGGATGAGTAGATGTAGAAGATGGACTGATGGATGTTACATATCAATGTGCATTGATTTGATTCATATCAGTGAGAGGCTGGGGAAGTAGTTACATCACTCAAGCATGTCAAGTGAAAGCATGGTATCATTTGTGAGAGAAGCAGAGACCTTCAGCTGTTTCACTAGAAAATAAAAGTCGTATTCATATCAATATTTTGTGTTTTCCAACCTTTAATGCTACTAAATTATTAGTTGGGAATGAGCCATTTTAAATCTGAAACATGCAAGAACCACACAGTGCATAAAACATACTAGATCCTTCTCTTGGGTTATTACGAGAAACTTCTTAGCTCTAATTTGCAAGAAAAGTCAAGCAAATTATTCTTCCCTCCAACACTTATTGACTGCATTTTAAGAACATCCATACTATTTAATCCAGAGACTTTAGCACATTAACTCTGAGTGAGCGAGTTTACTACATGCAAATTATATATAGTGCAGAATGCAACGATGGAAGATGTGTCCACTCATATAAGAGGAGCAGTATCACGATGAAAGAGTGATCCATTACAGGTGAATATTGTGCATTTAACATGTCGCTTGAGTAAACGTGTACGTGATTAATTCAAGAAACAACACTGAAAATACTCTTTCATCTTAATATTGTCATCAGGGCTATTTCTAATGGCTTTGTATGCTTTTGAGTAACTCCAGCCTTACATGTAGTGAAGAAGTTGGGGCTTTTTAACATATCGCTTGATGGAAGTTTATATTTGTTTTTTTTTTTATTAAAGTGCTCAAGTTAAGAACTAGCTAAATTATATATTTACCCTCCGCCTCTGGTAGTATCTAATATATCTATATTTCATATTGTTTGCCGGGACATGCTGTGCGTAATTTGATTTTTATTTACTTTTAGGTTGGCCTCTCAAAACCTGAGTCTATAAATCGTGTTTTTAGAAGAATGACGATGAAATGTCCACATCCAGGAAAATTAATGTAATGAAATGTATTATATATATATATATATATATAACATCAATATAGCTGCATTTGATATTTATATTGTTTCATTATGACACTGTGTTTTCTGAAAAAACACTGAAGATTGGTTCCAAGATTTTGAGTGCAGAATACTGGCTAATTTAAATCGGAGCTGTATGCGAACACAATGCGCTCGGCGAGTTTCCTGTCAGCGCTCGATCTGGAATGGCAGCGTAATCTCTTTGGATGGCTGTTAATTGTATATCAGTCTGAATTGCAAATGGATAAGCGCTGAGGACACACAATCGACACACGTGCCTTCCCAAACCAAGAAAGCCCTGCTTCCTGCCACTCAGGCTACACCAAGGAAAATAAACCAAATGGCCACTTGTGACCATGTAGCGGCGTCATACAATGTCAACAATCACGTCTGCATTATGCAAAAAGTGGGTAAACAACAGACTGAGGGACACAAATTGGCTCAACACCAGCTGTCTAATTAGCTTTGTGCTGCTCTTGAAAAGCAAACAAACAGTGAAAGCGGGACGGTCTGAAAGCCGGCCAGGCATCGGTTCTAAGTGTTCTGTTCCCCCCCAAATCAGACGGGGCGCTCCAATTCTGCTTGCACAGAGAGAGAGGGAGGTTTCAAATAAGACACACAGATTAGATCATACGTTAAGTCCCCAGAAGGCCTTCGCCCAGTTATTTTGGAAGCACTGTAAAGACTCACAAGAGGCTCGGGTAGAATTTACATTTTAATGAAGCCTTAGCTGATTGCTATTACGTGGAGTTCCTCGCAACTGCCTAGTTTGAGCTTATGTGAAGCACACAAGAAAGCATATACACACACACACACACAGAAAAACAGCCTGATGCACATGTGCGCACACAGGCTGCAGATACACACACACACACACACACACGCCCCACTAATTTAACACACTCCTGCTGAGAGGTTGTTGCAGAAACAAATTGTCCTGTAAACATAGGGAGAGAGCAGAGAGGACACCCAGGGGTGCATTGCATGGCAAAAACACATTCTCCCGCAGCTCCATGTGGCTGGTAAGAACATTTACAATTTTCCTGCATTAGAACATGCCCAGAATTTAGGGGAACGGGGAACGGGGTCATCTCCTTTTTTGTTGTTGCTGTTGCAACGTCACAGTGACAGGCGCGGCGATGAGTAGCAGGAGCACCGTGACAAGTGGAACAGTGACGAGTGTTACTGACGAATTTTGCTCGGCGAAAGACGGCATGTATCATGTCAGAATCGTCGGGACTCGTCACTTCACTGTCATTTAGCAACAGCCTGTGTGGGAGTGAAGAGAAATCCACATTCCCGCGTCGTTATCAGGCACACTGCAGTCGGAGGCGTGAGTAATGATTAGTCACGTACAGTGGTGGCTGCTATTCACCAGTCATCACTAAAAAAAGATGGCAGCAACGGCAACTCGTAATTCCTGCCGTTGATGACATTTTTGGTGAGTGGCATCAAACACGCTACAAAGGTAGCTTCACGCTGCGGAACAAACACATCCAGCGTGTGCTGTGGGACTGAGTGAAACAGAGTCCTGGCAGTCCTTACACTTGTTTAAAAATGATCAGTTCCTCCCTTGTAAATGGCATGGGCTCCTGGCACATCCAGAATAGGAGACATCTTATCTGCAGCCCCCCTCTTATCGCTCAGCCCCAGTGGAAACTATTGCCAGGTAGCAGCTTGTCATATGACACACAGCGCTGTGACAAGCCACAGCTCAGCATAGTTTGCCACACCACTGGCAGCTCCCATGTGATAATACATAACACAACAGTACTGCAGGGTCTCAGATAGCACCGAGGGGAAATATGAACCCAGTGGTGATTTATATCTGCCTTATTAAAGAGCTGACCTTGACCATGGGGAAAACTGGATTAGTCAGATTTTTTTAACAAAGACACGGGATGATGTTATGCTGTTGAAATGAGGAGCCTCTTTCTTTTCATGCTCTCTATTTTTTTTTTGCCCCTCACTTTCCTCTGTCTTGTGTTCGCTCGCACCCAGCGTTCATTGTCCTGTTAAACAAAAGGAAAGGCTGATGCAACAGTCTACAGCCAGCCATCTCTCCCTGGCACAACATTAACATTAACACAGCAGACACTGACTCGGCACTCGCTGTGGGGTAACACCGCTTTAGCAAACGACGCGCACGTGCCAGCCGTGCTACCTCGGTCGTAGACAAAGCCTGATGAAAGGATCCTGCAGGTGATTGAAGGGATAAGTGTATCCTGCAAACTGCAGCCCGTGGCAGGTAGAAATCCTTTTTTTTTTTTTTTTTTTAACTCAGCCAGAAATACATGAGCATGTATTTTCTCACTTTTAGAAGACTAGTGAGGGCTTTTATGTCCAAGACAGTAATCATCTTGGATAGGCCTACATTTCCCTACTGTTGCATTTCACCAACATAATTAAACCTGGGTGAAAGAAAGTAAAAGAACCTCTTGGCTCTTTCCCCCAAGCAATTTGTGACAAGTTCGACATACAAAGAACTCCTAAGAAAAACGTGGGACACAAACTCTCACCAGCAATAACCTTGGTGATGGTGACCAGGGTTCGGTTCAAATCCATTTTGGACACAAGTAATTGTAGAATGAGAGGCGATACTCTCAGAGGATGAAGGCCAGTTCTTGAATAAATGAATCGAAAGGTATTTGCATCGCTGAATTGACTGGGAGACATTGAATTGACCTTACATTATGGGGTCCCTACACTCCCTTCTCCTCTCCCACGTGGAACATTAGTGCTCCTTTTCTTTCACCCTCTTCATCTTCTCCTCGCCTCCCCTTCCTTTCTCATTTTCTCCTCTGCTCTCTACAAGGCTCCCTCCTTTTTCCCTTACCGTTAGACGTTATCTCAAAGACCAGATCACCATGGCAACAATTAGTCACATCGTCATCGCCCACACTTGTGTTTGATGGCTGTTTTTATTTTGGAGGGTTTGTCGATGCACCCATACCTCACTGGCAGATCGCCAAGTAACCTGTTCTGGTGGTGGAGGAACAATGTTGCCATCTGTTGGATCCATGTGTTTGCACACAGCGACTGACATTGAAAAACATCCAGCGTTCCTGTGATGACTCATGACAGGCAATCACATGCCAATTAAGACCTTCGGCTCCAACCAAGAGCTGTACAGCTCAATCGTATTTCGTTTGAAACACATCTAAGCCGCAGAAGTCCCTCTTTGAAAAGGTCAGCAGGCACCACAGCATTTCTTCCCTTTGAACGTAATAGACATGGAAAAATGAAGATGCTTGTCTTCCCCTTGTCTCTGCTATGAAATGCAGCCATACACAACATAATGGTGGTATGATACAAACCTGACTTGGGAACAAGTGGAGTATGAGTGTCTCGATGGCAGCTCGGTTAATTAAACATGGAAAATATTTGGGCTTACGACCAGGACTTACATTTATTCATCAGCGCCTGCCATATTGTATATCTCTAAATGAAAAGAGTGCTCTCTTGCAGCAGGGTACCAACTAATGTGAGAGATAATATATTGGCTGAGATTTTGGCTGAGTGTTACCCTTGAAATCTTGGATCTGTTTCTGCTCTCTGGAGGCGCTAATTAAGTTTTTTTTTCCTCTAAGTCTTACCGTTAAGTGATGTAATACTTCATAGTCACAAATAATTTTCCATGTGGGACAGATCATTGCTCTTATTATTTATTCTGCTCCCTCAAATCCTTGCCAAGAAAAGGGTGTTAAAATGTTTACCTACATTATCAGGATTTCTTCCGCAGATAGCGCTAAGAAAGACATTCACCCGCACTGAAGTGCAGGAACAAAGCCGGTTATTCAGAGTGAGGTGGTGCAACATTGGAGGTAAATGAACTCAGGTCTGCTGGGGGCGTTTCTGCACCGGCACCATAGGTGGGGGGACCCCTGCTAACACACAAGCTCAGGGCTACATATTAATTATTATTCTGCAGAGCTGTTTAGCAAGAGTTCTAATTCCACATCGCTATATTCGGATTTACAGTATGGCCTGTCCTCTAAAGATAAATGACCATGTCGCACCGAGCAGACACTGGCACGTGACTGTGTTTGCTTTCAGGTCTCCACCAAGAAAAGACAGGAGCCTTCCAGTTCTTGGACCGGAAAGCTCTGCTATGGCTTGCCAGACGCTGGTAAATAAGAGACAATTGGCCTGCAGATGCGCAGTGGTCTTCTGTAAATTGAGCGAGCGCTGTCTTCATGAGCTCTGCAGCAGTGTAGCAGCAGCGTCTCTTCACTAGAGTATGCCCGTAAAGCTGTCATGTATGATAATGATGTTTTTGCAGTTAAAACCGTGTGTCTAATGTCAACAGGTTATATAGTTTAACGCAGGCATGCACACAGATTCACCTTACAGCATAGATGAAGAAAGAAAAGCACTTCTTTATTCAAAATATATGAACTCAGCCACTCTTTTAGATCCTGTATCTTTTGGTTTAAAACGTACTCAGCCACTTCTCTTACATTTTACATTACAGTGTACATTTGGACTCACCACCAGCCCTTAAAAAAATAAAAAGGTTGTCGAATGTTTTCCATTTCATTTACTGTCAAGAACACTGCATTTTTAAAGTTTCCTCACCAAAGTGTTGCTATATTTGGCTGCATATTGTAACACCCTGCTGTGAAGTAAATGATCCCCCAAAAACCTTGGCTTAAAACTCTGTGAAATGTTCTGCATTTTCTGCTTTGCAAATTAATGCAAGCACCTCGTTTCCTTTCATTATTTATTCATTGGGAGCAAATGTTTTTCTCTGTATCCATGCAGAAGCTTTCTCCCCCTCAGAAGAAGATACAGTAACCCAGGTGTAAAAAAATTAAAAAAAGGAGAGAGCTACAGAAACACTTTTTCATTTTTGCACACCAGATACCCTCCCTACAAATACCAGATTGAAAACATTATCTTGACACGGACGGATAAAAATAGTTTCTGACTTGTTTTTCAATTATTGCTGAGTTTTTCTGTGTGAGGCAAAAAGCTTTTCCCTTTTTTTCCCAGTCAGATTTGCATAAAGTTTTATGGAGATTACCAGTACAGAAATGCTTCGACTGTTGATCCCATGCCAGTCAGTGTTATTCAGGGATCGGGCTCAGATATCTTCAAAATATCCTGAATACCGCCACGACATTATATAACTATGATGGAAACCACATCCAGACAGCTTTGAGTTTAATCTGCCTTAGGACCCCATAAGGTTGCAAATGTTCATTATCGCGTCTGTTTTTCAAAAAGTATTGAACTGAGGCTGATCTTTAGGAATACATTTTGGAAGAAAAATCTGGAGAAAATATTGTTTATATGCTCTTAATGAGCTCTTGGTTGAATTTGCATTCTTTAGAACAGTTGCTTTCGCCAATTATCTACAGTAACTCATCACACCAGTCACTAGACCTTACACAACCCCATTTAATTAAGCTGAATTGAGATCCTAACATAGACAGACTGCACTCATTGTTAAAGCCTTTCCCGAACCTTTAAATGTCTGTTGTACTAGACGTCCTCAAGACTGCATTGATCCTCTCGGGTACATTAACCTATCAATGCAGTAGGCACTGTGCATTATGATTAAGCACATGGAAAACATCCACGTTCCTCACTCAGAGGTCAGAGAGAGGCAGCTACAGTAAACCACAAAGCGCAGCATGGAGGAAAGTCCTGACATTAATATTGATGAGATGGAGTTCATGCTATGCCATATCTATCATGGAGCAAAGATACCCTGATTAAGTGTGGCCAGCAGTATCTGGGGGGCTATTAAGCCTATGGCACATCTGGACTATATAGGTGAGTCCGAAGTATTGATAGGGACACATGGTTATATAAGGCAGGCGAGGGGACGAGGAAATAGCCAGCCATTGAGGTGCAGTGTAATTAAAGTGCAGGGGGCGCTTGTGGCGCTGGCGGGCTCCTTGCCACGTTTCCCATTGACTTTCAACTGGACGAGGAAGGTCACCAGCAAGGTGTTTAGAGCAATCTCCACAAATTGTTGGACTGAGGCTTGATAATCTCCAAGGCTTTAATGGATCTCAGATCTGTTTACCAAGTGAGTGCACCTTACAAAGTCATTTGGCAATTGTTTTACCCTCTAACACAATAATAGAACTGGAATTGGCTTTTTGATCAATGACATCAGTGGTTAAGTTGATATATTCAATAAGCACGACAACCTTGAGCCTCATAGAATTACTGTGTGCGTTTATGTGTGCCTGTATGTGTGTGTGTGAATAACAGGGAGAGATGTGCAGTCTGTTTCTACTGTACTGCCGAGCTGTACGGAAGATGTCTTACTTTTTATACAGGAGACATTCGCTTCCACTGTCTCTTCGGCGTCATTGAATAGTTTCAGCGTGTTTCATCTCAGCAGTGTGACCTATAGAATACTTGTGTGTAAACAGCTATTCGCATGCATAACAAAGTGCATAATGTGATGGTGCTCCCTGTCTGTTCACTGCACCATGTTTTCCCCAGACTCCCCAGACAGCTGATTATTACATCGAAAGTAGCTATAATTAAAAAAACTGCTGAGTGTACAGTAGTTTAAAATAGCAAGGAGGAGGATATGGAGAATGTTCTGTGCTGTCTTGTCATGTGTAAGAATTATTGAATTTCTACCAAGGCTGGGCAAAGGAAGGACTGCGTTTGAGGAGGACAGGGACCCTGGTCACTCTGCTCCAGAGTTGATCTGAGGGCTGTAACGTTTCCTCTGGTCTACTCTCGGGCATTAATGGTTGAATGGATAGGATTGGACATGCCTGAAGACTCAACCAGCCTCTAGATTCGCTCCCAGCGAATCCCAACAGCCTGCATCTTAAGCTCAAATAAGCACTGTGGTCACTGCCCTCCCAATAATTTGAGCAACTCCCAAGTGTAAAAACCCCTTTCTCATTTGTAGCTCATTTATCAGATGGTTATGCGGTTTGCTTGGACAGAGGCACACCAAAAAGAGGAAGAGGGGAGGGAGAGGGAGAGGGAGGTGACTACCACACAACCAGCTTTAAATTATTTCAGTTCTACAGCAACAACTCTGACAGGAAAAATGAGACTGTAATATACACATTATTTGAGGAGCCAATAGCTAATAGTTACAGATGGTTATTGCCCATAGGATTGCAGGAGTTCAGTCTCTCAGGCTGACACAAGGAGAGGGGGAAGGAGGAATGAGAAATATGGTTTCATAAGTCTTTAACAAGAACTACTTATGACTTGTTACGCCGCATTGCAGCTCAGATGCAGTTGTGAAATATCCACCCTTTGGAGCCTTTTAAGACAGGATTCTCTTCTTTTTTCCCTGCCATTTCTTTGTCATCTTAATTTCACTGCAGCAATATCCATAATTCACAGTGATTTTCCCGGCCTCCTTGTCTTTCCCATGTGAAAAAGTTTGGAGATGGATTCCCCCTAAGTTTCATAAAAAAAAAAAAGTGTCAGATTCTCAGGCGAACAATGAGAACACTATTACAAGACTTGGCACAGAAAAGCCTCAAAGGCCTTGGCACAAAAGCCTGTACAAATTGAGAAGATAGAAGTGCAAACTCATTAGCTTACCAGGTTTCCAATCACAGCATTTTTTATATGCTGGATGTCTCAGTCTGCAGAGCTCTCATCTGATGAGAGCCATTTTGCATGACTTCAAAGGATACAGTTCTGCCTTAGAACTTGTAGCTGATGTCTCCAGCGCTCATATTTTTTGTCAGACCATGTATGGCGAGATACCTCAAAAACTCCCCGGTTCTTGTTAATAAATTTGGTCCATAACCTCGATCGCCAGACCATGACATCCCGCCTTCGACTTCCATTTTGGTGAGTCACAGAAAAATGCTGCATTGTTATACATGGCCACTTGCTGTTCTGAGCCTGTTTTGTGCTTTCTGCTACAGTGTGACAAACTTCCTTCACCACACTTCCTTCGAGCACTTTTCTGAGTGTGAATCTATCTGCGCCCATCCAATATAGAGCTAAAAGGCAGCCAAGATATTTCCCAAACGGCATACAATACGACACAGAAACAATACTTGACTTTGTGTTTAGGGGCAGAGGAAATTGGAAACTCGGATGAATCAGCCAGTTTGATCTCCCTGCAACATGCACTTACTGCGTGGCAAATTTGAAAAGGCCAAATCTGAAATAGCAAAGTGTTTCAGCCTTGTAACAGGTAGAGAGCGCTTTATATTTGACACGAGAATACCTTTGATATCACCTGCCAGCATGATGCACAACAAAAGCACAAAATTTCACAAATCCTACTGTAAAATATGCCCTTTGTGATGCAAATGAAGCCCCTGTAAACAAATTTCACTTATCACACGTGAGCACACTTGATATTTGCTCCGCTCCTTCTTTCCTCTCTGTAAACCCAGCTGGATGTCTCTGTTCCTGCCATATCAAGTATTTAATCTGCAGTTTGAATATTATGATTGCACTCAATCCTGGATTCATTTACGTAAGTGACTGGATTCAAAACTGCAGCCATACGCACATACATTCATTGCACCCCGGCTATCAATGTGCTCTACTTTTAATCGTCCCCCTGGGTACACCATATGGGAGATGTTGAAAGATATACTGCTGTCATTCGTGATTCTGTCATTTTTTTTTTAAATGTGCTGCCTTGCACAATGATGGTGTAGGTAAGATATTACCCTATTATCCCATTAAGGTTCGTACCTCAGAATCTGCAGCGTTCATTTTCAGACAGCTTGTCTCCTGCACCATTTTCATCCAGCTCCAAGAGATGCTCCTCCGCGATGCTGCACTACCATCTGCTGGGGAACCAACAGGCAGAGCCAATCGCAGCAAAGTGTGCGACTCTCCTTCGTCCTCTCCCTCTCTCTTTCTCTCTCTCTCCCTCTCTCTCTCTCTCTCTCTATAACAGAGATTGATTTCTCTGTCTGTCACTGATGACATTGTACGACTGCTGTGTTTAAATTAGCAGCAGTCTGATAAAAGAATATAAATGGATCAAATCTCCCTGGACTTAAAATCTTATAATTCATTGACAAAATACATTGAAGTGCTGTAGCGGTTACAAAAGCCCCATTGATATGGCTTAAAATTGACAATGACCTGTGACAGCTCCCATTTATGATTAGGCTGTTGTCTGGCAGTGTACTAGAGGAGAGCGCTTGACTCTGCACACAGCACAGACAGCCAATAGCCACAGCTGTTTGACTCCTCTAAAAGACAGCACAACACCTTATGTAATGCAATTATGCATCAGCATTAATAGCAGGCAATTGTGCAGGCAACCAGCCAGCTGGGATGGGTTTATATAACTGCCAAAAAATGACAAATAAAAGAAAAACGGCCAACCTTTTCCTGTAAGGAGTACATTCTCAGACAAACACACACACATGCAGCCACACAAAAACCATAAGTTATCCCTCTGTTCATGCAGTCAGCCTAGAGACAGTTTAACAAATTGCTATGACATAATTGTAATATTGCTTCCAGTATGTCACGTTGTTAATCTGTATAGCTTGGCTTACATTCAGGTGGTGTATATCGAGTTCAACCAATGGTGAAAGTGCTCTCACACAGATTCATTGAATTAAGCCTGCATGCATAAAGAAGATGGAGAATAGCTTTGAGCACTTTGTATGTACAATTAACATAATGCCTTTAATTTTAGTGTATCCGTTATTATACCCAAAGGATAGCTCCATCAGCAGACTATAGACGTGCCCACAGTGTGCATAATGTACACAGTGGATAAAGGATCACTAAAACAAATATGTTAACAACATAAATTAACACACATTATCAAAAGCGTGGGTGTATTCTTAAGAGATATGGAGAGGTCACAGTGACATTCTTAATGGCAAACCCAGACGTGTGTGATAAACAGAGCACAGATAGAGCACAAATCCTCTGCAGCTGTAACCAGGACACGCTACGACATCCACAGTGGCACTGGGCAGCGTGTGCGGTGAAAACACATGTACCAATGTCGCTTTTGCGTCTCAAACGTGAGACGGGAGTTTATCTTTAGCCATTTTGGATGTCGATGCGTAACTTGCCGGTCGCTCACAGGCATGCATAGAGACACAGAGAGAGCTGAGAGTGCTCAAGGTGATGACAGCAGCATCCTGCTCCGTCTAATAACAGCCACACTCAACCTCCGGAGGAGTGTCATATACAAGTAAATATTTCATTCTGTGCAGCTGGGGGTATACATTAAACTGAATCGATTCATGTATGTCTTGGGTTGATATGTACCCTGGTTAGTGCTGTGAATAGTAATCACACCCCTGGAGAAGATAAACAGTCTCTGCTGCCACCTAGAGGTGCTCAGGGCCTCTTTCCTTTGCTGCTTTATTCATCATTCTTAAAAACGTCAAGAATGTTTTCTACTCAAAGACCTGCAGTAAGCACCCCCTCCCCTTTTTTTCCCCATACAGTTTACGGCAGAGTAAAGAATATTAATGCAATCTGATGCAGTAAATGTACCCAATCACTCATGATTGCTTGAAAGAGGGAGTAAAACTCAGATTTGAAGTCACTCACAGGCAGGGGTTTTATTCTCACTCAGCTCCAGAAGGCAGATGCAGTGTGTACGCACATGCCACGGGGAAATGACTTGCAATCTAAACAGCTGTAAATTTCAGCTGTAGCGCAGCCTCGGCCCTATGTCAAGATTTTATAACTTAGATTGATTGGAATTATATAATGCTTGCCGTGACTGACTGACTCCACTCAATGGATCTGTAAAAGGAAAAGCATCATGCAGGAGCTCGGCTCGTAAAGAAGCCGTGATAGATAAAGGCAGGGTTCACTGGGGGCTGAAGGACCACTGTCGACTGAGAGATCTGACTGTACCAGCGATTTTGGAGCTGCACACAGGGAACATTTTATTCCACAATTTATTTCCCAGAATATAACACATGGTGAATCACCTTTATTTTTGGCCTGCTGGGTCTGAGGAGCTTGCACAGTCTACCTCAGTTACGCCCTGCTACTCAGTCGCACTTTAACAACTGGCCACCAACCTGTGCAAGCACGCTCTGCTGCTGTGGGCCACTGAGCGCATCTCCTGCCAAAATTGGAGGTTAAGGAGCAGAAGTTATTCAGTTTTCAGGATTCTGATTTCAGATATTCTCCAGCTCATGACGAGTTGTTTTCTTTAAAGTGCTGTGCAAGTTAATGTAGTGAGGTAAAAGGGTATTTGTTAAATGGATCGGAAAACCAAGTCCTCAGAGGCTCAACGCCGGACCCTCACACAGCAAACAGCAAGCTCCTCGAATTTAAATAAGCTAAACCTGTTGAGAGGAGGCTTTACAAGGTGATGTTCATTAAAACGTTGTTAACTGGGAGGATTTTAGGAATTTTTCACAGAGGGGAGCCAATCAGGACCAAGTCCAACTTTGTGTGTGTTTACTGAAATTAGTCCTTTGAATCTTTTTCTTTTTTAAAGCTCTAAAAACTTTAACCATTAAAAGTGAAATGAAGTTTAATTGCTTAAGGTTATGTTGTGGTTTATTATCTATAAACATTATCTTTTAAAGGCCCTGAAAGATCATCTTTCTTTTAAGGCTTCAGACTGGGCAGGTTTTCTATCAGGCAGCCTCCACACAGAGCTGTGTGTCAGAGAACAAATGGGATGAGATGCGGAGTCTTTGATAGTCGGTTTCATGAAATCAATTGATCCTTGATGAAAGTGGCTTAAGTTTGTCAGTTCAAAAGCCATGTCAGAACTTATCATGTATCAGTGTTTTTAGTGAAGGATCAGTCAGGCATTTATTTCAGTATTTCATTTACATGATGTGATCCAATGATTATATTAGACAGAAGACAAATTAAAATAGACTTTAGAATGACAAAGGCATCCAACAATCTCAGGTTATTGCTAAAAATTCTGTTTAACTAAAATGATCTTTAATCAATTCATTGTTTACATCACAGTACTGCACTGTAACTCATGGGTACATTTGGCAGATTTGTTAGCTTATTAATATGCTTAGCTAAATAAAAATATACCATCCGTCTGGTTTAAACAAAGTTACACTTTGGAAACTTGAGTTCATGTATTTATTTTAGAGCAGTCTTTGTTTTTTTCAGAGTAGTAGTAACATTTACTCCAACAGCTATAAGTCACCTTGCCCTCAGATGTATAATTATGTTATTAATACTGATCTGAAAGCTGCTGCTTATCTCACAATAAAAGCTGCACTGATCAGGGTGTGTGACATGATGAACTAAACCTGAGGTAATCATTGTAACTGTAAACCAATCTGATGTCAGTATAACATCACAGTTGTTGGCTGAAGCTCATGCCCATTTACTGTATTGAACCTGGTAAATTCACTTAGTGAGTCATTTTTAAGTGTAGGAGAGTGAATGATTTTTCCAAACTGACTGGCTGAAGATAGATTGTTATAAGGAGCAGGCGCAACCCAGCGGGACTGACTGGAAATCCTCCCTGCTTTCACAACTGTGTCACTAGAATTGGCAACTTTTCAGTCCCTATGAGGGACTTCAAAAAATGAGCTTGGCAAGAAATCTAGCAACTTTTTGGCCAAACAAGAAGTACTTTCCTTTGAGGAGAGTATCCTACTGCTCAATGAATCTGCAAACATGTTGCTTGCTGTGGCTGAGGTTCAGCTGCGTCCTGTGATTGTGAAAGAGCCCCACATAAAGTAGGCTGGTCTAGTTTCACTTTTAGCTGAATAAATGATGTTCTTTCTATTCTTTTTTATAGTGAATGTGTTCATTAACAGCACGTTATTACAATAAGCCATTTGCCATCGCTTTCATATTACCATAGTACCTTAAGTATTATTATTCAGTGGGCGGCATTACGTGTGATGTTGTGTGTCTCAAAAATGATAAATTATAACTGTGATTCATTGCTATGGATATTTTTCCACCCTCTGAGCCACAAACACATCAGCTTATCTTGATAGAAACCCGTGCATGGAGCAGTGACTGGGCCTGTTTAAATAAAAATTGACTGGCAAAATCCAGGTGTGTTTAGAAATGATTGATTATTTCTAGAGCAAAATGATCAAAATGCCACTTTTATTCATATAGCACATTTCATTAAAAAGTAAACTCAGTGTGATATATATTAAATGCATGCAAATATCCTTTCACTAACTTCAACCAGGAACCTAATTTGGATTTACTTGAAATGAACATTTTTGTTGTTGTTCACATTGATGAGATGACTTTGATGCTGCTGCTTTGAATATCCCTCATTATTGACTAAAGACACTAAGACAGAAGTACTGCCTTGTTTGCTAGCTTTCAGTTAAAGAGCATCTCTGTCACTATCAGAACAGAATGACGCGGTCTCATAAACAGCGCTTTTGTATTTAATTTTTACAAGCAATTTCAGTCAAGTAAGCCGTATATGCAAAATCAATACTACGTCTGCTGTTGTCCCTGGCCTGCTCCGGCCTCCACCTCCAATATGCCTCCAATATCTGTTCAGTTTTATTTGTATAGTGTCAGATCATAACAGAGGTTACCTCAGGGCGCTTCCATATAGAGCATGTCTAGACTGTGCTCTTTATATTCATTACACAAACCTTATAATTCTCACCACTTGTAGACAGCAGTAGGGAAAAATTTCCTTCCAACAGGCAGAAACCTCGAGCAGGACCAGACTCCGGGTGGGCGGCCATCTGCCTCGACCGGTTGGGGAGAGAGAGAAAGAGAATGAGAGAGAAAGACAGACAGAGAGAGAAAAGAGAACACTGAAGAGATGTAAAGTAATAGTTGTGATAATAGGCGTAGTAATAATAATAATAATAATGGTAGCAAAGGGTGTTGAGCAGGAACTAGGGGGCGGTAGGAGGCTTGTAATCACCGATCCAGACTCTGCAGCTCCAGTGGCAGGAATACATGCTGAAAACAACAGGAAGAGAGAAAATAAATGACAAACCTATAGGAGAGAGGAGATATCCAGTTAGTAACATACATTAATGCATACAGAAGTAGACAGAGAGGAAGAGTGCATCATGGGAAGTCTCTCTGCAGTCTGGGCCTATAGCAGGATGACTAAGGGATATTGTAGAGCCCACAAGAGCCAACTAGAACAGAAACATATGTGAAAAGAGTTGAAAAGGTTTTAAGAGCTCTTTAACCCTTTCAGGCACGAATTATGAAAACTTCAGGCAGGAGTTTTTTCCTAAGTGGGAATGAAAGGGCATGCAAAAAAAGGAAAAAAAGAAAAACAATGTAACTTAATTTTTTCAAGGAATTTTCCACATGTCCACTCGGGTGGACAGTATACGTTTTGAGTATTTTGACATATTGTAACACTGTTCAACCCATGCATATACAAGAAAATGGCTTTTGAATAGCTGTCCACTGTAGTGACCGCTATGTGTGAAAGGGTTAAGATATGACCCTGACCATCAAGGGTTTGGTAGGTGAAGAGAAAGATTTTCAGTCTTATTCTACATTTTACAGGGAGCCAGTTCAGGGAAGCTAGTATGGGTGAAATATTATTTCTTTTCCTAGTTCTTGTCAGCATGCGTGCTGCAGCATTCTGGATCAGTTGGAGAGTCTTTAAAGACTTACTGAGGCAGCACGATAATAAGGAATTGCAATAATCCAGCCTTATCCCTGCACCCTAGAAGACCAGCCCAGCCTGCCTAAATGACTCCCGCCCTGTGGCACTGACATTTGTGATGATGAAGTGCTTTGAGAGACTCATCAAAGACTTCATCTGCTCATCTCTGCCTGGCTCATTATACCCTCTCCAGTTTGCTTATGGCTCCAATAGGAGGACTGATGACACCATCTCCCATACCATAGTTCCCTTCTGGCTGGTCACCAAGCTCAGGGACCTACATCTGAGGTGGGAGGGAGAAACACACCACTACCTTCACCTCCATCCAGTGACATCCTGACATTCATGACATTTGTTTGCATCTGTGCTTGCTAGAAGCATCACTGCCTGGTGGGGTAGAATTTCAGCTCTCACAATAAAAAGACCCTTTACTGGATCATTAATGATATCTACCAACCCAACTGTTTCATTGTCTGCCCTCTGGAAACCATCGTGGCTAAGACAAAGATGCTGAGAGGGAGCTTCTTACAGACCATAAACACTTAAAAAAAAAAAAATCCCTACACTACACACATTCTGCACCTATTTTGCTCTCCTTATCTTTTGCAGCTCAGCACCTCTACCTTGCACACAAATGTACAGTACACACTCCAGACTGGCTACACCCTGCAACTGACCACATACCACAACTGTTTTTAACGTGCCACTTATTTCTTAGTGAATGTTTTTTAATCTTACTGTATTATGTACACACAGTCTTTTTAATATTCTGTGACATTTTCAACTGGTTTTATATTTTTCTATGCTGATATTGATATTCCATTACTTTTTCGATGTATAGCTCTTTTTTATATTTGAACGGTTGTCACAATCTTTGCTGTACATAACACATAACACGGTTTATGTACACATGCTGTACATTGTGTACGTCATGCAGGAGACGAATGCTATTATCACAAAAGACCACAAGAGGGCAGATGCACCTCACAAGTACATTTCCTCAGTGAGGAAAGCAAAATACTTTATAAGTCATCTACTGCACATGCGGGCTGGAAGCTGCTTTAAAAGACAGCTGCATTCACTGTGTGTAAAGTATTCATGCAATGTGTTCATGGAAGACGGTGGTGACCTTTTTCAAATAACTCGCTGACCTGCGGTACTGTGCCGTACTGTCTGGTGCAGATCAGCACCATGGACAGAGGCACAGCTCGGTTCAGCACCGTGGCCTCGGATAAAACACATACACACACGGACCATGGACAGCGCCTGATTGGGCCTCGGTGGAGGATGAAGCTGTTCACTCACTGTTCAAAGCAGAGACAAGATCGATTAGTGGTAGCAGACCACGCACTATAGAACTGATTGATGGATGAACACAAACCTCAAGATGACTGTTTACACTACGTCGCCTAACAAATCCACAATGCCATGGGAGTAAAATATGTAAAGTTAAACTTCTCTCTTACCAAACTAATACATGGCAGGTGGATGTTACATTTTGGGCATATTGGCAGTGTATTAATCTTTTTAGGACACTGTGATGGTTATACCACCTTTCAGCACGTAATGGCCAGATCCATGCCGATTCAAAGCCACAGGCTGCCTACTCATGCTCGTCAGCACCAGATGAGACAGGACAGGACAATTGAAGGAGACGCAGCTATCTGGGGTTTCCTCAAACTGGAAGGGGGGGTACTCAGGGAAGAAGGAGGATTTCGCAATCACTCGCCCACTACAACGAAGATGTCGTCACTGCTAGTACGTCAGAAAGAGGTAAAAAAAAAAGGGGGGGGGGGCAGTTAACCCTTCGCCGCGGCTGTGTCAGTTTAGTTAAACGTCGGGAAACGTGTAACACCTAGCAACAGCGGTATTAGCGTAATTTAGTGAGTATGTGTGTATTAGTCTGCTGTGGCTCTAACTTGTCTCTTTTAAACAGCAGCACGAAGACCTGATGGAATGTTCGATATTCGGCACGAGGGATCGGAGCTGAGCTCATCCTCTCCTCTGATTGGCTGATGCACGTTCCCTGCAGTCGTAACATAAGACAAGATAAACCGACGAGCTCGTGACCGCACAGCGTTGTATTTCCATTAAATACGCATAGAAGAAATCACCTCGTGACTTTTTAGGACCAATACTCGGCGTGGAAAAGATATCACAAACAGCCCCGCCTGGTGTTGTTGAATTATGTAAGGTCATTTAAATAATTACATCGACTTCATCTGAAAATATCAATAATCATCCCTGACTGGCCTGACAAAAAAGAAAGAAATCAATACACAACAGAGCCTTAATGTTGAATCAACGCACCCCCATCTCTGACATAAAATGGTATCACCCTCAGAGCTCGCTCCGCTTCGGTCGATACAGTTCTACGCATGTCAGAATTGGCAGACTACACAGGAGTGGGGTGGTTGGTTTTACACGTCTTACCTATTGACAGTCAACTCTGCAAGCTTTAATGAGATAATTGGCTATTTGGGACAGTTGGGACATCACTTTGCACTTATATAAGATGCAAGTTACGGTATAGTAGAAGTGGTTATCCTAATGAAACCAGTAAAAGTGGTAGCAGGTTTCACTGCAATATAGTGTGGCAGTAAATTAAATCCAAAATGGAGTCCACAGGAACCCATCAGTCAAGAAGGTCGAGTAGGCTAAAGACATTAAATATAATATCATTTAATTTATTAAATATTTAAAGATGGGATATAATAACTGCACTCTGACTGCCTATCAGTGAACATCCATATTATTGTACTAAGTTATAGTGGTCATTTTACACAGAATATTCCTTTAGTCACATTACACGAGTCTTCAGTGTGAACACTGGGTCTCACTGCTGCAATGGAGAAAGGACAAGATGATGCGACGTTGCTCTGTTAAGCTCATTTTCTTTGCTGTACCAGTTGACATCTGGGGGTGATCAATAGTGGAGGGTGCCATTGATGCTGGAGAGAGAGAGGGATAGGAAGAGAGGGAGAGTGAGTGAGAGGGAGGGGGCGGAGGGGGGACGTGATAGTCTCAGCCGCACCGTGAAGTGGGCCGTCCCTGTTGGTGGAGATCAGCCCGAGGAAGGCCCACCTAGTGATCACTTGAAAATATCTCCCGTTTAGACGATAGTTTGTCTCGACTGCGCGACTGAATCATAAGGGGACACGTTGAAAGCTATCTGTAAATAGGTAAGGACTTGTTTTTTCTTGCATTCCTTTATTGTTGTTATTTATTTAAGCACATAGAGGTCACCACCACCATTTGAGCTCCATGCGTGTGAGCGTCGTCATTTGAAGGTACTGGTTTGCACCGTGCCTAAAATAACTTGAAGCTTTGAACAAGAACAACTGTGTATATGCATGTAAATGCTCAGCCACATCTTACGTGATTATTGTGTTGTTGTGTTTGTAGCTCTAAAATAACGCAAATGCAGAGGAGTTCAGACAGGCACGGATGCAAACGTGAGAAATGGTCGACACCGTAAATTGGTACATGTAGTAATTTAAGGCTTGACCTACAGCATCCAGGATGGGACTGTTAATGTCTAATGCATGAATATAATTCGAGCTGATAGCTGTCTGTTTTATTCAAACGTTTCCCTGCGCGTGATCCGGACAAACTCGGGTTAAATCCACATGATTCCACGTTCAGACCATGATACGTGCACATATCATAGTGCAGATCGTGCCTCCCTTCCCCCAGCAACGCTGTGGAGCTCCTGCAATTCATGCCACCTTCTAGTACAACATGCTGTACTGTCCGTTAATAAAGGCCTGCGCCTTTTCCCATGCGCAGTCCTGTCATCTCGCTGCCACTGAGAGTAGCGTTACAGGCGAGCAATAATTAATGAGCGCCTCCACAATTAACCATTTCATTGAAATCTTTTTGCTGCTGAATATTTCATGCTTTGACTAGGATGTGAAAAGGGGGTTGAATGCATGAGTGAACAGAGGGCTTTTACTACAGCCTGATGGCTGGACTGCAGCTGTCAGCATCGACCACAGGAGGCGGTGCCGCCTTCTTTTACCACAACGTGTGGCCTTACGATAGACTCACGTAGGTTTGTAGAAATACATGCAACTATAATCATTGCAGCTGTTTGTTAATAATATGAGATCTTACATCCCACATAGGCATATCAATAAGATAAAACTCATGTGTGCACAGTGACAGCACTGATGGTGACTGACAGCAGGTATGGTCCATCTCTCCACAGTAGCTCGGCCAAGATGGATGTGTTTATGAAGGGTTTGTCTAAAGCGAAAGAGGGGATGGCTGTGGCTGCAGAGAAGACCAAGGAAGGAGTTGCGGTTGCAGCTGAAAAGACTAAAGAAGGAGTGATGTTTGTAGGTAAGACATTCCCAAATGTCTGTTTGCAGCCTGTTTTATATGCAAATTATCCACAGTGCCCATTGAGACTGCTCTATATGCAGGAGCAGCAGCAAATCAGCAGGGAGATTATTTTATGATTTAGCTCATGCAACATTCCAATGTGTCCTGGAACAAATGGTTAAATTATACGATAACTTGGTTTATTAGCGCAATAAATAGCTGAATCTTGCTTCTCTCATGCGTGAAGAAACCAGCAGCCTTTATGTATCACTCTCTGTTCACCACCATTACACAGTTAGGTGACAATATTACACCCTAATGGTTTCCTCTGGATAAGTACAGTTATTTTATTGAACTCCATGTGTGGTGTAAGTTAAAATGACTGATATTGTGTGGACAGCATGATAAGCCCTAAATGAATGCACTCCTTTGGTAAATTCAGATTAGTTTATTAGAGCAGCAGTAATGTGATCAATCAGTCAGCCTGCCAGCTGATCAATATCTTTGTTTTAATGGTGCAGGAGTTAAATGATCAGCGGTTTTACCCTTTGCGTCAAAACTAATATCCAGTATTTCTTCTTGTTAGTAGCAGTAGTTTTTAAATGGATGCACTGGGATAAGCAGTTCTTTTGACGCAGATGATGTGATATGAGGCTCTGAATGTCCTTATGCCCTCTCGCCTGACTTGACTGGGCTACGGGCAGGAGATGGGAACAGGGGTGGGGGTGGGGCATCAGGATGGTGGGAGCAGCTCTTGCCACATGTCCGTGCATTGGACGGCAGCAGATTGTAAAACAGTCTCAGCCCACAGTCACCTCCTGGAGACAAACAGACTAAAGGCCTCTGCTTTTGTCCTTTAAAGTGGAGCTTAATTTGTAATGGGCACCATTACAGATATCTGCACTGCTGAGTGGCTCTAACTCCTGATATTAAAATGCAGTTGCCAAGTATGTGTCATAGATCATTGGCCCAATCTATTTCACTTTATTTAGGCCATTATTTAAACAAACTCATGTGACAGGTGGAGGTTGATGGACACCTGAAAAAGGCGAGCGAGCAGCTGGGCAAAGGTTCAGCAGAAACTGACATGTGAACATCTTTGATCGTCTTGTGTTCGAAATGAAACGGCCCAACTTTCACAGTCGTCATGTTCCAGTTTTATGCTTCACTTGTGAAGGCAGTGATATGCATAATTTAATTATCTGTGTTGCTGGGCAATAATTCACTATTATTCTTTAACAGTGTCAAATCATTATGAAATAATGAATTTTTAATGTCATGATAACCAGTGCTAACCACCAGTGCTATTGTCTAAATAATTAATACCAGGCACCATAAAACAAAACGATTTCAGCCATATTTTAGAGAAGATAATTTGAGTCATATAGTTTGGTTTTAATGTTTCAGGGGCTTCAGTGGGGGATATTTTCATTAGCAATTAATTAAATAATCCAATTAATCTTTTGGTGTACAAAATGTCCGAAAATAGAGAAAAATGTTTATCGTGCATTTTTTAGAATCCATGTTGTCATCTCCATGTTGTCGTCACTGCTTGTTTGTTGCTTGTCAACAACCCAAACACTCCATGTACAGTTACATAAGATAAAGATAAAGGCATGCAAATTCTAATATTTGAGAGGCTGGGGGTGGGTCATGTTTGGCATTTTCACTTGAAAAATGTCACATACCCTAACATAACATCATTTGTTTTATCATATTTGATGTGATTTCATACATTTCACAAGCTGTTTACTGACAAATATCCTTATGTTGTTTTGGGATAAGTCATTTCTTCCATACTGGCCGGCTCTGCTTCTTAGCCTACAGTTGGTCTGTTCGGGGTGAGTCGGGGAGGGCGTGATGACTCAGGGGACTCGGAGCTGGACACAGGCCCTGGAACCAGCCAGCCACTGCAGATATTTATTTTGTCACTTGTTGAGCTGTTGTAAGAAGGCCCAAATTTCCAGTGACACCCCTGCTGGTAGGTCTACAGTCACCATCTCGGACCACTGATCTGGTGACACTATGTTTTGGCTGCATTCAAGAGACGTTGCGTATTCCAGGAGAAGTTGTCAGATAAGTCTGCATTCAGATGGAATCCAATTACCCTACATATTTAGCACCGTGTCCCTGTCACTCATCACCAGAGCCAAACATGTCAGGCTGCAATCAAAACACGTGCCGGCTCATTTTTCTTCCTCTCCATCTCTCCTTTCGCCTGTGGTGCACAGAAAGTAGAAGGAAGCGTTTCTGTGGCATCTCTGTGCTTTTGCGTGCTTGCTTGTTGAGCGTGGTGGTGCCCTAGAAAGCTGCATATGATTTGCTTGAAGGCCTCTCTTGGAGGAGGGGTAAGAGTGATCTGATAGGTCTGTGGCCCACCTTTTGACAGCTGCTGCTGCTGCTGCTGCAGACCGCCCACCCAGCTGAGCTGAGCAGTCAGCCTGAGTAAGGCTGGAAGGAGAGGCGGAAATGAGAAAACCCTGCTGTACTGTGTGCCATTTAATGTCACAGCTCATTCATTTGTCCTATTCATACAGCATCTACACACCTAACTAAGACACGGTGTAGTATTCATACAGTGTTAGTTAATTTATTATTTATTATTCAGCTTTGTTGCAGTCACATGGTACAGTCTCATGTATTTTTCTACAGTGCAGTTTACATGATTATTGCTATAATGAACATATGCTAAAGTGTTGCTCCAGCTTGAAACTGCACTCCATAATATGGTATGATGCTAATATATGTTATTGTTATTTAGGTCACAATAACTTTATATATTCAAGGACATTTTACATGTGAAATTAACTTTATTTTATGTCTAGGAGCATTAAATATTAAAAGAGAAGTGAAGAATGTGCAATTACACTTAATCAGTTTTTACAAATGTATTTGACACATTTTTCAAAAATGATCATCCAGACAGTTGTTTATGTACATTAAAGGAAAGTGTTGGAGGCAAAATCATGTCATTTGTTGATAAGTTGACTCAAGTTTTTGTTTTTTTTCTCAGAGAACAACAAGCTTTAAAATAACATAAGAAATATAAAATCATTGATATTTCGGTGCAGTAGCTGCTGTTGTTTAAGTGGATGCGTCTCCTTAGATGTATATTTTGCTTTGAGGCTCGCATTTTGTAAGGACGGTTCTGTACTTCATCATCATTTCGTCTCTTCCCAGTTGGCTTTTAAAGGCCCTCTGGGACCAATAAAGCATGTGACTGCTGCACAATAGCAAGGAAGACAAGGCTCAAGTGATCAGGTCCAGTGGGCACACAGTAGACTGTGAGGATTGGCTCGATGGAGTGCAGGGCAGATAGATGAGATCTGCCAAAGGTCACAGAAGCAAACAATTCAGTGGTTTTGATTTAAAGAGCCGCAAAGTTGAATAACTTCTTACAGTAAAAGTGCTGAAGTGCTGCAGCCATGATCGTTGTCTAGTACCTCTGAAGGTGTAATTCATAAACATACAAACTGAATGTAATATGATATGAGTTATATTAAAACTAATTTGTGCATTTGTGCAGAAATGGTGCATTTTAACAGAATACAATGCAAGTTAGACTTGTGTCTAGACAGAATTGTGTTGATTTTACTCTGAATGAATGAAAGAAGTGCTTCAATGGTTTGTTTCAAGCAAGTGTAACACTCCCATTCCTGCACATACACACACAAAAGAAAGGAGTCACAAAATACAAAATGTCCAATGTTGCTTTATTCACAAAGGCACTGACACCTTTTTTCTAACAAGTGTCTTTTTTTTTTTTTTGCTAATTCAGGTAGCAAGGCCAAAGACAGCGTGGGCACAGGTGAGTTTTCTTCTTGTTAGATAAACAGAAACACCATCAGCAGTAAGGAGCTTTGTTTCATTACAGTGACAAGACATGTAGTTGTCGCTGGAAAACAGCAAATTCATGAGGGTGATGGGGGAGGGAAACAAACAAAAGAGGGATAACATAATGTGCATGCTTTTCATCTGTCTGCTGAATCTGCCGAGATTATGTTACATATGTGCGTGTGTGATGTTTGTGTATCTCTGCAGTGGCTGAGAAGACCACTGGAGCCGTTGGGAACATCGTTGCAGCCACTGGTCTGGTGAAGAAGGACGAGTTCCCTTCTGACATGAATGTACGTACGACAATACAGTCACCCTCAGTCTCCTGCTCACACACACAGCGAAGTGAAACGCACCAGTTTAGTTTTACAGCGTCTTCAGGAAATCAGTCAGCCTCAGCTGTGAAAGTAAACGTTTTAATTACACATACAACTGAGGTCAGAGTTGCATTTCCTTGATATTAATTTGAATATGTACTACTTGGGCTGCAACCAGCTATTATGAATTTTATCTAGAAAGGATTTTTTTTATGATGAAACATTTTTAAATATTGAAAATTGTGTATATTAATATGACTATTTTGACTTTTCAGAGCCCAAAGTGACATCCTCAAATAGTTTGTTAGAGAACAAAAAGATATTACATGCAATAAATAATAATTAATAATGAAAACAGCAAAGCCTCACAATGAAGAAGACTGAACCTGTGATTAGTTGGCAGCTTTGTTTGATTAAGATTAAAAAAAACCTTTATTGTCCCACAATGGGGAAATTGCATTGTTGCAACAGCAAGGTAAGAGCAGCAATAGTACAATAAGCAATAGTAATAAAAAATAAATAAAAATAAAAAAAAATAAATAAAAATAAAGATAAAGATATTGTACATTGGAATGTAAGAAGATTAATAACTAACATGCCACACTTGTTTGATCAATTAATTGTTTCATTAATATGAATCTGTTTGAATATTTTCAGTGTTCTCAGAGGGCGGGATTCTAGCATAATGTGCAGCAATGGTTTTGAAACATTAGCAAAATCCAAATATAAAGAGGGAGTAGAGCTGCAGATTTAATAAATACAGCTTTAAAATCCGCATCCAGCTTGCTATCCCTGATTATAAGGCAGTGTTTTAAAACAGATCAGTTGTCAAGGTGGAAGCAGCAGCAACTTTTATTCACTACTATTCTGCATTCTGCATTTCCCATAATGCAACTCATAAGCATCTGTGTTTATACCTTCCCTGCCTGGTAAATACCCCTGTATTTCAGCTTTTACAGCACCACTTGATAACACAAGTTCCCTGTAAAAGACAGTGGAAAACGTCCTCCAGCTGTTTTCACACACACACGAACTTAACTCCATGATTAAAATCAGTGGAATGCCCCTTTAATTGCGAGATTATAATGACATGCCGTGGTAACGCTGCAACAATGAGCCTATTTATGTTTAGTGCTCATGTGCCTAAGAACAAGTGAAAGAGATAAAAAGAGCTCAGCTCCAGATCCAAGGCTCGCTTACAGTTGGCACCTTGTAAGTTGTGTTCATTAAAGTCTGGACAGGATTGCAGTTGTAGCAGAGCCAGAATTATACAGTGGGAATGAACACGGGCTGATGAATCTGCATGTCACTCTGAAACAGACTTACTCGTCCTCTGCTGACTTCCTCTACCAGAGGAAACATAACCATTTTTTTAAAAAAAATGTGTTTAAATGTGTATTTAAGTTAAAAAACATGTTTCTGGACTCTGGCAGGAATAAAGGCCGCCCAGCATGATTGAGCTGTCCTCAGTGTCATGCTGAAAAACTGCTGGTTGACAGCTTTTATACAGTAAAAGTAGAAAAGGAACATAATTTCACTGAGGCTTTGTTTTCTTTGAGGAAGCTTGAGGGCTCCTTGTTGCTCTGCACACACAGCTGCCCTCAGTCTAGATTAGAGCTTCGGCTCACAGCCTGTTTCACTGTTCGATCTCTGTGGGACTATCAGCTCTCCTCAACACACAACCGTTCTATTCTTGTCCTCTGACCCCCTGAATACCTCCGCTAATGTCACCGCTTTTGTCTCCACTCTCATCAGTTTCACCACACTGTGGAATGAGTAGTGGAACATGTTTGACTTTCCAAAACCACAGAACACGGAAAAAGCAACATTTAGCCAAGACTGAGAAGTTTTGAGTGATACGCATTTTGTTCCCAGACGGTTTTTGCTTTTGTCTTTTATCTTTAACTATCTGGTCGCGCTCTGTCAGCATGTTGACATTTTGTCTATCTCTGCTGGACTGTCAGTGAAACTGGGAGGTCTCCTTCCTGTCTTAAGCCTTCATCCCTTAGAGCTGGACCCTCTGTACTGACTCGCTAATCTAGTAAATCTGACAGCCTGCTCTAATAGGCTTCTCCAAGGCTCTCTCTGACTGATAAAACTACTCATTTCAACACCCGGACAACAGGCGCTCTAGCTGTTGACATTGTTATGTTTTTTGGTCGCTTCTAGCTTGTGCTTTACATCAATTTTCAACTGTATCCTGCAGATATTTTAAAGCAGAAATTGCTCGTGTTTACACAACCATTCATGCATGAAAATATTTCGGCAGAAATTTCAAACAATATTTTTAAAACATATGCTATATGATCATGTTATGGTCTGAAACATGTCCTTGTCCTCCGTTGTAGCAACACAAACAGCCTTTTTCATGCCCACGTTTCCTCAGCCAATGATCCGTCTGATTAGGTGTGTCTTTGTGGTGGTTTCCCATTGTGCAGCGTTTAAGGCCATGCTAATCATGTTGGTGGGCTTAAAGCAATAACACCAGCTTGATACAGTCCACAGGATTATGGTCTGTTCTTCTCTGACCTAATTGACTTGATTAGTGCTGGGTTTAAAAATAAATGTGCGGTGACCCACTAGCTGTGTTTTCAGGGCTCGTAGTACAGTAGCCGCCACGGGAATGATGGAGCGCTGTCTGCTTCAGGAAGCTCTCAGAAGGAGATGCAGTTTGTTTACACACTGTGGTTGAGACTCACAGTGTCAAGATGTGTCAGTGTTATCTAGAATATTAAAAGATAAGGCTGGCCCATACTGTTCTTTTTGTCAGGGAAACCAGTGAAAAGACCATGAATGAATTCCTACTAACAGCGACTGTTATTTATATCCAAAGTCTGATCATTTTTCATCTGCGTCTCCATTATTGTCCAAAAATGGCTAAAAACACATTATTGAGCAACATTTTTGCCTCCATTGACATGTTCCATCATTGTTCAGACAATTGTTTGAACTACTGAGAAACTGACTCATTCATTGAAGTTTGGGTTTTTTCCTGTCCCAGATCTACATGAAAACTTCAGGAAATTGTACAGTTATTACAGTTTTTCCAGTGGAGAAGATGAATTCTCCAAGACTATAGCAAATTTCATGGCAATCTGTTCAAAAGTAGATCAGATAGTTGAGACTGGAGCAAAGGTGGTCAAAAGAAAGTGTTAAAAAACTAAAAAATTTCCTAATAAAAACTAAGACAATAGCCAGAAAAGATGGACCTTCTTGCTCAACCGTAAAGATTTTTATAAAATCTTGCTTGTGATGTACAAAACAAGGTTGTGTGACATTTCCTACCTGGATTGGAAACCATCACAACTAAACAAATCAGTTCAGAATCTCTGTTGTTATGCAAGAGACAATACTTTTTCATGCAAATATCTTCAAGAGTCTGTAGGTTCTGTGAAAACCCTCCAGAACAGAGGTAAGTGTGTTTAGCACCATTAAAACACCTCAGGTTTTTATTTTTCTGAAAATCAAACACTTAGTTGTGTGACTCAAATGTAATAGCAGTGCATGAGAGGCACAGAGTGGGGCTGACTCTTTTCATGATTTATTGAGAACAAGGAAACTATCGAGCAACACCAGACTTTTCCTTTTAGTTCAAGTAACTACAAATATGAGTGGTTGCTCTCTTACTGTAGGTTTTTCTTCATCTCTCTGTCTGTCTCTGCAGCCTGAGGAGTATGGGCAGGAGGCCATGGAGGGCCAGGGAGAGGCGATGCTGGAGCCAGAAGGAGAGACATATGATGAGTCCCAGCAGGTAATCAGCCTACACGACACAGAGCTCATACATGTCCCTGCGTGTCTCTGTAGGATTTGACTGCAATTAGCTTTTTGTATGTTTTGCAAAAAGAATTGCAAAAAAAGGAACCAGAAAGCTCTGGACTGCAGTCAGTGCTGAGTCCATTCACTTACAGTAGAGGGAGGCTCATCAGTATTCAGCAGCTCTGCATGGTTACACATCTTAGCTGTATTGCATTTCAATAGCACTCCTCACTTGCCCTCCACTTCTGTCCCACACAAACACTACAGCTCACGCTGAGGTAATTCTTTTTTTCTGAAAATGAAAACAGAGGGCTTAACATGCCAATTGCCACATCGCGAGTACAGTGAATATAGCACCACCTACCTACACTGAGTGTTGGGTGTGTGTCGGTGTGTATGTGTGTGTGGAGAAAGGATGCGAGTCTGACACAGATGGTTATTTTTGGAATTTGGCTGTCGGGGCGAGACAAACTGTGCAGAACCTACTGCTTTGAAAACAGATTTTAAATAGCTGAGAGTAAATAAAAATATTACACAATGCAAATCATGTTGAGAACATAGATTTACCAACGCATATAATGATTTAAAGCACTGCACCGATTATTGTTTTATTCTCATGAAACAGTAAATGTCGTAATGTTCCGAATCAGCTTCAGTCGGACTAAGATTTAATGTGAGATTTAGTCTGATCTGTAATAATGTTCACTTCATTCAGTGCATTTGGTGGGATTTTCTTCTCATTCCCACTCACAGCCCCCATCAGTGGATTATTGCATTAATCAGTCAAAGGAGTAGGACAGAGATATTCCCTGAGATGCAAACTGAAAGTGAATTTCTCAGAGGCAGCAGCTTGTATCATCCATGTCCTCCTCCATCTCTCTCTCCTACTCCTCCGCATCTCTTTCCCCTCCCCCATCCTTTGCTACACCAGCGATGTGCAAGCTCTGTCTGAATGGGTGTGGTGATGACGCTTTTTGCCTCCGTGCATTGTGGGTAATGTCAGGGTCTCCCTGCATTGCTGTAAATATGGAGTCTGAGTGCTGCAGAGTGAGGCAAGTCCTCTCAGGGAGGATTTGGAGATAAAAATCCATCTCATCCAGTATCACTGAAATACATCAGATGACCTAAGACTGGTGAATATTCCTGGAGACCGTATTTTTTATTTATTTTTTATGATCATGTGCATGGAGGAGGCGTGTGCATGGTTACACGGATGCTGGGAATGTGCTCACGACTCGTCCTTGAGGCTGGTGTAGACTTGTGCTGCCCTCTGCAGGCTGGAGAGAGGCACTGAACCAGCAGAGGAGCTTACGACTGTGATGGAATGACATCATTACCTCCAGCACAGAGCAATCGTGCCTGTTCTTTTATATACATATATTCTTCTTATACCGATTTAAGTTTAATTTTATGCTATTAAGGTTTAATCAAAGTTGTGAGTGTTACCTGGAGCACCTCTGTGCTGCACATTTGACCTGCCTGTCACTTAAAATCGCCTTTTCTTTTCCCAGGAGAGCCAGGACTACGAACCAGAAGCGTAAAAGCATCAGTCCGAGCCACCATCCAACCAGCAGCACAATAATATTTCTAATAATAAAAAGGACAAATGCTGAAACTATTACAATTATACCCCCGTTGCAAAAAAAAACAACAAAAAAGCATTCCCTCTGAAAAATGTTCTTCCTTCAAGACAAATCTTTTATTATTATATATTGTAAATGTCATGTTATAAATGTAATGTGTTGGGTGTAGGTATTTATTGAGATGTAGGATTCGTCCTCTCTGTCTCATTTCCTTGATTCCCTCCCAATGAAATGAGACCAGAGCCTGGGCTTGTGACTTTGTACTTCTGTGTATCTGTATTTAGAAACGTGCAATAGATGTTCATCATCTTCCAATGAGACATTGGGAGTGGAAAAAATAAATATGTCCGGTTGCAAGCAGATATGGAAACAATAATATCCTCTTAAGTGTCGACAATGCCTGTTTGTGGGTTCTTTATTTTTTGCATTTCTTTGGGAATTTCTTTGAACATTTTTGAAGTAAGAGTTTTTTACATTGTATCTTTATAGTTGCTTGTGAATTCATTCCAGTAAACTATCTGTTAGAAATGGACAGAGTATACATGTTTGTGTGTGTGCGTGTGTTTGTGTGTACTGAAGATTTTAACAAGTTAAAGTCAATATATTATGTCTTGAAATCATAATGGTTGTCATATCAATATGTGCTTTAAATTGCAGGACTTGTCAATATAAAGGTTTATGTGTTAAGCCAGACATACATTCCTCTGTAAATAAAAAGTAAAAAAGACACTGTTTGTTAGTGTTGTTTGATCGTGTTTAAACATAAAACCAATTCTGCTTTTCCTGCCTGACAGTTTCAGTGAGGATCTACTATGCCTCATCCTTGTTTCCTTTTTTGCTCACTCTTGTCTGGGGGGTTGATTACAGGATGTTTAAAATCTGCTGAGCGAGCTCTGGCCCTTGGCAGGACGCTGCCATAGCTGGGATGCCAGTCTGATCGGGCCTCTTTGGGTGGGTTTTGTTTGGGTTAATCCAGCTGGAACGTGCAGCCTCGGTGGTGTTGGGCTCAAACAGAGGGTATTAAACAGCCGCTGCCGCCGCTGTCGGCTCAGACGGATGTGTGGACGCTGCAGGGACAGAGGCAGGAGCCATGGCCTCGTTCAAGAAGTCATTTGAGAGCCTAAAAAGCACCAGCCACTCAGCCGCGAAAGAAGTCACCGAAACTGCAGGTAGACAATAACACTTGAAAATGGTGTGAAAGTCTGGCTTTTATTTTTATTTATATTTCACTGATGAATCACTTTATTTTTATCTTTCACATGTGTGTATGATTGTCTTTTACATGTAATGTTTGAGGTGTTTCTGGATGAGTCCAAAAAAGCATTTTTTCCTGCTGAGGTCAATCACTTGAAGTCCCTGTGATGTGTTACAGTGCAGGCAGCTCAAGAAACTGTGCAGCAGGTGGCAGACTCCTCCAAAGAAAAAGCCAACACAGGTAAAGTGCACATTCCTGTCTTTGCAGCTTCATAATGTAACAACAGGAATATTATTTTGAGCAGACAGGAGTTAGAGCGCCGACTTGTCAGAGGATGAGAAAACTCCCAGATTAAATTTGTAAATGTCGATAAACGATAACAGAAAGTTTGCATATAGGAGCTGATTGCAAAGGCTTTGATAGACTCTATACAACTTAATAAAACCATCTCCTGAAATATTTCTCGTCTGTTTCACTCTGACTCTTTGAAGCTGCTCAAGAAGTCGGCAAACAGACTCAAGCAGCCATAGAAAAAGCTGCGGACAAGGCCACGGACACCATCAAGGAGTTTGGACAGAAACTGGAGACCAAATGATCCCCTAAAAAATGTTGTCGCTGAAAAAACTGGAGCCATCTTTTTTGATCATCCAGGCTTTAGACCAGAGATAATGTTGGGATGGAAGTATGTTGGCATCAGAAGAAAACACATACAGAGTATGAATATACCTAGATACATATATATATATACATATATGTATCTGACATTCCAACAGAAATCTTTATAAATTGTCTTTTTTATTTTCCTCTCACCTTTTTCCATCTGTTTTTGTTGGTTTATCATAGATATTATAGATGTGTCTATTTTGGGAAATAAAAACAGATACCAACTCATTTCTCAGGTTTTTTAAATGTGATATGCTGCCACACACACTGGAGAGATAACACTGTGAGTAACTGCATCCTGTTTTTTGCACCGCAGAGACTCTCCACGGTCATTATTACCAACACATTGCAGAGAAGATGGCCTTTGGCAGGCTGATGGCTCCTGATGAGAATGTGATCAGAGCTGTCTACCTTGGCCCTCAGCAGCACACCTCCCTCCATCACACAACGTGGTTGCTAGGCAACAGATCTCTGTGGCGGCCAGGGATTGGTGGAGGCCTTTGAATTAATGGTGAGAATACTTCTGTCAGTACAGAGTGTTCTGGCCAAACTGCAGCCCACTGCTACAGTGAAACCAAAAAAGGAAAGATTCTCCAAAATCTGGGAAATATATAGAATAATTTCCTCTGTCCCACACAATTAGTCGAGACGAGCAGAATTACTGAGGCTCTAGAGAAATGCGCATTGCAAAGCAGAGAGGTTGGAGGGAGGAATGAGTATGAAAGATGTGGTGGTTTACAAGTGTTTGTTTGTGTGGGAGGCACAGCTCTGCTTCCTCCAGGCTCCTTCAACTGATATCCCCTGTTCTCCTTTTATATACTCTCACTGCTGCAACAGTATACTTATTTTCACTAAGATTTCACAAATTTCCTCCACAAAACCTGACTTTGCTTAACTCTTCAGGACATATAATGAGCCTGTGGTGATCTGTCTCTATACAACATCATCTGGTTAAGAGGAACAGCATTTTTGATCTCTTCAGCCTATTAGTTTTACTACAATTTCACATTGATTTCTTTATTCTGGCAGTGGTCAAATGAAATGTGGCCTTCATAGACACAAACATTGCTGTTTCACTTAAATGTAGTGATGCATTATCAAGAAGAGTAATCCCTCGTCTGCATACTTCACCCTCCCTTCAGAAGTCCTCACACTGATCAGCTGTAGTGACATGAAAGCTTTTATATCCAGTTTATGCCTCCTCTAAAATTTCTCCAGTAGAGCAAGTTCAACAATTCACAGGTTTAATCTCTTTGCACACAGTTGCCATTGTGTTGCTATGAGAACCTGGAGTTAATTACTATGATTTACTGATGATTAGAGAGCTGAACAGAGATTTTGTCATTACATTACCACACACTGCCAGCACCCGACCGTGGTTTCCAGGGAAACTGGAAATGTGAAGCTTTTCAATAGACACAGCCACAGCTTAAAGAGCGAGGATTGCCTAAGATAGATTCTTCTAGAGACAAACCTGGAGCCACTGCAATCACTATCAATCAACAGTGGAGGTATACGGACAGATGTGGGTCCTGATCGACGGTGAGATGACCCAAATTTGAGAGAGAGTTATGGAGAGACTTCAGTCTGACTTAGGCTGCTGAGGTATGTCTCTTACTCACGATTTCCTACAATTTGTCTTATCCAGTTTGTTTTCAGAGTTCAAATTTGACAAATAATCTGGATTTCTGTGCATGGCTTTTTAATTTTTCTGATGGGCTTATAGATGAAAACACATCTTGAATATGAACTATGTGGATATATATTTTAGGGTAGTATATAATACTAATAATAAATATCCCATATTATCCCATATTACAGTGTCCTGTAGTGCTAAATAAGCATGTGAATAATTTACATCAAGTAGTAGCAATGATGTAACTTGGTGATATGTCAGTGTTTGACATCGATAGCGTATGAAGAAATATTTTTCATCACACATACGAACCTTCTCTTTTTTTCCCCGCTACTCATGCTGGGGCTTGTTGTTATAGTTACTGATTATAAACTGCACAAACAGTGTGTCAGTGCTGTGTTATGCTCTGCAGGTATCCCACCACTTTAATGCAGAGGCAAAATGGGAAGTCTTAAGGACGAGATGAGAGGTCTCAGAGAGGAGCACAAGCCTTGCGAGAAGACAGATGATGGAGAGCGTCCAGGCGGCTCCGATGGCAACGCTGTGCCGAAGGGACCTCAGATAAACACGAGTCAAGAGGCAACAAGTCAAGCGGACTGTGAGACAGAATTTCACATGAATGCCAGCCACGTTGAAGAGGGAGACAAGAATCCAATATCCAAAGATCAAGAGCTTTCAGGAGAGGTTTATGACAACACAGGCCAATCAGACTCTAACAGAGTTAAAGTATCGGATGCCACCTCTCAGCTACAACAGCCTGAAGCTGATAACATATCAGCAGCTCCAAGTAACGACACAACAATCACTGACAAGTTCCTGAGTGATGGAGAGGGACAGGTTCAGGAGGAAATGTCTGAGGATAAAAACATGGATCATGCCAGAGAAAAAGAGGCAGTAGTAGAGAATATCCTGGTGCCTGTACCATCAACTCCAAGTTGTGATCCACGTTCCCCGGCTCCTGTTGGCCATCAACACATGCGTACACAGGTCAGCTTGGAGGTGGTCCAGTGTTGCTCAGCAGCCACAAGCCCCATGACGCCTCCTGAGGGCGGCCATTCCTTCTTTTTTCCAAGCTCTTTTGGGAAATCTGGAGCTGTGGGTACTGACACCAAAGATGCCGAGCTACAGGTGGGTCAGCAGGTGGAGTTCTGCTCTGTTGCCACGTCTCCCATGACCCCAAAGACACCATACACCACGGCTTTTCCAGAGCTTATCGGGAGAGATACAGCACAGAAGGAGGAGAGAGTGAAACAGAGTGAGGAGCAGAGGGAGAGGGGCCAACAAGAGAGTCTCCCTGCAACAAAAAGTCAGACAGAGGCTGAGTCAGAGATAACTGGAGCTTTGAAATTTACCACATCAAAGGAGCTGAGTGAGGACTTCAGCTCAAATGCATCTCCAGAGAGCTCTGCCAGCTGCCCTGCTGCTGGGTTAATAGATTCACAAGAAACTCTGGAGGATAGTTCTCAGCAATGTAAGCAGCAGAGGATGGGAAGTATGGATCAAGACATTACAATCCTGGTGACCCACTACGGCAATAATGAGGAGGAAGAAGAAGAGTCATCTTCATATCCCACAGCGCCAGATATGGTCAAAATAGATGAATATGAGGAGCTTGGAGAAAGCAACAGTGAAGTGAAGACAGAGGATGGAAAGGAAAGTGTCTCCAAAGAAACTGTTGCTCCTGATAACGAGCAGGAAGCAACCTTTCCACAAGACAAAACCAATGAAACTGCTGTTTCTGCTTGTGATGAAGCAAAATCAGACGTGAAAGTTGACAATGGTACATGTGAGGAGCCCAGAGATGTTTCAGTGACAAAGCCTCCGGTGCCTGAATCTCCAGCTCCCTTTGGTTGCCACAATATTCGTACACAGGTAAGCCTGGAGGTGGTGCAGTGTCAGTCGGCAGCAACCAGCCCCATGACCCCTCCTGAAGGGGACCATGCCTTCTACTTCCCCAGCTCCATCGGGAGGTGCTCAGCTGTGGGTGCAGAGACTAAAGACGCTGAGCTGCAGGTGGGCCAGCAGGTGGAGTATCGCTCTGTCGCCACAGCACCTATGACCCCGAGAACGCCCACTGTCACAACTTTTCCTGAGATCAGGAAAGGAGCTAGCATAGAGGAAAAGATAGTGGAGGAGGAAGAGGATAAAAATGAGCAGGTAGTGCAGGACAAAGAGGAAGTAGTTAAAGAGGAAGAGAAAAAGGTGGAAGCAACTGAAGACGACACCAAGGAGGCAAGAAATTGTAAGGAAAAAGCTGAAGAGCCGGTGCAGGAAGTGAGCTGGGACGAGAAGGGGATGACATGGGAGGTGTACGGGGCAGTAGTGGAGGTGACTGTGCTGGGCTCAGCCATCCAGAAACACCTGGAGAAACAGGTGAAGAAAAGGCAGCCCTCCATGCCTCCCCCTCCACCGCTCAATCCCTCGGCCATGCCCCTGACTTCAGAGTCCACTCAGGGGGGTTCAGGTAAGAGCCGAGCTGGGAAGAGAGGAGACCGGGATGGGGAGGTGAGCAGACGCAGACGAAACCCCTTTCGTCTGATGATGGAGAACATGCAGCAGCCACATTGTTGCTCCAAAGCCCATACCACCGAGTGATGTCAGAATCGAAGAAGCAACGACAACGGCTGGCTGAAGAGAGAACAAACCCTGTGCTGGAAAATCAAATATATGATGAATGATACAGTGCATGCACTGGTGTACTTCAACATGGCAGTGTCTGGAGAAGCAAATCACCTCCTCACACAAGACGGAAAAGCACAAAAGCATTTACTACATACACCTTTTCTCAAGGAGCATTGATCACTGAGAGTCAGCCATACAAGAAGGGTTTTTTTGAAGTTCCATGTTTCCACGTTTGAAAAAATGAGACTGATATATCAGCGTCATCGTTAGCTTCTCTCCTTTAATGTTTTTCACCCAGACCATGCAACAGTCCATGAGTCACGTTAGCTGTTGATCCTTTTTTTTTTTTGAAGGCACCTCAGACAATACGAAGCCATGGTAACCCTTCTCCTGGTTGCTCGACACAGCTTCGACAGAGAGAGACGATAGCAGAGTGACAGTTTTTGATTGAGAGTTATTTATTTTGAGAATGTATGGAAGTTATAATTGGGCCTAAATGTTGCCTTGATAGGTGTATAAGAGGGGAGGGCAGGCTTTTGTATGTCTTATATTCTGCTTTTAGATTTCACACAATGTTTTGAACTGTTTGTATTGTGACAAGTATAAAAATGTACTGATGGCGAGCACAATCACAACCATTTGAGACAAGTAATAACTCCTGGTATGAGGGTATTTTCAGTTATTACTACTTATTGTATTTCAATTACATTGTTAGTGATTAAGTTGTAAATTATGTGATGAATCTTATTTTAAATGTGTTTTAATTCAGCTGTTACAGTGTCGGTGATGTTGGTGTTCACACATTAACTTCATACAAGTGGGATCAAATCCACATTTGAAGAAAGTGATTTTATTCTCACAGATTGCACTTGTGATGCATTCATTTAGACATCAGTAAAAAAAAAGAAAAAAGAATAGATCTTTTCAGTCTGCTGCTTATAGGAAGTCATACTGCATGAGGTTCTATTTCAGCAACAAGTATCCTGAACCCCAAGTAAACACTGACATATTTATGCATAAGATTAAACCTTTTGGCTGATGCACAGTCATAAATAAGAATTTCATTCATACATAATTCATACATTATGCAATATTTTTCTTTTTGGGGGGGGTTTTCTTTCCAGTAGCATTAGCTGCAACAAAAATTAGCATTGTGTGACTTACCTTATAATACAGTTTATTTCAAAGCAAACCAAACAGTTTTTAAACCATCGCTTAATATATTAACAAAAATAAAGTGATTCAAAATGTGCAACAAACAGTTGTTTTGTTTGCTTTCCCTTTGCTTCTGTTTGATGCTTTGCTTTCAAGATACGATTTGTGTAAAGACAGTTTTAAATGAAGAGTTTGAGAGAATTTTGCTAATTTGCTGTCTTTCTCTTCTGAAAATTAGATGAAACGGTTTGTAGCACTCTCATGTCTTTGTGCTAATTACATAAAGACAACACAGGAGGGAACTGGCTTACTTTAGCATTAAGCTGGAAACTCTGTCCAAAGTTTTCGATGGTTTTGTACAGATTAAAGCTGTTAGCTGTTTCTCCTGTTTTCTGATCTTAATGCTAAGATAAGTTAAACATCTCTTGGCAGTGAGAGTCTACTCCTCTAACTCAGCGGAGCAGAGAAGTATATTTCCTATAAAGCAATATAAGAATAGTTCAAACAACCCGCTGGACAAACAAAACGGTTCTCGGTTGAATACCTAACCCAGTTTCCATGAGACCAATACACTATGTTGTATCATTATATTGTTTTCATGGAGTAACGCTTCCGATTATGGCTTTGTGTTTTGTTCTTCCTTGAGTTGTATATTTACACAAAACTAACCCAACACTTGAGATGCCATGAGTTTCACACATTATAAAATCATACAGAAGCGAGGGCTAATGAAGACACAAGAACTTCATTCATCAAAATCTCTGGTTTGGTCAGCCTGATTACAGAGAAGCAAAATACGGCCATGTGAGGCCTGTGATCAGTCCCTCCATCCATTATTTCCATCACAGGTCTGTAGTGCTGAATGCAAGGTTATCAAATCCCTTGCTAGAGTTGTTCGAGCCTTTCCTCTGCCCCCGCTGGGCAAGCGCTTCACCCAGAGGCTCAATGTACTCTGGTGGCCTGTTGTCCTGTTCCTCCTCCTCAATCATCAGCTAATGAGGGGCAGACAAGTTTTACAATTAAACCGTACTCTAATGCATAAAAAGGAAGATGGACTTTAAACCCAATGAATGAAATTTAAATTTGTAGTTAAACCCACCATGTTAGATTTTGTTTCCTTTTCAGAAAAGCTCATGTCATCTCTGCAGTCCAGGGAGTTCATGCTTTAGTGGAAAAAAGAAAAACAATTTCCAATGAGCACACTTAATAATTTCTGAAAGAGAGTACTTCGCTAATCAGTGTGTAGGCTTTTGGTTTAAATATATGTCACATGCCAGTGTCCATCACAGTATGCTTTGGTGACCACACTGGGACAAAATGTTCAACTGGAAACTTTCCCAGTTTGTTAACCAGCACTGCTACAGAGCTTCTCCCTGCGCCATCACCGTGTCAAACTTAAGTGACGGAGCAAATAACTGTTTTGAGTCACAGAGGGCTTTTCTTTACCTGACTTTGTCCACATCTGAACTCTCCCCGTCTAGCCCCAGGATCATGGCTGTGTCAATGTTGAGGTTGAGAACAGGGTTGGCCCTGTTGATGAATGATGACATACACAGTCAGAGATGTATTAGATTTCATATTAGTTTATCTTGTCTGTTTTGTTGTCTTCTCACCCCTCCATGGTGTATTTGTTGGTCCCAGGTACCATAGCGCCACTTTTCTGGTTGTCAGAAGTCACCATGGATGCAGAGTTCATGGCTTTAGCTGCCCTCAGCTTCCTCCTGTAGCTGTAGTGTGAAGTGAGTCAATATGTTAACAGACACAGTGCCTCACATAGATGCCTTTGTATCAATGTTACCTTAAAAACTTGGAAATGTGGCTTTACTGGGATACACTTAAGTTAACTGTCTTTAAGTCTGTCTTTAACTTCATCACAATTCCTTTTTCTTACTTTCTGCGAGTGCACAGCAGGGATGTGGTGAGGACAGCCAGCACGATGACGAGGCCTCCCACCATCCCCAGCAGGATGTACTTCAGAGGGTCTGTGTCTGGTTCGTTCACAACAGCCGTCCCCTTAAACAGAAGGAATAAATCTATCTTTATTGTATTGTTATTTGTGGAACTATATTGTTTCACTGACCTTTTTGTCTAACAATACATTTCTGAAACATTTATTTACAAATTACACTGAAATATAAACAAGGCTTAGGGTTACAATTTGACTATTTTAAGAACATGAACATTATTGTGCAAAGAATTTCTCTGTCATTCTGATTTTTATTTGTTTGTTATAGTAAAATATAATAAATTATAGTAGTGATTAATCAAAATGTACTGCACTGTAACTCCTGTTTAACAGTTCAGCTGAACAAAATAAAGCGCAATAATTCATGTAGCAAATATCTCTAATGCTCATACTTGTTTCAGTTCACAGGACATTCAACCTGAGGAAATGTGCCTCCTCAATGTTGTAAATCAGAGACAGCAAGACCAAAACAAGACAACGACAACCTGGAGCAGTGCTGATATTGCTATAATTTGATTTGAAATGCACTGCCACTACAGTGGAAAAGTGAGCATCAGGTGAAAAACTGATCAAAAACCCTTTCAAAGATTTACAAGAGGCTTGTCATGTACCTCTCGTAAAGTCGATCGCGTAACCTGAAGAAGGCATAACACAACAGGAAAGAGACCCATTCAGAAAATAAAAAACTCTGCAGCTGCTCATACTTACAATGTTCTTGAGGCCAAGCTGTCCCAGTACAAGATAGTGTTCAGGATCAGAGAGCATCTTTTCCACTTCACTAGAGGTGAGAGCAGTCCCATTGGAGTAGACGAAATATGCCACTACGATAGTGTTACCTGTCGCCCTGAGAGAAGAACACAACTTATTACATGTTTCAAATAAGTGTTTCAAAACAAAAATCATTTATTGTCATCTGCCTTTGTGAGAGTTTAAGTTTTCATTTCAACAGACTGACTGTTTACAGGAACACTGGCACCACCTAGTGGACAACAACCTGTGACCACGAGTGAAAATCGGAGGATTGTTTTGAGCTCCTGTAAGCACCAGCCATTATGGTCTGCATCTGTCTTCATATATGGTATAATTTTTTTTATTATGTATGGTGATTTTTATTTATGAGAAAAGGAACTTGCCTGGATGCTGCAGAAGTGTCCGACTTGATCGCAACAATTTCCACAGCAGCCTTGGTGGCAGCAGTAAGTGCCCTGGAAATATACAGACCGGAGAACAGTCACAGATGAGGAACAGGAGCAAGTGTCACCTAGTAGAAAAATTAATACACTGCCTGTCATCAGGTTCAGAGTTTACTAAAACACAGTAAAGCAAATGTACCTGATGATTTCATTTAGGTTTTTTTCAACTTCATCTAGCGAAGACGTGAATTCAAGTTCAACTTTGTATGATTCATCCACTGTGAAAATCTACAAAATAAAAACAAGAGAGGTATTATTAACATATGCTGACGTCTCAGTGTCTGTCTGGGTGTCTACAACACAGGCAGGATAACCCTTCACAGTGTGTCTTGAATAAAAGTCCAGCTATGTGATTTCAGTCCCTCACCTCCAGTGTGGTGCTGGTAGAGAGGCCGCCGACATCAGTCGCAGTTACTGTTACCAGATACTTCCCTTTTAGTTTCATATCAAGCCCCTCGGTGGTCCTGTGGGAAGTGTAAAGAATCGTCAGTATATTTACACAGAGTCAAGTGTCTTTGTGGTTGTTTTGTGTTTCTTTGTCAACACTTAGCATCCTTTATAGTCATTTTATGTCTCTTTGTGGTCATTTTGCTCTGTACTTGTTCTATTGACACCGACAAACATAAGTATTCTCCACAGGCTCTGCATGTTTAGAGCAGAATAAGACACGGTAGCAAGATGTTGATGGGTGACTTTGTACTTACTGAATGATTCCAACATATATGTCCTTTTGCTGTGTGGTGACGGCCTCAAACAGCATCCTCATGTCGATAGTTTGATTGTTGGTGTTCTCAAACCGGACTGCTGCTACTTTAAACTCAATCTGACGATTTACTGCAGAGTCACGGTCTGTAGCCTGAGAGCAGCAATAGATACGAGCAAATATATCAGGACATCTCTCATTGACAAGCTGAAGTCATGTGTTTTTCATTCATACTCACCGTGACTCCTGCTACTGATGTCCCCTTATTTGCGCTTTCTGACACCACAACTAAAATCCAAAGGAGGTCAATCAGAATGAAACTTTATGATGTTGACAAAACAGACAAGCCAGCCAAGAAATTCTACAGTAGTTTTACTATTGTTCAAATTTAAAAAAGATTGCTGTTTTATAAACTTATAAATACTGCTACCTCTAATAGTGATAATAATGTTTTTACATAATTTTCTTTGACATTCCTCTGAACTAAAAGTGGATGGATTAAATCCTGACAGCCACTGAGCTCAAATGTCAGCAGAGGAAATTCACTGATTAAGAAGGAGTGGTACAGTTAAAAGCCCTGGACGAAATCAGTTTGAGATTGCTTTCTCAAAAATTTCTCATTCTTATTTTCTTAAAAAACTACTGAAAGTTGTGGCATTTTGTTTTGTTTTCTTTCCACAGAACACATTAGCCAACCAAAATGAGAACATAAACAGTTTAAAAGCTGACAAGCCGAAATAAAAAATGCAGCTTCACAGTCACGTACTCTCAGACACACACTCACCAAACACAGAGTCTGAGTAAATGAATACTGGGGCGTTGTCATTGATGTCTTCAATGTTGATCACCAGTTGTCCTGAAATGATTTAAAAATGGAGGTAAGGTGATGTGATAACCACTCTGTAAGCCTTGATTTAACTGCTTTTATTTGATGCTCTTATGCTTTTCTGTCTGTAAATAGCCACGTGCTGACCTGTTGTCACGCTGCTGTTCTCTCCTTTCTCTGTAAACTCATCCACTACCTGAGCCTCTATCACCACCTGGTCACATTGTTCATAATCCATTACATTCTCTGGGTCAATTCGGACTTCTCCCGTCAAGTCCAGGATAAAGTTGCTGCAGGGTGTCAGAGAGCCGTTGCATCTGCATTTCATAGATTCCAGCTCATAGATCAGTGAGTGGTTCCCATCTTTGTCATGACCTGTAAAACTTCCGATGACCCCAGCGATGGTGGTGTTCTCCTTCACTGTCACTGGCGCTGTTGGAATGAACTCAGGCCTCTCATCGTTCACGTCCAACACGTTCACCTCTACCACTACTTGAGCTTTCTTTTGTTCCAAATCTGTTGCCTCTACCCGCAGGTTGAATTGCTTGCGAGCACTCTCGTAGTCCAATTCAATGTCTGGGTCCACGGAGATGACTCCCTTGTAAACCCCTCCCTCCACTGCAAAGCTGCGAATGATGAAGCTACCAAAGCTTCCATCAATGATGCTGAAAGAAATGCGATTAAAGTCCGTCGTCTGGTCCAAATCTTGAGCGAAAACAGAACCAACATATGCACCTGATCGGATGGAAAAATACAATTACAATCTGGCCACGCGGTCATGCACGCTTGAAAGTGCTTTGATAAAACTGATGCTGACCTTTTTCGCCTTCTTTGACTGAGAATGTGTAAGAGGTATCATTAAACTTTGGTGTGTTGTCATTGACATCCTGGGATACATAAGAAGGGGACTGTTAACACTTTGACCAGGAGTGGCAGCATGGAGGAGCAACACAGCACCAATAATTTGCCTTGGACTTACCTCTATAGTGATGATGACTGTGACCATAGTGGACAATTGAGGAGTACCCTTGTCAGTAGCAGTGACATTGAGCTCAATCCTACCGTTCAGCTTTGGGTCCAGGGCCTCACGATCAAGCATGCCCTTGTTTGTCAATACACCGGTGTTTGGGTTGATAGTGAAGTTATCACTGTACCTGCTTGGTACAATTCCGTACACTACTTGGCTGTTCACTGTATCCGAGTCATCTGCATCAGTAGCCTGTCCAAGGGAGAAATGTTAAGAAACTGAATTTTTTTCTTGATACTGAAAGTACACTACAATGCCATAAGTACGTGAATACCCATTTCTGGGCGATAAAGCCGAGCTCACAGTTGGAGTAACAGTTTATGCTTAAGGTATTAGACAGGGTTCAAGCCAGGAATCTGTGCTGGCTAATCAAGATCTTTCATGACAACTAGAAAACTAGAAAATGTAAATGAAATATGTTCTTTTTTGGACCGATCTTTGTGCTTTGCTATTTTGAAGCAGGAGAAGCACAAACTGCTTATGTGAAAAATGTTGTTTAAAGCTCCACAATGTCAGCAAAATGACATGTTGATGTGGAGTTAGAAAGGCATGTTGGTAGTCAAGTTACATTGCAATGAAACTTAAAGAAATCACGTTCTCTCACAGTTACCTCTATCTTTAGCTCAAAATGGCCACCCTCTTCAACAAACACCAGGTAAGAGTCTCTGTTGATGACTGGAGGCTGGTCATTGATGTCGGTCACAGTGATCTCCAGCACTGCGGTGCCAGGCTTGCCGTCTGTGTCTCTGGCTTGCAGAGTTGCTGAATACAAAGATCTGACCTCACGATCCAACAGAGTTTGGTTTTTCACATAAATTGTGCCCATATGTGGCTTCACGTCGAAATATAGTAGTCTGAAACACAGACAGAGACTGTGTCAGGGGTGTGGCTCTGTTTGCTTGACAGTAAAAGGTATAGAGTGATTCAAGGGGAGACATACATGCTGTCTGGAAGAAGTCTGTAGGTGAGCTTGCCTTGATCCATTGTATCAGGATCCTCTGCCTGAGGTAGAGTGAAAAAAAGGATATGTGCTCATTTGAGTGTCATTTAAGAGTTTCTTACATATGAGTTTAATCTGTATGAGTACTCCAGACAGTAAAGGACTTACAGTAATATTTGCTATTATTGTTCCAACAGGAGCGTGCTCAGTTACATTCAGCTTATATGTGTCCTGTGGGAACCTGGGGCTGTTGTCATTGGTGTCCTTGATGGTGATAGTAACTGTAGCAGTGGACCTGGAGCTGGTTCCTGCATCTATTGCAATCACCTGCATACAAGCACAGGAAACACCTCAGACTGGTAAAGTGCTTTCTAAATTACAAATATGACCATTTAAAGATAAAAGATGTTGCTAATGTTATTGTCACAGGTTTATAGTGTGTAACTGTACATACATTTAAAACCATTTCCTGTTTTTTTTCAAAATCCAGTTTTTGAGGCTCCTTGACCAGAAGCTGAACGACGCTGTCTGAAATGGTAACCTGAGGTTCCACAGCAAACACGTCCTTGTCAGCTCCCTCCAGGATTAGTTGAGTTCTGGAAATCTGTACCAAACCAAGGAAGATGATTTAAGAATGAATTTAGGAACTAGTCACATATCATACATGTAGTATAGGAAAACCTCATCTGTTGAAGACCTTACCGAATCCAGATCTCTGATCGTCATGTTGATGGGAATAGACCCTAATGAGTTTTCAAAGACCTCTCCTGTAAAGTGGCTAGCCTTTACACAGGAGAGCTCATCTCCTGAGCCTTCACATTTGTAAAACTCAGGGATGTTGTCATTGATGTCGATGATGTCAATCTGTACATTTGCTGTGGTGCTGGCTTCAACCCCATTGATGTTCGGTTTTGACTCCTTAGCCTAAAATTGAACAAAATAGACTAATAACATTTGCCAAAATAAATATTACCGATTAAAACAGTTGTGTGTGTGCTGCTTGTAGCTCACACTCAGATGTTTCATAGAAAGATTTCTGTATGTACTTGTATAAATCCATGTGTCTGAAGCAGACATCATTTCTCAGTTTTATCTTCACAGGCAATTTCCTGTGTACTTTTATGGGTGCGTATAACCTCGCTCTCACAAACCCCTTTTCTGCTTTCTCGCCTTTATCTCACACGATAAAGACACTGAGCCTTACTTCCTGGGTACTATTTTCATGAGTTGAGCAGACACCGGTGACTGTCGCCCCACCTTTTGAATGTGCTCTTCAAAGTGAGAGGAGACCCCTTTAGAATATTTCTACTTTCCACTCTAATTTTGATGCAATACACAGCTGTAGACGCAAGGTTAGTAAAATCTGTCTACCAGCATCTCAATGGCTTCCTTGTGTAATATCTTGTTAGCTTAATCCACACACAGCCAGAAATGTAAAAACTTGTGTGCTCAGACACTTTTATGGTCAGTTGTGCTACATCATTGTTGTTGACACTGCGAGGTTCCCAGGCAACCAGTAGAAGTAGGTTAGAGGTGGACTTCTTGTTTCCTTTAAATCTTTTGGATGGGAAATGTCACATTTAAAACACAAAGTTGTGGAAAAGTCTGATACAGTGAAATTATTTACAGAGGAGGCGAGTGACGTAATACCAGACAAAAATAGACAACCTGTACCTTTATAGTCAGGGTAACAGTGTCACCAACAGTTTCTCTGTCAATTGTTGACATAACAGATATGACGCCACTATCGCTTGAGATTTTAAATAGTCCATTTACTGAGGAATCTGTAAAACAATGTGGAAGAAAAAAAACATTCCTTACTCAATCAGTGCAAACAGCAACAAGTTTTTCGAACATTTTTTTTTAAATTGATGAGGCTCACTTTCAATGCTATAGATAATAGCGTCATTCACTCCTGTGTCCTGGTCCCTGGCAGTGACTTTTAACACAGACTGGCCCTGACAAAGAAAACAAAAAACTGTTAAAAGGTCTTCTCATTCCCACACAAGGCATACCACATTATGATTTGGACAAATATATATGTTAAAACCTTAGCTACTAAGCTACTTGAGCAGATTTCACACAAAGAAATGTAAAGATAAGTAACAAGTAAGTATTAAGACCAGAATATGTTAACATAATGCTTGTAAAATCTTTGTTTTCTTTTCATTCACTTTTTGAAAATCAACATCAGTCCAGTTCAACACATTTCAGATGCATCACTCTGAATGAAATCTATCAGCACTTGCCTCAGGAGCATGCTCTTCAACTTTCCCTTGGTAGGGAAGACCAATGAACTGTGGGTCGAGGTCTGCGACGTCCACAACCGTAATAAAGGAAAAAGTGATACTTGAGAAGTACTTGGTTTCATTAAAAAAACAACGGCCTCCACCATCCTGTTAGGAGACATACAGGAACCTTAGATTTAAAATATTTAAGCTACTGGTTAGCTTAGCTTAGCATAAAGCAAATATGGAAACTTCCCAAAATGTCAAACTACAGGAACCTTAAGATTATGTTAATGAGAGTTTGCATAGAGGATTATGGCATCGTTCAAAGTTTCAGTGGATGCTTTACCACAAGTTCCACTTACCCTTAGTTACAGCAAGTATTATTAAATGCAAGAATTGTGAAACTGAAACTCACCTAGAAGCATAATACTTACAGTTGCATTAATCTTTAGTGAATAGTAAGTGCTCAGTTCAGTGTAATTTAGAGATCCAGCTAATTTGACTTCACCATTTGCATGCACAATGCTGAATAGGTGAGATCCTTCAATTGGAGTTACCTAAGAAATACAGTGCAAATAATAAGTCAATTCATTTTGAGGACCATAATCTTAATCAATTGCCTGGTTAACAAAGGACTCTTACTTCTTCGATACTGTATTGCACAACACCAGCACTTGAAGTGTCTCTATCAGTGGCCTGCACCCTAAACAAGGAGGCACCTATGGGTGTATTCTGGATAAAAAGAAATGGGAGAAAATAAAAATCACCCCATGTAAGGTCACTGTGACATGATAATCAGCACATTGATTCTTTCTTCCTCACAGACAGTCATTACATTGTTAACTGAAATTATATATGCTAACAACATAACTTATGCTAGAGTGGAGAAACTGATAGGTTAAGAGAACTTTTAACAAATGATAAGATGTTTAACTTACTTCTGGGATCTCAATATCATATGAAGACTCCTGAAATATGGGTTTGTTGTCATTGGCTTCTGCTAATATTATATTTATTTCTGCTGGCGTCTGAAAAACATTATATGGTGTACTCTATTAACATAATGAACACGGTAATATGAAATGACAGATTGACTAACTGTAATGATGTCTTACGTACCATATTGGGACCATCAGAGACAACGACACCAAGCTGCATTAAATCATCACTCTAAGATTTAAAAAAAAAAACCCCACAAGAAAAGAAATGTTTAAAAAAACATATACAGAGAATCAAAATGAAACCACTGAATGGTCTATACTCCCAACACAACATACCTCTCTATCTAGCTGCCTATAAACTGTTACCCTCCCAGTGTTTTGGTCAACTCTGAAGTATCCAGCATTGGGTCCATTGATTGAATAAGTCAAAGGGTCATTGTCTGCATCTGTTGCATCAATAGTGAACGCAAGACTACCTGTAAAAACACCAGTGGGTCATATATAAATGTGTGCAGTATTTGTTGAGGTCTAATGTCACAGAGTTAAATAAAAACAGCTTTCAATATTTAACACACACACACACACATACCTATAGGGGTGTCTTCGCACACAGTGAAAACAAAAGTGTTGATAACAGGACTGGTATTTGCTGTGAAAACACGTAATATATGAAGAGTGTTAGGTAGTGGAATAAAGACATAATGACAATAACATAAATAAATGTACTGAATACTCACCATTAGCTATGCTGTTAAGGCACAACAGGCACAACAGGCACAACAATATATCTGCTGGAAACCCCCCCATGTCTATATGAGGAAAATGGGAACTCTAATTAGTACAGCTGACACAAGTAGGCCACTCACTGATCACTAAATCAGCAGAAAATTAGTTGCCCACTATTTTAATAATCCATGAATTGTTAATTATGCAGCGAAAAGACAGTAGGAGCGAACCACCGCGTTAGTGGCTCTGTGCGGTTGTCCTTCAACAAGGTGTTACTTTGAGCTAAATGCTGAGGTCACTATGCTACCATGCTAAGATTTACCAAAACGTCAACTTCACAGTATGTCAGGGGATCACTAAAGTATGTAGGATTCATACTCTTGTGACCATTGAAGTCTGAGCAAATGTTTAAGGAGCTCAAGGCTGAAGGTTGTTGAATCCTTTCAAAACCTGAATAACATATGATATTTCAGTTTGGCAGACTGACCAACGTTGCAGTCCATTAGAGCCAGGCTAAAATTCATCATCAGCTCTGGTCTAAGCTTCTCAAAAGTGAGATTTTGCCGCTTTTCTTTGATTTCTATAATTATGAGTTAAACAAAATTTGTTTTGGACTATTGGTCGGACAAAACAATGTCTTTACACAATGTGACGATATCACATTGAAATCACAAAACTATTTTCTGACATTTCATAGACTTAATGATTTGTTAATTATTCGACAGTAATTATTGTAAATAGTTGTGATTCTTCTTGTGAGGAAAATAGACAGTTTTATCAAGTAGATCTCCCTTTCATTCATTTATTTATTTAATCTGTCTCACTTCTCTACACAAATAAAGATAAAGATATAGACACTGATATTAATAGCCAAAACATTCCTCTTGGTAAAACGGCATCAGCACATTGATTCACACGTATGACCTACCAGGATGTTTTCAGTTTTGCTGCTGGACAAAACACATTAAGTCTACTTGGAGGTAATCACACAGGGCAGACAACTGGTACTGCCTCGATTGATATAGGCTGAAATTTAACAGTATATTAGATATTGCCACACCAAAACTGGCATGAGTTGTCAACACCTGCTGTGACATCACTGAGCAGAGTGCAGTAACAGATTGAAAGTTTGATTAGAGAAAGAGCTGAGTGACTCCAACTTTCTGCCCTGTGTGATTTAATACTGATAATGTTGAAGGTAGAGCAGAGGTAATTAGATTGGCATCAAATTGGAATATGTCATTATCTGTTCTCCAAAAAACTTGCACAGTATATTATGAAACATTTTGATGAAACGTGAGCCACATAGGAAAACATTATGTGGACCTGTTTGCAGTTTTTTCCTTCACTTGGAAACAGAGCTCATTCATTTCATTCGAGTGAAGTCCACCTTCAAGAGGCCAAATTCAAGTTGGAAATATTACAGTTTGCTCTCTGGGCTGATTCTCTTTCATGATTCAGTTTGCAATTTTTTTTACAGAACCTTTATTCAAAGAATTGTCCATTTAGGATTTAACAAACACTGGCTTTATTTTAAGGTTTTTAATAATTGATTAAGGCTGAGCTTTTATGGGACTGACTCTAGTTTCTCTGTTTATACCTCATGTTGGGACAAAAGACAATTTATATCTGATTTTCTGTTCAACTTTGGATGTCATGAGCAATGTTTCATTTATAATAAATATAACAGTCAACAGTTATGTAATGTAGTGACTTTAAGAGATATATCATTTTGGTATCTTCATGCTTTTAAACATGTTTAAAGAGGAATTAGTCAGTACAATTCTAGCTGACCATCTTCCATTCTAGCTGAGCATCTGTGATACTCACCATGATAGATGGTGAAAAAAGCATCACACAGACACTTTTAAAGGTAAATTAAACTTAAAATGCAGAAGTTGAACTTACCGAACGACATCCACAGATGAGCGTCTCCTTTACTGATGTCTAGATGAGACCTTTGGCTCTTGTTCCACAAAGTGATTATCGTCAAGCAGTTGTAAACATTAATAATTAACACATGCTAGAAACGCACAGCCAATAACACAGTACTAAACGTCCTCCATGTTTAAAAAAAATCATCCCAAAGGATCATACTGAAGTAGTCGACTTTGTAAACTCCAAATATCTGCCTGGTATTTATTTCTCACACATGGTTACATTATAGCTGCTTTCGCCTGGATTGTCATGAGAGACAACTCCTCACTCCATCATTGGTTGGTCAGTCCTGCTACCAGAAACACATGGCATCGTGCCATACTGGCACACACCAGGACCCAGGAGCATCTGAACTGCTCTTTTGTTTGAGTGGACTGCTTCTGTTGTCATGGCAACAGCAGCAGTCCCTTTGCTTCCATTGAGAAAACCCGATGTGACAGCAGGCCTGTCTAAAAAGCGTCTCATCAGAATGAATCAGAGGACCAATGCCTTTTTGAGAAAGCACAGATCCATGTACTTCCCTAATGAGCTCACCCCAATAAGCCCCCCCCTCACCTTTCTGCATGTCCTCCTAATTAAAGGGCATCACACAAAAGATTATCTTCTCTTGCACTCACTGCATTCATTCATAATCAGACATTTGCCTGAAAACCAAATCACAGCCCCACACCTCTTTACTCAAACAGTATATTTTTTGTCCAGGTCTGATTTGGAAATGTGATTATTAGAATGGAGGTACACATGAACACACACTTGGAAACCAAACAAACAGGAATGTGGTGTGTGCTGCAAACATAACAGTTGTTTAGTTCAACAAGGTTATAGTTCAAATGTACTTGCTGCTCATTGCAAAACGTTCAGCTGTTTTACCGCATGTTTTAACACATGAGAGCGGCTCTGTGTGTATTTTGGGACAGCTAAATGTTGACATTTGCATTCTAACATAGTGACAATGACAATACTAACATGCTGGCCAAGTATTGTGTTCACCATGTTAACCTTCTTAGTTTGGCACTGGCTGCATGGTAGTATTTGAAAATTTGCTCAAAACAGTACAAATGAGATTAATGAGAATGTACTGGTTTTATAGATGCAAGTCATGAACCAAAGTATTGGACAGAAGGACATTTTAATGTCTTAAAACAGGATTATGGTGTTAATTAGGGCCAACGAATTGATATATTCTGTCCCAAATATCATGAAAAAAAGTATGACAGTTGGTCAGGCTGGTGAATAAACTCTCTATTTTACCACAGGAGAACCTTATTGTGAATATTCACTTATGTGAGTAGAATATGTGGAGGTAAACAGCCAAAGGTAAATGTCAATAGACTACATGAACACTATTCAATACTCATAAGCAAAATCAATCTAGGTATAAATGCCAGCCATCCCAGAAATCTGTCCCTAAAATCCTATCCAGTTAGACTTTGGTTTATGACTAACCACAGTGAATGCATCACACTCATACGTGACTCTCCTAAACCAGCAATAAAAATATATAAATAGGAGGGCGGGGTATAAAACACTGCCAAAGCAATTCCAGTAAACAGAAGCAGAAGTACAAAAAAAAAAAAAGAAAAAAGAAAATCTTGTATGGCTGTCAGTGTCAGTCAGGGTGTTGTCTTTCCACATTGACAATAAAAAAACAGTCCTGATAACTTATGATGCATGCTGGTTCATAAGTCCAGGAAGATAACATTGTTGTGACAGCAACGTAGGAACATAATTAATTAATTAAGTGCAGTAAATAAAAAATAACAAAAATGTTCCAGTGTGCCATGCTAATGATATGCTGAGATACTGCATGTTTGACCCCACAGTGATACTTAATAGTTACATATGATGAACAAAATATTATGCAGTATGACTTTGACCAAAGTAGTTACAATTAGCTTTATCTTGACTAGACAGAAAATTATAATGCTGTTTATATTTGGCAATATGTATAACAAAAGGCTTAGAATTTAGTAGACCTATATATAACAATAACACTGCATGATGAGCACTTTTAATGTTGCTACTTTAAACAAATATTTCTGGTGACAGCATATATGTTTTTCTTTAAGCATCTGAATCCATTTACGTTACACCGTCGATGGCTTAAATAAATATAATAAGTACTTGCTAAGGGTCGTAAATGCTGTTTGTTTTGTCTTCGTCTTTTAACCAAATTGCCCGAATACAATAGGGCGCTTTGGATACGCGACCCTGAACTTTTGAGCCAGACTGACACACTTTTTTATGTCCATTACGGTAAAGATGGCAGCATGGCGTGTGCTCTCTGCTCTGGAAATACGCAGAAATGGGGGTGTAACAGGGAACTGCAGAAACCAAAAACAACTGTGGGGCTGGATTTTCACCTCCAAACCCAAAAAGTGGCGATTGTGGAAATAATCTCGGGGGGCTACTAAACCTTAAACCCGCCTAACATGCAGACAGAATGCGGTGATAATACGACAGTCTAATGTTTAGCACCTTTTTTACAGCAGTGGTGAAATCCACGGAATGTTCCACACGGGAACAGCTGACCATAGGATGCCGCACTTAGCCTAACGAGATGTGAACATTACAAGGAAAATATCAGTGATCAGATGTTTGCATATTAACAATCAGGTAACTGCACTCCTCCTCTTGTTATTGCTTTGTCTTGGATAAGTTTTGGAGATTTACTGTGCGTGTTTACGGGAGATGGTTAGACGGGTTATTAGGGTTGTCATCCTGCTCAACCTCCAGCCCCTCCTTGTTTTGCTGCTACCGAGAGCGATGTTGTAATGTTTACATTTAGTCTGTGTTGCATACCACTACTGCTCTCCTTAGTCAGCGTTTCATTAGGTGCATACTTTTGAATGTATTCAAAAGACTCGATGTACCCCAATGCTTTGCAGCAAAGCATTCAAAGCAAAGACATTATTTATTAACTCCTGCTGGACAAATTGGGCCTGATAGGTAGCTTAAAAAGGCCTGATGAAGCTTGATAGTTCTCAAGTGCAGCATCACATACAATCTTTTGCAGTTGCATTCGCTGAAACATAGCCGAACAGTGTATGATAGCTGAGGAAGGATGTTACTCACTTGATCATGCAAGTGCAATATTACATAACTCGGTAGCTGGGTAGTACAGTAGGACACTGTGGCCTCAAGTGAGAGTCAAAACAGACTGTCGGCCACAGAAGAGCCACAGACCTTAAGGAACAGTCTTCTACAAAATAAACAATATAACCCGATGGATCACTTGAAATGTCATTTTAGTTTTGGTCGAAATTAATAAATTCATTACTATTTTTTTTTATTATTATTTCTGAAGGGAGACAGGTTGCTACATGCTTTAATTAGGAAATTCACAAACTTTGAAGTTAGATAATGCAAAAATGGACAAACAGCCAAATTGCCTCATTTAGAAACACTTTGACCATTCCGATTAACTAATAAATGTTGTTTTATAACTATAGTATTGGTGGCAGAATAAGTATTACCTTATTTTTCTTAAGTCAGAATATCACTATTGAAAAACGCTACCACTAAATGAGAGTCTTGCATTCACGATTTGCTCAAGTGTAGAGAATTAGCAGCAAAGTGCATTTGGAGGTACACATAATGCAGAATGTTCCCTGTTAATGTTGCTGAATATGACTGGATCATTATTACTAATGCATGAATATATAGCCTACATAAATGCAAATATAGTTGAGTTGCAGCTACAATTTTGATTGCTTTATGACTGTATTGTAACTCAATCTATAACAATGCATCAAACTGTTTGAACTGGTATATTAAAGCTTCGCTTGAAAAGTAACTAGCTGTTTAACTGTTGTCGTGGAGTAAAAAGTGCAATGTTTCCCTCGGAACAGTGGCAGGGAAGAAGTAGCATAAAATGGACAGACCTCGCGAAAAGTACCTTAAATTAAACCGCGCTTTAGACAATGTACTTAGTTAACATCCTTGACTACTACTTTAAAAAGCGCTGTACAGCTGCACTGTGTGCTGTAGATTGCAAGATAAAGTAAGATCAGGGGAAACAAGGTCAAAGAACTTTTTGTTCTGAGATTGGTGTAACTACAAGGCATAGGGACGTTTCGTTAAATAGTGTTTTTCCACAAGTGTCTGTTGACCCTACAACCTTTTAGGGAGCTCTGGCCCGAAGCAACAACAGGAACTGGTTGTTTTGATACATTGTAGCAAAGACTGTCTGGATGTCTGCTGTCTGTGTTTCCTGCGCGCTGATTGGTCACTCTGAAACGGGGGCGTGGTTTCGTCATAACAATGCATTTCAAGGAACGTACACGCGCCAAGGAATGTTTTCTATTGTTGGGCAGCTAACGTAATCTTTTTCTCACGTTTAACGATATTTACTGCTCAGGTAGAGGCTTCCGTTAACCAACAGGCCATTTTGTGGTTTCTGGAGTAAACGGATACCATATGCAGCAGTTGAACGCGTGCGTTAGCTGGCTACCGTTAGCAAGCTAACAACAGCTCCGTCCGACATTGTCAAAAATCAGTTTGAAGAACCTGCAGACGATTGTTCGCCGGGTAACGTTCAGTTACACTCCATCGGGTGATGGTGGTCGGTTAGAGCAGGTTACATGCAAGGACAACTTGATGGGACGCGACATTTTGGAGTCTGAACCACCTGCCATCTCCCCTTCACACCGAGCAAGCAAACTCGCTCAGAAAGTAAGATGTGGGCTCTGATGTTAACCAACTCACATTGCTTAAACCTGTCCATACAATGCTCGCCTCTATCTATGGTGTAACACGTCAACAGGGGCAGAATATACATATGTAATAGAGTAGTTGCCCTAGCTATGAACTAGCATGCTGCCTATAGCAGTTATGTGCAGCTTGTGGTTGGACAAAGCGTTAGCCTAGCCTGGCTAAAGTTAGCTGCTCTCCTTCAACAGGGGACGTCGAAGTCGCCCCGACAAAAAGAAACCAACGGCTGCCACAAAGACAACATGTGTCACTTAGGCTCTGATGTGTGCAGAGCTTTTAAATGACTTATAATATCTGGTGTTGAGGTGCAGGGCCCTCCTAAACCGTGTGGTAGCTAACGGTCCCGCTTGCCTACCAATCTTTTGTTGTTGCTTTGTCTTTAGAGCACATGGCTTTCCATGTTTTTGTTCGCGAAGGCTGCAGCGACCCCTATTTATTCCGTCCTCGCATATATCGCATTAATTACACTGTCACTTAACTCACCAGTGTCACCCAATTTACCATATTTATCCCTTTTGACAAAACATCTTTCGTTGTAGCCTAAAATAAAAATACAACTAAGGGATAACGTGTGACTAAATCGAGATCCGTTTAGGTATTTTTATTGTTGGTCAGAATCCACTCGAATTAATTGGATTTAATTATCAGCTCTTAGTAAGCATGATTAGGTACCTGACGGCATATGGTTATATGTCTTAAAGTTTGGTGGAAACATTGTCTTACGGGTGTTAAACATGTATGGACTTTGAGTTAATCATGTATGTGTGGACTACCTAGATACCTTAAGTTGTCCTCAGTGAAATTACCAACAATTTAAATGTATAATCATATAATTCACGTTATTAATCTTAGAACTAACCCCTCTGGATGTGTGGTGTAATAGCCATCTGACATGTGATTAGTGTATTCCACTTGATATCTGGTATATTTCTGAAGGTTGTGAGTGAAACTAGGTACCATCATGTTTCCTTTACCTCATTACTTCTCATAATGACTAGACCATACTTACTTGATAGATAGCTGTTAAGATAAAAAGATAGAAATGAGCTGTCATAAGAAGCTGGGTTCTAAATTTGACAATTGGTATGTTTTTTTTTCAGGGTTAAGACAATCAGAGGCAACATACAAGTGCCTCCACTGTACGGTTTCCTTTCCCAGAGTGTGACTCGTCTGCACGACGTCACCAATGCGACCATGGGAAATAGCAGTAAATAGGCTGCCACCAACAGCCCCCTTAAACCCGAGGAGGTTCCTTGGAGAGCCCTGCAACGCCCCAGTGCATCTCAGGAGAAGGTAAAATCACTGTCCCTCTGCAGGACATTTGTCTTTTAAAGATGCATTTTATTTATTTTCTCTTATCTAAATTAAAGATAGCAAAAATAAGATTCAACATCAGGCAAATGTCACACACAGAATGTGTGACTCAGTGCTTTACCTACGCAGCCGAAAAGCTTATGCACCTTTGTGTTTCCTGAACTGTAAATTAAAAATGAAAACACACTCGTTACTACTGAACACAGAGGGTCAATCTGTGTATTAGTCATCAGGTGTAATCATAACAACACACATTTTCCTGTGCAGATGTGGCATGTATTGTTCCAATGATTCCCAGAACACTCAAACACGTGTAGCATCAGAACTAGAGAAACCCAGGGGTATAATGAATCTGTTGTCTGGTGAGTTTGAAGCACTGGTTCTGCAGTGAAGTTGTGCATTTTAGATGGTTTTTATTGGAGCATAGTTCAGGAAATGGCATGTAATATTTCTATCAGATACTGTTTATTGACACAAGGTTCTGAATTAATCTTTGGTTTTTGTCTGTATGATGTTACAGCCCACCCGTGAGACGCCAGTGGGGGAGACGAGACAGACCTGTACTGCACAGTTCCCTGGTCCAGGATGAGAACTTCCATCATCTGCTTTTCTCACAACATCACCAACAGGTTCCTTTAGATGAGTCCAGACAATACAGCCACACCAGCACACCACCACGCATGCTTCACCCTGCTGCTCATCTGCCCCAGCAGAGCCCCATCATGGTGGATCTACATGATCAGGTAATACAACAAGAACAGATGAGTACAGAAGTTCTAAGAAGTTGTTTATTAAACATAATTTGTTATCTTATCAGATTGAATGTATTCATCAGTACGTGTGCAGATTTAATCGGGAACTTACAGGCAGTTTTCTCCTGGTATATCATGAGGTCTTTTTGGCAGACCGGCCTCTTGTTTTTAGGCAGATTGTGGAGTCACCCCATCTCTCCCTCTGCCCCACTTCTCTCCTTAAAAGATGCACCAGGGATCAGTTCCAATATCATACACTGTTACGACGGTGACGACCCACGGATTTCCCATCCACACCGGGCAGCCCCTTCCAGGGTGCAACACTCAGCAGCTCCCAGCATGCTCGGTAATGTTCAGCGGACAGCTCTCTCTGCTCTGCTGCCTTCCTCCTCCTGTGAGTTTAAAAAGGAAGAGCCCAAATGTCAGTGGCATCCATGTAGCACACCATACCAGCCATGCAATCTGTCTCTGTTCATGACTAACAAATAGGCTGCTGCTGTTACTGTGCAGGATTTGTGGTTGATGCTAGCACAAATAGTATTAGGAACAGTTAAGCAACATAAAATATGATTACGTCATACATTCAGTTTATCTGTGGAAACAGAGCATAGAATAATGATTAGTGTTGTGTTGTGGCAATACTGTCAGTGCTGTGGTTTTATGCAATGCATCGCTTCTGTTCACTACATGCTTACAACATGCTGTCATAACTGCTTTACTGTAAATACGAAAAACAAATTTGCTTTGGTTAGTTGGAGGCTTCTTAAGTGTTGTTTGGTTTTTGACATGCATAGATTAAAAAAGCCATCTTGCTTAAATAAATGCCTGCTCTTGTTCTTCTTTGTCTCCCCAGCTCATACAGGCATGTACCATGCAGCATATGCCAGTGTCTTATCAAGCCTTTCCACCCCTGATCTCCAGCGAACATTTTGTATTGCACCCTACCCCATCTGTACCCCCCCACCAGCCGCCGCACCTTGCTCCTTTGAGCCAGTTTGTCCCTTTACAGCCTCAGCACCCACGCATGGTGAGTAGTCCACATTGTACTCATGTTTATCAATGAAACACAATCCAGTTGCTGTAGAATGTAGTGATTAGTTTGTTATGCGCACACATGTCACATCTAACGATGACAACCTTTTCTGCACGTCTCTCTCTCAGCCTCTACAGAGGGTAGAGAATGAAGTTGACCTAAGAGGGGACCAGCACCCATTAGGGACCTTCTCTTACCCACCCTCTCATCACCCACCAGCGCTGCCTCCTTCTCTGCCCTTACAGTATCTTCCTCAAGAGCCTCTGCATCAGGAGCTTCCCTTTGGAGTGGTAAGATGGCCTCATTTTCAGACCTTTATTCCCCAGGGGCATTGACAGGGAACTTGCTCTCTCCATCACGACAGTTTGATTTGTTAAATGATTAGAACTGTTGTTAAATGCTGCCAGAAAGTCCTGAAAGGACCGTTACATGATGATAATAATAGAGAAATCTTGTTTTCCTTCATGCTTTGGCATCTAATTGAATTCTATGTGGAATTAAAAAGTCCCTAAATTGGCAAAATTATATAATTATATACAAGAATTTTATCACAATAAAGACGTTCCTTTCAACCGGTAGAAATATAAATATCAGATCACACTTCTGTATTCTTCATCGCAGTAAATTGCGTGCTTATGTTTGCTCCTGCTCAGCGATTCCTCAGACTCCTTTAGCAATAATGTAGTTCATTAATACTAATGGAGGTGAGGTGAGGCAAATTAGCAGTGCAGTGCCGTACCATGAAAAGCCAGGTGTTAGCCTCTGTACTTAGCCTCCAGTGGCTGGTCTTAGTTTAATTATATCAAACCTCATTGAACATTTGTTTCTATATAGGAAAATTATATTGGGAATCTTACTGCTTGCTTTATCGCCCTACGATGAGTGAAACTCGAGTTAAATGTAGCATTTTCTCAGAATGTTTTACCTTTCAAACTCAGCTTTAACTAGTAACATTATTTGCTGTATGGCATTACAGAAAATTAAAAGCTAATTATAAAGCTAATTAATTTATTTTGGAACAGTAAGGAAACAAGTGTTCTGATTTATTCATGAAGCTAAATGGCTTTTGGAGTACAAGATGAACAAACCTTTGACAGCAAAGAAAAGAGAAGCTGGTGATGCTCATGAAGCAAACACGTCATTCAAATCCAAAATATAAAGCTTATCTCGCTCCGACAGTCACTTTAATGGATCAAAGTAATAATAATATAATGTTTTAGAAACTCTGTCAATTCGGGCAAAGTAACACTTAAACATTTTGACAGTGGTACAAAAGAAAGCGCTGCATTAGTGACCAAACGTTTAGTTCATGTTCTTGTTGGTGTCACCTCAGTAAACTGTCATCAAGCTCTTTATTGAAACTAATAAAACCACCATCAACCTTCAGGAAAATGTTTTGGATAAACTCTTTTAACCAATGGGGATGTTATTGGCATCACTCATTACTCATTAAAGGAAGTAATAACATTACTTAACATTAACAGGCAGTACTTCCATTACCTACCTTCCAACAGCAGTGAAAACACCATGCGTTACATCTTCTGCATTTAACAGCGGAAATAACTGTAGTGTCTTTGATAACTTTACAATTGGGATGAGGATTGTGAGAGGAACTATGTTACATTACTGCAAACCCATCCTTGTGCTGCTCTTAAAGGTTTTTTACTCACTTTGCTCACCAGGGATCCCAAACTCTTTGAAGTAAGATGTTTCCCAGACTGCAAATTTACACAGTTCCCTCAAAGTCTGTGTGTTTGTCCCCAGCCATATCCCCACATGCTGCCCCGGCGAGTGAGTGGACAGAGATACCGGTTGCAGCAGCCTCTCCCTCCTCCTCCACCCCCTCCATCTTACTACCCAGGCTTCCTCCCTTACTTCCTGTGAGTACCTGCGGCAAAAACACCCAGTTTGTAAAGTATGGCTGTCTTAAACTTGTTTGTTTACTACTTTACTAAAATACAGATTATACAAAATGATCTGCAATCAGTGATTGTGTCGATGCTTGCTCAAGAGGTTATGATTCTCTCTCTCCTCAGGTCGATGCTTCCTGTGCCTCCAACAGCAGTGGGCCCAGCCATCAGTCTAGACCTGGATGTGGATGATGTGGAGATGGAGAATTATGAGGTTTGTGGGACTGCTAGTGCTTTTTACACAGTGAATACACTTTGTGCACTAAAAGGTTGGAGCTTTTTTCATTGAGAAGAGCTAAGTCTCCATTAATTTGGACTGAATTGTTTCAGTCCACTGTAAGTCCCCGGAAATGTAAATATTCAATTCAATTCAATTCAATTTTATTTATATAGCGCCAGTTCACAACAAAAGTCATCTCAGGGCACTTTACAAACAGAGCGGGTCTAGACCACACTCATTACTATTAGTTACACCCAACAGTTCCACCATGAGCAAGCACTTGGCAACAGTGGCAAGGAAAAACTTCCTTTTAACAGGCAGAAACCTTGGGCAGATCCTGGCTCTAGGTGGACGGCCAGAGAGAGAGCGAGAGAGAGAGAGAGGTACAATATAGAATAATGACAGCAAATGACAACAAATGGCAGCAGAGGACACGGGGCAGGTCGGTGGAGCCACAGATCAGATGTTCAGCTCTGGAGCCACAGGTATCTGTAGAGAGGTACAGAGAGAGAGACCAGAGAGAAACAAGCACAGCACTAGGTGAGAGAGGACACAGAGTTAATGGTTAATCTGTGATGGTTAAAATGAGTTTGAGGAGAGAGAGGGGAGAGGAGGAGTGTGGAGACGATCATGGGATGTCCCCCAGCAGCCTCGGCCTATAGCTGCATAACTAAGGGATGGCATGGAGGGGTAGTTTAGACTATGGGTGTAGTTGGCATGGTACCTAGAACTAACTGTAAGCTTTGTCAAACAAGAAGGTTTTCAGCTTTACTTTAAAACTAGAGAGGGTGTCTGCCTCTCGGACCCAGACTGGCAGCTGGTTCCACAGGAGAGGAGCCTGATAGCTAAAGGCTCGGCCTCCCATTCTGCTTTTGGAGATTCTGGGAACCACAAGCAAACCTGCACTCAGTGATCTGTTGGGGTAATAGGGACTTAGCATCGCATTGAAGTACAATATGAAGTAAATATGCTGATGGTTGACCTCAATTTGAAATGTATTTATACTCAGCAATACCTAAAATATCATAATGTGTGAACTGTGATTCATATGTACAATAAAATCTGTTTTATTCTTTCAGTGCATGGCAGAAACAAAACATCATCAGCATGGTCTCTCTTTGTTTGTAGGCATTACTGAATCTGGCAGAGAGGTTGGGTGAAGCGAAACCACGCGGACTCACTAAAGCAGACATAGAGCAACTTCCGTCCTACAGATTCAACTCAGAGAATCATCTATCTGAACAAACGCTGTAAGCCTTTTCCTCACCCTTCTAAAGAAACAAACCACTCAAAATTAGTTGATGCACATTTTTCTGTATCCCGGTAACTCTTTCCTTTCTTCCTCTCAGGTGTGTTGTGTGCTTTAGTGATTTTGAGTGTAGGCAGCTACTTCGGGTATTACCTTGTAACCACGAATTCCATGCCAAGTGTGTGGATAAATGGTTAAAGGTAAGTCGATGCTAGTTCGAGCCCTCCCATTGCTTTATATGAACATTTTGATATAGATAAAGTGTCTAACATGTTTACCCTTCATGTTTCCGCTTGATTTCCAGACCAATCGCACTTGTCCTATCTGCCGAGCCGACGCCTCGGACGTACACCGGGAGGTGGAGTGAGAACTGTGTCTCTATCTCTGAGTGCTGAACTGGAAAGCTGCACACACCAGACTCTCCCCTAAAACTGGGGACACCTGCCGCCCAACCTGCGTCCTCCAGTAAATATAGCTTACCCACCCACTACTTCTGCCCCTTCCTAAATAATAAGCAATCCAGGATTGTTTCTGGAGCCTGTTGTACCTCTGCTGTGCTTCATTGTCCAAGTCTCATGAAACCCACTGCCTATCGCAGCCTATAGCCAGAGATCTGGGATCGCCAGCCAGTTCTTTCTCTGCCCCCTTGTTGCAGATTCCAAAGATTTTCCCTACAATGCATTATTTGCTGCTTTTGTTTACAGGGTTTCATTTTAATTTAGTGGATACGGTTGTGGTGTTCATGAATAGTGGGAGTCCTGCATTGGAAGAGGTGAGTCGGGAACCTGGAGGATGATAGGCTGGACACCTTGTGCAATTAGCAGAAAAATAATAGGAAAACTTCAACATGGGTATCTGTGTTTGGAGGCGACGCCTGACCATCATAGATGCATGTATGTGTAGGTGTTGGGCAAAGTGACTTGTTAATAATGTATGTTCTGCAATAATGTATTGATCATTTCAACAGTTTTACCCCTTATTTGTTTTAGATTTGCCAATGCTATTGTGAAAGTGTGACTTGCTGTGGTTAAATGCAGATTCTGTTAAGCCTGAGGTTATGGACTGCAAGTGATGGGACATGCAACTGTGGGGTATCTTCTGCCCCAGGTTATCTACTCTGGAACACAGATCTGTATAAAAGCAGTCATGGAGTAATGGACTGCGTCTTCTCGAGGTCATCTGGCATAACTGCACAAGTGCTACATCCACCCTCCATGTCAGCATTGTTCCTCTGGCAAGTGTGTACGCGCGTGTGCATATTATGCGTTCGTGAGTGTGTGTGTGTGTGCGCGAGTGTGTGTATGTTTGTCCTGTTCACAGAGCCAATGCATTGTGTAACCACTGGATACAGGGCAGCATGCTAGGATTTGCATGAACTGTTGATTCAGACTAGCAATATTTTAATCAAGCATTGCCACCAAAATTATCCAATTTTAAGAAAAAGAAGAGACAAAGAAGCATACTAAAAGAACTGCTTGCTTATTCAGAAAGCGCCATGAGGGAAGACTAGCATGTGGTTCCACCCTGACCGCGTTTAAGGATGGGAGTCCTCGTCTGAAGGCTGTGCTGATGCCATAGAGCTCTGGAGGCCTGTGCAGAAAGCAATATGTGCAGTGAGTGGCGAGTTTTAAACGAACTTTCTTCCCCTTTTAGGAAGACTGGGCTTTTTATTTCTTTGTTTGTGAGCCAAATCCAATATACAGATATAGCCTATACTGTTCAAGATTTCAGATCTGCCTTCTTATGACCTTGACAAGCACAAACCTATTACTAATCCTGAAAATACTTTGTCATTTCCACTTGTTTTAAAGTATGCCGTTTTAAAAAAAAAAAAAAAAAAAGGTTTATTTATTGGTTTTATCTTCTAGAGAAAATACAAGGAAGGAAAGAGTTGGAGCACTAACAATGTTTGTGTATGGTATGTGTTATATTCTGGTAACTTGGTCAGGTCATTGTCTTAGGCCATGGTAAAGGTGTTGTAAAAGAGCAACTGTATGTATAGCTTCAGTGTGAATGCTTTTAGATAAACGTTTGAAGACAGAAGAATGTTTAAAACCCTCGTAGAAGTCACTGGTGACACTCCACGATGCGCCTGCTGTCTGTATCCCACAGCGATCAGGACGGGGTTTAAATGAGACAGAGCTGGAGTGTTCAGTAGTGTAGAAACACTGTTAGACTTCTAGTTCCCTGCCGGTGTTGACAGTTAAAAAAACAAACAAACAAAAAAAGGATACATTTGGGGTGGGAGGGAAAAGAGCAACAAATGGACTTTTGCTTTGCATTTACTCTTGTCTCTTAACTGCCCCAGTGAGCACTAACAGGCAGTTGTAACCTTTGCTTTTCTGTGTAAAGGGATCTCGCCTTTTTCTTTACTTTTGTTCCTTAAGTGAATGTGAGTCTTTGATGTGTGTGCCACCTTCAAGAGAAAAAAAGAAGCCATTTAATGAGTTAAACCCACAGCTTTGAGAATTAACCTATGTGTACATATCTATTCGCTGGCATATATTGTAAGTTAAAAAAAAACTCAGGGCCTCTCGGTATATAAAAATAAAGGAGAACAGTCCATTTCAAATGGAAAGGATGCCATGAAAAGGGTATATCTGAATTTAGTTTGGTCGTTTTCCTCAGACCATAAATAATTTAATGTAATCAATTATAATATTCTGTTTTGTCTGAAATAGTAGATATTACATCATTTAAAGACAGGCATGCAAGAAAAAAAGATCAGTAAATATGTTATTAGTATTCACTGAAAAGAGGCAATGTACACTGCAACTCATTACAAGTGTATTATTCAAACCTGTTTGACTTTTGTTCTTTTACTAGAACCATATGTTCAACATAGCGGTTGTGATCCCATTTCTAAATGTGCCATTGTGCACAATATTCTACCTAATTCACTCCCAAATCTACTTCAGAGGTGTTTGCATGACTTTAAAAAAAGTAAAACAAGTGTGTTATAGTGGAGGATATCTGAAAATCTGGTGGGGACCTATTTAATGGTGCACAATATGCATGCTTGTCAACCAGATCCCAACTGATTTTTAGCTCTAGTTGGCTTTGGGTTCTGGGGGTTTGGATCTTAACGCTCAGCTGATAACTGCCATGCATTGTACTGCACACATTTGTAATAGAACTGAATGACTACAAGATTTTATTGCGCTAACTTCATTTTATAGGAAAAAAAAAAAAAAACTGGTCTTGAATCCAGAAATTCTTACATACATTGTGTTACTGTTATTGCCCTAACGACTGAAAATTACATGCTCTGAAACTACTGTAGTTTATCAAAAGCCATAGTGAAAAGGTGCTAGATGTTCTGCTTTTAGGTATGAAAACTCACTCGCGTGAATGCAATAGTTTGTCATGGATCCCATGTATTCTTAAAGCATGTTATACTAATACCCCTAAACAATGTCACTGAAAATCAATATAGTTTAAGGGATTAAAAAAAGAATAAAGTGTTGTCATACTTATTTCAGTGTAGTCCTGTACCTGCCTATCAGGCTCTTGCTCTCAGTGTATCAATATCTTAAAATGTATTGTTCACATATAGATACCTTAATTCATGTTAATGTTAGCACAGTTATTTTTGGAGTAAATATTTAATTGACAATATCCAGCTACCCTATTAAATAAAGCGAACCTCCCATTAAGGCCTAGGTAATGAGGTAATTTTTAACGACAACTGAGAATAGAGTCTTGTAGTCTTTCTGTTAAGAGTTATTGAATAATCTCACAGCTTGTGTGGTGCAAAAATGTGTTCCAATAAGCAGCTAAAATTTATTTAGGATTTGTGATTGATTGCTCCGTAGACGCCATTTATTGTTTACCAATGACTTTCGCTGTGGTGGGATAGTGGTTTACTGTTCTTACTCTCCCTGGCCTCTAGGGGTCTTTGCCTGAACACCAGACTACCCACCCGCCAACAGAGCCAGGGGCATGTGTTCTGTGTTAGGCAGATATTTTGCTTTGGTACTTGCACATTTACAGTTACCTCATTTTTTCCATGTTTGTATTGGGGGGTGGGGGGGAGAAAACAACTAATATATATTATATATAGGAAATGGTTCTTATTAATGTTATAATTTTTCATTCCATTGGAATCATATTGTTTGTAGCATTTAACATAACTAGTTAGTGTATTATATATACATCTGTATACTGTTTGAAATTTTTAAGATTTGTACTTTTTTTAAATGAAAGTTGCTAGTTATGCTTTACCAAGTAGTGCAATCATATTTTTTTTTTTAATTGTTGTGGCTGATTTGAAAGGGTTGTTCACTAATAAATGTATGATGTATACCAATATCACACTTGTCTCATTTGACTTGAGCTACTGAGAGGATAAAATAAACATCTCACGGCATTCCCTCTGTGTACTTAAATGTCATCCTTGTGGAAAATCCTAACCTAAAATATGACTCATCAAAATTACAAACACAAAAAAATGCTGTTTATGTGATGCATCAGTACCACAAGTGTTGTACATTCTCAATAAACCCACATTTTTAAAATGTTTTTAATTTATAGTTGGAAAATTACATCTTTACATGAGCCCATTTAGATGTTACAGGCAAAACAGGCATCTATGAGTAACCACAGGCACACTATGGGCAGACTTGTACTATACTAGATAAAGCCACATGTAAAAGCTGTGGCCTCTGTTAAATATTGTATTTTTAAACTTCATGAGCTTGAGGCAGTCTGCTTTACATAGTAACCAACCTGCATTTGGTCATTTCATGACACAGATGAGTCGAAAAAAAAGGGGCAAACTTGGGGGTTTTAAATATCTAACTTATGTACAGGTCATGGCTCATTTATAACAGGGTTCCCATAACACTCCAACATGTCCAAATCCACCAATCTGCTGCAAGAAGTAGCACATTTGCCCTCCACACTGCACATTAGTAATCACAGCGGTACCAAATCCAGCTTTGACTAGTTCTGTACTCATCAGTCACTGTGGGGGAAGCAAGGTGTAGGGCAAAAAGGTAGTTGAATTAGGACACATGGATCAAACATCAAGTCTGACAAAAAGTAGCCAAATCATTCAAACAGTCACAGAAATCCATCCTTCTCCATGCTGCATCTCATGTGCATCTGTAGGTTTTAATACAGCCTGCCTTCCTCAGTTGCCCTGACATGAACTCAACCGGGATATGGTTCTGGTTATGCTACTGCTTCAGTACATTTCAATAGATGACTAATTCTTTGCTGCAACACTTACTGGTGAGGAAGGACAGTAAATAACTGGTAAATAGTACAGACAATGGAAACAAACTTCTTTGTCCTCATGGATACAAAGATGAGTTCAAGGAAGGACTTCATGAAATATTTATTTGATAAAATTCAAGACTTTCCAGGCTACTGGGAACCCCGTAAACACAACCAAACAAGGACTGGATGCAGGGTGGTTAATTCTTTTTCCAGGTTAGGATTTTATCTCAATGATCCCTTGTGCATAATGGCCATTAAACAAAAGAAGAAGAAAGAAAGAGAGGAGTGGGTGGGCATTGGAGGAACATGTGTTTCCTTGTAGAGGAGGTATGTCTATTAATCGTCCGTAAGGTCCTGAACAAAAAGGACCTCGGAGCGGCTGAGTCCCGCCTCTTTCAGTGTGGGAGGGTTCGGTTGCTCTTCAGTTGGAAGGCAGGGCAAGACTCGGCGAGGGAAGTTTGTTACTATCTGAAACTTCTCTGGGGATTCTTTCAAAGAGAACAGGAAGTCGTATATTACCTGTAAAAGAAAAAAAATAGTAATAGTCAAGTGAACTGCCAAACAACCAGTGGCAGTGTTTGCAGACAGAGAGAAAAAGCTTTATAAGTTCTCCATTCCCGTGCCGGACCTCTGGACTGGGACCATTTTAGATTCAAAATGAGATAAATAGACAGTGTGCTTTTGGAAAATATTGAAATATTCTTTTTTCAGCTGTTGCATGGCGAGAATATGGCTGTACATGCACCACCTTGTAAATAGATGCAGGGGCAGGTGGAAGAGCCTCCAGTCTACTTGGCCAAACCCAGCACATGGTTTGATACTTGTGGATTAATTGGAATAAATCTACGAGGGTCAACCAAGTGTGCACACAGGCTCTTGATAACAGTAGTACTCACCGTCAGAGACTGTCCAAAAAGGAATCGTCTCTCTACTCGCGTATCATTGGGCAGCTTAAACACTATTTTGACACTTTCTGGATCATCTGCAGGTGGCTCTGGAGGAAGACATTCTGACTTCCTCTCCTTCTCTTCTTCAAGTGTCTGAAGTCACACCAAAAATAACACAAAAAAGAATTTTGTGTGTTAAGAGATGGCCAGTAATTACTCAAGATCTGGTAAGTACAATACAAATCGGATGGAAAAAGAGACTCACTCGTCGTCTGCGCTCCTCAGCAAGAGCAGTCTGTCGGACCTTCTCTTCCTCTTGCCTTAGCTGCTCCTCCTCCTCCCTCTTCTTTCGGTCCTTCTCCTGGTCAGCACGAAGGGAAGCCAGATAGGCCTCATCCTGCTGCTGCCTTAGCACTTGGGTCTGGTTCCTCTCCTCTCTGAAACAGAAATAGCTCTGTTCTATGAACTATGAAACTTTCCAGTATTCCTGTTTTAGTGATAAAAACCTTATTAGAGAAACCGGAATTTGTTCATGTCTTATTATGAGTTTAGCTGAAAGGTCAAACAACACAAAAAGGGGGGTTCTTCGATTAAACTCATCAGTACTATATCTTTACGGCTTGTTCAAAATAGTGTCATATGCCACAGCTTATATATTTTGTTATGTTTTGGACAGAAAATGAATTGAATAGCTTTATCATCAAGTGTCACATTTTGAGCTACATCGTCATCTCATCTCAAAACCATCCTAACATACAACTTTCAGCCTTCGCTGATATAAATAATGATGAGATGTCAAGCAATCTAGTACCGTTCAAGGCGCTCTGACATCAGATGTGTTTGGTTGGCATCCATGATGAAGGTGAGCTGATTGATGAAGTCCTCTGGCTGAATGAGACCCTCGAGCCTGCCCACCACTGTCATCTTGCGGTCCTTCAGCATTATCATGGCCAGGAATGGGTAGGTGTTCTCCCGCAATGCTTGGGACACTAAAACATACCCAAGCATTATATAGTCTGCTGCTACTATACAATTAATTAGCTCAATGAGATGGTCAACCCATCCACAGACAAACATCCATCCACTTCCAGATACTTTTCACAATCAATCAATCATGGAACTTGAAAAGCAAACTGACATCAAATGGTGAGTTGAATAACAACAAATGTGCATACCTCTGTAGCCCTCGGGCTTGCTGGTTGAGCACGCCCAAAAAAGCATTCTCGTGTTGAGGAAGGTTATGACCTCTTCTGTACATAGCGTGGAGCTAGAGGATGACAGATCCACACAAAACAAATCATTTTAACAGGGCAGGTTCTTTTTATTGAATTACATTCATTTTTATTTCAGAAATTAGGATTTTATAAACTACAAAGAAAGGTTATCTTAAAGCTCTTTATGTATAGAGCAGGTCTAGACCAAACTCTTTGTAGCAAATGCACCCAACAGTTCCCACCATGAGAAAGCACTTGATGACAGCAGTGAGGAAAAATTTCTTTATTACAGACAGGAACCTTGAGCAGAGTCTGGTTCTAGGTGTGCGGCCATCTGCCTTGTGTGCGTGGTTATCAGACAGACAATGTTTAAACATAAATATACTAAATTCAACAGCCATTTACATGCTTATGTGCATCAGACCAGTAAGATTCAACTCAAGCAACTTCATTTCATAGAGCAACATGACAGTAACCAACAAAAGGGCTCTATGAGATTAATTCTGTCAGCTGTCACCCAGGTAATATAGGAAAGTAAGGTAATGCATACCGGCAAAACTCATCAGTGTCTTGATGATCCTCCCCGTGAAGGTACACTAATAAGTAGCGGAGCTCCCGTTTGGCATCATTCAGCGCCTGCGTGTTGAATGGTGAACAAAAGCTATTGAACATATTGCAAGTTCAGCAAAAACTGACAGGTGATTCAAAGATGCTTCAGATCAGTTGCTCCATATCACTGAGTCAACTACAACAACTAACCTGGCTGTATGTTCCCTGGTAGAAAACAGGGTGCGATCGACCGTACTTTTCCTCAAAACTATGAATGAAGGACACAACATCTCCAACAGGGTCTGTAACACGACCACGAGGGTCTGGCCTTATGAACCGTAGGGCAAACCTTGAAAAAACAAAAACACATTGTGGAAACCAATCCTGGCAACTACAACCATAAGGTTTAGGAACTTCAAGTTTGAATCGATACCCTTGAATTACCTGAATATGTCCAGAAGTGTGTAATATGTAAATCTGAAAGGTAGCATTATCAAGTAGTAACTCCATCCTAGTAATCCCTGAAAAGAAGAACAAGAGCAGTCTATTTACACTGAAAGAGTTAAAATAGGAAGAAAACAAAGTTTTAATTATATATTAGTTTTTTTGTGTTTTGTGCAATAAAATGTGAATCAACATGAAGGCATCACTTAGACTGAATGTTCCTTCAAAGACTGGCATAAGAGTCAGCTCCTTTATTATGTCAGAACAATATATGCATGTCAACAGTAAAGACAAAAGTCCCTGCAGAATGTGGACTTGTGTCAAGGATGGGCATCAGTGGTAGCGAGGATTGCAAAAAGGCACTGTTAGAAAAATCAAGTGTCTTATTTTGTGCGGTGACATTAAATCTTTAGCTGTCATGCAGAGATTACACCCTATAGACCAACCATTAGAAGATTGTGCACACCTACCCTGGGTTGTGGCCTTGATACGATGTAACTATATACTCTATGGTCTGCTGTATTGACCTGCAATGGTCTGGATGGTGGAGGGTTAAACACACTGGGTACTCCTTCCTGCTCATTAAGTCTGTCTTGCACTGCAGCCTGAAACACAAACATTTTAGTCAAACCCTTCAATAAACCAAAGAAAAGACTTATGGATAAATTAAAGCCAAAATAAAAGTGCAAACAGAGCCATAAAATCGCACTTTTTGTCATGACACTTTACCTCTATGTTCCAATTATGCTGCTCTAATGTTCGACGACATTGGTCTATTGATTCCAACCCAGTAAGGTCCTGATAGACATGAAAGAAAAGTCAGAGTGGAGGCCTTATATGTTCAGAAAAACTCCTTTATACATGTCAAGGCTTCTAACAGCAGCATAGTACACATCTGTTTGCTGTGTCACTAATTCACAAAAGTTAGCAGGAAACCTAAATTTGCTCCGTAGCCAAAATTAAATGATTGAAGGATAACTAACAACCATCTAGCCAGGCAGCTTACTAAACTCGGAATTAGCATCAACATGTACAGAGAGCATCTTGACGTTAAACGCTAGCTAGTTATCAGGTGATGTGAACGGTTTAAGTCCATTAAACGGCCGATCATCTTCAACTGCAAAGCTAAACCATGCTACAGCACAAAGGAAAGCAAAAGATTGGCCACTCTTCTTGTCTTTTAACCAATAATCTGCACCGTAGCATTTTAAAAAGCAGCTGTGTTGATGAGAAACTTGACAGCTTGATCTTCACTGGTGTGCTAATGTTAACTCAGCAAGTGTTCGGTAGGGAGCGTCGGTGGAAACCTAACGTTAGATTGACGTTCACATAAAGTCAAAAATGGCACTGAAACAGCAGCACGAGTGATGCTGACGAATACCGTTTGTTTGGGTACATGCCTCTGAGTAAAACAGAACAAACGTTACGCTGTTGAAGTACCCCCGTGGCCCCGAAAGTGTTCTAACTTGTTAGCTAGCTTAGCTTGTTTTAGCTAGCGTTGCTAACGCTAGCTCTGACTCAAGTTGACGGCTAGCGTCAGGGGGCTGGGGGGAGCGTTATCGAAGTTGACTGTGCAAAAAGCGTTTAAACACACACAGTTTCGCCTATTAACGGGGATTCAGTATCTACGAAAGCTTATTGTTGTATGGAGTTGCAAACGGACACGTGTTAGTGCAGAATTTACTCTGTCTACCTGAAATTGAAGGAGTTTTTCGGTCTGCGCCTGAGATAATTCTGGCTCCTCTGGCGCCGCCATCTTACCTCGCCAATCATCTAGCAAGGCGTCAACTGTCTTTTCCTGATGCTCGCTGTGCTGTCACGACCTCTGTGGACTACCGCCGCCTAGCGCTCTGGATGATGCCAGCAGCATCATCGCACCATCGCACCTGGTTATTTCAGGCTTTATATGTAGTGCACTTTGTGAAACCGCGGTCTGTAGTTTCCAAAGTGTCTGAAGTGATCTAGGGTCATACATTTAACATGTAAATGACTCAGTCTGGCGCAGTCAAAGGGGGAATGGGGTTACATTCAGCCAAAAGCTGATAAAGATCATAAATGGGAAACATCAATAAACTAAGAACTTGGAGGATTTAGGCCTAAACAATGCGCATTATAACATTTGCAAAATGCACATCAGCGATGTTGCACATCCTTAAAATGTTTATTTTAAATGTTAGGAATTTATTAAGGAATAAGAAAACCCTACATGACATTACAGTTCTCCTCATTGTTGCTATTGGTGCAGCCTGATGACAGGCATCATGTGTCGAATTGTGACTTCGAACTTGATTGGCTCACACACAACTCCACTTTCATTGCAGGCTCTTAACAATACCGTTCATATAGTTTGGCATTTATACCGTATAAATCCTTTTTATTCATGTGTTGTGCTTCCACACAACAAAAACGTGGTGCCTGGCCTGACAAACCAGTTAATTTCTGAAAGAAAAGGAAGAAATGCCTTGTCAGAACCTGCTGGTTTCTTAGGCCCATTGCAACCACATAGTTTTCATTCAGCAAGAAACAGGACTGCAAAAATGACACGTAACTGTTAGTGGGACAATTGTAATTACATCATCTCATGTTTTGTGTTGGGCCTTTTTTTGACATTTAGAGATTAAACAATTAACTAATAAATAATGATCAGTTTGCAGCGTCTGAACTGGCTGTATATGCCAGCTCAATTAATACATTCTTTGGTAGAGTCAGTTTTTTTTCGATTATCATACATTTATCTCCTGTATTTATAAATATGATTTTTGAGGTTTGTTCACTTTTTTAAGGCTGAAATTGGGGAACAGCAAAATAACTGAATAGCAGAAACAGTAACTTCACACTTATTAGCAGTATTCACATCATATCACTGAAAGCCGTTAAAGCTGAAGAGGCCAACACTTCTGTCTTAGTCACTCTCTCAAACACACATAAACAAACCTTACACATGTTGTACAACTTGAGTGAAAATGGCTTTATTTGGCCGTTTGTAGTTCAATTTCCACAAACACTAAGCTGAAGAAGAAGATCCAGTGAATCAGGTCAATGTAAAGGCTAAATTTATACAAGCATTCCCTCAGCTGGACTTGTTTGTAAAGGTAGCATACATTTAACTAAAGACAACGTTGACACATGGGCAAATGCTGCGTCCTGGAAAGGTCCAACCATTGATCCTCGTGTCATCAGATCACCCTGTCATCAATGTAATAGTCAAGTTCAGAACACAAAGTATGCACTTACGATGGGAGGCCCAGCCAGGATAAGAGTAGGTAAAAGTGAGCCACAAAGGCAAAAGGGTTCACTGTAGTGGAGAGACCTCAAACACTTTTATGGCTTCCAGATGTAATGAGTTCACAGATAAGGAAATGTTACATATTGTTGTTTGTTTTTATTTACGTGGTGTCCCTGAGTGAATCTAATCTGTACTGAAGTTTCCCCAGTAGCTGAGAATACACCAGCGTAGGCGTTCAATTGAAGTGTAGGGGTGTAATCAGGAGGCCGAAAAGGAGGTCAAATTTCTGAGGTAATGGGGTAAAAATTTTGTTCATCAGTCTGGAATTCACCACCGATGAATAATCATAATGAGGTTTATGCTTGTGCACAGAGGTGGGAGGTAGTGGGTTACATTCACTCTGTGGCGTATGTTTCAACAGAATTCTTTTTGGGTAGCAGACTTGTTGGAGTAGTTTTAATGCTGCATGCTTTTTATACTAGAATGCTTTTTTGAAAAACAATAAATATCATTACTCATTATCTGTTGTATTATGCAGTTGTGCATATTGTGTTATTCTATTAGTGGACCTGAAAGTGTGTCTTTCAAATAACACCAGCTGCTAATATCCACAGACAATTTAACAGCACACAGTCCAGCGGGCTTCGATAGTGACAGCTGGTTTAAATTTAGTACACACCGTGTGTACACACTAACACTGTGACAAAAAGCAGGAAGTGTCTGTTGTGTCCCTGCTAGTAAGTTTAATCATATATACAGACACACAGCAGTTTTTCACATTTCAAAACTACTACAACCTCTGCTGTAATGTAAATAGTTAGACAATGTGATTTTGTGCATTGAATTAGCCATGCTTGGTCCTGCAGCCTCATGAACAGAGAAAAAGTAGAAATCAAATTATGCCACCTTGTTCTTACTCCTTGTCTAGCTTTATCTTCACTGTATTGGGATGCTACTTCACTGAAACGGACTCTAGCCTTCAGTTTCTCCATTGCCTCCATGCATTTTCCATGTTTTTCATAAAGGATGTGCCGAACCTAGGGTGAAAAACACAGATCATAAAAGCAGTTAGACCTCCAGGAATGAACGGTGGTTGGTTGGGATGCAACATATATTAAAATTCAATATATACATGGTGCTTGGGAAACAAAGATAAAGCATGCCAATACCAAGTCATGTATACAGGTTATGGGGAATATTGCAAAGTTTTTCTTTATCCCTGTGACAAAGCTGATGTTTCTGTATCCATAATCCTTTGCAGTAACTGTGATAAATCTGGAGGCTTAAAATATATGTTGAGAACACAATGTAAGCGTCTAGAGCTTCTTATATATATATATAGCTTCTTGGCATAACTAGTTGAAATGCCATGTGTTTTCACGTGTGTCAGGACCAAATCATCAAAGAAAGGCTACAGATGTTTCAAGTGATCTCTTAACAAAGCTGTAAAATCTTTACATGATGACAAATTAGGTCCCAACTTCACGGCCATTATCTCCTTCCAAACAACTCATACAAAGTGGCACAGTGGTAGGAGAAGGCCGGTGGCCGTCATCGTAAAATCCCCCCTGTTGTATCTCATTTGACTTGACCAGTGCAGCTTTGAATGAGAGTGTAGCTGACATCACCTTCACAGCAGTGCCTCCCTTTGGTGCTTTCTCTTTCTTGTCAGCATCTGCAGCTCCTGCACATTAATAACGAGACGGAACCGACGAAAAACCACAAAGCAAGAAGCAGGCAGTGTGCACTGTATTAAAGTTAAATGTAGTGAACTAGCTACATCTCACACTGGTGTCTGGTACAGTTTAGGCTACAGGCTAGTAGATGTGGCTAACTTTAAGCTAACAGTTCCTAACACGCACGTAGCGGTAGATGCCTAACGGACCACTGACCTTTACCACCTTTGTCACCTTTTCCCTTGGGAGCCATGTTAGTTCAACGTGTAATTGACCCTGGCAATGATGAAAAAGGCTGCAACATATCAATGCTCTTGCTGTTTTGTTATTCGCATGTGCTGTGATATGTTTCTTCTTCTTTTATTTATTGGCACATTGCAGCCACGTAAGGTTAACAGCGCCCCCTGATGTATAAACCGCAGGGCGCACTCTCAAATGATAAACTGTCTCTATGAAGGGGAAAAAACAGGCCCCTACTTTTTTCACAACGACAATAATACATTTCTTAAGTGCAGCTTCAATCCAATTTTGAGCTCCCTCTGTAATATGCCTGAGACATATTTCAGGGCTTTTCACGTCATTAACATTATTGGCCTACTTATGAGGGACTTGCAGTTTATAGCCAGCACAACCACATTAAGCAGGATATACAAAAACATTGAAATAGTAACTGTAGTCAGAGACCTTATAAAAGGAAATCAAATCAAATTGCTGTTAAGTGCACAGATATCCAGAACCACAACAGCCAATAGGCCTATTAGTAGCAAAGATCATACACACCATATGGGTTATCTATATGCTAGAAATGACGGAATGAATTAAACGTGGCATTATGGCATTATTGCCACGTTTAATTGGCTTGGCAACCAATAAAAAGTAATTAAGGGATTATTAATGCTAGTAAACACGTGGTATCTACTATATTTAAAATGATTCAAAACAGATATAATTTTTCGATTATTATATATATATATATGTGAAACAGGTGAAGCTACTAATAAAAACAATTTGACGGTAAAATATCCTCCTCCCCGATTTCACAGCGTCACTGCGAGGCGGTTACCGTGGTAACGAGACTGAACACAAACGGCCTGTGACGTATGTTGACAGCTGTCCTGTGTTGTAGCGCACCTTACCTCGACGCTGTTTCTGCTCGCTCAGAAACGACCCCCTTTTTAACCATCCCGTCGGCTCCAGACAAAACATGGAGAAGTACGAGCAGGTTTTGTGTCTGGGCAGGGGCGGTGCAGCAGACGTGTTCCTGATGAGGCATGTGGAGGGTAAGAGCCTGCACGCAGTGAAGAAGATAAAAGTAGATGACGCGAGGACCGCAAAAACACAGAGGGCTATTCTTCAAGAGGCTGACATCATCAGGAGGTTGCAGCATCCTCACATAGTAAAGTGCAGCGACGCCTTTGTGAACTCTGACGATGGATTCATTTACATTGTGATGAACTACTGCGATGGTGGTACATTAGACGACAAAGTCAAAGAGAGGGGACCAAAGGAGTTTTTCACGGAGGATATTGTGATGGGATGGTTTGTGCAGGTCGCATTGGCTGTAAATTATATACACACTGCTAAAATACTGCACAGGGACATCAAAACATCGAATGTGCTGCTCACAAAGCAAGGCATGGTGAAGTTAGGGGACTTTGGGATATCCAGAGTGATGACCAACACGGCTGATATGGCATCCACGTGTGTTGGGACACCAAGCTACCTCAGTCCTGAGCTTTGTCAGGATGTCCCATACAGCTCCAAATCCGATATCTGGGCTCTTGGCTGTCTGCTGTATGAGCTCTGTGCTCTCAGACCTCCATTTGAGGCCACAAACCTCCTGAGTCTGTTCTACAAGATCACCAAAGGAGAGTATGATCCCGTGTCGGATGTCTACTCTGACAACATCTCCTGTTTGATCAACAGAATGCTCTGCCTCAATCCAGAAAACAGGCCAAGTGCTGCGTGTATACTTAACGGTGCCTATGTGCAAGATCACCTGGAGTCTCTCAAACACACTGTGACTGACTGTGTCCCTGTCACTGAATCTGAAGGGAGGAACTGTGACACTTATATTGAAGGAAAAGGCACAGACATAGACGCCACACTGCAGCCAGATGTTCTCAGTCAGTCTCACTCACGAGAAGAGAAAGAGCACGACACGGAGGCCAGTTCTGGTGATGATGATCTGTGCTCTGGAGGACAGATGCACTGCGACTATCCTGAAGACTTTGACGAAGATGAAAGTCTGTCGTCCCTCGAGGAGCACAGCGGACACTCTGGGTCCCCAATGAGTACCAAAAATGGCTGTCAGTCATTTTAATATGTATCCTGTTATATTAGTAGAATATTAATGCTGATACATCAATACAATTTTACTATCTTTGCTGGTCAAGATGGAGCTAGTTTGCCAGTGGTGCCAAACCTACAAATAAACCTGAGGGGTCTTGATATAATTAATTTAATAGTTATATATATATATATATTAGACCTAATTCTTTTAAGTTGTGTGATAGTGTGTTAATATACAGGACTGCAATTATTTCAGTGGCAATTCACTCAACAGATTCTTCCTCTCTTACAGTATTTTCAGAGGCTGCAGATGTCTCAGGACAAGTTGAGTATCCAGATGACTTTGAGGAAGCGGAGGTGGAAGAGGAATATGAGGATGAAGCAGCCTCAGTTCGTACCGCTGCTCCCCAGCAGCCACCGGATGAAGCACAGGAGGAGGAGTTTCAGCTCTGTGATGCTGGAGGTTTGACCATCACCCTGAAAGCACTGAAGGAGAAGGGCTAAAACACTTCCACTGAAATGGACCACGATGTGAAAAGAATGGACCTCTGTAACAGTAAAATATTCCTCAAGTGCCTTGTTTATTCAGTGTTTAATTAAACAGCTAAAACTGAAATCTGACTATATTTGGGAACCTGCTGAAGAGACCCTGTTGAGTGTTGGTAGCACTGATGAATACATCATAAGCAGCAGAAATATATTTTACAACATTATGTATTAAACAGAAGCATATATTATCTACGGTAACTTCAAAGTTTACAGTAAATGCAGCAGTGTGTACAGCTACATGCAGGGCTTCTGTTGCCCCCTTCTGACAGTGAGAATAACAGCACAAACATTGTTAACATGCTTATGACACCAGTGACTCTGCCGTGTTTCTAGTTGCTGTAGACTATTGCACAGCCAAGATTGCTCCCTCCTTCAGCTCTGGTGAACCAGTCATTGCTGGATGACATAAAACAGATAAATATCGTTCCAATGCGTACCAGCATTGGAATGTCATACCAGACACTAGATATCAAATCTCTGCATACTGTGAAATAGATATTTATCTGGTGGTGATTAATCAGCATAATGTCAACTTGGCTGGGTTGAAATCTTCATCTCATGTCCCATATTACAGCTTTAATTTGGACACAGAACTTTAGTCATATCTTTTTGCACACCCTAATTCTTCATCCTGGGTATATTTTCTTTAAGCCCTCTGTCAGTGTTTTCTCTCTCATGACATTATTGAAACGAAACAACTTTATTTATTTATTTATGAATACAGACAATGTACCAATCTGGTAATTTTTGCTCATGTTGGGAAGCTGAGTTAATGTGGAACACACACTCTGTTGCCAGTTTGTTTGTTTGTTGCAAAGTCTCTATACTAATACTAATTAATATTAAAATACTAAAACACTAGTAAATTAGTTCACAGCTGACGAGGGAGATTTCTGTCAGTGTAAACTCAGCACACATACACAGCGTTCCCTGGAGTACACGGTGTGTGAACAAATTTAGGATTTACCCTTACCCAGTGGACAATCATTTGAGTAAATTAACATATAAAATATAATTTATTCTTATACTCTGTATTTATTTCTTTACTGTTAGACTTGATTTCTTTGGAATATGACTATTGTCAGACTGCACGTGTCTGGGATTGTGTAAAGCACTGAGTCTGAGCTTCACACACTAAGTGTACAAAAGAGCAATTGTAAATTGCATAGGAACACAATGAATTAAGATTCCATCTCCACTTTACTCATTGATTTTTAAAATATTAAAGTAATGCATGTAAATTGCACCAACTCAACAACGAGTGTCTGTCATTAAGTAACTTGTCATCAAATTATTATTTTTACTTTTAACTCTCTTCTTCAAATATGTGATCAGGGGCCAATTTTTATTTTAAGTATCAAACATTAACCTTTCAACCTCACCTGGTAAAAGGTCTCAGAATTGAAGAAATGACATTAACTCCGTCGAAAACGTACTGGGGGAGCCCCCCCCGAAACCCCATTAGACACATGCCTACGTTTTCAATGCTTCCTATGCTAGCGTCTTTGATTCAAAGCAAGATAATAACGAAATTATGCATGCAAATGTGCCTTCAAAGGAAGTACAGTGTCGTCTATGAAGCTCACCACAAAGATGGTATGATAGCGTCTAATAATACAACTTAACCTATGATAACACCAAAGGTGGGAAACATATGTAGAAGACAGAAACTGGACTCTAAACACTTACAGAAAGATGACACTTTTAGAATAAATGAAATAATGAAGCATTCGGACGGCTCTGAAGCTCAGAGGTCGTGGCTTCAATTCTTTAGATCTTTGCTTGTGTTGTGCCTATTCTATATGTACATAGCTTTGGATAAAAACGTTTCCCAAATGACATTTTAGAATTTTAGAATTGAAGGTTTCCATCAAGCCTTTAAACGATTAAAAAAATAGTGTTTGTATCCACTGAAAACATAAACAAAATACCTGATATTAGCTCCTGGTATGATAATAGTAATTACCAATACAACCTGATCTGCAGGCAACGGATCAGCTTGGGCAGACCAGGAGCGAACTGGTAACTGTAGATGATGGAATCTCATAAAAACTTAACTGTTCACCAAGGCTTACAGCTTCTAGTCAACTCAGCAGTAACAATCACTACTTTCGCTTTATGTTTCTTTTACCCAGGGCGTTTCTAGCTTTTGGGGGCCCTAGTTTGTCAAACTATGATGGAGAGATTCCTAACCCTTTACACTTCACGAGCAAAACAGGCCACAGTCATGATGACCTCTCATATTAAAATTAAACATCTTAAGTTGAGCCACTCAGGCAAGTTAAACTCATAAAAAATGATAATACAAGAAAAACACTGGACTATAAATACAATTAACCAGCATCTATCTTAAAGTGCAACAATGAACAAACCAACACTAAAAATAATACTTACAATATATTTAACATCACACTTATATATTTAACATCAGGAGAAAGTCCGGAGGAATATGAAGGTCCTGGCTTCCTGGTCAGGAAGTTCTGAAGACCCCTCTGCTTCAATGTCTGGACGTCCAAAACATTTTAGAATTGCTCCTGCAAAGACAAAGCTCCTTAGGTTACCAAGCAAAATAGATCATAAGCACATATTTCTATTTTATAATGGCAGAGATGTTGCACTAATACAGAAATTCATAATCTGTTTTTATATTTAACATTGTAATTGTAATGTACAGTGTCCCTTTAAAGCATGTACCCAATTACAAAGTTGTCACATTTAAGAGGTTTCTGCATTTATTTACACATTGTACTTGAAGCCAACACTAAAGCTGGGCTTATGAGCATATGAATCCTAACCAGCTATCTAGCATTTATCCGAGCCTAGCTGAGCTAGCTACAAATAACAACAAACTTGCTAAAAACTCGGCGTTTCACCTCCCTCCATCCACCCCACACCACGACTAACTCCTTTACCTTTATCCTTTGACCTTCTTCCTCTGTCTTCTTCTTGCGTTTTTTTGCGACACTAGGATAATTTCTTTTTGATGCCTTAGCGCTGTTAGCCATTAAAATCCTCACTAACGGGAATGATGGGTAGTTATCAGTCATTCCCATCGTACATGTCGGCAGCCCGCACGTCACTCACTGCGCGACAGTGCAGTCCAACGATTTTGACTTAATTATGCCACAAAAACCTTAGCCACAGCTTATCATCGCAGCTTATCTTATTTATATCCTACATTTTTTAAGTATATAAGGGACATAATAAACACATGAGATAGCTACAGATAAAGGCAGCTCATTTTAATTCTCCTCATATGAGGCTGAACTTGCAGCGTTGGGGCCCCCCGTTGGCTGGGGGGCCCTATGCATTCGCATAGTCCGCATGTAGCAAGAAACGGCTCTGCTTTTACCTCACTGTGAAGCCTCCTTGGGTCCCTTGAAAAACAATGAATCATAACCTAACTAACTAAAGCACTTTCTCATGTTTTGTTTTGTTATATTGTTGCAAATGAAAATCAAGTGAAAATGAAATATAACCAATTTTTTATATCAATTGACAATTTATCACTCTATTGTTAATTTTCATTAAATTTCATCTCTGTTATTTTCTGTTACTCCTACCCTTCACACCATTTCCGACAAACAAAGATGTAAATTATAAACAATGAATGTAAGAGCGGGAAAATGATGAAACATGGCTCTGTTTTCATTCACATCACGGCTGTTTTAATCAAATCTTCTTCAAAGATATCAGATCATTTGATAATTTACTGCTGTTTTATATTTCACAACCACTGCCATCACTTCCAATCTAATCAATTAATGTTTGTAACCTCCACCCTTCATAGCTTTTGTCTATGTCACTGTGAGGATATTGGTCTTCTGATTAATGAGTATTTCCACTTTGACTACACTTTACAGTTCTACGCCTCTACATCTCAGAGGCTAATATTGAACTTTTTGCTCCATTACACATAGCTACAAGTCACCTTAGTGGTTACAAATTTCCATACCCTCCTGTCCAATGAAAACCATGTATGTCCAAATAAGCAGATTATGAATGTTTGTGATAAACATTCTAAGCTGAACCCAACAAAGGACAGGAGGGTGCACTTTACACCCCCTGTTGCCCATAAAAGGAAAACCTCTTGTATATTATCACTTAAGTTTTAAATCTTCAGTCTTCAATCTTTAAATCTTTTTTCATCCCAATTATTCTTAACATACGACATACAACAATATCATTTGCTTCTGAAAAGTTATTACTGACACTATGCGCATGGACACACACACACACACACACACACACACACACATCAGCGTCAGCAAATAAACTGCATGATAGAGCAGACAGGTGTGAAACTGACTTTACAGAAACCTTGCTTTGCCACTAACACATATTTCCTGATATACTTTCAGGTACATTTCTTTAAAATTCAGCAGTTATGGGGACAAGTTGAGATTTGAATGTACCAGGAGGAACGTCTCAACGGAAATGTAAGATTCACATTTTATCAAATCACGATCTCTCATGAGTTGACCAAAGTTTTTCCACAGCCGTCTCGGCTTCACCCACTTGCATTACATTTACTAGCAGCAGAACACACAGACACACACATTAATTTTCCATGAGCTAATCCTACACTCATTGCTGCAAAATGCTTTTCCTTTGTGAATCTTTTACAAAGTGAAATGTTTCCCATGTGAACAGAAAGTCCAACACATATCATCAGTGATAAAATTGCGTGATGCTGATGTTACTAGTCAATAAACAAGCAGTGTTTACCCTGATTTAAGTGTGTCCACAGCCATCACCATCAGTGGGTGTATGGAGAGGACCAACAGTGGTCAAGGGGTCTCTGAACCAGAACGTCTGAGCGCTGTTACTCTCCACATTTCTTGTTGGAGAGTTGCAGAGACATTCTCCATGGGTCGCTCCCTAAATGTTACTGGACCCTCCTCACATAAGTGACCTATTTGCTTACTCAAACTGTTTGGCCACATCTTTGGAAATGTCACAGCAAAGAAGCCATTATGGCATCTTCATCAACTGTATCTGCCTCGGATTACATTTCCTAGGGCACGGGGCATCCGAACCATGGCCAAAGTTATCTCATAATCTCTCCATTCTTAATTGCTGTGCGTTGTGGACCTCGGGAGCTTAAACCACCATAAATTGCCCTCTGTACAAAGATTTCCCTGCTGTGCAAAGAATAATGCTGATGTTCCCCTCAATCTTCCTCAAACTGACACCTGCACACTCATCTGTCTCTTCACCTGATCGTGTTAAAGACAAAACCTTCTTCCATGATGACAGCTGCAAAGCACTGCAACCACATCCCCGTAATGAGTCACTAAGAGCTCCACGAAGATGTAAAGCACAGGTGACGTTTAGGAGAAGTGCATTTTAGTAGATTATTTGTTTTTATATTTTTAGAAACTGGGTAATGGATTTTTCATTTTTTAAATCCGACGTGTTTCTATTCATAGTCTATATTTGATTCTATTAAAAAAACTTTTCATAGAATACAATGTGCATTCAAACAAACAGAACCCCAGTGTTCGTCGATTAGTCACTCATAAAAGATTGTTAAAGGCTAGAAAATACCAAACTTTGGAAGTTTTGAATTCAAATTGAAAGACACTGCACTCTGTATATGGCACAGTGTGACTCCCATAATTGCACAAGGAAATTGTTCACATTTTTATTTCTGTCCTTCAGCTGACATCGCTTCTTTTAGAAGTTTCAGTCATGACTTCATCTGAATTACCATCCACCACTGTTAGCCGCTCCTCTGGGTAAATCGTGGAATTTTTCTTGATGGTTGGGTTTCGGCTGCCGATGACTGGCAGTGAGTGTAATAACACTTATGTGATAGGACTTGTGCCAGATATGCTGATAACAAATAGTAGCAGAAAGAAGAAAAAAGGAAGTAGTTATTTATAAATAAGGGAGGGCTGAGCAAGTCCAACAACGGAAGTCAGAAATGGTAAAAATCTGAAGAAAGAATTATAGACTATAAGTTACAGCTGTGCCCGTGGCACTGTGAGGCTGGACGTCTCCTCTAAACATGCTCATGTAACAATGCTAACATGCAAAATCCCGTTTTACTATGTTCACTGTCTAAATATTGGCCAGATGAGAAATTGGACCTGATGATGGTGCTAGATGAAAAACAAAGGGTTCATTAAAGATGAATGGGCTGAGAATGAGATCAAATGAGATTAATTATAACACAGAAAGGTTAATATATTATAGCAAAGGACTCCATATTGTACTGCAAAGGTCACATAGGAGTATTTTAGTAAACTGTTGAATGTTGATTCTGCTTACTCTGTCCTGAATACTGCAAAGACATACAAAAAATAATGTTCATTTTCAGCATGGCTACAAACTAAATTTGGAAGAAGTGTTGATGTCGCACATTTAAAAACTGATATTACATCCTCACTGTTGTCCCAATTATGTAAACTGTTGTCACAATTTGCATAAGAAATTAGATTGCCCAAAAATGAGTTTTGTGAGGTCACAGAGACCTTGACCTCTGACCTTTGACCACAAAATTCTTATCAGATTATCCTTGAATCTGAGTGGATGTTTGGGCCAATTGAGGCATTCCTGAAATTGTCCATATATCCAACACAGAAGGTTGGACCGCTGTGGCTCTCACTAGCACAGAGGCATAAAAATAATTCAGCATATACTGACTTAAGACTCAGTATCGGAGGTATTTCCTCATGAAACTGTGAGAACACAAACCCTGTGGGTTATCACATAGCTAGAGCTACAGCCTGTGTATGACATATGCGTGTTTCCCCCATGCCTCAATGCCACATCCCCACGCAGAATATCTCTTCTACAAATATAGAAACAAGAAAGTACCACTCGGATGAGTCATTAGAATCACTGACCCATAGGATGTATAGGAAGATTATACAGATCACAGTGTTAATAGTGTCACTTTAGTGTGGGGACACTTTAGGGCAGGCAAGCTGATGAAAGGAGAAACTCTCTCTCTGCTTCTCTTATTTTCAAGAACATACTTCCTTTTACTAAAAAAACATACCAATTTCTTATCTTTCTGTGATCAGACAGTACTGTGGCAGTAGTAGTAGTAGTGTACGGGAAACATTTTTACAGGTTACTATGTCAATGTTATCCATAAACTATAAGATATAATATATAAAAGAAAACGATAAAGACTATCTGTGGTCTCTCTCTCTTCTCTGTGCATGCTCCTGAATATTGCCCTGTTTTTATTTATCCACAAGCACAGAAATTTACTTGCAGTTACAAGAGCCCTATTATCTAATCAAGATTATCTTCTAACAGAATGCAGTGAAACTAGGTTTGTTTGTGTCATATAGGTAGAGGTGATAGAGTTCTTTCTCTTCTTCTTAGTGGAAGGTTGTCAGTTTGACAACCTTAAACAGTTTATACAAACTTTTAAAAGTGTCTGCCTTGCACATTAGAGATATTGATTAAGATTTTGTTTCAGGTAGGCGGACATATGACATCAGCTTCCTTTTTCCTCGGTGACTTCTCTGTACATATAAAGAATGGGCTGACACTGATCATATCAAGACTCAGACTTAAGACAGTCAAGACAAGCTGTGAAAGAAGAGAGAGAGACAACGCAGCATGATGAAGTGCGTACTGGCTCTTGTTGTCTTGTTGCATCTGTGCAACAGTGTTAAGTCAAACATTGCACTGAACGACGAGATTATAAGTGGACTGAACAAACTCCAGGAGCGCTACAAAAACTACAAGGTAGATACTACTTCTGCAGAGGTAATAATGCATTGGTATTATTGCACTTCATTTCATGTATCAAATTGAGCATACTGTGGCTTCATCCTCATGTGTCTGCTGTCAAAAAAACCTCAATGACTGTTTGTTGCAATGCGTAACTTCAAACATTCAGGTCTTAACGCAAGAATTAACATTAATATCATTAACGTTTTTTGTCCCTACAGAAAGCCCTGCTGCATGGTCCATCCACAGATATGAATGAAAATGCAGTAAGTATTGCAACTTTTTGCCATCAGCACTCTGAACGATGTTGACTAAGTTCTGCTGCTTTTCTTGTTACTCTAAGCTCAGTTCGTGACGACGCATTCACTTTTGGTCACAATAGCCTGACTAGACCATTACCTTTTCCCCATTGCAGTCTTCCTGTGTGGGTGTCTTCATCAGAAAGCTGAAGGACCTTCTCAACAATTTGCCACAGCAGAACAACACTGAGAACATTCTGCGAGAACTCCGAGCAAACCTGACGGCTATGGGAACACATCAAGAGGTTGGCCAGCACAGAATATGACTGAATGTGTGACTTCTTAAAAGATCCTGAGTTTGTACTGTTCAATAATACTTGCTGCATCAGTAGTGTCTAAAACCCTCTCTGCTCCTCCAGAACAACCCAAGATGCACAATGACACCACGGCGGGGCAGCCGGTTGACTTTTAAACAATACATTGCCTTCCTCAAGACACTAAACTCCTTAGAGGGAAGATGAAGATTCCAGCCTCTTTTGTCTTTTATGTGGGATGGCTTCAGTTGTTACTAATTTTGTTTCAGTTAATGTTTTCACATAAAATGAAACTGCAGGTATGACCAGTGAATGTAGTAGATATACATTTTTTTTTACACAGTTTTGAATTCAGAAGTCTTTGAAAACAATTGGCATTTATGTATGTATTAGTATTATTTAACTGTATTTATTCCACTATTTATTTGTCTATTTATTTTTCTATTTATTTATTCATTGGAACTGTGTTCCTCTGACATTTCATATGATGTATTCAGCCTACTGGATGGCACAAAATAATATTCACAATGTGAAAAACATCGATTCAGGGCATAATGCTGCTGTCATCAAATAAATCAACCACTTTCACAATCTCCTTTCCCTGAGCATTTGTAAAACAAAACAAAGTCATTTTAAAGGTAAAAAGTGATGGTTTTTTTCTGTTTACACCAGCAATAAATCTAAGAGTGTGGTAACCAAGAAGCGCAAAGCATTCTGTGAATGTGTCTTTGCAAGAGACTGACAGAAAGAAACACAGAACGAGAACGCTAAAGAGAATCACACTCTTTTATCTATTCTGCCTATCTGGAGAGCAGTATGAGTTGACATGTTTGCATGCCAGTACTCAGAAGCACACATGGCCTCATATGACCAGATATGCAGGAGTGATAAATATGCAGTGCTGTGTATTCACACCTGCACTCTCTCTCTCACACACAAGCATGTAGCTTTGGAGAGAGAGGGCTGAGGTTTTCTAACATTTTGGTTCCTAAAACAGCCTGCTTTGCTCTCAGCTGTCTTACTCACAGCACTGGTCTGTTTTGCGGGTGGCTGGGTACCTGTCATTCCTCATTAGACTAGAAACACTCTGGAGTTTTGTCATGACATGACTGCCTGCACTGGAGATCTTATAGATAGAGAGTAGAGAGAATTCAAAGCCACATGACTTCATGAACACTTCAAAACAGTTGTGGTTTGCCTTATCTCCTCACACATCAGTAGCATACCGTCTGAAGAGTGCAAACTACTCATAAGCTCATTACATTGTTTGAAAAGTCAGACTCAGAGGAAATGACAGTCAGCATGTTTGGGTAACCCTGACTCACACTACATGCAGCAGCTTCTGTCAGGCATAGGAGCCTTTGAACTGCATGGGACACAGGTTAGAGGAGCAGCAGCTGCAGCTTTGAACACAGAACAGTAACAGAGCAAAAGGCAGGTGGAGAGAGACGCTCTGAAGTAGGCCCAGAATGTTCTTCAGCTTGCCTGTCTACCCTAGTTTGACCCTTGAAATCTCGACCTTGCCCGCGTGCTGGATCTTTGAAGTCCTTGAAGCAAGAAGCACAGCAGAGCTCAGTTGTTTGAATGACAGAAAAAGACCAGGGAAAAGGGAAGAACATGACATGTTTTTACACAAGAATGAAGCACATGTGGAAAGACAATCAGAAACCTCTGATTTTGGGGTTTTGGATCCTTTTAAATACACTTTGGAGATAATACCATGTATTTTTCTATTAGTACCCAGGAAACCTTTGGAGTAATTGTGTGACACTTGAGGAAATACACTGTCTTTCCAAGAGTTTGTTTAACAGATCGAGACCACTTTTCACATTTGTCCATTTGGTACCTTCCTCTATATATTCAGAAATCAGAAATCAGGGACAACAGTTTTGCCTGAATATCGCTTATTAATATAACAATAATTGTTTAAAATAGGTCAAAACTGGTTAACTTTTCCTTTCTTTGACTTGTGTGTTAATCAACCAATCGCTTCCTCCATTTAGCAACATCTTAAACACTGTAACTGCAAAAAACAAAAACAATGCTTTATATGATCTGAAATCGAGATATTTTTTTAAACTATTATTTGAGTGATATACAGTACATCCTTGCTATTTATTCCATTTACATCAGTGTCGTGGCACTAACCCATCTATTAAAGGTCTTACAATGTGAATGTTTGCGAAGGAAAAGGGTAAAAGCTGCTTCTTTTTCCTCCTGTCAGAAGCATTACATCACGGTAAGGTGACAGCTGGCATGTCACGATTGTTCCCGCATCCCACTACGCTCTGCATGCAAGATGCCAGCTTGGACTGAATAAAACAACTCCGGGTGTGCTGACAGATATTTTTACAAGCAGTGCACGATTTATCGGTCAGATCAGAGAGAAACCACGACTGAGGCTGAAGGTGACATTGGTCCACACATGGCATGACTGGATGAAGAATGTGAGTTTCGGATCTAATTGTCTGTCTTCGCATAAAGCTGTCTTTCATAGAAATCTCTATTTCATTCATTAAAATCCCGCACAGGCGTAAAATTCCTCGCGTAGGAGGTGGGGTTGATGTCCCTCCAGCTCGACTTGCCTCCCCAGACGCAATGGTCGTCTCTGTCCGTTAGGTGGCCTCAGCGACACACTGCCCCTGGATGTTTGGCCTTTGTCCTGATTCAGTTTTATAACCCGCATCTTAATTTAATTCAACTATACCACAGCGCAGATTTATCCAGGTCAAATTAGGAGGATGCACTGTTGATAGCAGATGGGTTCACTCTGTGATGGCACTGTCGTTTTGTAAACCTTTAAAAGCTGCACAAGAGGTCACGCATGACAAGTCAGGTGTCTACTTGCTGTATCACTCTGTACTTCAGGCAGTATAGCGGGACTGGTCGCCAAAGGGCCACAGTCACATGCTTTCATTTCTACTTCACTTTCTCTTGAATGGGACAACGTCAGAGCGCCGGAGCTCGCAGTCTGCGGGATTTGGCCGCAGACGCGCACTGAGGCTGCAGCAGGACGCAGCGGCAGCGGTGATGGCTGAGTGACATTTAAAGACTGCTGTGCGCGTGTTATTTATTCGTGGACAACAGACAGAGACGTGGAGCCAACCGCGGATTTAGTCGGACTGTTCTTTGGTTTGTGCGTGTTTTTATTGTGGCGGACGTGGAGACTGGATCTCCCTTTGGATGGACTTTACGCCGCGAAGTTCTTAAGGAAGCGATGGGACGTTTGTTTTGAAATATAAAATGAAGCTACAGCTGACTGCGTCTCTATGAGTAAGAGGTGAGTATGATTATTGGATTAAATTAGTGCAAGAGCATTAACATGGGGGAAGGTGTGACTCTTTATTAGTCATGCCTTAATAATTACTATGCGCTCTGACAGTTGTAGCCTCTGTTTGAAATCGGATCATTGGCGTGGCAATACACAGTATAATCGGCTATATGACACACGCAAGCACGTATAATCAGAGATTACATAAAGAAACCAAAGTAAAGGTTAATAATTCACACCAATGTTGCATTTTTATGAGATAAAATACTATCTACATAATTATAATAATTAATTTAATTAATAATTAATTTCTTTAATCCACAGGGCTGCTGATGACTTCAGCAAGCAGACACAGAGATTCCTAAAATTACAGCAGTTTGGGACCAACAAACTAGGCAGACAGAGGAGCTCACTGTCATTACACTGAGGAATTAAGTTACCACTACCTGCTCAGCACTGCAGCTCAAATGAAGTCAAATCTAATTTGCAAAGTCAGGAGGCAAATGTCTGTTGCAGAGAGGGTTTGCCTCAAATATCTCACCCTTCATCTTTTCTCAGATGATGCGATGATGGAGATTTTTTGCAAAGCTGGAGCGCAGGAGACTCCCAGATTTTAATGCTGTGGGTATAATGTAGCACGACTCTTCAGTATGACTTAAATGAACTATCCCCAACCCGCAAATGTTCAGGTATGGATCTCATGAACTTCACAACTGTCATCGACAATGGGTTTTTGGATGAGGCTCCATCGAGCCGTGTCCTAACTGGCTGTTTCCTCTCCTTGCTCATCCTCACGACCCTGCTGGGAAACATGCTGGTTTGTGCCGCTGTTACCAAGTTTCGACATCTGCGCTCCAAAGTGACCAACTTTTTTGTCATCTCGCTGGCCGTGTCAGACCTCTTGGTTGCCATCTTGGTGATGCCGTGGAAGGCGGTGACAGAGATCGCCGGTTTCTGGCCATTTGGCTCCTTCTGTGACACCTGGGTGGCTTTTGACATTATGTGCTCAACAGCATCCATTTTGAACCTTTGTGTGATCAGCTTGGACCGCTACTGGGCCATCTCCAGCCCCTTTCGCTATGAGAGGAAGATGACACCCAGAGTGGCTTATGTGATGATCAGTGTGACCTGGACGCTGTCAGTGCTCATTTCTTTCATCCCGGTACAGCTCAACTGGCACAAGGCCCAGACTAAATCTTACACCCCTCTCACTGGGTCCTCTGGCTCTTCAGGTTTCAATGCTACATCTTACCGCAGCCCGGAGAACTGTGACTCAAGCCTGAACAGGACCTATGCAATCTCCACCTCTCTCATAAGCTTTTACATCCCTGTTGCCATCATGGTGGCCACCTACACTCAGATCTACCGCATCGCACACAGACAAATCAGGAGGATCTCTGCACTGGAGCGAGCGGCCGAAAGTGCCAAGAACAGACACGACAGCATGGGCGGAGGCTCCAGCATCGCAGAGTCTGAGAGCTCTTTTAAAATGACGTTCAAGAGGGAGACCAAGGTGCTGAAGACGCTGTCGGTGATCATGGGGGTGTTTGTGTGCTGCTGGCTGCCGTTCTTCATCCTTAACTGCATGGTGCCCTTCTGCGAGCAGTCGAGTGGAGGGGAGGCTTTCCCCTGCATCAGCCCCACCACGTTTGACGTGTTCGTGTGGTTCGGCTGGGCTAATTCCTCCCTCAACCCCATCATCTATGCCTTCAACGCAGATTTCCGCAAGGCCTTCTCCATCCTGCTGGGATGCCACAGACTGTATCCAGGAGGCCACAACATAGAGACAGTCAGTCTAAACAAGAAATGACTCATGACTCTCTCACAGCACTGACTCATCCTTAATGCTAAGAGTCCAAGTGTTCCTGTACAGGCCGGTCTGATCGAGGACGCTGCTCTCTGTGCTGACTCTTAGTGTGACTGAAGGATACGGTGACCCCATGTGTACCCATGTTTGCATTGGGTGAGTGGCCCATCTGTGCAGACTGTCAGAGTGAGCTTGCCGTGCCCACCATGGTCGTTTTGCTGTCTTCAAATGGAAGAAAGTCCTGAAAGAGGAGAGGGGATTTGGGGGATTGAGATTAAGACTCTCGGCTGTTGTGCCAGGGAGCTGGGAGCACAGCGGTGCTGACACGCCCCTGGGATAGATAATCCCATGACTGGGCAGCACACTTCCTAATGCTGTCAGACACTGCTCTCTTCAATACCATCACACACACGTACACAGACACAAACACTGTCAAAACATGCTCCACCAAATGCAGTGCATCACCCACCACGCACACTGCAACAAATTACATGACGGGACGCAGAAATACTGTTAGTGATTACGTGAACATCATGTGCTCTGCAAAGGTTCCAGCAGTGAAGTGTCAAACTCAATCCCAGTCTAGCGAAGGTGACGCACATCGACATGTGACTTAACAGTAAAGCAAGAATGAGGGTGGCTCAATCTCATGGAAATGCAGCTTGTCAGACTGCAGGTCATATGTTGTCGCTGATGCTGGTGCAGAAATGTTATTTTTATCTCATCCAAATGTCAAATCATTCTAACTTTAAACCAAATTTACTCAACAGACACCTCATAAATGATTTGTTTCACTGAAGTGTTTTATGGATGAGTGTCTCATATCACTTTGTGTGTCCTGTATTTTTCATAAACAACAGCTGATGACCTCTTTTAAGGAAAAGGCACAAACCTAAACCAAGGTTTTGCCTTACTTGTGGTGTCAAGTACTGATGCACTGATGTACTCGTTTAGGGGGTGACACAGAATTGTTGAATTATGTTTAGATAGATCAGTCTTTATTTGCTATTTAAAGTTAATTATTAAAGGACAATCCTGCATAAACTTATTTTTATGGGTTTGGCATTCCTATTGCTGATGATAATCATTGTGCTCAACAAGTAACCGCAGACATCTGGGAACACTGACATCACCACAATGCAACCCGACAGGGCAAGAAACACGAGCAGCCGGATAATCAAGCCCAATGTAACCTGGCCCACAGTTGAGTCAGATTGCTGAAGTGACTTGATTTGGAGGAAAACCCAAAAGTGAGCGCACTTAAAATATCACGTATAATCATTGGTGGTGCAAGAAAACAGTATTTCATCCAACTGGGCTGTCACTCTTTCAAAAACTGAAGTTTACATTAGAAAGTAACACATAATTTGTTTGAATTCATCTGAAAAGAAGTTGCTTATTTGATGCCTCTGTTGCTGAGTCATTTGAGATACTGTAATGCAGTTTCATTTTAGCAAATCAAGAAACAGCTTTAAGCATAGTAATGATTTTTCCAAGCTGTATTGTTTCCTCACATCCTAAGTTGCATGTTTTCTGCATTTTCCATTATGAAAAACAGTAGCAAAGCTGCCTTTACGACAAGCCATGTTAAGAATGTCCTCCCACTGGAGGACTTCCTGTGAATTTTGATTTGAGACACGTACAAAAATTGAATTTTTAATCATTTCTGATTCTTGAGGTTGAATTTTCAAAAAACAACAAAAAAACAAAAAGTGACAGCAGTTTTCCAGTGAACTGGCACTGGATACGCTGGCGTATGTGAGTTAATTATCCACCTGCCTTGTCTAGCGAGACTTCTTCCTAGTGATGTTACGATGTTCCAAGATCTCTCAGCTGAAAAACTTTTTGATGATTTGGAAAATACTGGAAAATACTTCCTGGGCATGGTCAAGAAATAGTCCCAAACATAACCATGTGTAAAACCTGTCTTTTTACACTTTAAATCAAACAAATAAGATGATAAGCTAAGCTAACCATTTCTTGCAGTAGCTTCAATACCACTGGACAAAGAGTGTTATCAATCATCTCAACTAACTATCTGTAAAGAAAGTGAAAATGTGTTTCCCCCTTAATGTCATACATATTCTTTTAATCTATTAGTACAATATTATCATGAGTGGTAGAAATTACGGCCAAGTCAATGAAAATAACACAGAGGAATAAACCTATGAAGTGCAGCATTGCATGTTGGAAGGTAGAGAACAGGATGCATTGGCATAATCATCAACAGATACCTCTAATTTGGTGTACTGTAGTTATTGTTTATGTGCTAACTTGCTTCATCAGTTAGCTACAGTGTGCAGTCATGACACAGACAAAAGTTGCAGGTGTCTTTAACTTGGCTTTAGATAATGCAGTCGTTATAGAGCAATGACCAATGAATACATGTTGTTATGTCACAGTCATAACAGAAGAAACAGTTGTGCAGCATCTGCTTCAGCCATCTCAATGCACACATTAATAAAAGTGTATTTGTCCAGTTCCACTGTGTGTGTGTGTGTGTGTGTGTGTGTGTGTGTGTGTGTGTGTGTGTGTGATCGGCTGTGCAGCTTTGACCTCCACAGATCAAACTTCCCGAAGCACTTTTCACACTGAGCCTGAAGGGTAAAAGTGAACCGGACCAGCTGTGTCTCACATCCAATATTTCACTCTCGTGTAACTCTGCTGTTCATGTGTCTGTTCAGTCTGGTGATGTATTGCCATCATCAGCAAAGTGAGAGGCCCAATTTGGATTTGTGAATAGCCCGGAATAATAAAGTAAAGCAACCGCTGTGGCACCTCTTTATCCAATCTGTTGACTTTGCTTCTTTCATCCATTTTACTAAAATTGTTTTTCACTCTCGAGTGAAGTCTTCAAACAATACCTGACAACTTAACATGAATTTTGAGTTTGTAAATTTCAGTTTTTCGTGGTTCAGTAACTTTATTTATTAAGGATGCAGCTGACATGAGAACCTACACACCCTAATTTATTCAGATGCTTTAATGGGAGTGAGAAGGAGACGGAAATAGTTCAAGTGTGGAGGGAGAGCAGAGGGCTGACAAGGACATGTGATAGATTTTGTTTTGAAAGACCCAGATTCCCTTTCAGATCTGCCCGCTATTTCTTACGCGAGTAATCAAAATCAAAGTTGATTTGGAGCTAAGTTTTTGTTTATTAAAGTTAATATCTCTGTAGATGCGCCTGGTCTTCAATAACCATAAAAATCAGAATGAGATAAATTTCAGTGTGGTACAGCTGATACGTATTATCACTTAAAGGCTTGAAAGTGATTAAAGAGTCATGAGCGACTCTCATTATACAGCGAGCCTCAAAAGATTCGGAGGACAGATTTGTTTCATCAAATTAACTTTGTGCTCATTAGAAAAATGAAAAAGAGTAAATACAGTGATGATAACTCTGTCTCTCTCTTACACACACAAACACACACACACACACACACACACACACACACACACACACAGTTGTCCTTTAAAGCCCGCTTTCTCTAGGCCCCGGACTGTCCTTGCCTCTGTGAAACCTCCTCAAGCGTGCCACGGGAAGGGAACAGCAATTAATTTGACTGACATCATTCAGAGTGATGGCTGAGGTGGCGACAAGACAGGGTGTGTGTGCATGCGTGTGTGTGTGTGTGTGTGTGTGTATGTGTGTGGTGCAGCCCTACTATCACCTGCTCCATCACCCAACCCAGAGTCCCTGCATTGTCAGCCTCGCTCTGTAAACAGAGAATTTGTTTTCTTTCGCTATCTTTGCGTTCCAGCGGAGCCTGCGAGATTCTCAAAGCGATACTGTCTTTTTAGATTGGCATGTCTTGAGAAGCGATGTTAGACGTGGCAACTTCAGATGATGCTAATGACTGGCCCTGGGGAAATGATTTACTGAGACAGCGAGACAGAGAAAGAAAGGGCCAAGGAGAGAGTCTTATGTAAGTATCAAGCAATGGCAACTTAACAAAAATAGGCTCAAAGGGTGCTCTGTAAATATCACATAACCCACAAGTATCACCAAAGTCAGACTGCTGTCACATCTGCAGTGAAGAATCCTCTGTGGTCACATGCTGTTAGCTTATAGGCGGGGAACACCTGGCCATGTGAAAGTGGATTTTCAATGAAGATAATGATTTCCTCGCCACCCTCTCCCTTCAGGCGGGATCTCGGGGAATTAAAATGCAATTAAACAGTTTGCAATAATCTGTATTACTCTCCATTAAATATGTATTATTCACAACTGGCAGAGCTATCATAATTGCGCTAGAGTCTAATGCATTTTTAATACCTCCAACGACACCAAGATAAGCATAATTGAGAGCGAGCACATTGGCTGCTCCAGCCAAAGTGCGTCAACGTGGCTACATGCTGACAGTCGTGGATGCACTTTGCATGTTGACAAATGCCGTCACTCGGTCTGTCCGTGCTCGTCTCCTTGGTGAGGTGCACAGTTGCTCTATATTCATTTTCAACTGATAAAGTAGCGAGATCAACCAGACGAGCACACATCAGGCCACCGCTGTAACACCTAGGGGGAAATTTGTTCATTTCAGGGTTGAAAGAGGCCACCTCTGTAAACCTTGAAATAAATTTGAAAAAGTATGTAAACACATATCTGATCTCAGCAATAGGCTATTCCATCCAGCGCTTCAAAAATAGATACACAAGCCTCTGCCCTGCACATCTTTTGACCTTTACTGTTCGTCCTTTGCGGCAAGCCCCCCTCATTCCTCTTCCTAGTTTACTCTTGCTCTTCATTTCTCTTTCTTATCACATCCCTCCGCTCTCTTCCTCCACTCGCGCTCTGTTTACTGTTTGTGCTGCGGGCCGCTGGCAGTGCCGTGTTGCCATTCATCACTCCAACTGGCTCCAGTGGAGAGGACAGGCCCTCTGACCCCACTACTGGGAAAGGAGCAAGGGAATGAGAGGGAATTGAGGATCACAGGGGACTCTTAAGAGAGACAGATGAGAGCAGAGAAACATAATTATTATACAGGACAGATCAGGCACAACTATCAGGCGCTTTGCCATTTTTGCCATCACAAGTCAAAATACACATTTGAATACAGATAAAAGGAGAAACCAACATAAAGTGACTATTGAAGGTGGTGAGCCACCAGAAAAGCTTCATAGACCCTACACAACTGAGTTGTCCAACATATATTTGGTGTTTTTTTATGACTGTGGTGGAGAGCACGGTCTACAATCTGGCACCAAAATCCTCCTATAGATGCTCACTTATTTAAAGCTTCAAGAGACTGTGGTGATCACATAATTGTCTTCAAACCAGTCAGTGACCCATTGCTTTCTGTACGGATGCATCTGCATTCATTATGTTGCTTCACCTATTTTTCCTTCCATTTGTTGCCCATCTGTAGGTAGCAGGAAGTGAGAGTGAGTGAGAGCTAGAAACGATGCAGTTGAGCACATGGTAGAAGCAACAGGCTTCCTTATTAGAGGAAACATCCCCATTAGTCTGCTCATCCAAGAAATGTGTCACACCTCACGCCACTCCTTCTTTCATAGTCAAATAAAAACTGCACCTTCGCCTGATTTTTATATTTGTATGTTTTTGTTCCCCCAACAAAGCTCAAACCACCTGTATTCAAGCCTAAATTATCTGAACTAATTGTTGGAGAATGCAGTCTCTCATAAACCGATACAGTTTGCAGTGTCGTACTGTGTCATGGAGTGACCTCTACTGGAGAGGGCCCAAAAATGGAGATGAGTTGACCTGGGTCTTTGCTAAATTCGGCCTGATCAAATCCTCCCGAGGAATAAAGACAGATTTGATGTATTGGCCGCGTAATTGCTCATATCACCCTCATCTCTGGCCTATCACAGATTGTCAGCAAGGCAGAGTAGAAAACACCAGTGAAGCATGTTAAATGAGTACTAAACCGAGTCAGTGAAGGCATATCAAATTATACAGTGAATAATAAGACGGGTGCAAATGAGGCTGGCTGATGAATACTGTTTTCAGCTGGGGTGATGTCCACTCCAGCCACACTAGGCAGCTTAGCTGGGGAGAGGTGCTGTCTGGCAGAGACGGCTCTGAGTGGAGCTCGTGCTATTAATGATGCCAATGTTAATGCTCGTGCTGGTAGGATGCCCCATGGGTGAATTGTGACGATGCGAATGCTAATCAGCTAGCTTGTGGGGGAGAGCAGATGTGTCTTATCTCTTTAAGAGCACAACATCAGCAGCAGGAACTGACAGAGACAGAGCGACAGAGTGATTACTGACAACTGTGGACACTGTGAGATAGTTGTCCCATCCACCTGGGATTAAAACGTGTGATGGCTGCTGTGCATCTGGCCTGAGTGTGTTCGTAAACAGAGCTGACCTCAAGAGCGCTAGAGCTGATGGTGTACCATGCATGCCAAGACCTGCAAATGCAGCACTTGCAATATGTTTAACTGTTAGACATTATAGTTCTACCTGACACCTGTTAAAAAAGCGTTACTGAGTGAAAATTACAAAGCATGTGACATTTGATGCTTCTTTGCCCACAGTAACACAAGGTTTTCAAAGATTAGATAACTTTCACCACAACTTGTGATAATTGTGTCGTAGTTTCATGTTTCAGTGGAACGCCCACGAGGTGTTAACGATAATTTATGAGATTTCATAGCTTTTTTCACTTCTCTCTATCTGAGGTTACTGTAATCTCCCACGGCCACACCTCCATCTCTGACAAACATGACCAACTCTTGATAGCGGACTGTTATGGGTGACATCTTCCTTCCAAATTGTTGTTAGCTTGAAGCTCGGTTGACAGCCCACCGCGTCTCAGTTCCACACCACATATTCACTTTTTTCTGTTTTTGTAGTGCTTTCCATGCTGAAAACATGACAAAATTTGGTATATCCAAAGATGTCAATAAGCATGCTAAGTCTGTTTGTTTTCTGAGGGTGATGCTGATAGACACTACACTCCCACAAGGCATTACACAAAGGAAATTGAGGAGCTAATCCTGGCTCAGCCTTTCTCTGCTTACTGTGAATGTTTAACTGGGCCAAACATTACGCTGTTTCTATTGCTCACAAGTCATGTGACAGGTGGTTAAAAAATAAAAATAGGTTGTAATAATACGCTGTTTAGAAATGTCTGGCAGGACAACAGACAGGGCAGGGTGGTGTAAACACCAACTAAAACCATCGCCAGCGACTCCCAGGAGAATATAAAAGCCAGGCATATTTTTTAGGTTCTGCTCAGTGCATCTGAAAAGGGGATTAACAGAGCGGGAGGATAGTACAGACGACCACTCAGCAACAGACATTCACTCAACATCCACTCGAGCGATGGCACAGTGACAAGCTGAACAAACATCCCCAACAGAGAGACAGAAAGAGCAGGAAGGAGGAGAGGGGAGGGAGATAAGGACGGCGGGATAGAAAAAGGGCCGCTTGAGAGTTCAGGGAGAAACCGGGAGCGGACTGCGACGAGGCGCATGATAAGAAAACAGCTTTAACGCAGTGAAGGTCCGCTCTCTCCTGAAGGAACTAACACTGAATCTCGGAGAAATAAGAGTAAATAGAAATAAGAGTAAAGAATAAGAGTTCAATGAGGTATTATCCTCTCTTTAGAGGAGAAGAGACCCAAACTGCCGCTGATTACGTGAACTATAGTGCTTAATTTCAGTAACGATAAAGATAAGTATGCTAGTATGAAGTGCGTTCATTATTTTAAAAGTAACTGACTTGAAGCCTTGTGAAAAGGATGAATTGCTGAAGCCAACGTGACTCATTCTTTTAGTCTCTCTATCCAGGTTGTTGCAAGCAAAGCTAATATTTGATGCAATGAATGAACCATTACACCATTAATGAACAAAAGAAAGGACACGACTGAAGAGGCGAGTCGGGACAGCACAGCTTCACTCAGATGATCCAGGAATAGAAACACCTCAAACATTCATTCCTGCAGCAGGATGTGACTGTGGTCGTGCATTTGTGCTGGTTTTTCAATTCCATAGGAGGAGAGCAGACAGCAGACACTATTTGGTTTATTTTAGGAAAGGCCTTGTCAAACAGAAGCACAGCAGGAGCCTCTGCTACCCTCTGGAAAGTTCAAGTGGGACCACGCGAGCAGCGCCAGATACAAACATGTACACACACGAGACACAGCTGAGAGACTGTGGGAGTAAGAATTCTGGATCCTTCATTTGGTCGTAGTCAGAAAACCAAAAAAACATTTTTAACACCTCTGTTTCTGCCACGACACTCAAACCATCTGAAAAATCAGGCCTTTTCTCTCACCGTCAGTGATCACAGAAAGAGAAACTTGGACAAGCGAGAACGACTGACAGCTTTTCTGCAGTTTCTGCGAGGCGGATTGTTACTTTATCCTATTTCAGCAGAACGGGAGAAGAGGCCACCACTTATACAGCCATCTGTCCTCTACACTTATGCAGCAGCTACATGACAGGAAATAAAGCCATGAGCTGGGAAAAAAACTCACAATCTCCAGCTGACCAAATGCTGCTGTAACCCATGTAACCTGCTGTAAGCCACTTTAGGGCTTACTGTGCATGAAACAATGTAATATAACTCTCAAAGGAAAAATCCCTTCTCCCTGCTGCTCCTCGACACAGAGGTCAAAGGTTGGGGTCGATTACTGAACAGTCTCCCTGCAACCGGGAGTGCGTTGCTCAAGGACACCACAGCTGGTTGGATGCTTGGGGGTTTGAACACAGGTCTCTCTATTCATTACAGCACCCCACTGCCTTGTGACCACAGTGTGACAGCTCATGTGAATGACAAGAAGGACTTTCTAGGAAAGCTCATTCGACAGCAGAGTCTGATCGTTTGCGTGGACGGATCTCTCTTCAACTGTGGCTTAATCCATCACAGACAGTGTCTGAAGGCAGGATAGAACAATTCATCCCATGATTAAAACACCAACCTCAGCTAATCTCAAGAGCTCCTGACGAGCTTCATCTCTGGTTCTTATGTCGGTCTTTACACTTAACAGTGTGGCAGCACATTATGGTTAGGAACCACTTGGATTAGCAGTCATTTAATAAGCTACCATGCTTACATCTACCTTTGATATATTGTCAACATACCAAAGCAAGAATAGATAAAGAGTCTACAGCCATGCTGAGTACTGTGAGGCAGAGCTGTGCTCTCAGCCAAATGCTAATGTCAGCATGTGGGAATATTTATGGTCTTACTTCAGTGTGTTAGCATCCTAATTAGCACAAAGTTGTTACAGTTCATCCTGTGGAGGACAGGAATGACTAATCCAAATTTCATAGCAATTTCACAGCTGTTGAGACCTTTTACTCAAAACCACAAACGTGAACCACTTGAGGAAAAGTTAGGGATTTCCCAAAGTCATTGGGATACATTGTCTGTACAAAATATGGGCCCATTTACTTATGAATAAATTGGAGAATAAGTGAAAACTGATGGTGGCACAAGACTTAAATTCAGAAGGGAATTCTCTGGGGACAACGTATTTGTCAACATCCAGTATTTGCTGAGATATTTCAGTCTGGACGAAAACTGATTGACTGACTGACCCATTGACCAATCACTGGACATTAAGGAGTTGCTACCGTGGCAAACAAGTGCAGCCCTCAATTAAAACAAAGGATTTGCTTTCAAAGGGTTTTCATCAACAGTGGGGAGACAGAGTGCAGGGGAGGAAGTGGAGATGAATGGTTTTGAGGACTATGTTAATCATCTTTAATTGTCCCATCTGGAAGTCTGCTCCCCTGCACCTTCTGTTTATCAATAATTCAATATGTGTCCAGACAGGGGGTCAAGCCTGCTTTGCTGAATTATATGCTGGCTACTTGGGCATATCTGGCAAATGTTTACATATTTAATGTGAATGGAAACTTATGCACTGGCCTCTCAGGGTCCTTTCATGATGTTTTGCTGGGGTCAAATTATGGACCGTGTGACTTCTTCAATCTGGATTCTGAAGTCTGTGGGCTTCAAACAAAACCACAACATCATAGATAAAATGTAGTTGACTTATTTTGACTGCTTTTATCCACAAAAGAAAAGATAAATATCTCAGATGAATTTAAATCACATGAACAGTGAAGAGGGCAACTTCAGATTTCTGACGCAAGCGAGAGACTGAGAGACACCGTCAGGCTTCCTCAATGGTTTTCTCAGACAAAAATGGAAATGTCAGCTAAACAGAGCCTCGGCAGAGAGTTACAACACAGTTGCTCTTTCCCATATTTACAATAACTCAGATTTCAGTGTTTAGACCATCTGTGGAATTTAATCCCCGTTGCATGTGTTCGTGTGATCAGCATTTGAGTGTATCTGGGTGCATATCTCATGTCAGCGAGTGTGTTATTAAGTTACCAGAAAGTGTTGGAGGGCTAGGTCTCCTTCAGTACAATAGAGGCCGTGGGGGAGATTGATGACTCATAGGATCTCAGGAGACTGAGCGGACGCACAGATCTGTGAGGAGACACGGACAATGGTGAAGGCTACAGATGGCCCCGCTCTGAAAAGGCTTAAACAGAGGGTATAAACCTCCCACGGGGCAATGTATGGATGTCACGGCAAGGTGCTAATTCAGTTGACATTGGTGCGTCCTATCTGTTCTGAAGAGTCAGTGCAGAACATAAAAAGGATATAATCTGAAAGGTATGGTACTTCGTAGGCTTAGGCTGAACCAAATCTGGTGAAAGGAGGACAGCGTGTACCAAACACGCAGTATTATAAACAGTTTTTAATGCGTAGGTTCATGCTGTTCTTTAGTCTCAGAGGTCAGCAGCAGCGTGGAGCCCAGATGTGGTCATCTCAGGTCTTCAAACAAACATGTCAGTACACCACAATACTAGGCCGCTGCTTTGCAGGGGGTGAGAACAGTTTTCCTGCAATAACACCCAGGGAAATAAAAAAAAAAATCCACAGGGGTTGAGAAGAGGAGAGAGAAACAGAAAAACGCACAGTGGTGAGAGAGAGGCAGGGGAAAAGCACATATATTTCAAGCCTTAAACACTGGAACAAATAAAAAAAGAATAATATCCCGGAGTCTGTTGTTCTCTTTTCCGTGATGGCTTCTTCCCCTTGTTGTCATCAGTGCCCCAGATCTTCAAAAAACGACGGCCATAACCTCAAAGAAAGCTTTCTGTCTTATAACCTCAAAGCCAAAGCTTTTAGGTGTGTCTTTATGTTAAAATAGGTCATGTTGTTTGGCTGACCTAATTGAGGGGGATGTCTCTTGAAAACCAGTCGACAGAACGAAACAAAAGACAGAAACTGCTGGAGGTGGGTTTCCACTGAGCACAGAGGACATCGGGCCTGCCTGTGTGTGTGTGTGTTTCAGTCAAGATCAAGTTCTCCCACTAAGGAATCTGTCAACTTGTTGTCGTATCTTAGTGTCTCAGCTTTTGCAGGGTTTGCCTTTATAATCAGCACACAAATTCACCTGAGTGATGAGGGCTGATTCACACTGGGTGCCTAATTATATTCTGATTGTTAACCTGACAGGAAACATGAAAAACAGAAGTCAGAATGAGACAGAAAGACAGAGGAGGGGAAAAAAGGGTGTTCAGGGATGCAGACTGTGAAAATCCACGGCAAAGATGGAGGATAGAGCAGGGATTGTTCGGAGGAAACACACCTGCTCCACTGCTTTGAAGAGGAGATGAAAGCATGTCCTCTAATTACAGCACTTCGAACAACACAAATATCAATGCTTTACTCCTCTGGCCTGTGAGGTGTGTGGAGTGGGAGGGGGAAAAAAGCTACTCTCAGTCTCCCCCTCTTTTATTTGTCATGTCTCAACATTACTGCCACCCTTCTGAGAAGTGATTCTCAAATTTGTGTGTTTTGCATTTGCTGTGCGATGAAGCGCGTACTGTATCTCAGCTTGGCTCCTGCGTGCAGTTAGTTGGTGAAATGTTCCTCTGGATCTCAGTTTTGCCTAACAGGCTGGGACAGGAGAGGAGAGGGGCAGTGAGAAATCCCAAACTGCCTCTTCTTTTTTCCTTTTCACACAAACCTCTGACTGCTTTGTTTCGCCTCATCTTAACCTATTCAATGGAGTCATAAACTGCGTGCAGTCGTGCTTAATGAAATGCCAGTGTGATAGGAACAATTAGACGGCTACATATTGTTGTGAATATCTGAATTTATCACACTAAAGAGAGAGGGGGAGAGGGGAGGAGGACTACACGATATTTCACTGCACTTCTCCTAAATCAGATTCAATCTTATTCTCAATCTGAGCATGACTGATGCAACACTGCTTTGCAATGATGCATGTATAAGGACTCAAATGCTTCTGTCCCTGCAACACTGAACTCTAGAAATCCCCAATCCCCAAACTCGTGCCATTTACTACCGGCACAATGGAACAAGGCATAAGAGTTTCATCTTTTATTCACTAGGGCTCTCATGATGAATTAAATAGACATTATCTAAGAGCCTGCTAGATAAGATGTAAATCTCTATCTAAGATGATATGTTGTTACCTAAAGTGTTCAGAAATGTCTTTTAAATGCCAAGAATAAGTTTATTAATATGAGAGTAGTCAGGGCTGTATGGCCATGTTGAAATCAGTGAGCAGCAACAGATGGGAAGCTGCTACACCTAGTGGATTTACAGCAGAACCACAAGACCTTTAGGTCAGGATGGAGGCTTGTTGTGTACTGACATTATATCTGACATCTGTTTCACAGCTCATGAAAATAAAAGGTGGAGTTTCTATATGTGATGTATTTTTAACAATAATGTTGCTTACTGCAACATAACGGCAAAAATAAATACAAAAAGTCGACTTCTAACAGATTGGATCAGCAATGCCGACATGTTTAGCTGCTGCTGATGCTCCTGTGCAGCCATACTGTCCCTGAAGAAGTTGCCTCCTAAAGCAAATACAGCATAAGAAAGGAGGGGCAACATCCACAGTCCTGCAAAAATGTTTTCTACGGTTCAGCCAAAGTTTCAGCCTCCTCGAGTTATTGGAGCAAGAAAACACTGTCCAGGAAAACACAGAGAGGGAATTTGGTACTAAAAGGACTGTAACTGTGATAGATACAAACGTTATTTGTATAACTCAGACTGTGGAAGCCTCATATTGTCATCGTCTTCTGAACTTCAGGGAGCATTTATGCACAGAGCGAGGACTGAGGGTTTTGTCGTTGGTCTGAGACATTGGAATTGAGTTAGGCTGGGATCTAAGGGAGGACCTTGTCCTTATAGCCTCTTAAGACTTGGACCCTGCTTTTAGAATCCTGCCTGAGAAACTCAGATTAGCCAAGTCAGAATCTAAATGACTTTTCAAAGCACATTTCCATCTAAATAATGTCATTCTTGGCAAATTTGCCTTTTGGGCTAATTTCAATTTTTTTTCACGTGTTTTATATTTTGTATCTCTTTTTCTTTATCAGCAGCTCCACTTTGGGCTGTGACCATTTTCCTCACTGAGGTTTTACACTGAGAACATCTGAAACTGGAGACTGGGGTTATTGGGCAATCAAAGCCATTAAGGACCATACTATCAGCCTAATGCCAAGTTAATTTCAAAATGGAGGGGAGCAAATGGACTGTGAAATATGTGCTAATGGTAACAAGCTTTCCCCAAGTTTACAATAGGGGAGAGAGGGAGAGAGAGAGGGAGAGCATATAATGTTATCACTGAGTCTACACATATAATTTCACAGAGGCCTGAAGAATTGAGGGACAAGGACAATTTAAACCAGGAACTGCAAAGGGACAGCCTGAGACATAATGCTGTGTTACAAAGTTCACAGAGAGAGAGAGACAGAGTTCATTTAAAGTATACGGTTTAAAAATACAGCTCACATCAAACAAATAAATCTCCACCTCCTGTGATATCCAAGAGCAATATGAAAACACATGTTTGCAATTAAGACAATGTGAGATGTGCCTTTTGCCGAAAAACATTCATTTCTGCAAACATAATTTCACATCTTTAGAGGAAATTTGGCTGGATAAATATTCATTAAAGAGGGCAACACCTCCTCGCTCGGGCCACCCAGAACATCCACTCGTATGATACATACAGCAGATTTTAACTTGTCCCCCGATCATACATGTGAGGTGCAGACAGCCGTACAATATCATACCATGTTTTCAATCTACAGTGGAAAGCTCTAAAGCAGATTACTGAACTAAAGAGTTCAGTGGTTCAGCTAATATGTTTTGCTTCGCCATGGGCTGCTTCCTCACTTCAAAGCGCTCTTGATTAATGAATGAAGAAACTCAAAGTAAAGTTTTAAATGGATACTTCAACACTTGAGATTAAATTTAGTTTAGGCTGCAAAGTGTCATTTTCCTTAAAATAAATTAACTTTTTACTGTAGTGTCCAAAACTGCCTTGGAACATTTTTATTTAGATTCAGCTTAAGGATCCAACCACAACCCCCTCTACATTTAATACACGTTAAGCATTTAAGATTTCTACACTGTCATTAGGCCAAAATGATTAATCGTTATTATAGTATGGACTCCTAATCGGCTTATATAATGCCACGTGCTCTAAACTAAAAAATGGCGAGTTTCGCATTCTTTCTGGCAACAATAAATCCACAGGGATGCAGAAAAAGTGAACGGCCTGCACAGCAATGAGCAGTGCCGTCACCTTTGACCACAGTGGAACCATTTCTGATCGATAAAATCAAGCATGCTGGATTTTGAGATGTTCAACAAAATAATTAATTGATTGAACAGAAGAAGGCGAAGGACAGTGATGTGTAACACTAAGCATGAAAGAAAAAACAAAAACCAGAGCTCATTGTGAGAGAAGCTCAGCTCGTTCTCTTGCATTGCGAATACAACAGATCATTACTGTGGTGACTGCTCTGAGCACTGGTGACAAAAACCTAGTTTGCAAGAACCAGAGAGCGTCTTGAACGCAGCAAACAAGCAAAAAGATCAAAACAGAGAGTTGAACTTAAAAGCTTTAATGTAATATCATATACATAAAATCACAACTTTTAAAAATGTCGCTATGCTTCATGATATAAATGAATCTAAGCACTATAATAAATAAATATGTGTCATTTGGGAATGCACTGGCTTTAAGCCTCACCGGGCCAAAAACGTTTACAATTTCAGCCTCTTGTTACTCTATGAGTGTAATATAAAACAGCCCTGCATACTCAAGGCTAGCAAATGAAAAATAATAGTTCCATTGCTGGAAGAAATACATGAGGAGCAGAGAAAAAAAAAATAAATCAAAAAGGTCTACATTAAATGCAATGTGATATTCAGGACAATAATCAGGCACACGTGGCCTGATCAATATTCCACTCATTATCTGTGACCTTTGCTGAATCAGCACTGGCAAACAGCAAAGGAGGATCTTTGACATGCTGTATCCTCGTCCTTCCAAAGGAACTCCTATGAAAAGTTAAAGGACTTTCAGAAATTCTCTTTGTAACTGGAGACCAGTGAAGATCATGAAGCTTCAGCTCCTTAATCAACACTTTTATAAGGTGCATTCTTTACAAACATCCATTTCCACAGCAGGTTGTATGATGCTGCTTCCTCTCAGGAGAGGTGGAACAGGCTGCGGCCGACCTGTGAGGCGTACATGGCCAGATGTGCAGCAGGGAAGATGGGGCCGCGGCCATATGAGCAGCCCAGTCCGTAGAGTGCCGCCGATCCAGCCTGCAGGTTAACACTGAGGGGGAAACTTAAGGATGAGAAGGCTGGGTGGAATACAGCTTTGGGCCCGATGCCAGCCGCTACTTTGAGTTTCTCCACCTCGGCCTCCTGAAGCCGCTTGGCTTTAGCTCGTCGGTTTTGGAACCAGATCTTGACCTGAGTCTCGGACAGGGAAAGGGAGGATGAGAATTCGGCGCGCTCGGCGATGGACAGGTACTGCTTCTGACGAAACTTCCTCTCCAGGGCCAGGAGCTGCATGGTGGTGAAGGGTGTGCGAGGCTTGCGGTTGGTTTTGTGCTTCCTTAAGGAGCAGACTGCTGGACTGAGCTGCCCTAGAACATCAGAGTTAGTTACACACTAGACAACTGGTTTAATATTTAAATGACTGCATATGGGTTGAAACAATAAGTCAGTTACTGAGTTGGCTGATTGACATAAAATGACATGACAGTTATTTTAACTATCAAACAATTATCGAGGATCAATTCTAATTCTTCCCTATTTGCTGCCTCTCAAGATGTCTATAAATCAAGACAAATGACTTATTAAAACTATGCTTATCTCTCCTTGAATACATCACTTCTAAACTTATAGGCACATCTCGCATTTTGATTCCTTCCTGATTTAAAGCCTCCATAGACTTGTTGCAGCCATGATACAAGCCACTGATTAACACAACATCGGTTTAATATGTGATCACTTACGGGGTGGTGTTGACGTCTTAACGGGGCTGGGTGTCCAGGACGCGCAGTCACCTCGTTCAGACGGCTCTGACTTGATAGATACAAACTGTTTGGTGAAGTCATCCGGCCTGTGCGCCTGATAATCGCTCAAATAGTAACTTCCGTCCAATCTGTCCGTCGCATTCAGCGGCCTCCTGTCCGACATGAGCGCCTCCACGCTGAACGGCAGACACGACACCTGCGCCGCGCGCTTCTTCAGCCGCGGTGGTTGGACATCCTCGTCTGTCGAAAAGTCGTCTCTCCAGTCTCCAGGGGAAGACATGCTTTCTTGTTTGAGGCCGGGATCGATATCTAATTCCAAACCACAAAACACATAACTTGTTTGTCACGGAGTGCAAACATGCAGCGAGCACAACTTGAGGAAATCGCTGTACGTTGTTACAAAGTTGACAATGTTGCTGCTGGAAAAACTTTGGGAGGGACTTTGAGCCAATGATGCGTCCTGATCCCGGGATTGGGAGAGGGCTTGTGATTGGACGGCGTGTTTGAGGCGCACTGTAAGGGATCTTTGTGGTGCCACACCCCAAACTAGACAGCAGGTCTGACAGCTGCACATCAGCCTCATTTAGCGGTAATTACGCGTGAAGAAGATTGTTTTCTTGAAAATAGCTCACACTGTTTTATCATAATTATCGACAGCAACAGACCGTATTTAATGCAAACCGCAACCCTTAGTTAACATTGAGATTAAAACAGTCCTGCTTGATGTCTTGAGATAATGTGAATCATCTTGGATGACACTGAGGCCTGGTATATTGTGGGGAAAAAAACTGCTAATAGAAGCAAATCAATCCCCTGTGTGCTAAAGTCTCCTCCATCCCTGCAATTAGGCTGGTGGATTGTCCTGGCTGTGTCTCTGAGCATCAGCAACGCCAGGGTGAAAAACATCAGTGTGACATCTGAAGAGCTGTACTTCCACTTAACAAAAGCTGACAGAGCTCCTAATTCAAGCCCTGACTTGCAGGACCTGACACACCAATTGTGGGAGTAATCACAATGGTAATCAATAAGAATTATGGTGCTTTTAAACTTCAGATATCACTGTACAGAAACCACACTTAAATGTGAGAGTCAGTTGTGAGATGGATTATGGTTCTGGGCAGGCTTTAAAATGACTGTCATTACATTGTTATTATTAACACCTTGTAATTAGGCCTGTGGAATCCGGTTCTTTTAAGCAGGATTTAACAGTAATGATGGAAAATTGCTACCTTCCTGAGGTGTGTGGCGCCCGCTGTGATTAGTCCCAGTCTCTGCTCCGTCGGTGGAGACAGAGGCGTCTCGTGCCTGTTTGAAGCTCATACCTGTAGGGCTCCCGAGTATTAGGAAACATCATGAGAAGTACAACAGCAGCTCTGGCCTTCCTAAACATGGCCTCTAACCATTCACTGATGGGATGTGGCAAAGCAATGTCCTGAAAACCAGCCAAAAAGGGCACGGATGTTAAACCTGACACAAAGAGAGGAGCAGCAGACGGTTTAATGAGCGAGATTTAATGTTCATTCAGCCAAGGAAAGACATGCACAGGAGATGATGCAAAATTAATGTGCTTATTGCATGCTGTGTCCTATAGTCTGTGCCTAGCATGTATCTATACTCTTCTGTTTCCTAGTCTTCTGTATGTGTGTCTCTCATACACATATGCCCACGCACACAGAGGCCACCTGTGAGGTGACTGGAGTGTGATGTCCAGTGCTCTGTGATCTCTGTGCTCTCTGTAATCAGCAGGATTACAGTGGCATCAGCGGCTCGGCTCCCAGAGCGCCTCAACATCATTAGTCTCCATATGAAGCAAAGTGCTCACACAGCATGAGCTCACTCTCATGTAAACACGTGCAAATCAATTAAGGGGTCTAACTGTCATTTCAGTGTGCTTCCTGCAGATGGGTTTATGGAGGGCATTGGGCAAGTCGGCATGTGTGTGCGTGTGTATGTGTACATGCAAAAAATTCAAATATTACTAAAGAATGTATCAGGACCTTTTGGAGACATTTAGCCGCTAACAACAACTACACTTCTGCAGAATCCATTTAGCTGGAAAAATCTAGTTCTGGGGTAGCAAACAGAAAAATAGTTGGTTGTACATGTTAAACAGTCGTGGCACTTCATAAAATCAAACTTTATCAAAATATGAACAGTGAGTGCTGCCTTAATGGGGTTTTAAGAGCATGCCTTCATGTTGAAAATGACAGCATGTTTTTTTTACCTACTGTGTAAAATTGGTTAAAGTCAAGCAAACAGCAAACATACATTGATTTCTTAATCTAAAATAGAGCATACTATATTAACGCATGTTGCTCAGTACTGGAGCGTTAAATATTACAGAGAAACTCTTATATTACCCGTGAATGAGTATAATTCAAACTGAAGTTAAAGTAGTTAAAGCAGGAACGTACCTTCCTGTGAAGACGTATGTAAACACTCTATGGAGCCACAAATATAAGGGTGTCATCAGCAAACATAAGTCACAGTGTCAGGCGACATTCATACTAATATATTTTCATTTAAAACTCATGATATTTGTGTTATATGTTTATGCCTAGTGTACACACAACTGTGGTGCTTTAAAGCTCCTAAATGTGAGACTTTTGGTAACACTGCTGATGATATTTTAGTTACTGTGTTGGAGTCTGAATAGGAGGAAACACAGACTCTCGAAAACTATGACACAGGCACCCATGTTCGCTTCTTGATTGGGTCTTTTCTGTCGTGACACATCCCCTGATTCGTCACATATCTATCACGATCAATCTAAAACATTACAGCTAGGCCTTTGCTGCTGCTCTCATTGCCATAGCTTCCACTGGTGCGGTAAAATGATACCAATACTGCTGTGATGTGGATGTTCGCAACAGCTCCCGGTTTACTTTTTCCACCACCACGACAAGTCTTAAGTTTCTTTTAGTTACAGTTCCACGTTCCGCCTCATTCTCAGTCCAAGCAAGGAAATCTCTGGCCCTACTTTTTGCCATTGCGTTTTAACTTCTCGGTATTTTCTGTAACTACGCAACCAAGCGCAGAGTATCAGTTTCCTGTTTAAACTGCCTTGGTCATGTGATATGCATTTTCAGGCGTGTTAGAGTTTTAAAATCTCTTGTCGAGAGGCAGGTTAGTTTGGACACATTAACTAAGGCAGTAATACTCATAGTTTAAGTGGTAACACCAGCAGTGGCACGTGAACTTGTTTTGACGATTGCAGTTAAAGTAACTGTATCTGCACCACAACCAAAGTTAGCAGGAGCAACAAAAGCTGTAGTAGTAGTGCCTACTATGCATCTAAATTTGAGTACGGGAGCACATTAGGGGAGGGATTAGCAGTTGTGTTATTTGTTTTCACTTTTCAGTCCTTACAATAGGAGTACTGCTATATTCCAGCTTTACTGGCAAGTCTAGAACATTTGCATATGACCAGAAGTAGCCTGAATTTTAAATAATTTAAGGATGATCTTGGAGTGTATGAGGTGCCTCAGACTGGGAGAATATGTCTTTGAAGTCTTTTCTCTCGTAACCAGGCCCAACAAGCTTGCTGCTGTCCACTTGTCCCCGCACCATGAGAGTTCTTGCTGGCTCTGAATACACACAGAGGAAGTCACTGACAGAGCTGGTGCAACCTGACCATCCAAGCAAAGGTTACAGAGTCGGAGTCTCTCCATATGGGGCAGAGCAGCAGCAGAGCAGAGAGCTAACATCCTTAGCTCACATTGATCGCCCCAAACACCAATTAGCACTGCTCTCTCTTCCGCCTCGCTTCACATGCATTAGTTCTGCTTGCAACAGTGTGGAGTGAGCATACGCATACATGTACGCATACACACGGCTTTGTTATTGTGAACAACAACACAAGGGCTCTCTACAAAGATTCACACGCATTTGGGAAACCAGGAAAAAAAACCTCATATAGATACTTCCTATCTATTACAGGGTGCAGACAATTATAAACCATGAGTCATGTTGAATATAGCTGACTACAAAATCTTGCTACTTGGTCCACAGCCTGATGTCTTACACATGAAATATGGTCAAGTAACCTTCTGTGTGGTTTTTCAACGTGAGACTGTCATCCATGTCAGCCATGGCGTTGTTTCCAGGACATGCTTCATCACGTTCAAAGCTGAGTTAAATGCACAAACTACTGCCGCACACAGCAACCCACAGACTTTCTCGCTGTAGCCATCACAGGCCGATCAAGACAGAATCAATATTTCATCTGGAGACAGTCAACATAAACTACCCATAAAAAAGAAAGGCACAACCACGGACAACTTCAAGATAACTGATGTTTAATGTCATTTTAAGTATAGAGTAGGCTAGATTACAGCTAAAAGTAAAATGAGCTCTTAAGATGTTTTCCTAACTCTAAGGAGAGAAGTTTATTTGGGGTGCATTTTGGCCTGCATGCCTTCAGATGACTCCTGTGTTATAAAGCTGACACCCACCACTCCCAAAACAGTTTATTTACTGAAGCTTGGTGGTTAGAAGAGTGTGATTTCCTAAACTGCAGTCTTGTTCTACATATTAATGTATGTGGCTGTACCTCTCTACTTTGCAATAACACTGTTTCATAACATCATAACAGCCAAAAGCTACAGACAAGAAGACTATCATCACTTGTGCCCCTGAAGCTGATTTAAATTAAGCTTGAACTCAGACAAGGATTCATGATGGGAACTGATTAGGCTTTTGCAAATATAATTTTTCCAGATGCCATGAAAATAAAACAATGGAGGTACAGGACTTCAGTCTAGCACTATCACAATTTTACCAAGGTAACCCAAGTATTAGTTTTGGACGGTCTCACAGCTACTAAAGGTGTGTATCATCAGTGCAGAAGACACTACATCTTTATTTTAATGTTATTTGTAAGAACAAGAGGGAAACCAGCTTCAATCTTTAAGGTTAATTATCAATTGGGATATTGTTTTCTCATTATAGCCCTCAGTAAGTACATTCACTAATTCAGGATTTGTCTTTCAGTGCTTCATTGATTTAGACACATTGTTGTTTGAAGTATTATATTTTAATAATATTCTATAAAAAGGCCAAACTAATTCAGCGACTGACGAAAGCACCACAGCTAAAATCCCCACCTAACCACAACAAACTACAGATATGAAAATGTAATTGTGACAAAGCCTAAACTGTGAGTGTGGCAGCATGTCAAACTTTTTAACCTTGACCAACATTTACTGCAAAGGGCAAACCACAAAAGGATATTTAGATGTATGATCTCACACATTTATCACTTATCTTGCATTCTTCCTGAAAATGAACCATGACTTCAGAAAGTCACACATGTGCTTTAAAACCCATCAACTGTTTGGAAATATTAGTCATCAAAATATTATTCACAATAAAGAGGGTTATTACACAGAGCGCACACTGACTGTAATCGTACTGCTGTATGCTTATTTTGGTTCAGTGCTACATGTAGCAAGCAATGAGGAAGTAACACCAACTTTGTATCGTGAGCTTCCCTCTCACTTGAAAGCCAGTTATTCATTCTGTCTGCAACCCCCACACACACTAACACAGACACCATCTGCAGTGAGTGAGAGTGGCGCCTTTCTGGACGGCTTTGCCAGCTCCTCCAGGCAGAATGATTATACTGTAGTGGAGCTACAACCAGGTGATCCAAAGGTAAAACATCACCATTCCAAAACTACCTTGTCCTCATTTGTCAAGGCCTCTGCAGGTGATTTTACAAATTACAATCAATACACATTAAAAAAGTCAGTCCAGTTATAGCTAGAAAGTTACAGGGGAATCTGTGTTGTACCCTGACAAGAAGTGTGTCATCTGTTGGCTCCATTTTCTTGAATCACAACCAGATGCTAACAGAGAATTAACACGGCAGTCTGCAAATGAAAACTTGTTTCTAAAAGGCATTACCTATCAGCTCTATATGTTGCTTTAGACAAAATTAAAGACAACATCTAACTCAGGTTAAAGTCATCAATGTCCTGTATTTGTATGCATGTACGTCTGGAGGAAAAGTCGGTTAATGTGCTCTCTGTTTGTCTGCAGATGCCACCAGAGCTGAAAGAGACACTGTAGTGTTGCTCTTGGCTTGCAATGGGATGCTGCCTGTTGACTCAATTAAGGCTGATGAAACTGTGTGACAGCATTTGTTTTCCTGCACATTTCAGCACCCTGAACTGCGTCTGGCAATGAAAATAATTAAATGCTCCAAAGGAGTTGGTATCTATATTAAACACGAGGAACAATAATCACAGCGGTAACTTTAATTTTTTCCCAGATAAAAGAAAGTGCTAATGTGCTGTAAAACCACAAACTTTTAAAAGCTGCCTGTCCTCAATTGTTACAACAAAATTACATCACAATCAAGAATTATGTTGAACATATAATAAGAAGAAAGAAAGGTGTGCATGTAGGCCGTACATTGTAGGGCATCTCCATTCACCAGATTGGATTCATTTTTCTGTTGGGGCCAGTATCAAATGTTTTTTCTCACACCAAGCAGTTTTTGAGTTTTGATTGATCCAATTTTTAAAACATTTTTTAAAACACATATTTTTCTAATATGCTGGTGTTGACCTAAACACAGATAAAATGAGATTTAATACTTGATTTAACTATTAACAGTTATTTTAAAAATCGCCAAAAGAAAGTTTACTGTAGATTACCAATGACAATCATTAAACTCAACAAGGCACTTAATAAAGATGTACACACATACAATCTGGTTCTGTGATTAAATTCATTTTGAGGTTGCAGTTAAAAATGATTGGAGGAAAAAAGCTGTTAATGTTGACGCAGATGCTCAAATATTCTGTGTCGAAGACGGTGTGACTACTTATCAATAGAAGTCTCAGTACTAATGTCAGAAAGTTTGAAAAAAATGGCAGCATTTTTGCTGAGGCTGTGACTGAGCGAAAAAGATGGAACAAGTCATTGTTTGTTTGCTTGCCTGACACTTATTTTGCTCTCAAACAACAGGTGGCTGGCACTTTTTCTGTCCTGTAAGAGCCTGCAGTGAAACAACGCAGCTCTCAAATCTGCTGACATTACCAGGTCTCTCGCTCCCATTACCAAGTTTCTATGTTGAGTAATTTCTGTCAGGATGTGGTACAGAAGGTGTTAAAAGATAACGCATAATCCATTATTATCAGAAGCAGAAGCACCACTATGCTGCTATCTAGGATGCCAGCATTTGAATAAACCCAAGATATAATCAAACCTCAGAAAGCTGCTTACACTGCAAACAGAGGCTTCATGTTTAGAACTGCAACACAGAGGGTGACCTTATATAAACATGAATTCACAGCTAGGCCCAAACAATACTTTGTACACTACATACTTTATTGCTTTACATTACATTTTATAGCTCAGTGACTTTTTATTAGTCTCCTCTCCACCACTGTTGCTGCTGACAGCGTTATTTTCTGAACAAGTCCTCTACAACAAAACCAGCTTGTTTCAAACTCCACAACATCCCGGGGCCTCTGTCCATGTAAACAATGCAGAAAACCGCTGGTCAACAGGCTTCGCAGTGTGGTCTGGAGGTACAGCTGCCACAGTCTGCCAGTCTCCTAGCAGACCGCAGCTCTGATTAAAAGGCCTGTTTAACTGCTAATCACCAGCCCAATAGCCATTTATCCCCAATGCTGTAAAAACACCATCCATAAACTGCCTGTTTACTGATTCAAAACCACCAACTCTATTTGCTGCAGAGTACTTGCAGCCTATGAACATAAGGATTTGTTTGATCCAAGTTTAGGCATCTTCAATTTTCTGTGTTCACACAAGATGAATCTAGCATGGTATCATGGCATTACTGAGTACATCCAAGCTGCCTGTAGTTCATTAGAGAGAACTGATAAAATTATGTTTTTCAATAATGTGTTGTTCATAGCACCTGTGGAGTTTCTTCTGCAGACCTTTCGGACAGAAAACTCAGAATAATGTGACTCATCAAACGTGTCTGGAATAATAATGGGCTGCAGGGAAACATGTTCCCCTATAGGGGCTCCATGCCGAGAAGAATAATCACAATAATAACCACGGGCGCTATGACCACACACACACACACGTCTTAAATGTCAGAAAAGTGCCAGCTACTTATACAAGCAGCCCATAAATACCAAAATGCAACATTTTATTGTTACATTTTTAAAAAAATCGTCACTTTCATTTGAAAGAAGGGCTTTTCACTACCTAACTGCATTACAGACGTGACTGCTGTGTATTAAAGCACATACTGTAGTTTTGTCTGAACTGTAGAGAGAACTTTGATAAGGCTGCCATTTTGTGTTCAGGGCAGAAAAGGGCCAGAAAACGCCTCTAAACACAGAGGCAATGAGGCTCATCAATCTAAACATTCAGAAACTGCAGAAACAATTTCAAGTAAATTGTCCATGGTTTAACAGTGATTGTTTTACAGTTAACATAATCACAGCCATATGCTGCTCTCAAGTTGATTTCCTAATATAAATCCTGATAAAGAAAGTAAACTTGAAACCTTGGGTGACAGACACAACACTGAAAGTTTCACGAACAAGTACGGGTCACTTAACACCTATCACCACCTTTTGAAATCATGCACGCTGCTAGATTAAGGTTAGCTTCTATGACAAACTACACTCAGCTTCCTAGTATTAGAGAAATAGTCTTCATTTCATAGAAGCACATCACAGGCTTCTACTGCGAATGTAAAACACATAAATGACAAATGGAGATTTTTTTGGGAAGCGAAAGTTTATAGTATTTATAGTACGCATCAATAAATGATATTTATTCAGTTCCTGATGTCACTGTAAAATTGTCTAGTGACACATTTGTGACAAGGTAATATAAAGGAGTGAGTGTCAGTGTCAAGTATAAAGTCCCATCAATAACTTTAAACGATGGGCAGCAGATACGGATATTAAAGGAGGTGGTGCCCCCTGGTGGATCATTAAAAGAATCTGATCTGAGATAATCTAACTGTAATTCCTGCAACACACTGCACTGTGGACTTAAGTCTTATGTGACAAACTTAAATATATTTTTGAGAATATCATTGAAAGTGTTTTTTTTTTTTTACTGTTATATGAACATAAAATGTTTCTAATAGTTGCAATTTAAAGAAACAAAATGTATGTATTACATTATGTGTGTACTGTACAATAACTCAACTTATACCTACGGCCTACACTTACTGTCATCTAACTCATGCAAAACGGCTGTACTGTAAAATACCAGACTAATTTGAATGAACACATTTGAATGGAATATGGACTATTTTAATAAAACAACAATGTCCACTGAACACTGAGTAAAAGACTGGTCTACATTACAAATACATTACTCTGGAGACAGCGTTATGGTTTCACAACACGTTACCAGTTTAACCACCCAAATGTGCCTTGGTGAAACACAACCGTTGCTCAACAAACTAGATATTTACACTAATTATAACTCTGATGTGACGAAACACTGATAATGAAGAGACATGGAGATATGCTATTGGTGTGGGCCATTTCAGCCAGTCAGTCAGTTTCAGCTTCAGCTGGCCTGGCTGAGGGAGGCCAGTCTCTGTCTGATTAACTGGTTCTCCTTCAGCACCTTGGAGATGGTCCTAAGAACTGCAAGCTTGGCCTATCCAGGATGAGTGACAGAAGCACTATGTTACTGTGAGTGAGGAGGAGCAGATTCCTATTTATTCATAGGACCTTTCAAAACAACAGTATGACTGTTGTAGCAGGGAAGCTTTTACAGCTAACATTAAGAATATGACCTACCTTTTCCTTCTCATTTGTTGCTTTGCTAGTGGTTCTTTGGGAGAAAAGGAAAACATCTCCACTGGCAGAGTCAGAGTCAGCTCCAGCATCTGACAACATAAAAAGCAAATGTTAGCATGGTTGTATCCTACCCACAATATATGGCAGTTTTTAAGTTATATATTTATCAAAAGCTTATTAAGGGTAAGTTTTGCCAACTTGAGTAAAGCAGGCAAGTGTTTTCATTTTTACAATCACCGTTGACTGAAAACAATTCAATGCAGTCCTGTGCACAACACCAGAAACAAAGCCTTTTAACTGGATCGAAACATATGTCAAAGTCAAAAGAATTGAATATTAAAACATATATTTTATTTAAAGTAGCTTGCAGCACAAATACTGTATCTGACTGCAATATTTAACATCCTTTTCAGCAAGTGACAATGACCGATATCTGTTTGTGACCATATATCACAGATGTATAAATCATGACCAGTCCAACAAACGTGGGCTTTCATTATTTAACAGAAAAATAAATGTTTTATGTAATATACTCCTGTGTGTACATAGGTGACATATTAACTTTTCAGAGACAATGCACATTGATCAACATGACTGAATGAGTGAGCGTGAGTGATGCAGCTCTCAGATTTCTCTATAACCTCCAGTTTGGGACCATGAAAATAACTACTGTCCTTAGTTTAACTCGTGCTTTACTGCTCTTAGTTGAGCCAAAACGAGCTTGTGCTCATTTCCCTGGACTGTCTGTGGCCCATGGGCGGCGACTGCTGCTACTAGCAACTAGCAAACATCTCAGCTAAACCTAACTAGTTGGTTAAGCTAACATAAACAGCATCTTTACATTGTAGTGTCGCTCCTCCTCCTCCTCTGCTCACAGTTGACCTGGTTTTATCTGTGGTGCACTCTAACACCCATCCTCTCGCTGTTTTGTCCTTCCTTTTCACCCCCTTGTTGACTTTTGGTAATTTGACTGTTAAAACGGAGCGAGTTTTTCCTCCGCCAGCTTTACCCCTCTTGTTACCGCGTTTGGCCCTCTGGCCTTGGGAGTGAGCCTCAGCCTGGTCCCTGGTCTGATCTGGTTGTGGTGAACCAAACCAGGGCGTAAACACAGTCCTAACAGAAAACATATTTTCTCTCTAAACTCTGTATTAGACACTGGCGGAGGATACACTTGCTTTTCTCACACCCAGCTGTCTTTGAGACTCTCTTTCCTATGGTTACAAATTCTCTCTCTTTCGCTCTTGTTGCTCTCAGCCGGCAGGTGGCAGTGTTGTCCCCTCAAGATGGCGTCCAAAATACTGTTCATGTCCCTATGGCCTCAAAAAGACACATTTCTCCAAGTGAGGTACTTTACCTCTGTAAATTTAATTTAGATTTGGAATTTTCATTTAGCCTCAGGTATGTTTACATTTCAAGAAACTAAAGCAGCTTTGCTAGGGAGCCTAAGTGGATGAAGTACTCTGGTTCATTAAAGTACTTAAGTTCTTTTTTATTAGTAGTAAAATGTACCTTTCACCATCAGCATCATACCACTGTGTTATTTGATCATAACTGCTGATATATTTATGTGCAAATGACATTTTAATGTTGTTGAAAGTGGAGTTAATGTTATGCTTTATATACTTCAGTTTAATCTATAATGCACCACGTGCTGAGTTTAAGAAGCTATATGTCAAACCTTTACATGTAACATTTGTAACAATCACTTTAAATTGAATTAAGTGAAGTAAACTGAGTTTTCAGTGAGATTGGGGACAACATCACTATCTATTTGTAAGGCCCTCCCTGATGTTTCAGCCATTTCAAGTGGCTACCATTTGTGTTTCTGTGTTATGGGGTTGTAACTCAGTGGCCTAATTCCTGACAATTTTGTTGCTCATACTATGAAATTTATGGACTAAAAAAGGTTTTGTTGGGACAAAAGACAGGAGGTTTAGGTGAGCTAAATAGCACTCACTAAAGCCTGAAATAAGCCTCGGCCTATAAATACCTCTGACCTGATTCAACTTTGCTCACCAGATGTGCCAAAAACGGGCCGTCACACAACAATGGCATCAGGTGTGAGATTTACCAAAGACTTTCAGTAGAAAAAATGAATTAACACAGTTCTTTTAGAAAATACCATAAGGGGAGAAAATCTGAATTCTTAAATATCAGCATTAGGCATGTAACTCTTCCTCACAGCTGTTTTATTCGTTCAACATCTCACATTACAAATACTTCAAATGTATGCATACAGTTACAAACAGTTGGCAGCAAATGAATATATGACATTAGATCTTTGTTTTACTTCAATACTACAAACCAACTATAAAAACTGACTTCTGTATTGTAGCGTAAATTAATCAGGAAGAAAATATAAAAATTGGAACTTACGTATAAATGTGAAATGACTTAATAAAAATCAAAATGATATCAGGTAAAAAAAAAAAAAAAGTTAATAAATATAACCTTCCCAGCATACAATTAAAAACTATTGAAATTTTGCAATCAAGTAATACTAACAGACATAATCAATATTCTTTTCATCTGAAAATGTGGAGCACAATACAGCAATTAGAAAAACTAGACACATCAACAAGTTTAACACATCACCCCAAAAAATATAACAAAAATCTGATCAAAATGATAGTTATACATTTCAATTGAAAATATAGCAAATGCTAAATACATTATCGACCTAGTATATACAATGTTTTCAATCACAGTAGCATGGTAGTAGCAAAATAAGTAAATAAGCACAAAACTAATGTTTAAAAATAAATTCAGGTATAAATTAGTTGTTTTTTTTTTTCCTCGCAGACATCAGCATGAACAATAGGAAACAAATAACGTGTAAATGACTGCATGGTTTATATGGGTTAAATGACTTACACTGCGGAGACTTGTTTCTGGAAAGAATAAGTATTGCACATAATGGCTCAAAGTTAACTTGCAACATTAAATCACATTCAGGTTATGTCCCAAAGCATGCCACATCACAAAGGGGGTCAAGTGATCAAGTCTCCTCACCTATGTCCTACTGAGTGTCCTCTACATTACAAAACGCATCCAAAGTGTTGTCACTGTGTAGATTGCATAAACATCATGTCTGTGTAAGGAAGGCAGACTCCATCATGTAAAGAGAGGCTACAAGAGAGGTGATCTCAAAGAGATAAGGAAAAGAAAGTTCAAAAGGAAAAAGGAGATCTAGTGCATTACATTAGGTCCTGCATTAACACTAGCCATGTTATTTCTGTATTACATTATGCATGCCAAGAATAAGTAGAACTTACAGGCAGTCCCAGAAAGAGGGTCTAAATATTCAAACAGCTGATATCCACTCCGGTGATAGAAGGGAAGTTTTCACATTGACCAAAGCCAAAACATTTACCCTATTGATAATCTTATTGACTACATCTAGGAGAGAAATGTCAGAATATATTTTCAAGACTATCAAAATCAGTTTAGAAAGGTCTTGTCATGCCTTAGGATCCTGTAATTATGTTTATTAGGACAGAGGAGAATCCATATATGACTGGCTAATGATAGCCGTATTTATTTATTTTTTTTATCTACAGAATCACACCGATGCACCAGACAATTTTCAGATTTACCAGCACTTAAATATATAAAAGCTAATTGAAAATTATATTAATATCATTCATTTTCTTTTTTAAATTAAGTTTACCATAAATGCAGATCTCTTAGTAACAAAGGTACAAAATTATTTTTCACCAAGTGAAAAAAATGAGGTATTGCAAAAGGAGTTCTCCCATCTGTGAAAAATGTGCCTAAAATGACTATTGAAAAAAATATTTAGAAAAGTAGTGCATAATAAATGTATATATGTTCATGACAAAATAATCAGCTATAAAACACTGTACAAAAATCAGCAGGCCATGTATAAAATAATATCTTTATCTCTGTGACAGCAAATTCTAGCTACTACCATATCCAACCACAACACTTGTGATAGAAGCTCCAGTCATGGTAGAGCGTGCAGTGGTACACCATGAGGACAGCTCAGGGAGACTGGACTGTGCATTCCCATTAGTTTGTACTACATTAGCATGTTAGCTTCCAGTGCTAATATCCCTGACAATATAAAGTGAGCAAATACTACTGCCAATACCTGAGCCCTGAGGGCTGTGTCTTTATTAGCCGACACCCACAAACCGAAACTCCAGACAACTCCAGCCTTTCCTCCGCCGTATGACAGAAGGACACAAGGTTATCCTGAAAACCCTCAGATCAACATCTGCTTTTAATGATGCGTTTAGGCCAATCTTTGGTTTGCCCTTTCTGGTTACAAAGTGTCGACTTTTAAACCAAGACCTAAAAACTCATGCCAGCAATCTAAATGTGTGTGCCAGACTGAGGGGAGATTTTGTTTTGTGACGTGGCCTGATGCTATACACTGAGCTTCTTGGAAAAAAAAAAAACTCATCGTCCGACCATCTGAAACGGTGTTCCTCCTCTGTTCAACCCAACCATTTGCACTCAACCTTTGGTAAATGGTACAGTTGTTCTCTAATCCTGCAAGCGAAAAGTAAGAAAATGCACCCTTCTTAAACTCAACTTCCATAGTTAGTATACTGATTTAGGTATGATGAACCTCACTTAAATTTTATGTTACTCTTGACAACAAATGTAAGCAGCTTTGCCAGCTAACACGAAAAGAAAAGTACAGTCAAGTCAGAAAACATCTAAATCCAAATCTAATGCATCCATATGCTCATGCACACTTAAAGTCAAAACATAAATGGGATTTCACTCTCTTCTTAGCATTTACTTCTTTTAGAAGGCCGAATTAAAAATAAAGTAAAAAATAAATTAAGTTGGTTTTTTTTTTTTTAACTTAAAAGAAAAGTGCATTTATTTATCATATCGTATCCCGTACCCCTTCCCTAACTACCCCTTTCTCTCAATCCCTCCCCAATCCTGCGTTGTCTCCCTCCCTTGCCCTCTCGCCTCAGTTCCAGCGAAAGGAAATGTGTCGCGGTCGGTCCCCTCCCTCTTTCACCAGCGGCTTGTGGAACTCGCGGCCGGCCCGGGAGTGGATGGCTGCCCAGCAATACTCACAGTAGTACTGCAGACAGGTCACGTTGGCGCAGAAGAAAGGAGCAAACTTCCCCCCACAGCGGGTGCCCTGGCACTCATCACACAGCTGGTCGTCCAGGACATATGGCTTCACTTCCACCTGAGAAAGAGATGAAATGGACGACAGGAAAACTGGTAAAATGGTGGTCGAGAAACACTCGAATGCATGCACAGCAGCATGTTAGATAGGTGGGAATTAATATTTGATGAACATCCACTCTTCATTTTTAAGTCGTGAATAGCTAATGTCAGATGGACTCACCCGTTTATCAATCTCCCCGTGCTGCAGTTGAACAAATCGGGCACTAATGGCTGCAATGTAGCTTTGCTGATTGGAGAAGGCTACTCGCCCCGCCCCTTTCGGATACTTGAGCTCGGGGTCCGTGTCAATCCCAGCGTAACACACTCCCCCATACAGACGGTCCATGATCATGGCAAGCTCCACTAGAATGGCCATACACAATACAAAGTCAATGGGATCAAAACTATTTCAGTCCTAAGAATGAAATACATTAAGGGGTCATCACACTCACACACCTGCACGTAGGGGACGAGGGACACCTCCTACAAAGATCGTTTTCCTTGGATCCAATGGCTGAGAGCCGTCCATTACAAAATCACTGTCATTTAGGTTCCAGGGCCGGATCTGGACCTATAAAAACCAATGACAGAAAAAAAAAGAATTTCTTCTCAATCCTTTGGGAGCAAGATATATTTTGGATTGTGAGAATGAAAGCGGCTTGCTGCTTATATAATATGGATTAACATATTTCTTTTGCTTCAATATCACTGCTTTTTCAGGATCTTGATGGTGGAGACCACGGCTTTTAACGGGAAGCTGTGGAGTCAAATACTGTGGATGCATCGACTGGTGAGGTGCCGATCCATACATTTATTAACGTCTGTGCAGCGGGGCAGAATAGCGCAACATCTGCATAATATAACTGAGTGAATAAACTGACCAGACAAACATTCAAGTCAAAAACAGCTTACAATGGCTCACTTACCCATAGTTATCACATGGTTAGCAGTCAGTTTTGACCTCAATTGAGCAAACAAAACTGATCCAGCAGTACTGAACTTTCCAGTTCTCTGAGATACAATGATCAGACGCACAAAGACTACTTTTAGCACAAAACTAACATTTGTGTACTTGTTAGCTAAGATGCATAACATGCATGAAGCAGCTCAACAAACTCACAGGCTTGTCTTTGATGGTAGGACTGGAGACACACAGGTATAGCTTTCCATCCTCCTGAATGCAGGCATCAATCAGGGCCTGAACAGAGCTCTCGTCTTGAAACAGCAGGAATGCGTATCCTGGAAAGGTTGGATATGCAGAACAATGAGCACGCAAATCGTCACATTGCTGCAGAGTCAACACGCTGGCAGAAACATAACGTTCAACTGCTTCTACTCACCTTTTGGTGGAAAATAGGATTTGCTCTCTGCCTTGTGGGGCCAGTCAACAAACAAGTGACCAAATCGGCGGAAACTGGCAGTGATTTCATCTGAAAAGAGGAACACAGTTAGTAAAAATCAGTAATAATTCTGTTTAGTGCTTAAGACCATATTTCAGTGTAGCCAAATTTAGCATGTAGAGCTTTAAACACATTTATGTAGTTTTACAATCAATTCTTCAAATGACAACAAACATACAAAACATGAAAAAACTAACAAAACTGTCTTGTAATAGCATTTGATCAACGACAACGTAAACTAGAAAACAGGGCAGGAGAAGAATCCCTCTGTAGGCATGACATATCTACCTTCATCAATGTCTGGGGGCAGCCCTCCAACAAACACTTTGCGTGAATATCGCTCCACACGTTCACCATTGAGGTGGGGGAAACAGTGGGCTGAACCGAGGCCAGCGAGCCCCTGGTCACCTGACTCATCCTCTCCAAAAGAGCGCTCGTCCTCCATGGGGAACAGAGATGAATGGCCTGATGGAGAGAATGATCTGGATTACACATATTGGTTTACCGCTAGTCAGGGTGGACCACAATCCTTACAGTTTTGCAAATGTATTATTAATACAATGAGCAGGGAATTTGATTAGATGTAAATAAATTAAATGAAATCAGGAAATACATACAAAAGCAGCCATGATTGCTATTTTTGATGACACAGTTTGAAAGCACAAGTATTATCGCTACTAGGTCTTAGCAGGCAATCTCTCTCTCTCTCTCAACGCTTTTACGCCATAAAGAGAAATGGGCTTAAACGCTTGACAGTGTTCAATAGGCAGAATAATCAGCGACACTGAGGAGGCAAGCAGACAAACAAAGAAGCAAAACCACAAAGTCCTCATTTCAGGGATCACAACTGCTTTCTAAAGAAACAAACACTGAAGAAAACAAGACACAATCACAAGCTTTACCTCGTCTTCTGCCATAACTTCTCGCTGCATGTGAAACAACACAAAACACTCTTGAAATGCATTTTTGTTGTTGTCGTTTTAAAAAGCACACAACAAAAACAAGTCAAACACAACCCGGGCTTGAAATCAATCTGTGCTATCACCGGCCAAAATGGCTTCTATATTTTAGAGTAACAGCCATTTTGAAATTGAAAGTGGTATCAATAAATCTATGTGCTGTACGTACTAGAGAGTGAGTTGAACTCATGAATCATAACGTGACATGTAATTGTACCCCAGAGTAATCGAATGCCTCATTAATCACTCATGTGTGTAGAACTAACTAACTATAAAAGGTGCCCTGCATTTTTACTCCACAGTTTTTGTGCCACGCATTCATTAACTCTACACATGACTGAAGAAACACAGAGAATCAATATCTTTGAAAGTAAAATGCTCATCATTATGCATGGAAGAATTAATGACTGGATTTTCAATTTTCACTACAAACAAATACAAATTGCAAAAGTACATCATCTGCCTTTGACAGCATGTTTGCGGTATCATTTATTTGCTCTCTGCAGTCTCTGAGCCTCCCTCTCGCTGACGATGGTTTTATTTTCCTACTCGAAGAAGCCGTCTGCCCTTGTCTCCTTTCTGGAGAGCCATTTTAGCTGAGTGACTGCCACAGCAGTTTGGAGAGGTATAAAGCAAGTTATTTTATGTTTTTACCAATTGTTTTATGGTGTGTGATATCCAAAGGTTTCCCTTTTTTTTTTTAAATTTAATGGCCACAATTTTCTTTTGATCTGCAATAGCCAGCCATTAATTTCAAGCACTGAGTTCTGCTACAGCACTACATATTTGTATGCATGTCATTTACATACCATTCATAGGTAGAGGCCCGTCTCCACCCTGGTGAGAGAAGCTGTAGCGACCTACATGACAAAAACAGGAGAGGCTTCAGAACACCATGTCAAGAATTGATTCCCAGCAGGAGTAGTAATTACATTTATTCATTCATTCCCCTTGTGTATAAATTGCTCCCCAACCCATCTAAGTTATGTTGGAATGGCTTGAGGTAATGCATTTTGCTCTGCATCTGGGGATGAGGACAGACACCAGTTCCAGTTAAGAACTGGTATGGACTGTATGCCTCCGAGCTCATTAAATCCTCTTATTGAGATGTTGTTAAGGGTAAATATCCTATGTTACACTAACTCTAACACCAGGGAGGCAGGCTTAGCAACTTTTTTTCTTTGACTTTGACCTAAACGAATACAAATGCTGTACTAATAGACAATGACACAATGCTGCTCCAGTTAGCTCACAGACTATAAAACAGTTGCGTTGACAACGAAAAGTCATGTAGGCTTACACGCATACAGAACGACAAGGCAGAATAACAGCAATAACATTCCCACCTTGAACAGGCAGAGTGAGAGGGGCATCAAAGCACCACGACGGCACGCATTTGGGGACAGTGTGAAGAATTCAGTAGACATATCAAACCAAGCCTCAAATCTAATTCTGGTTGTTTTTACATGTAAACAAAAGTGCACTTTAGTATAAAATCACATGAAAATGGAATAAGTCCATAAATGTGCGTAAACCTTGACAACCGTACAAATCGTTAGTCAGGTTGTTATCGAGGAAGCTGATTTTTATGGAAAAAGTAAGACTGCCATCTGCCACAAAGGAGAAGAATCAAAAAAAGGAAGTTACATGCATGAGCTGGCCCAGATTAGCGTCAGTAGAGCTAGCTGTGGTGAAAAGTGGATTCTTTTAAGATTGACTGCAACAAAATTAAGCTGAAATGTTTTATTAATGAGTTAGACGAGATCAAAGAGTCTCTCCAGCAAAGTGCTGCAGGTGATTGTTTTTGTGAGCCGTGGAGAATAACACAGAAAAGTACTGTAATGTCAGAACTGTAACATGTTCGTACAACTGACGTCATACTTTTAATACTTACAGAAATATAATCATTTTTGGCCAAAACATTTGGTTTCACTTGACTAACAGAATCCATTTTTCTTAAATGTTTAATCTTTTAGCTATAGAGGCTACTAAAGTACACGTGATGAAATAGCTCGAAAATGGGCAACATATAATTTGAAATTCTGATTTAAAATTAGGATTTAAGATAGATAGATAAACTAGATAGACTACTAATAAAGTGCTGAAGTTCAATATCCACCTCGGCTTAAAATGCTTCTAAATCACAGTCTATTGAAATTAATGGGGGAACATATTTAGATATAGGGAGCTATATCCTACTCTCCAAATGTACAAAATCATAAAAGATATACCTTTTTGAGTGATCTTCCCTCTAATCGGAAGTGAACAAAAACATCTTATACCCGATGCTGGGTATCTAACATCAATACATCATGAAAACCAAATTTTGCCTGTACCATCTTTTTGTCACTTACTAAAAATCAGGTATCACATCGTCACCCATATTTAAAAAATTCAGATACAATAACACTCCACTACTTATTAATAATTGATTTTTGTGTTCGTTTCGTTAAGAGAATGACAAAGTCTTAGAACAACCCATGCAACTGTATTAACCAAGAAGAAGTGTAATCATAAGTAAACACTCTCCAAAACTGACAAAAAGACAAAATTATTTATTTGTTAGGCAAAACTTCAGACATGAGATCAATGCTGTGAGAATTGCCAAACTGGTATTCAGACATTTCTGTTAACCCGTGATAAATGAGATCCAATAAGCAGCATGCATGTTCAACGTGAAGTCCTGTTGTCAACACCATCTTAAGTCAAAATTGTGATAACAATACTAATTTCCGAACTGCTGTAAAGTCCATACAACAACCAGCTGTAGTTTTCTACAGCCAGCATTGAGAAAAACTATCCTTTCCTTGCTATTGTTAGTGTGGGAACCAACCTTTCAAGGAATCCTGCTCAGCCCTCATAATGTCAATCAGAGAGTTCTCCAGAGAGTGCATACTGAAACCATCAAAGGACCGTGTTCTCTCCTGCTGAAAGAGACGAAGACAACAATTAGCGTCCTCACTTCCCACATCGCCATCTAAAGCAGCACAAGAGCCCTGACATAGTTTGCTATGATGCTAATAGCTAATAAAAAACTGCAGAGAATATCCCTGTAGAGACCTTCAGCAGAAACACTGTAAACAGAAAATGGAGCCCAGGGTATCTTATTCAAATCATATCTTTCCACTATATTTGACAGGATCAGATAAGAGCATTATGCTACTTAAGGAGCTCAAAATGCATCCTTTCACTTGGCCCATTTCATAGCAACACAAAATATGTATAAATAGCCTAAAGTAAAACAATCTATTAACATTTAAAACCAATCAAAAAAAGCACAGAAACGCTATGATGAGTAATACACAGCACAAGCGATGGTGCTTCACTGTGTATCTAAATGGGTTGAGAGCACACAAAGCTGCAGTAGAGCACAAGACTTCTCAAATCAGGACAAGAGGAAGGCCATGTGATCAGAACAGATGATAAGGCTGCTCTCCTTCAATGAAATGATCTAGATAAGACCTCAAACAAAAAAAAAACCCAAACCACACAGTAAGTTTCAATTCATCCATTTAGTTGGCTTAACCATGACATATCCTGTTTTGCTCAATGGCTTATTTGTTGCATTTGATACAGATGAGTGTGTTTAATAGGATTAACATCAATTACACCCTGGAGGACACAGCAGACATGTTTACAATTTGCTGTCATACAGGTCCAAAGCCCAATTCTACCACTGTTTTCCGGTCGGCTAAACTGGACGTACTCAGTTCTATTACACGCTGCACCTTTCCCTAAACACCAGCCTGAGTACTACCTGTGGTAAACTCACCTGGAAAGGGTAGACACTGTCGCTGCGACTCATGCTGTCCTCCACCCAACCCTTGTGATTGAACCCAGAGCTATTTCTGGGGAACTTCTGAGAGGGAACCTGTAGGACATTTGGATGAGTTTTATACCTGACCAAATGCACTGCAGGTCATCATTTTAATTAATGCAAAGAGCTGCTAGGATTTATTAGTATTTGAAATGTTATCTACCTGGTTGTTAGGGAAGGACTTCTTCAATGGGGAGATCGAGTTAAGACCTGTCATCCCTCCACCTACCCCCCGCCGGTACTCTCGAACCCCCTGTGTGCCTCCCCAGCCACCATACCCGCCAGGGCTCCAGGAGGTGGATGTGGGAGTGGAGGGGCTCTGGTAGCTTCCCCAAGGTGAAGGTGGTTTGCTCTGGGCGGGAGCCAGGTGGGGCAGTTGGGTGAATGGTCCAGTGCGATGGGGATGCGGAGGGAAGGAGGGCTGTGGTGGGTGAGGGCTAGCTGGAGAGCGCCTGTGCTGCTGTGGAACCCCCTGACCATGGGGGTGGTAATGCTGTGGGTGAGGTGTAGGCGGGTGGTGTTGGGAGACTGGTCCAATCTGTGGGGAGAAACTACCCCCTGCACCAAAGCCAGGCCCAGCATGGTGGGAGAAGTTCTGGAACAGCAGGGGAGGCCCATTGGCATTTGAGCCAGTCGGGCCGAAGAACCCTCCGACGTCTTCTCCGACCACTGGAGATTGGGTGGATGGGACAGCAGGGGACCAGTTATTAAAGCTGGTCAGTGAGGAGGAGGAGGAGGTGGACTGTGCACAGCTTGTACCCATTCCCAGGCTGTCCTGGTAGTCAAACCCGCTTAGCACAGGGGACTCCATCCTCAGCTTCTCCTTCCCACCACTGCTCTCCAGGGAACCCTTCTCCAATGAGCCCTCTTCTGGAAGAGCTCCATCAAGCTCTCCTAGACCTCCACCTGCTTCCTGCTGGCCAGGAGACAGGGCCTGAGGCTGGGCCTGGACCTGAGACTTCTCCTGCATGTCCTGGAGGTCCAACGCCTTGGACTTGTCTGACTCGAGAATCTCATCTTGCATGTTACTGTGTTGGGCTACAGCAGGGAATAGCCAAGCACTGCCCCCATTGGTGGAGCAGGTGTTGTTTACAAAGGAAGGGGGGCTTGGGGGGTTAGAGGGGTGGTGAGGGTGCTGGGGTTGAAGGTGAGGAGGGATCCTTACAGGGAAAGCAGATTTGTTACCGCTGCTGTTCTTCACCAGAACTCCAAACCCGTAGTCCCCCATTTAGGACACCCAGTAAATCTTCAATTCACTTTTGGCTTTCACCGTCTTCTTTATCCTAAAGTGTTGGTTGAAGGAGGACAGGGATGGGGAGGAAGGAGGAAGGGGTGACAAAAAAGCACAAGGCTGTTACACCTCAAGTTAATCTAGCCTCATAGGGGGAAAAAACGCCACGCCAAACCTAGTGAGTGTGCTTGGGCTGCACCCTGTCTGGTCTTGTGATGCAATCAATGAGATTAAATCATTGACTCGCTTGGCCATGGGAGGCCTGGATGAAATGTAACACTCGAATACCAGGCAGACAACCACGGAAAACACCCAGCCTAACCAGCGTAGGCAGCTAACAGCCTTGGCTGGTGAAGCTGACGTCTCCAAAGGTCGTTACGCAGCTAGCAGCAAGCTAACAGCTGCTCCGCCACCTTCCATGTGCCCTATTAATCATGCAGCCGATTTTTAAAGTACGTTTGTGCATTACGGCGCATCCGTGAACGCTCGAGCTCAGCAAGAGCTCGCGGCAGCGACACTTACCGAATAATCTTCCTTTTTCAGCAATGACCTCCTCATACGCAACCATTTAAATACAGGAAAATGCTGATGACGTCTCCTGTCTGTTCTGAATCTAGGGTAGTTCCCTTCACCAAGCCGCTAGGCTAGGATAATAGCCGATACCGCAGAGACGCTGTAGCATATTTGCAAACCAGCTGGGAAGCAATAAACGAATTAAACGGCTACACCGTCTCTCGACTTTCAAGTAACGTACACGACACTGTTAGCGCGGAAAACGCGGCGGAATTTTCCAGGACATGACTAGCTAGTTGGAAATGGTGTATGGCTCTTTAGACGACCTCGTCTGTTTCGTGTCCTGTATGTTCAATGTCACACAGCCTACCAATCCTTGTCATCATTTTTCCATCTCGAAATAACGTAACACAACTGCGACCGCTGCTCTGGCGTATCGACAAAGATGTGTATTTAGCAATACGTCGGGCATAGCTACCTTCAGTTCGGCGTCATGACCTTATCGTTTTGATGTTGCCATATTTTAGCGTTTTCCCTTTTTCTGCATTTCCTAGGCAGCCGGTGTAAATGGTCTCCTCTCTCTTCTAGATGACAGCTGGGCCAGTCGGGAGACACTTCCGTCTACAAGCCCCGCCCTCGTCATAAGCCACCAGCCACTGTGTGTCAGGATTTCCCTCAGAAACCCCGCCCTCTTTTACTAAACTGTAACATGTGATTGGATGATTATCGCGAGGTCACGCCCACGGCACCCCTTCTCAATGAATGGCACATGCACTCAAGACGTTCTCCTCCCAAATAAGGATTCCTTGAAATCAATGGGAGGAGTTGTTTTAATGGCAATACATTTAAGATCCAGGGAAATTTCTACCTAAACCCTCAGCCAACACTAAAACAACATATGTTAAATGCAGGAGAGCTGCATTGCCAAGGCGATGCCGTGCAAAGGGTTAAAATCCAAGGGCTTGTATTTGCAACCTTTCTAAATGCAGATGAGTAAATTTGGTTAAGCAAATCTTTTTTCCCTCATCCTTGGCCTATGGCACTTGTTTAGGTGGTGTGTTGTGTATAAGACAGGCCCTTATAAGCAATGTTTTAGATAGATTGATGGATAGACAGATCCTTTTCTTGGATTTGTTTGGACTGTTATAACCAGAGTCCACAGCAAAGTACTGCATAGCAATCTCATTAAAATAAGCTGCTGCTATTTTCAGCACGTAATCGAGCCTGAGAGCTTGATTAATTTTATTTCAGATCTGTGCTCTGCTCTGATCATACCACCATATCATACCTTCACTTAATACAATACAAATGACAGCTGCACATGGCAATGCAGTCTTTACAGCTGGATGCAAGTTTGCAAATCAGAACGTGACATATGTGTGGTTGTCTAATAGCTGAAGCAAATTCATTAATGATCATTCACCAGGAGAAGAAAGTGAATCCTTTTCAATAGAAGTACTGTTTGACCTGCACTATACAACACTCAGATGTGAGTTAAATTACTTCTTTTAAAGCAACTCAAGTAAAAGACATCATTAAACAGTTTTATTAAATGTTACAAAGCTAATTATGGTCACTATAAAAGGACATTTGAATCTATGAAGATTATGGTACTCAAGCAACACTGTGGAGCACAAGAACTGTGTAGTTCAGTAATGCTGTTGTTTCTCTTGGCCAGTTTATATCTGAAAACATTAGCAAAGTGTGGCTTCTTAAGGAAGGGTTGCAAAGAAAAATATTAATGTGCCACAACACTGCCATAACTGTAGATTGCTGGGAGAGTTGTTTTGTAAAAACAATTTAAGTAAAATCCTTCATCAACATGAACCCAAATGAAGGTAGACTTCCTGGCTTTAAGTTGTATTAAAAAAAAGTGAAAAAGGACCTGAATTTCAGTTACTTTCCACCCCAGTGTTTTAGAGAGTGATTTACTGCTTGCTTGTTCAGTTAGTCTTGTTAACATTGTGTTCCAGTCCCCCAAGGCAGACCCACCCTTCATTTGTAACCTGTAGTAGTGGCACACATCACCCCACCCCGCTGCCATGCGCTGCAGGGCCTGTTGGGGTGGTTTAACAACACAACAGTGTGTCTTGATCTTCAGGTTTCTTCTTAAAAATAACAAGCTGTTAGTCTAGGTGTTACTGGTTTAATATTCTCAGGCCAATATTTAGTCAGCTGAGTGAACTATTAGTTGCTATGGCACTGTGTTCAGTTAATACCACGGGGACATGTGCAGCATGTGCATGTGTAAGGTTGTGTGTTTGAATGTGTTTTGGGATCCACCATCTTGTGTATGCCGCTCTCTGCCATAGGGCTTTTGAGGTTAACAGTAACTCGAGCACAGTGAGTTGTGTCAGCGTTTTCTTCCCTCAGTGCAACACACTCTGTATTCCCCAGTGAAACCGAGCCTTGCTGTTAAAGTTCCACTCATTTTATGCAGCTAAATAGGTACACATGATTAAGATTGCACCAACTTCAGAAACATTTAGGATGTTTATCTTCCTGAGGCCCAACAGAAGACAGAAGTTAGGTGCACCCATTCACCTTAGATGGTCCCTAAATGATTCATCCATGGAACTCAGGCACCCAGTCATTAATTCATTAGTTCACACTGGAGCCCAGGATAGATGATGCACCTGAGGCTGACTATCTCAGGTTTCTATGCTCTGAGGCATGTCTCTCTCTCTCTCTCTCTCTCTCTCTCTCTCTCTCTCTCTCTCTCTCTGTGCTGCTCAGCCTCCTCTCAGATTTGATGCCTGCTGCCTTCATATTGATAGAGCTCCGTTGCCATACCAACCATGCAAGCTGGGAGATTGCTGGTCCAGTCGCCAGCCCATTGTTTGGCCAGGAGGTCATCCATCTCAGATTCGATGTATTGTTGTGAGCTGAGTGTGACAAAGCATAATTTCTCCCACACACTGTAGCCCCAGTGAATGTAGCACCCTCAAGCCTGTGGTTTTCCTTATCAGCTCTCTGACTATGGTTTAACACCAACAGTGTGCAGGCAATGATGTCAGCATACTGTTTAATGTTGGTATTAAACATCGTAAGGTTGGTAAATGTTGGTTGTAGCTTGCACAATGTTTTCCATCAGTGGAAAACCCTGCCCTTCATATTTAGAATTTTCTTTTCACGTAAATCTTGATGCAAATGAAGTAAGATTCATCCCAGCAGTGTCAAAAACAAAGTTATACATTGATGTTTCTTGCTGCTGGATTTCCCATAATTCAGCTTTTAACCATATATTGATTAGTGACATATCGTGATTCCAAACTGATATAACTCTGATGCCATTAGGGTAATTTCTTTAAAGATTGGACGCTCCATCTGAGCCTCAGAGGACGTTATGTCTTCATGTCTACTTTATGTCTACTTTATGTCTCAGTAGTATTCCTGATGATGGCAAAACATAACTTCATCAGTGTAGTCCCACTTTAATAAAACACAATAGAAATGCATCTGTTGTTTCTGGTTGGAGACACAGTGTTCTTGTGTACTTCCTGTAATAAGAAAAAGGAGGAGAGGACAGGGTGACAAGACACTTTACATTCACATTTTGTAACAAAACATTATCTTAGACATTTAATTCTTTACCTAACCATTCAGTTGATCTTTAAAAGCATTTTGTAACTCCAATCAAGTTACTCAACTCATCTCTATTAAAATTCTAATAGTTGCACCTGTTCCCATCGTCTGCCTTTACAGTAATAAAAAGTGAGATGTCACCACCCAGTGGTCATTTAGTGTCACTACACTACACACGCAGGGATTACTTATTAAAAGCTGTTGTGTTGTTGCACAATGTGTGAAGCAGTTTCACAAGTGCAGAGTTACTGATATGACAGAAGATATATGATATGTTATGACGTGGCATGTAACCTTCCTATGTCTCTGTCACACTATTTGAGAAGATAAAGCTGCCAGGATGTGTGTCAAGTTCCCATATATGGCCAGTGTAAATGCATACTCAACTCTAGACTGACATCAAGCTACAAAACAACAGTTGGAAGTCTACCATTCAAATCAGGGCACTGTCTAAATGTTTAGTGAGGCAACATACACTGTTGGGACAACTCATAAAAACTGACACCCTGAACACACCCTGCGCATTGCATACAATCCAGAGCCGCTGACGTAAATGTTTAGGTCTTTCAGGATATTTCCAGTCCTTGAAACTTTAAACACAGCCTGTATTTCACTGTCAGAACAGAGGCGGCAAGTCAAATGAGAATAGGGTGTCTTTTGACTTGTGTGTATACCTGAGACGACGAGGCCTTCTCTGCTAACCTGCTCTGAGCCCATTGGATGCCTGAAAGCCACTGAAAGTTTTGTCTCACTGTATGAATTCTTTGCCTGTGCCACAAGAGTGTGCCGTGCTGTTTATGCTGTGACTCTGTACTACCTCCGTATAAATAAAAACTGAATTTATAGACACAACATGTAGAAAATACAGACAAACATATTTTAATGATAACAAGATACATCTGACTTCATGAGTCCAAAGATATTTGTAGGATCGTATGCCCAATGTCTTACAGGTGAATTACAAACTTCTAGACCATGTTCTATATTTTCAACTGTGAGCAGAGTCCTTGTGCTTAACAGAGGAAAAAAACAAACAAAACAAACACATAACGTGTAGTGATGGAGCACTAACAATACAGGTTAGTTTTATTTTCCTCTGAACACATAAAGAACAGCCATTCAAGCCACTACATTAGTACAAAAAGCCATATCAAACCTAATGACAGAGAACTGAAACAGATTGTCACTTTACACACATACAGTACATTCTCAATAGGATTAGCTTATGTCTCGTGCCGGGACGTCACAGGAATCCCAACTTCCACAACAGAATAAAAAAGAAAAGCCTGAAAGCCTCACTGATGATTCAAACCCTCGGAGCTTATAATAGTGTCTAAATGATTGGGAGGAGGAGCATTACCTTACTGCAAGAACATCAGGGGTGAAGAAGTGAAAAACCCCTAAACTGAGCCACAAAGTCTGAGCAGGTTTTATTCTCTTTTTGCACTGATCACTCCCCAGCATGTGGTGTAAACCACTCACAAACTGCACTTCCACAGCTAAAAGCATGTGACTGGCCTGCAATGGTCAAAAGTGCCTGTGTATGTTACCTAAAGGAGAAAGAGAAGAAGAATACTAGGAGAAGTAAAGACAGAGTGAATGGTCACAATATAAAAAAAAAAAAGGTTGAGCACGTCTCTCTCCTTCTCGCTCTACACTCCTCTCTGCCTCTCTGTGTTGCTGGCTCTTGGCTGTGGCCCAGAGGAATTCTCTGGTGGCCTCGGTAAATATAACATTTAGAATAACAGCGCCAGAGCCCCCGTGTGTGGACTTAACCCAGTTCCTGGGTCCTCGCTGCGTTGCCTGCGGCTCTTACGGGTAGAATAACAGGCCTTCATGTCTCTCCTGACCTAGGTAAGGGACCAGAGAGGAATAAGGGCTAATTTAGAGGGGCCAGAGATCTGGAGGGTTTCTGTCAAGCCTCTTTCCTGCCCACTGGGACACCACAAAAGGGTAACATTGCTCTTCTAAAGAAGGGGCTCAATCTGGTCCTCGGGAGCATGTGGGGATACGGGACTTGATGCTGTAGTTAGTGGAGTAACCGGGGTTGCTCTAATGAAATATCCAGTACAGTAAGGTCTGATTAGAGGGCAACTGCTCTGGTAACCTGATCTTAATTTCCAGCAGTCCAACACAAACCGACAATCATCCAAAGTGCAAAATCTAAGACTTCTGTGGCTCAACGTCATCATGAAACAGCTCAGCGTTAAATCTCCCCATGACACAGTATCATCCTTTCACTTAAATCACAGAGAAGCGGTCGCTGTGGACAATAACAAGTTTAGGCACCTTGATGTGTGTGACTTTACATAAAAAAAAAGACTTTGCATCAGAACGTGACGGGGCATCCTCTCTTTGCTGCAGTACAATGACAGCTGACGGTCTGATGGAAAAGCAACTCAAAAGAGAATGTATAACATATGACAGTTCAGTTATTATACGTGAACCAGAACAATAACATCTCCTGAAGCTACAAACGTGACATTAATCTGTAATGTCACCGAGACACAGTTCCTGGAGGCACTATTAACAATGAATGAGAGTGATGTGATACTTTCTGCATCCAAACGAGACACATGTCAGAGTTGCAACTATGAAACAAAAAGTCTGCGTCTGCTATGTGAAATCTCTCCCACTCATCGCTGCCCAGACGGCAGTGCTTGATGACATCGGATGTCAGTCTCGGCTCTCTTACTTCTAGCTTCGTGAGAGACCCATCAATACACACAAGTGTGAAATAACTGTCCATATTCATAGTATTACATTTGCATCCTCTTTACAAATAGGTTTTCACTTTAAGAATGCACAAGTTTGTTGGCTTCGTGGCCATCATGCACTACAATTCATATGTGCCAGAACTGGACTTGAAACCTGTACAATTTGTATTTAATCATCAAGTATCTATAATTATAATACACATTCCCACTCTGAAACAACAAATGGTGTATGTTACATATCTACAGACCAATGAGTGATGGGTGCAATACTGTGAAGAGAACAACAGACAGCACACCATATACTATGTCATCTATAGTATATCAGTATTGCATATTGTAACTATATTTATACATGTTTATATAAATATAGATAAGTATATTTCTATGTACATTTCGATATTTCAACATTGCATAAAGAATAAAATAAATAATACAAATATAATCAAATCTTACAGTAAGTATGATTTGAGAAATGCTATATTAGAGCCAAAATAGTCCTAACAGTTGAAATAATCATGATAATAACAATTATTATTCCATTTAAAAAAATCGTGGCCTACAGTCTGGCATAACAGTACAAGCTACACCACAATTACCCTGCAAGTTTACCATGTGGGACTGCTGGAATGACTGGAGAGGGCGGAATAAGGACAGGAAAGGTTGGGGCTTGTTTCCTTCTGCTCAGTCTATCTGGGAATTTGTGTGTGGAGAGTAGTGTGTGTGTGTGTGTGTGTGTGTGTGTGTTTCGGATTGGGTGTGTGAGTGTATTTGTGTGTGTGTGCTTTTGTTTGGAGGTGTGCATAAGTCTGTAAGTGTGGTTTTTAAATGTTGTCAGGGGTGGGGTCAAAGGTCAGGACAGTCTCGTAGTCTTTCACCTCCGGATGTCGGTGGCCTCGGGGTCTTCCTGCTCAGCCACCACTCCAGCCTCTGGACTCTGACGGCGGGGCCCCTGACTGCGATTACGTGGGTGAGCGTTGAAGCCCGCCTTACCGGGCTTGTCCTTTTCGCCTTGCCGCAACGGGCGAGTGTGCTCCGGTTCAGTGTGGGAAGGCAAGGTGCGGCGGTGATGTTCAGCGGGGGAACCAGCGGGAGACGGGGCGAGGGAGGAGCAGAGGCTCAGGCTGTCGCACAGCGCTCCCCAGTTCTGCTCACACTGTAGCCGAACACTCCGTGTCAACGCCTCCTTCACCTCCTCTCCACAGCTCAGGAGAATATTCACCAGCTCCACATATGGACTGAGCAGAGAGAGGCCGATAACTCACATGAGGCACATTTGGAACATTTGGAAGCACAATGCCTTGAGGTCTAGGAGATGACAGGGCTAAATGGGATGGTACCATTACTATACATGGAAAAACAGAAGAGTCTTTAACTGGCAGAAGAGTCCAGAGAAAGTAAACAATCAGTGATAAAAGAGAAAGGACATGCTGGAGAAAATACGTTTCAAAACATGCTCTCCAGACCAGCCACTCACCCTTTGGGGAAGAGATCCTGGAAATGGATCATCTCCACCATGACAGCCACATTGTCCTTAGCAGCGGAGCACAGGTTGTGTTTCATGTAGCACTCTCTCTGGAGCTGGAACACCATCTCTTTAATCGACACACACTTCCTGCTGATACAGCTGAACTTGTGCCGTAGCCCATGCGCCATACATTTCAGAGCATCCTTGATGAAGGACTTCCCCTACGTGATGCACAGAGACATGACTGTTGAGTCAACTCCCAAAATAAAGTCCCTTGAAGTGTTCTTGAAGTGTTCCAGTCATTTTGTCTTCTGTTTAACTGTTTCTGTTACTTTCAAGATGTTGTGCACTTGTTTCCACAGTGTTGGCGTCCATGTGTGGTTGTGTTAGAGCAAATGTGAAGGTGTAACTATAAGCTTTCCATACAGACTGGGGAAAGGACATTCTGCTTTAACAGCAGCAAATCATATTATTCCTCTGCTGTAATCGTCTGGATTTCTCCGCCATAGATGTAAGTTCCTAGCATGTGACCCCAGACATATTAAGACCCGAGTCAGGCCTGGCTTGGCAGGACTTCAGCCTCTGCTGACTTCAGCCTCTGCTGAAGTCCTGTATGAAAAGAGAGCTAACTGGGCTTCTGGCCAATTGGCTCATGACCCTTTGGTCCCAACTGTACATGCACCAGTCCACTGAGAGGGAAGAGAACTTCCCAAGAGAGGAAAAGAGATTATGAGATGTGTGCATGTATGATCACACTTCTAGACAAGCTAATATGTTTTAAAGGTATGTAGAAAAAAGCTCAAGTAATCAAATCTGTTCATGGGTGATGAGGGTGGAGCAGTGAACCAGTGAAAAGGAAAAGGAATGTTGCCTCTGGTTATACCATTTTTTTTGCAAACACACAGACAGTCTAGTTTAGTACCTGAGAGTCAAATTTGCCAGCGTTGTGCAGGAACGTCATGCAGATTTCCTGTAGCCCTCGTATCTCGCAGGAGTTATTCTCAAAGCACTCAAACACACCACAGCCGACATCCCCTGCACTCACCAGGCAGTGCTGGATCTCAGCTGGAAAGAGAGAACAGGTTAGGGGAGGGACCTTATCATCTGTTCACAGCAGAGACAGCAGCAGATTGTTACAGGCGCGTTGGCAATGAAGACCATACGGCTTGAAGGCACAACTCCACTTCAGCACTGATTGCTGCACGAATCACAAAGCTGATGTGGCGTATAGCTATTTCCACAGACACAGGCGGTCGCTCGTGTGTTCATGACCTAGAGTCTGAGAGAGAAAAGGGGGTTGGGGTGAGGAGGAGGAGGAGGGGGGGTGAGTCTAATTTCCCAAGCTGAGGGGTTCCTGCAGAGGAACACTTGGTGACAGATATTACTGTGTCATTCTGCACCACAATCCATCTGCACTGCCTAGCATTGAGATGGGATGGTGCAATGCAGATACAGCCTTGACTACTTGTGGAGGAAACACAAATGCAGTCGTCTCTACTGTCCGTCAACTAAATGTGCATCAACAAGTCTCATGAATGCATTCGAAGGTGAGCTCAGATTGCATACTGAAATCACGTTATTATTATTATTATTCTTTAAAAAACGGCGCACCATCAGCAACAGCAGCAATGCAGGCGAAAACTTGGGAAATATGTAAGTATATGTCATGTGAATACATAATATCAGCTCCTGCACACCGCTGGCTGGCTCTCAAATGCCCTTTTCTCTTTACTGTAGCCATGAAAGACAGGAATAAAACAGATGACTGGGGACAGAAATTACCAAGAGAAAGCGAAGGTCTCTCTTTTAACCCAAAATTGCTGTCTGAGCGCATGTATGAGACATCTGATTACCAGCAGGGAGCCTGTCACACAAGCCGCTGCTCACCCTATGTGACATCGTTGGGAGTGTTTTATTCTATGGCAAATTGCAGGTTAGGTTGAGAGTCAACAGGCCGCATAGTGTTTCAGTTTGGCTATGAAAACCCAAACTGTTGACCTAAGTAAAACATAATTACACGCGTGATTTGTCTTGGAGCTGATAAGTGATGCGCGTAAGGACAGTTTGCCGTCAGTCGGAGCAGCGCACCAGTTGCGTCAAGAAGAGCGACTTGACCACAGCAAACAAAGGATTAAATGTGACTTATTAGAGATCACGCTTGTCAACAAAGAGCCTCTGTTGGGGGGGCAGTAGTAGGGGGAAGGGGAAGAGCTGCTGCGGGGTTTGTAGGCACAGAGTTGAACTTTAGCGAGCAGGAAAAGTGAGCCGCTGTCAGCAGTGCTTGTTTTGGCATCACGGGAATGTGCTTGGATCGTACGAGCTTGGCCGCAACGTGCATTGAATTACACAGTGGTGTTACCAGGGTCTCTGCTGTGAAACCTGCATTGGAGTTTGTCCCTCGTATTCAGCGTGGAGGCAGGATAACAATTATGCCGTAATATTTTGACACAGGCTCACATGGTGGGTCGCAAGCCATGCTGTGTGCGAGTGGGTGGTGGGGTGAGGGGAGGTAAACCCATATAAATGACAAGTTTCTGGGAAAAGAGAGCACTCCAACCACCGTGTTAGTACTTTGAGTTAATTAGGCAAATCACACGTGTCTTATCTGAAGTAATTTAACCAATATTCCCTCAGAGGTTTGGCTCAATGAATAACTTGCCTTCGGCGCTGATCAGCCGCCTCATTACTACAATCATTATTGCTCTGCTAACCTGCTGGATCGGCCAACGTTCATTTTAACAGACATCCTCTAGACAAATGCATGCAAAAACCCGATTTCTTCCAGAAAAATACCACCGAAACTGTTACCTATAACTCGCGCACACACGTACACCAACGCGCACGCACACCTAGATGCCCTGCCGTATACATTACCTATTACCTTGTGCCATTCTATTAATAGTTTACTAACATATTGAATTTCTGTCTGAGAGTATTTACAAGATATCGTCTTTCTGAGTAATCGAAAAGGGTCACCGGTGTGCACGGTAGCGCCGGTGGGATTTAAGTTAAAAAAAAAACAAAAAACAAAACCCCAACAACAACAACAAAAAACATCGGATTGCTCAAATCGCCCGCACGAGTCCCACGCATGGTTTAATCTGCAGCCACAGAAACACGTGTGTGGACAAACCCCGCGTAGATGTGTGAGCAGTTGCACACAACCAAGAAACCTCCACATTTTTATGTGCAGTGACACTTATTTCTTACCTGTATTCTGCAGGGAGAGGCGTCCTTTCTGGCTCGCAAGCTTCTCCGGGAGGTTGTCATGGATATCAATATTATCCGATCCCACTACTTGCTCCAGCACTGACAAAACCAGCAGCGCCACGGCCAGTTTGACCAACATTGCGTCTCCGACAGTGCGCTTCGATTCCCAGCTAAGATCCGGCAGTGAGCGAGTGTGTGTGTGTGTGTGTGTGTGTGTGTCTCTCTGTGCGTGTGTGTGTGTATACGTGTGTGTGTGAGGGTTCACCTTGGATCAGTGATCAGCGCAGCTGCGGCTTGGTGTCTTACGGGGCAGCTGTGGGACTGAATGCATGAGCTGGAAGGGATGCTGCCTATATTTCTCAGAGCCCCGGGTGTCAATTTGGATGAAGGAGTTAAGCAGGTGTTGTCGGTTGGGGCTTCACGACCAATCAGAGACGCAGACATCCACGTCCAAGGTTTTAGGGGAGTGTCCAGTGAAAGTCCCCTTTTTGCAATAAAACTGGCGCCATAAAGCAATATTCATGAGTAAGTTGACTGTGACAGCTCTGGGATGTGTGTTTCAAAACTAAATCTGCACAAGTCAATCATCTAATGTCTAATGTAGACCCCAAATAACACACACAAACATTATTATCATCCATCAACGGCTTATATGTTTTACATATTTTGCAAGATAACTTAGGGTTCCTGCTCGTTGCAGCAGTGAAAAGGCAATAGAAAGTCTGTTTTTGCCATAAAACTGGAGCACTTATTTAGGCTACAAGGCTAAGTATGAGAGCAGTGGGAGGATCAAGAAATACCAAGCTTGCCAACAAACTGGAGAAAATTGAAGCATATGATGTCCAAGTGCTCTACATAAAATAGGCTTAGCTTGTGGGTCTACAACCTACTAAGTCATTAATGCAAGGTAGTGATTAAATTAACAGCAGTGTCAAGGTCTGTAGTTAATGCTTTCACAGAGAGTTGCTGAAAAGTCTGCGAGAGCAGAAGCGCTCAATGAAAATAAACCGTATAATCCTGCAATCAAAAACAATAATGATGCACAGAGAAAATAGGATGTCAGAACTTTATATGGTCTCCACTGATTTTTAGATCAGGCTATAATGACAGCATGCTCGCAACTGAAAGCTCCTATAAACAGAATGCCTTTAACTAACTGTTTTTATGGGGAAGTGAATATGAAGAGGTCTGTTACACAATGCCCAGTTTAGTCTGTGACAATGAGGTCTGCTAACCACTACTACAGAGTGATCTAAGAATAGAGGACCAACATTGGCAGGGTTACACATTTGGAGACGTTGGAGGAATCTTTTTCAAGAGCAACACTTGAGGATGCCATGTGGAATAACTGCAAGCAGTCTGGGCCTGCTGCAGGAACATAAAGTCTCTGTCTTCGAAATGTTTCCAGTGACCTCATGGTGTTACTACTCTCAGGTAAAGGCCTCTATAGGAGCAAGTGGTGCGACGCGAGTCAGCACGTTGCTGTGCTGTGCTTCTTGCCCATGCCAGGGGGGTAGTGGTGGACAGGAAGTGCTACCGATGGCAGAAAGCGACAATCAGGGTGCAGAGTGGGCAACTGCACTTGGCTCCCAAGCCTCTAGGGGGCCCACTGATACTAATTGTTTCTCGCTTTCCTTAATTACAATGTAGTACTAGAACAACTGCACCATAACAAGCCCAACATCCAACTGTGTTAACTTCAAGGCAGTTTTTCTTTTCACCTAACCTGCGGGCCATTGGAAGAACCCTGGGGAGAGCTACTGTAGAGAACTCCCAAAAACACCACCATTGGCTCATTTACCACCAGCGGTTTACTGTTAAAACTCTCAGATTTGAAAGAAACTTCACCCTCCATCATAGTCTGGGAGAGTGATGAAGAACGATGAGTTGGTTTAGTGTCTGTGCGTGTTTGGGTGTGTGTGAGGAACCCAAGAAAAAACCCAGACCTTGAGACAAATATGTTACGGCACTGCTCAGGCGCCCCATAAATGAACATGGGGAAACGATTGGGCATTGTGTGTGTGTGTGTGTGTGCGTGTGTTTGTGTGTGTGTGTGAGTGTGAAATACAGACCGGGGAAGAGACAGACAAACAGGCATCTGATTGTGGCCGGCCGAATTTCATAGATCTGTGACTTTGAAATCTGTTTATCATAACATTTCATTTATTTTCATAAAATCCTTTTCATGGGAAGCTCTGGCTCTGTCTGCTGGAAAAAACTTTAAAACCCAGGCTATATTTAGACCATCAATGAAATTAGCCTCAAGCAGGAATTGGACTCCCACTCTAACCTAACCAAAATGACGATCACTTATAGCTCTAAATATAGATAATTATTATCTTCAGACTACAGTATCTATCGTTTTAATTGAGGTTTTTAGTCAGCGGAATGAATTTTGGAGAAGTCGCCACAGCTGAGAAATGGTATTTTGGCCAGGAGATGGTGCAGCGTAGAAAACCTCAACATTTCAATATTCCCATTATATTCTTAGAGTGGATGTGGTCTTTTTCCTGCCATGCATATAAGATGATCTTGTCCTAATTTTATTTTCTATTTCAAAGATATATATATATATATATATATATATATAATATATATATATATATATATTAACTTTGATATCATATTAACGTTCTCTAATCTAAATTTAATATGGCATCACTATACTTTGGTCTCCTTAATAAAAAAAGTTGTTCCAGTCTGTGTGCCACAAATTGGCTTAAGCCTGACGAGCACAGAACGGAAATTGCAAAGCAGCAGTATTTTCAAAGTCTGCTAGATTTCCAGCAGACTCACGCGGGAGGGTGCAGCGTCCCGCGGCACGCGTCTGAAGATGGCCTTGGTGCGTTTCCAGTTGTGCCTATACCACAAACTGGAATCTCCTGCTCAATTCACGTCTGTTAAAAAGCTGCCCACGCTGTGAACACACCCTCAATTCGGCCCAATCAGTGTGCTGCAGTGGACCACAGGCTTGTAATGGAGTGCGTCACCGCTGCCTACCGGTGCTACGTTCAAGTCGAATGGGAAAAAACCTCCGTAGGTCCTCAAACAAAGGCCAACGACCTACAGGTAGCCATACACTATGGTTAAGTCATTTATAGACTTTAATATATGACCTATATGTTTGCTTTCTAGCCTGTTAATGTAATTAGCAGATATTAGTGACAGGGCTGTAGCACAAAATTCTGGACCCTGTGCACATGCGCTCTCTGCATCCCCCGGCCTCCCACTACTATTCATTCTGTCTTTATGAGCCTTCCTTACATTAGAGGGAGGTCATCTTCTCATGGAGAAGCTCAGTGAGTTATTTCCAACTTATCTAAACCGTCCTCATGACGACAGAGCAATCAGGTGGGGAACAGCATGAAGGTGGACCTTGACTTTTAGCTTATTTAGTCAAAATACCATTGAACAATCATAGTTTGAGGTTAACACATTTTTCTTTGTTTACATCATTTAAAATTTAGTTAAAGGTAACCCATGGTGTTTTTGACCACTAGTAGTGCTATTTTGCAGTGTGTCTGTCCCTGTTTTGTTTTTCCAGTGCATACTCATTTTTCCTAATGGTGTCCACTGATCCACTGGTTATTAAAATGTACCAAAAAATTGCCAACAAAGGCTGTGAAGAAGAAGATTGTTTGTCGGTGAACATGAATGTAACGATTTAAATTTTAAAGAAACTTTGGTTTGTTGAATGCTTATATGAGGAGGGAAGCACACTTAACACATTTCAAGAACATATCCAAATGTGTGTTGTAACACTGAGTGAAAACCTTCTGTTTTTCACAAGAAAACACCACAGAGCAGTCAAATATGGATGCAACCTTAAACCAACTAACTGTGTAGTAGGTTAAACCACAAGGTACTTTTAAGCCATTTACCACCGGAAAACTCAAGTGATTTGCTGAAAGGTGGAGAAAAGTGGCACTCTAAGAGGCTTTCATATTTACTACTTCACATGAATGCAGCACAAAACACCAAGCATTGGCACTGAGAGCAAGAACATCCAGTGGTTTGACAAACCAAATGAATGGACGTCATGATTTCAAACTGTGTCCACTGAGTTTAAAATAAGCTTTGAATTCACTTCCTCCTGAGCAGTTTGCAATAAATGAACAGCAAGTGTAAGTCCTAGTTACAAACATATCCATTAACACATGTACTCTATGTATGTTGAAACTGGACTAAACAATCTCGCCTGAAACTCCATTTAGTGACTGTTCTGGAGCTTTCAGTTATATCACATGATTGTCATCCATAATGCAGTTGTGACTGTTCACATGAGCTTTTTAAGTATATCTCATACATATTGTCTGAAAACTATATGACCATATAAGCTATGTAACCATGTATATGATTGAATTGAGCGTTTTGCGTGGTGTCACAGGGTGATGTTACTCTTACACGTAAAGACCTGCAGCCTCCAAACACTGGACTTGCGCTGATTCAGTCGCTTGCTGTCACTGCCTAAACTGACAATTGTGTTGTATCTAAAATGGGAGGACTGTCATGGTCTGGTTGGTACAGTTTGATCACTTGACATCTAAAATTATGTTTTTTTTATTTTTGTATTCAATCTGTCTTCTTTCAGGGGTATTCAGAATCTATTCCATGTTTATGTTGCGTGTAGGCATTGTCTCATTTTGGTGACACTGTCCAGAAAATAGACAAGTATGCTATGACAGCAGTAACATTCATTCACGACTGCCGTACTGTAAACATACAGAAAGCAGACATGTGTTCTGAGTTGAGACCCCTGGGGCCCTGGCAAGTGATCAACCAATGAAACCACAACAGAGAGGCCAGGCTGAGGCGTGTGTGAGTGTGTGTGTATTTGTCTGTGAATGGGGGGTCGCTTCACTGTGTGGGAGGCTCCTGTAACAGCAATTAATGTTAGCAGTTTACAGACTCCTTACAGTACTTTACTGGAAGCATGTGGATGTAATTCAGCTAAAAGTTCAGGCTCAGTAGTGGAAAGATGCCGGACAATAACTCCTGAGTGACCCCAAAGAGACTTCATTCAAAAACTTATGGTATTCTTTTCATTCACACACACACACACACACACACGCACACACACACACACACACACACACAATGGGTTTTTGTTGTCAGATGAGTGAACTACAGCTATGTTCACATAGTAGGTAAAAGTGACTCCAATTTGATATTTCTGCTTTGTATAAAGGAATCTAATCCTTTCAACAAAAAATAATTTTACATTTGTGTACAACACATCTTAATACATGTGACTCCAGGCCAAAACGTATCTATCTGAAAATAGACAAAGTGCAGCTGTAACGGAGGTGTCTGACTGCGTCATTATATTGGAATGTGATTTGGCATTTTGCCTCAATGCCAAAAAGTAAACAAAAGAAAACCTAGGAAAAGTTCAAAGTGGAGTAACGTTGGTATAAAAAAAGGATGAGCAAACAATATATGATATCAAGATACACAAGTTTGATATTTTGCCATATGCGAATGAACATCGCTCTTATGTCGAGGTGTTAAATATGGAGATACACCTGGTTAGATTAGCTCAGCCAAAACAGCAAAACAGCAAAGTTACCTTTATTTCATGCATGCTTCTGATCAAGAAGACCAGGTGTTTATTTTTCACATTAATGTTGTTATGTGGCATTAAATGCACAGTTCAGACTGGTGCAGGATATAGCTGCAAAATGTGAACAGTCTAAATAAAAATCTGCGCAGTAGAAAGTCTCGCAGTATAAACATAACTTCTAAAACCCCTGGAGGAGAAAGAGCATGAGAAGGGAGCAGTGTTGGGCTGTGAGAAGCAGGAGCCGTGAAATATCAAATACCAGAGTCTTCGAGGAACCTGAAGATGATATCTTAGTTTCTAAATTTGGCTCAGTTTATGACTGTGTGCATTTGTGTGTGTACGTGCATGCGTGTGTTGGTGGTGTCAGGTGAAAACCCCGTATCCCCTGAATGTTGACTTCCTTGGGAAGCTGAATTTTAAGCAAAACAGTCTGGTTTCAGGAGGATGACACTGCATTTTTGGGCTCATCCAAAAGGGTTTTATGAGTCTACGGACTTGAGAAATGGTCTCAACACTCTGAAGAACACATAAACCTGATGTCTGTCACTGCTGAGGCACGTACTACAACAGAAAAACATGCAATTTTGTGAGACTGAGCTGCAAAATCTGTCTCTCACTCTCTCTCCCTCCATTAACGCGCTCTTTGGTGTGTTAACTCACCTGACTCGTGAAAAGAGAAGTTTTACTGGCCCAGCTCAGCAGGCCAGCTCTGGGCTCTGATTCCAACCGGTGTGAAAGCGCCACATCTCAGACCCTCACTTAACTTGCCTCAAACAATGTGCTATTATAGAGTTTGCTCTGTATGGGTTATATTGCTACAGCACTGGCAGATTACAAAGTGCTCTGTCTCATTACTGTCCATATAAGCCCACAGGCATCGCCAGCACAAAGGAGTGATTGAATGATAAGGGGAAAGAGATGGCCTGTAGCTGGCCATGAGAGCCCTCACCTTGGCTGCTCCAGCCTCGATGAGGGCAGAGGTGATGTCATCATGGCTAGAGACACAGGGGTCGACCCCTCTGATAGGTGGGCATGCTGGGACAAAAGAGAGCAGCTTGGACACAAAGGCCCCATTTAATGAGAGTGAGACATGAGGCCAGAGAGGACTCCGTGGGTGGCACATAGTGTCATAGCTACTGAAAAGAACGGTGAGCAATTAATCATCTGATTCAAGAACTGGGCGAAGGGCTTATTATGTAAGGTCAGTTTAGACAACACCATCGAGGTCTTTCTGGGTTACACTTCTATTTGATCACACTGATCTCCCAAATTTTCCTAGATCCTGTAATATTGGATCCAGGGATGCTATATTTATCATGATGGTCAGGTCCAACAATTGTGCAACATAATATGACACACTTACCCCTCATTAGAGATGAAGGGTCCTTTGTGGCAGCCTGACAATCATTAAAACTTCTCCCCTGGCTTGGCTTGTTTACTCAGTGGTAATTACCAGGTGATTGTGTAGCCTGTGACCCACATTCAGAGTCAGGTCAGCCAAGACATGGGGGATAATTGACAATGTTCAGAGAAGTGCACGTAGAGAAAGAGTGTTAGAGTGGATAGTCATTTGTTCCTGCCTCATTAGACTGTGTTAGAAGACAAGCTGGCTCACAGTATTCTTGCAGTGGAACAATACCTCTTTCCACTGGAAGACCAAAACGTGGGCTCTGGTGTGTTAATATGTTTGAGAGGGCATATGGCAGCCTTGTTTATCCGTTGATGCATTCATTTATTCATTCGCTGGTAATATGGAAAATAAATGAATAAACTGACTGTGTAATGTATACGTCTTCAAGATGAGCTCATTTTGACCGAACAGAGCTTCTGAAGCATTTCTGGACAGCATGCGTGGCTCTTCAGCTCCACCCATTTCACCTGTCCAAGTGAGTGCACAACTTATCCTGGCAGTGGTCCTACCATGACAAAAACAAGTGACCAAATGCTTCCCTTAAACACACACACATGCGCACATACAAAACCTATCCATCCTAGCCCCCATCTTGAATCCTTGGCCACACAGTATAATACTAAGTGCTATAGAGCAAATTTCAGTTGTTATCCCAGAGGATAACTGCCTGCTGTTCACTGGCTGTAGTCTCACTTTACTTAGTTTATGAATATAGTTTAGCAAATCTGCTTATCTGCCCATGCTATTTAGTGTGTTTATTATGCAGTTATTTAAAAAAACAACAACAACACTGGCCACAGCCAGTCATAAAAGATAAAGCTACGCCAACCTGTGGAAAACTAATAGTATGCCCCCAGCATCACTTCTGTTGGCAAACTAAATTGAATTTGGCAGTGCTCTCAAATTCCTGCCACATTCACTGGGAGGTTTAGGCTGCGTGCCTTGATTCCAGGTCTGTTTTTGGTTGCAGTTTTTGGTTTGTGTGATCGCAGTTTTTGGTCGCATCATGCACTTTTGGCAGTGCATTCACTTAATTGTGTTTGAAATGCTGCAGAGTATCGTCAGCTTTGGGCTAATGCTATGCTTGCCTGCATGCTATTTTAAATATTTAAGGACCAAATATAGGGTTTAGTGGCATCTAGTGGTGAGGTTGCAGAGTGTAAAAAAATGTGACAAACATAAAAGGCTTTCTCTACAGCCAGTGATTGTTTTTTTTTTAAATTCTGGGCTACCGTACAAACTTGCAACATGGTGGACTCCACGAAGAAGACCCACTCCCTCAGTGGATGTAAGAGTTCATTTTAACATAATGAAAACACAGCTAAGCTTCAGGTGGTTATACACTAATGTAAATATAATTAGGAATATTATATGCCATTTCTGCTAGTTGATTCCAGCAAAATCACACACTGGTGCTTTGGGATGGTAATTTTTCAAAGTGCAAAACAGTTAGAGAAAAAGTTGTATCCTGAAAACAAAACAATTACTAGTGTACTGACGTAGGAGTACTTCAAAAGCTGGAAAAAAACCCACAGTCGTTCAGTTTCTGACCATTAGCCATAGAGAAGTGAGGGCCACAATTCTAAAATTCACAAGTGGTAGGCTTGATGGATTATTACACCTCGGAATTGAGCAAGAAATTGAGTTAAACTTGTGTTAACCACCAAAATAATTTCAGGCTTTTGACCAAAGCCTCATTTAAATTGTGAACCAGCTGCTAAAAATGTCTAAAAAAACGCACACTCTCTCCACGGTTTTAGTGCCAAAACCTCAAAATAACAATATTTAATCTCCATTTCACCAACTTGTCAACTTGGTTTCATGTGGTTGTTAGAAGTCACCAGTAGCCTCATGAATTGGTAAGCACATGTTTAAGTTGCTCTGACAATATCAGGCTAAGACATCTGTACAAAAAAAGTCCACTGAATGAGAAATATCCAGACTTTTGTTTGTGTTCTAGATCATTCAGTGCTCCTCAGACACATCTTGGACCTTGTAAGACTATGCATTGGCTAGAAATAATAACCCTTTTAGGTAGCTCATTAGAAAAGTGTTATTTGACATGGCTTGATTGGACAGCATTGTTTCTATACTGGCGCCTGTGTTTACAAAAAGAGCACTGGACTGTTATGGTGATAATATAAAAACCTTACATAAAACTACCTGTCTGTAAGAAAAAAAGCATTTTATTGTGGTGCTGAGGAGTACCATATGCATTAGTGTTTTTTTCCCCAGGTTGGAAAAAAAAATCGCCAGGGAAGGAACCTTATTCTGATAGTGGTATAAATAAAGCACATGATATATTTAGAATAGTTGAGGTTAATTAGCCAGCTCATGAATTAGTGGTTGGGTCCAGATCAAACCAACATGTCACAGATGCTTGTGAACCTCACTGCCATGAGGTTACAATTGTAGGATGTTTTGGGATATTTGTTGTTTACGATGTGTGTTCTACAGTTAGGGGTAATTGATTGCTGTGATGGTGTGTGTTGGAACATGTTGTATTTTTCCGTAAGGCCAGCGGCTGAGAGGGGGCTGGGCTGCTGCAGCAGATAAAAAAGCCTTCTAGGACCGTCCAACCTTCCCAGGAATTCCCAGAATTCCAGTTCCTAATTATGACATCCGCGGAGCAGAGGCCCAACAACCCCCACATCACCCCAACACCCATTACAAACACACACTTGCGTGAACACATGCACGCACAAACACATGCACACATTCCAATTACCCCTCAACTAGCATCATCACAGACATGAGATGGAAAGTGACGGAGTAATGGAGGGAGAAGATGGAGAGCCTCAGAGCACCAAAGAAGACAAAGACAAACAAAGAGGTAACTCCAGATAACCGGAGAGTAGCTTCAATAGAATGAGCAAACTATACTTTTAGGTTATCTGTCAGTTCATTCAACAGAATAAATCACTTTTCCAGCTGAGCAGAGGTGATTTAAATTGAACTAATCCTGGCTCATCTCAGCAGTCAATTCTGTACAGTTCATACTCCACGCAAACTGAAAATGAAGCTGTATGTTATCATTATTTCACTTAAAACCACAAAAGCTAATATTTTTAGCCACTTGGGGGCAGCAGAAACAAACACAACACTGAGACATTATCACTTTTTGACTTGACTTGGCGAACTTGTTAGCGTACAGTTGCCTATTTGCACACCCAGCAGACTCATCCTTCATTTTAAATGTTTCTGGTCACTGTAACAAGTGAAAGTCCAGTATTCGGACTCTTTTTAGCTCTGTTTTTGGTCTCTGCCAACTCTTGAAGGGAATATCTGGCTCATTAGCGGCTAAATGCTCCACCATGTTCACCAGTCACTGTTTGCCTTTGTGTGTCAGCCAGCAGGTCTGTCATTGTACAGCTGGTTTTTAAAGCTTCTTTACTGAAAATAGCTGCCTCCTGTGCCCGAGCAGAGAGACCGAGAATATGACAACAGTAATGTTGAAGGGGGGAAACCAAAACAATGTGCTGAAAGAGAGTAAAGTGCTCTTTAAAGCTGATGGGAGCTGCATAGTCAGGTCGTATATCTCTTTGAGACTGTCACCATGAGCAACCCCTTTTACATACAAGTAGCCATGTGTTCCGCTGTTAATATGAAATTGTTCATCTACAAATATTGATCATAGCCAACTTCAGTAGGAAAAATAGTTAAATTCTGTAAAAACCAACAACTATCAAGCCTTTGGCTCCCGCAATACCGATTCACATCAAGCAGTATGGTGCTAGTTAACTGGGTTGTCAGCCTGGCTGGATGTACAGCCTCTTCATTTCATGTGCCAGAAATGCTTTGGGACACAAATTCTCTGGTGTGAGTCGTGGGAGGTATGAACTGAGCACGGGTGTTTCTGTTTGCTCTGTACATTTTGTTCCTTCGGGAAATCTCACTGATTAAGTGCTACTATTCTGACAATATGTCAACTCACAGGGAGTGAAGATGAATTTATGTGCTTGGCAGTTCTGTAAACAGCATCGCTGACCAACATGTTCCCAACCTCATCCCTGTGCTGTCTGAAAAAAAAGGGTCAGAAGACTGCCTATTTTAGTACTGCTGTCAGACTGTAAAACTGTAATGAATCGTTTTAATTAAACGCCATGAAGTGGCCTCTCTTTTTTCTTTTAAAATTTCTCCTCTAAATAAATCTTCAGTGTAGCATCAGTGAGTGTGCATGAATTCTCTATGACACAAATATACCAATTTCTAAAATGCATATGTATGTTTCTTTATTTTTAGGATTGAGCCCCTGGCCAGACCACTCTGTGAGTCGCCGTGGGGATAAAAGAGCTCTTTATTAGAGATGGCACACAGGGGTCCTTCATAAGGCCCACATGGGCACTTTATAACATCTGACATAAGCATTTGTGAGTGTGGTTACCAATGCTTGTGGTTTCATCACTGACGCTGCGTGGCTGATGGAGTCCAGTCTTATGGGGTTGGAAGGCTCGCGCTTACTCAGTTTCTCTCCCCTCTCAATTGCCCTCCAACCAAGAGAAAGAAAATGGGAGAGAGAAGCAGACAGGGTAAACATAGAACCAGAAAGAGAAAGAGGAAAATCAAAATCTAGTGATGCTGGACCAAAAACACACAGAAGCACTTGGATAAACACCATGAACTTCATATAAAAGCTCTGAGGGGGCAACTAATCATTGTTAGCTAGTGCTATATTAGTCTGCACCAGAGGTGTTGGCTGACTTTTTAAATGTGTTATAGAAAAGCAGTTCATATGGGTATTTGCTGATTTTCTGCCTCTGTTGATGGGATGACACCTTTACCAGTGCTTTCCAGACGCAAATTGCATATAACTGTTACAAAAGATGTTTCGTATCATTTCAGATGTAATGCCTCAATGGCTAAGGTTTAATTTGGTTAATGTAGTTGGTTAAGGTTAGGGAAAGAGGATGAATTTTATCTAAACAAGTTTTGCTATAGACTAGATCACAAACATTATTATGGTTCAGCCTCAAGGGACCAGCACTTCTTTCAAATTTCCAAATTCTAAATTTCCCAAACCATCTCATTTATTTGGAGAAAAGTCAGGGGATCATGAAAGGCATGGCAATGATCATGAAGATTCATTGTCTGGGTGTCAGGTATGACTTGTGTTAATCTAGTTTGCAGATGTTAAGATAATTTGTTGAGTACCACCAATAACATAGGGATTCGTCCTCTGGAGACCATGAATCTTAGAACAAAATCTTATGTCAATCTGTTCTGTATTCATCGAGCTATTTTATTCTGGACCAAACTGGATAGTCGACCAACCAATGGATTGACATTTCCGTCTTTAGAACCCTGCCAGTAAAATGTCTAAAAACTTCTAGGTCAAGGTTAGAAAAATATTGTGGTTTGGGTTTTAAAAAACAGACGGGGTTCAGTTCAGGGGAAGATCATGGTCATGGTAAAAAGAAAACAACATTGACAGCTGGTAGTAAAAGGGCACACAAACAGCTGTTGCTGTTGTCAACGACCATCCATTCAGACATCTTCCCAAAGAGATTTTTTGTGGTGCTTTAACAACATCACGCTGCTTCCACCTTTGCTTCTGACAGACAACAGTCATAATTCACACGGCCACACAAGGTCCCTCTGAGAAAATCATAAACAGAGGTCATTTAAGGCATTTGAACAAACAACCCGTGCTGTCGTTTTTCTTGTGAGGACCAGTCTCCAAATTTAGCCAATGTCTTCCAGGTCAGGAATGTTAGATAACCTGCTACCAGTTTTCAGGCCGTGCCTGAGTGTTTGTGTTTGTGTCCGTATGTGTGAACATTCCTTGCATGGCCAAGCATCAGAGCTGAGAGCACAGAGGGGGGTCAGTGGAGTGCTTGTCGACCAACTCAATGAACCCTGGAAGGCCCGTTCATCCTTCATCATTACCTTGTGCTGAAAGATCAGAGTAAGAGAGACAGAGAGAGAGCATGCTGCCTTCAGTCATTTGTGCACACACACACTTTTATCCTGCTCACAATCCCTTATCTATCCCTTAAACCCTCGCTTATCCATTGCCTCTGAGCACATTTTATTGAGTCATGTAATACATCTGTTCTCTGTGTGGTTGGTTGGATTTCAAGGCAAAAGGTCATGTTATTTCTTGATCAGGATTTCTGAACCTTTCTGACACAGATTTTAAGCCCCCAAATTCTATATGTAATATTTCTGTCTTCAAACACATGGATGCTCCAAATAGATCATTGACATTTTGATGTATTTCAAGCTCTGTACTTTAAACTGAATATATTAGACATTCATGTATCAGTTTGACAAATCTCCTGTGACCCTGTTTGCATATTAAACAACCACAAATAGCATCTCGACCCTTAGGCTGGGAACTCTGGTATAAACATTTGAAGCTCTGCTGCTCTTGTGCAACAAGTTGAAATAAACTGGTCCCGTAAGTACTTGCTGCAATGTTGATGTCTTCCTCCAGTGTGAACCTCTTGTTTGGCTCAGAATTCTCGATCAGCGGAGACCACATGGCAGAGCGAGACATTTTTAAGGTCCAGGGAGCCTCAGCGCAGCGAGGTGCAGCTTAGTTTTCATGACATTGCGATGGTGGGCGCCACTCATCTTCTTGGTTGCGGATTCCAACCCCCAATCTGATGATTACACTGTCTTGGCTATCCCAGCGTGCGTAGCCATACCTGTGGGTTGGATGGAAGCTGCAGACAGCTAGTGAATTGAAGTTGAGCGTTTATGGTGTGAGAAGCAGCCCCGGGGTCTAAACGTGGTCTTAGTGGAGTCTGTCACGGTTGGTTTGGTGAGAGAGGCAGACAATGGCTCCTCCGGTGCCTCTGTGGTTGTAGGCTTTTGTGGTCAGAGCTGATCTAGGCTGCGGTATCACATGAGTTAGCTTAAAACTATATGTCTGTGGGCTAATGCTTCTGGTTAACAGCTAGCTAGTCTATATGTTGTGGGTTTGATTTAACTGTTAACCCAAGGCCATGCTTTTTTTTTTTTTTGCAAGGACTAATCTGGATGAAGTTGCTGTGTGGGCTCTTTACTGCTTGGATGTGCGCTGTTGGTTTGGGTTAGAGGGAGTTGGCCTGAGGAGCTGAGGATGTAGCAGACATGCACAGTGGTGGGAAGTATGTGGTAATTATTGTGTTCAGGACTGCCATCTGTCAACTCTCCCCTTCTAGATATTTACTGGACCCGCATTCCTCCTGCTGAGTTGGTGGATGGGATGCACTTTGTACTCTGTGTGTGTGTGTGTGTGTGTGTGTGCGCGCGTGCACATGTGTGTATGTTAAATGCATGCATGCAGCACAAAGTGGTGCATATGGTGTGTGCACCAGATTCTATGCCCTGGGCCATCTTCCATCATAATACCTTATTGTCCAATTCTTCTTCTCTCCCTCCCTTGCTCTCTTTCTCTCCCTGTCTTCCTTTCTTATTTCTCATGGTTTATATCTCCTCTACAGATTCAGTTTGTCTTTTTGAGTTATTTACATTTTTCAGAGACGCAGTTATTCATTGAATATACAAATATAACTCAGTCTGTTTATGTGTTGTGTGTATGTTAGATTCCAAACATTCTCCTTGTAATGATGCGCAAAGCATTAGGTGCATTAGTTGTGTGTGTTTGCAGACAGGATGAATGCTTTCCATTAGAAAAACAAAATCCTTTTTGCATTTTTGGTTTGTATAGTTATCCGCAGTTTGTCCAAGAAAAACAAATAAGAAAATCTGCGAGGTTGAGCTTGTCTTCACTGTTGATTTTAAGAGTACCTGTCATGGTGTGAGCTGCGATCACTGCCACAATTTGAGCAGAGCTCTTGGCTTTGCGAATGGACACCTGGTGAGAGCTTATATGTGGGCATTTTCTATTTGTGCTCTATGGCCAGTAGAAATCGATTTAAAGTTTGTGTTTGAACTGATTTGGCTCTGCAGGGAGTGATGAATATATGAATAAAGACGAATAATGACTCTCTGCCACTACCTGCCTCTATCGCTCTCTGACCGATACAGGAACAGCGGTCTCAAGAAATCATAGCTTTAGTGGCATCGCCTGAGGAGCCAGAGCTGACTTGGAGGATTATAATAATCCAGCTAGAGAACAAAGATGTTCTTTTACTGACAGCAGAGGAAGCATGTTAAACAGTTATGGTGAAAAAGAAAATAATGCACAAAAGAGACATACAGGTGTGACAGGGACGGGCTGATGGTGATGCATGATAAGCTCAACAGACTTCACACTCAGAATGTCCTGCCTATATAAAGACCAGAGATACACATGCATGCAGAGCTGCTTTGGTCTCAGTTGGTTTCTCATAGCCCCACATAGGTCTACCTGCAGTCCCCTTGCTGGCTGAGAGACGTGTGGTGATGTCAGGGGAGCGACTTATGTCTGACAGCTACTCTTGGCAACAGGCCAGACAGGTCGGTCAGTAAACACAGTACGGGTCCCCTGTAGTGTGTTTGATGTTTGAAGTATATACAGCAGGCAAGGCCTGAGCAGTGGTCTTGGCTGTCATGGTGGGACCCTTGAAGGAGTCTGTGTTGTTATAGGAAGGGTCCCAAGCCACGGCATTAGCTCTTATTCCCCACAGCCACTCACGACAAACCAGCAGGCTTCAGATGTGGCTTTTCCACACACACAAGAGCAGAGTGGGTCAGACTAATATTTTATAGACCTGTAAAAACGGCACCATAAACAGAGGCTTCACTGAGTAACACATGGGGGTCTTGTCCTGTGAACCAAAAAAAGAGGCAATGGTTTTTGTGTATATGCGTGCACGTGTGTGCACGTGTGTGCAGCCGCTAAAATTCTGTCATCATAACGCTGAGTGTTTAACCCCCATCTGTAAAATGAGGTGTGTGATTCTGTGCAAACTAAAAAAAAAAGTATAAGGCCTGGCAGAAGGGCACATCCATAGCGTTCAGCGTGGCCATAGTCTTCTTAGCACTGTGTCAGCGACAACTTCACTGACAACTCAGCTTTTTCTTTGATGGTCTGTGTTTCTCATGGCAATAAACTTTATTTGTTGGCTGCATCCCCCACTGGCTTGACTTTCAAGATCTTTTCCAGTGAAATATAGTTCTCTGAAATACTGTATAGTGGAAGTGTTCCCGGAATATGTTGTTCCTAGAAAACTGGGTGCTAAATCTCAGGAATGCATCTGAAACCAAAATATGGGCCAAATGGTTTCTCCGAAAGCCAAACTTGGAAACAGATTGACACCAAGACTGGATTATCAGCAGAGTGCAATATAGGGGGCATGATGAAGTGCACAAGGAAAGGAAGCAAAGGGACTGTTGTAACAATCATGTTGGTCATGATTTGCAGTGCTGAGACAATTGATCGACCAAACTAGTCCGCTCAGGAACCTCAATGGACTGGGTGGTGAATTCGGCATTGTTTTCTGTGGCACATGCATGCACATATGCAGGCGCACACACTGCCACACAAAGCCAAGCATGAGTGCCACCACACATGAATGGAGATAAATGCAGTGAGTGCCTGAGGTTTCCAACGTGGCTGTGTTATATGAGTAAATGATTAATCCACATAGTTGGACCCTGCCTCCTGTCCGCAGCAGCATACTCCAAGGCCACACAGCTGGTACCAATTTGCGTGCCCCCGCCGCATCGTGATCCAACTGCATGTGTAGGAATCATGGCTTATCGCAGCAGTAATTCACTCCTTCCTCTCATGCCGAGGCTATTCTTGGCCTTTCTGCCTCTTTATTTTTAGTCACGGCTGCTTCTCTGGGTCATTGAAGTGGTCTTGATGTGGTGTGTCAGCTTAAAGCAATGGACCTTGGGTCCCAAACTGTCATGAATCACCTTTGGGATGCATGCTTCACTGCAGTCACAACATCTCTGACCACCACAAAAACTGCTTTGTGCTGCTTTGTTCCTCTTAGAAGTTGCAGATGGTACCACTCACCTGGATGTGGTAGAAACAAGAATGCATCGTCAGTGTTTTGCTAGTTGTTGTGTGACTTTTCGTGCTGTGTTGGGGTGTACATTTACATGTAAGGGTGCGTGCATGTTTGACTCTGCCCTTCAAAGCATCAGGTTTAAATGGTATCTTGCACAAAAGAATCTGGGCCCCATTAAAGCTTTGGCAAATGAAAACACAAATAAAAATAGTCTGGACCTTCTCTGATAAATCCTCATTTGAGCGTGTATTCTTTGAAGACATCAAAGTGGTCACTCATAGGACGTGTTGTATTTCCAGACTGCAGCAGACCCTGAGGTGACCTCGCAGGAGGACGGATGGCCCCAAGGCTCTTCGCTTGATGACCTCATTCACCGTATGAACTCGTCTCCCCATCCTCTGTGTCTTGGCTCATCCCCGGGTTCCTGGGTGGACTGAGAGCCACAGGGAACATGGAGTGCATCCCAGATTAACATAATGGAGTTAATTGATCAACTAAAGTTCAGTCGGGGGACAGTCCTTGAATGCACTCACTCTTTTTTTTTGTGTGTTACTCACTGAGGTCCAACATTACCTCATTCCATTCATCAATTCATACCTGAATCTGAGCTCTCAGGTCACGTCAGATGGTAATGACAGCTCCCGTTGTCTCTTTCTGTTGCCTTCTCTTTGTTTGGCTCTTTTATTACTGCTGGGGTCAAAAAAAACTAATGGTAGATTGGAGACAGTTAGCTGCAGGTCTTGAGATGAATGTAGATGAAACATTTCTAAAGCTTTGGAGGTTTTATTTTGACAAATGGGCTCATTTTCTTACTGAGAGTTAGATGAAAAGGTGGTCTCATCTGTACAATAAATGTATATGAACTCTGGAGGTGTTGCTTGGCGGCTTTTGTTAAACTTAATAAGAGTCTGGTTAGATTCTGGTTGCGGTAGGTTTTGTTAGCTAGCTATATCTGCTTCATATAAAACAACAGATGAAACTAGCGTCAATCTTCTCATTGACAAGAAAGAGAATAAGTAAACAAATTCAACAACAACCTTGAAAAAAATCTTTACAACCAACAAACTCAGTGGTCCAGGTGTATGATGTGTGAACACATAGAAGCAATGAGGTTCAACTTTGTAAAGCTTCTGTTGGAGTGAGAGAGAGCCCACACCTTGTTGCTACTTGTCTTTTGCTTATAACTGTTAAGCCAACTTCCACCAGGTTTATTTTCTTTTTGGACCACAATTAACACAACTTTGCCATTGATGCTGACTTGAGGTAAGCCCCAAGGAACCCGCTGCCAGCCAGTCTTCACTTTCCTTTAGTCATCACCAATTTCTTTCACACCAAAGACACACACAAACACACACCTTATGTTTACAAGTGAATGTAGCCTAGATATAAAGACCAGAATGTGAGTCATTTTTGTAATAGCTTAATGTCAACCCCAAAGAAAAAACCCCCCAACTGATTCCTTAATGTAAGCAAAGCTACCAAAGGCTAGCAGCTAAGACGTAACATTATGTATAAAGCCAACCTGTGAATTACTAGGAGAAGCATGGCTCCTTCCTTGAAGAAAGTTGTACTGGACCAGTTAGAAGAAACCCTCTATGAAGTGGCTTCCATTTGTCTTTTCCCAGAGCTGATGCAACTCTGAAGAGATAAAAGGTGTAGTACACATTAAGGATGGAGTAGAAAAGTAAAAAGACTGGATGACAAAGCAAAGTTAAAATAATGAGCAATTTTCATTCAGCAGCCAAAGACCTTTGACAAAGATTGAGAGAGAGAAAGGCAGATGCATGAGAAATGAGAGGAAGCGTGAGGGATGAACTGAGGTAATGTTTAATGCCCTCCTGCTTATTGGCTTATGTAGATCAGTGTTCTCTCATTAAAATATCTCCACAGGATGAAGCTAGTCCTCAGCTTGGGAAGGAGCTACAATCTCTTTAAAGGCTTGATATCAGCTTCAAATTAGCTTAATAATGAGTGTGTATGCATGCGCCAGTGTGTGTTTTTGCGGTTACAGGGATCCATGTGTGAAAATGTGCCCGTGTAAGAGAACGAGAGAGAGAGAGAGAGAGAGAGAGAGAGAGAGACAAAGAATCGGAAAGCAGAGAGAGAGAGAAGCCAAGAGTGGGTTATTCAAAGTAGCTCCCATTGTGGCAGATAAGCTGCCACAAGCTGTTCGGGGATTTGCCAATATGCCGTTTTTATTATCAGAGTTACTGTTAATTACTTTGAGGAAGAAAAATATTGAACGTATATTGAATTTGGAAGGTTGATGGAGTTGACATGCTGACAAACAATTGACAGTTTCTTCACCTATGCATTTTACTCATTAATCATTGCGTAACTTCATGAAGTAGTATAAGGCCAGCACTTAATACTACAGTGGCATCTTGCACAAACATAATGTATATACCAATACTAAGCACCTGCACATACATGTGTACTCTCATGTATATTAATACATACAGGCATGCATGATACAGATATGGAATGATACATGATGCATAGTACAGAGACATATGCACACAAATGCAAATATATGGATATGTATGTATGTATGTATGTATGTATGTATGTATGTATGTATATGTATATAAACACATACTTACATAATGTGAAAATGTGTTTACGAGGGTATATGGGTCTGATTATGTATCTGTATATTGCAATCAAATTGAGCGACTAAATTTCAAAGGAAACTGTGGCTGACATGACCACAGTAACCAGCTCCTGTACTTGCTCTAAACAATGCTCGCAATATTGCTTTTAATTCTCTTTATATCAGCTTACCATGGCTGATTCTGAGTATCTGTCATACCCACCACTCTGTAAATCAGAAACTCAAGATCACAAACTATCACGTAATGACAAGAAAAATAGAGTTGGGATGCTTGTCACAAACCGGCAAGGAACAAAGGGAGACACACATATACACCAGGGAGGGAAGGCTAAAGTGACACAGGTAAAACTAATAAACAAGTGACAGGTGATAAAGAAAACTGGTGGGAAAATGACAGGAAGAAAGTAAACAAAGACATGTGAAGAAACACTTTCAAAATAAAACAGGAAATAACTGAACACCCAACAGCCCCATATACATACAACACGCACACACACACACAGCTGATAAACAGTTTATTTTGTTTCTCTTAGTTAGATGAGAAGATGGATACTACATTAATTTCTGCGCAAAGCTCCCTTTGCTTATGTTAGCATTAAAACAGGAAAAGGGGAAAAGACCTGGCCTGGCTTTGTCACCCTGAGGTTGCTAGACAACCAGTGAGACTCTGGATGTCAATGAGCGTGGTCGCTGATGGCCAAGGCTAGCTTCAAAGTCACTTTTTACTTCCACTGATCTCAATTTATGCAACATGTAAATTAATGATATCTAGAAAGGCTGAACAAGGCTAGCTGTTTCCATCAGTCTTCAGCATTTGCAAAACTAATCTAACAGTCTTGCTGCTCCATGTCCATATTTAGCTTTCAAACATGAGAATGTTATTGTTGTATGTCTCAAGAGAAAGTGAATAAGAAAGTGAATAAATGTGTTCCCCAATAAATGTGTCTTTAATATATTGTTGTTTTTACCAATACTATAGCCACACAGTTCAAACATATCACCTCTTGTAAAGTAAGGCTAATTAGAAAGCCGTACCATGAAGATTCTGTGTATGAATGTGTGTATTTGTACCAGCCTGGATCTCAAAGTGGACCACCACATCAGGCAGCAAATCATCCACAAACAACCCAAAACAACCAGACGCCAAATGAAAACCTAATTTGGGCCCTAAATCATTACACCTGTGTGTGACAGGCTTGGACCTCTCTGGGCATTGTGTGTGTGAGTGTGTGTGTTTCAAGGTTTGCGTGCTGCCAACACTTCAGTTCGTCCTACGTCTGGCCAAGCACAACACTGGCATGGTAGCAAAATGGCCATAGCGAGCGCCTGGCAGAAGCATCCAAGAAGAGAACGCCAAGCTGAGGCAGCAAGAATCAAGTCTATGCAAAAAAAAGGTCACACCCTCACCTCTGCCCTACAATCCATGCTGCCACAAGACAGGCTAGACAGACAAATTAGCGTCGCAGTCTGGTCGCCACAAACACACCAATGCATTCATTAAGATACCCCTACAGCAAACTGGCGATATCTAATGACACTGGATTCATGCACATATCAGCCAACATAGTGCAGTATGTTCAAGACAAGGAGCATGCTATGACAGGAGCATCTGCTAAATGTTATTAGGAGAAGCAGAGGTCCCAGATCGCTGGCTTTGGCCTCCCGCTGGGCTCTGGCACCATATTGAACCATATCACAGACGGTTTAGCATTATTCAAATTGAAATCCTTACTGTATGTTATAATGTCATTTGTACATTTCTTCTGGTTGCACCATAACTATTTAACTGTTTTCTGGGAAAAAGAAGCACTGGTAGATATTATTTGTCAAATCCAGTTTTTCCACCATTCATCACAGGGGCAGGGGTAATTGTGGAGGGTACAGCCTATGGAACATTCCAATGAGGGAGGAATGATGGGGGTGGATAGATTCAATATCTCTCCTGTGCTGGACAGAGCCTTTCGAACTGTCCTCCATTAAGGCATGTGTTCTGATGAGTGATTCAGTGTGTCTATATTGGGCAGGAACTCGAAACAGTGACATGAAAACGCAGTTGGCAGCAGCTTCACAAATCCCACATCAGGCCCAGGGAAACCATAATCACCACTTTCGTTTTTCAGCCTTGTTTATTTCAGAGGCTGGGGTTACAATTAAGACCATTTGCCTTGCAATTACTGTGTTAAAAATAATAAAACAATTTCGGCCTACCTAAAATACCTGCATTTTGTGTAATGATTCAGGGCGTGCAAATTGAAATTGCAATGTTTGGACATTGTCAGGGAGCTGTGTGAAGCTGCCAGAGTGATAGAACTATGTTTATCTGGATGTTTGTCTGCTTCTGGATTGCTAGCACTTTGTCAGAATGCAGCCAAACCCTGGTCACAATTTCTGCCTGACCTTCACAGGATAATTTTAGCTGTGTGGATGTATAATGTCATGATTTACTGCAAGGATTAGTTTTTCAACAGCCACAACGTAACTGAGGAACGTCTCTCGAGGGCCAGTAAGTAAATTCCCTTGTCAGTAACCCACCCCCGCTATGAACAGCCCACCCCCCCTCCGCCCACACGCTCCCCACCGCACCACTTACCCTAATTTTCCCAATAAAGTCACACAGCCCAACCAATCTCTGCCCTCAAGCCAGCGTCTCGACAGGGACGTAAACAATGCTCAGAGTGAGGGGCAACGCACAAACCCACACCTCTTCACTGCACTGTCCCCACTCCTCATCCTGGAGCCCCCACGATCATGTGATGTTAGCCCCAAAACACTACACAATAAAACCAAAATCAGGGCTGTAAAACATTAAATGCATTTTCGTATGTCACTCAGACATGGCTCTTTGTGATAGCAAGATTTTAGCCATTAGGTCCAATAAAAATAAAGACAACTTGAGTAGCTGTATCAGTGCATTACTGTCCTGTCATTCAAGAGTGCAAAGCTAGTACAAAGTCTGAGGGCTCTGCCAGAGAAAGAATCTATATGTCTGAAGCTGCGGAAGGCCAAAGAAGCCTGAAAAATGGTTTTGGTGCATGCAGTCGTTGGTGAACTCCTACACAGTTTTGCAGACAAAAGAGCAGTGGGATGTTTCAATGCTAAATATATTCATTAGCGCTAGTATTTATTGTGCTTGTAAGATATCCTTATTGTAGCTGGTTGTAGTTACTGTAGTCATCTGTTACTAGCCTGGCCTGAATTTCAGGTCGATGTTTTGTTAATTAAGCTGGTGTTTGACAGGGGACGTGTTTGAAATGCCGGACATGTGACATCACTTTTTAAAAAAATTAGTGTTGCAAATGTCCTATGAAGAAGGAAATGCATTTAGTGCTTATAGACCATAAGGAGGCACAACACTGACATTATATAACTTTTTTTCGGGACCATGCTAGCAAACCGTTTCTTATTTACAAATCCAGCAGACAGATGATGCAGGAATGGCATTCATTTGGAGTCATGATTCGTGCCACCTGATACCTTCTCTCTCCCTTTAGCTCAGTTTTTGGTCTCCATCCACCTCTGACTGAAGTATCAGTATATTTAGTGATTTAATGCTCTCTGGTGTTTACCTCAGCTAGCTTCTAACTTTGTCTGTTATTCATTTGGACCTGAAAAGGTTGTGTGCAGTTAGGGTACAAGAGCATTCTCAGCAAAACATGGGCTGATGAGAGGGTTGAGACTGAATCAAAGAACAAAAATCTGCAGAGTCAAGTACTTTTCTGTGAGTTTGTCACTACGAGGGACTACTTTTACATTACACCTTGTCATTTGATCCATAATGTAAAGTTTACATTAATGTAAAACTATTGATTAGTTTTAGCAGTGCCTTGTGGGTTAAACAAAACATAAAATGGTACTCAGCAGTTTCAACATTTTGGAGAAAACATGACGGCCAACCATAACGGCTGTTAAATCCACATTGTTTATACAAATATTTACAACCTTTGTAAGTGTCTTTTATTTCCTTGCATTCCCACAGATGGGGCATGTTTATCTTCCCATTAGCTTTAATATTTCACTCACACGTCTAACCAAACTGTATCATTCAAAAACACTACAATTTTCCTTCCCCACAGCCTTGTTTTATCTTTCTAAGGCCTAAATCCATCCACTCTTGTAAGTCCTTGGCAGTGATGAGCACCACGGTGTGTGTGTGTGTGCGAGGGCGGCACGGATATGGATGTTCGTGTTTCATGTTTTTGATCCAGTTGTTGTGGAATCTTATTCAGACTGCGACACATGTGCTGTTAAGATGAGAAATAGCGAGCCCATAAAAGTTGTGCGTCACATCCCACGCAATGCGAGCCGTATAGGCACGAGGTCTGGCTGTGCCGTGCGGGGGAGAGCTCACAGTGCACGAAAAGCTCATGTCTCACACCAAGCTCTGTGCTGCAGGCCCACGTTCACTAATTAGACCTGATATACAGCCTGATGTGTGCTGATTGAAAGCAGGCTCATCTAACTCAGGACAGGGTCCTGTTGCACTGCTGTGGAACGCCGGAGGGTGTCATTTTGTTTCCAGGCGCTGGTCTAAGGTCAGTTTCATGGTCTCAAGATAAATTTCTTTGGTAGTGATTTAGAGAGGGTAAACTGATGCGGATCTATGAGTATTATGCACCAACTTATTGACGGTGTAAAAGGATGTGGTGGTTTGAGCTCTCGCAGGGCTTTGCAGCTCACAACCAGCTGTCCATGTGGCGACAGCTTCAGCTTCACACAGAAATGAGTGGCATGCACCAGGCAGAACAGGCCACGGCACCATGCCAACCATGCCAGGCACTCCCTCAGTGCCTCTTGCAGCCTGCACCGTGTTGGACGTGCTACATTATAGTGCCTTGCTTGAGGAATGAAAACAGGGAAACACAAAGCCCCTGACCCCAGCTATCTCTCTGTATATCTCTTTCTTCCATGTATTTGTCATTCAGTTTTCAGTTTTAACCTGAGCAAGAAGTTCATCCTTGTCTTCAGGCTTCATTATCTTCTCTGCCTCTCTCTCTCACAGATCGTATCACTGGGAAGGCTTGGAGATGGTAGGACAATTACCCAGAGAGCTGTTTTCACTGGAACTGCAATCAAGCATCTGGAAGACTCAGCCATCCATAATCAGGCTTTAAGCCAAGGCTTTACTATTTTCTATTGAGAGTTTATGTAGTTTAGGTATGGATTCCATTAGGAAGGTTATATAAGGTTGGATGGCAGACGCTCTATTCACTATAGCAGGTCTATCCAATAACTCTGCTTGGAGAATGCTCTCGGTGACTTCCAGCAGTTTCAGTTCAATTATATATAAAAAAAGAAAATGCTGGGACGGTTAAACAACTCAGACCAATAGCATGTAGAGAACAGCCATCCTTGTGATTTTACAGCTGGTTTGCAATTGCAGCGTAATTATAGATTAAGAAAACATGACTTGTGTCAATGAAATAATGGCAGCCCATTGACAAAAACGCCTTTAGCGGCCCAACACCTGGTGAAAGGCCAATTGTTGAGTTTAACAGCATGCCAGCTTAAAAAGAACACAGTGGGTACACCGGGTTCATTTTTCCAACATTTGTCTTTGTAATGAACCAAAATTTCTCTTTGGGATGTGGACCTGCCATTTGTACGAAGCTTAAACAAATTGTGTTCCAATAGCTTTTTCAATGAACCAGAGGTGATTTGACTTTCCTTCAACTCGCACACTATTAGTCAAAATATCACATTTCTATTTCTTCTGTGAGGACTCTATGTACAATCACTGAGTGTCCAGCAGGGTTGTTGACTTAACTGATGGTGGCCACAACTTAATGACACGGTCCAACAAGTGTGGTTTTTAATTCCTAATCATGCACAATGCTAACACTTGCGCAATAGAGACACGCTTGTGTAATTATGTGTTTGTGCATAGTTATTTTACCAACATACATAACAGTCAATAACATCAGCATTTTGTAACAGAGCTCCTGATCTTAGTTGGTGGTGAGTCAAGGTTGAATGGGAATAGCAGCTTTTTAATGATAATATTACATTAACGTGACCAAAGTAGGGCAGAGAAAGATTTTTAAGCAATAGTTTGATCATTGGGAAATACACATATTTGTGAATTTGCTGAGAATTAGACGAGAGGGTCAATGTCGCTCTGACGTCTGTGCTGTAAATATGTGGCTGCAGCAATGAGCCGTTTTAGCATTAGGACTAGAAACAGGGAGGAAAAAGCAGCTCTAAAACTTACATATGACACAAATATATAGTTTGTCTAATCTGTACAGTCGAAGAACAACAGTAACAAGTTGTGGTTTTATCAGGGGTTATGAGCAGGACTGTGTTTTGGCTTAGTGAAGAGACCAGCAACTAGGCTTTTTTTCACATCAGAGCTGTTTCCCCATTTCCAGCCAATGTGCGAGAAAAAGATGCACTTTAACGTGCTGCACCAACAGAAACAGGAATGTGAACGTTTACAGTGACCTTTACTGGAAAGTGCCATTTTCAAACATGGGAATCTGTTTTTTATTCTGTTTAAGAGTCATTTAAACCATTGCAGCAACCAGCTACTTGTTCTTTGTTTCTTTTGTAGCTTTTTAAATTTCAGTTGTGCATTGCATTCTGGGAAAAGTGTCCAGTAGCACGTAATTTGTAATCTTTCAGAAAAAACAGAATGTAGATTGCAACCGGGACACACAGCAGCCGGGTTTCACATGCAGCCCACAGAGGCAGCCAACATAAACATCTGCACCGCAAATCACATTTTCATCTCATTATCTCTGACAAAATTCAACATTGTCTTCTTTTTACTCAAATACCAGCTGATGTATGGAATGACATGAGCTGATTTAGAGACACAAGGCTGGCATCAGAAAATGCTGATTCAGCTATTCTTCGTTATACTGTGTTTGAAAAAGAGCAGACTCTGTTGCTGACAGAGGATAAATGCGGGAGAGATGCCTGATGGCCTACGATGGTTTGTCCTGTGATTTAGCCACCAATTGGAAGTTCTCACAGCGGCACTGATTCACTTATACAAGTCATTTCAGTAGCACAAGCCGAAGCCAACAGTAATGATGAGTTGCAGTATGCCAACCACATGGTGGACGCTGCCTCACTAGTGGCCTCCTCAGACCTCAGACTGTCTGCACAGAGATACACCTTGCTGTTTGAATGGCTGGGGACAGAGGAGTTTGCCAGAAAGCCAGTGAAAAAAAGAAGTTTTCATGCTTTCATTATAAATGGAAAGATGTACAACACGTGGCGCATTATAACTTTAGCCCAACAGGTGATACAGTTTATAAACTTGAAAGCTGAATATGTTTGTGTTGTTTTACTTTTCGCTCTTTCTCTCCATCCAGCTCTCTTCGTCCCGTTTCTCTCCTCCTCCATCCCTTTTCTGTCTCCCACTTAAAGCTGCTTCTCCTCTCTGTTGACAGCTTTGCTCGGCTGAAAAAAAGAAGCAGAATTACTGAGTAAAAGGGAAAAAGAGAGCAAATAACAGCTCTTAGAATGTTTGGATTGTGAAACCAGAACATTAGTACAAACCATAATGGCTGGCCCAGAGAGCCCAGCGCCTCTCCAGAACTTCACTCTCACAGGCAATGATGTAACGCCAGCCATTTCATATGAAGCATTCGCTTGTTGCACTCCTCAAAGTCTATTTATACCTTCTTCGTCTACTCAAAATAAAGCAGCCTATGTTAGGCTGATGCCCTTTAAATAGCCTGTTTGTTTAAGCTGAGGGAATTAGAATACAACTTTATGGTGCTGATAGCTTACTATAATTCTGGAAAACTTTGAACTGCTTAATGTCTGCGAAGTAGAAAAAGATGTGAACTGTTTATCACAAAAATTAGGAAAAGAAGAACTTTTTAATGTCAGGGGACCGTCACCTGTGAGTGATGATGTGCTGAACTCAGATATCCATAAATGACTGAATTAATGGACATAAAATACAAGTGACTCACTCAACTGGCAGGTACAACCTGCTGCGCTGTCCAGGATAGATACTTTTACTACTACAAAGCAGTGTGTGTGTGTGTGTGTGTGTGTGTGTGTGTGTGTGTGTGTGTGTGTGTGTGTGTGGGGCACGTGTGTTTGTGGTGCCAACCAGGCCTCAGTGTATACTACGCAGCAGAATAAACAAGTCTGTCTGTGTTCACAGTCTGTAATTAAAGCCGTATAAAAGTGCACACGCATGCAGTAACAGCACACGTCATGGCCCTCAGCGGCTCTGTTTCCCTCAGCCCTCAGCATGGGCTTGACAACAGCTGACCTAAACCACCTATTGCTAACATCTCTGCACAGATGTATATGAAACATAAAAACATGGCATAAAAAAGCTGCGTAGGCATGGGCCACGAGGCTCGCTTCGATGGTGCTGAATGTTCAGTATATAATAAATGCTGCATAATAACATGCTGCTGCTGCTGCTGCTGCTGCTGCTGCTCACAACCGCCCTTTGCAGTCTTGTCTCATCAAAGCTCCTTCACAGAGCAGCGCCCTGTATCAGCCACTGCAGGGAGAGTTGATTGTATTGGCATATTTCAAAGGGTAATCAGACCTCCCGATGGCTCCGCCGCCACCACCACCTCAGCCATAAAAATAACCTAGACATGAGAAAAGACCGCATCATGCTGAAGGCTGCCAGAGTTTGGCCTTAAATGTAGACAAACTCCAGTGGCCCGTAATCTACCGTGAGGTGAGCTCATCGGGGAGTCAGCCTCAAGAGCTCACAGCTCAAAGATGACAGCTACCTGTGCGGTGTTGATCCTGGTGGGCAATCAAATGCATTCTGGGGGCCATACATCACATTTTCCTCCCTAAACACGCTATATTGTTGGAATTAAAGGGTCAGCCATTGCACTTCGGTTGTAGTAGGTAATCCTGTGCTCAGCAAGCATGCTATCCATCCAGATCTATACAGGCAACAGAATGTGTAATCTAAACGGCTCACGCTGTGAATTGTATATGCTATATGTTACCACGAGCGGAAGAATGTAAATGCTGACATGGTGCGACTTGTATGTGTGTGTCCAATGGTGGGGTGCGTGCATTCGTGCATCTTGCCACATAAATATGTTGTTGTGTGTGTCTGTGTGTACATGCACAGGAGCATGAGACGCTCTCCATTAGAGTTTCTGACCAGATTTTGCCCTCTGGTGGTGTAAATTGGGCAGCACTGTTTTTGCAACCCCCCCATCCCCCTTTGACAAGTGAAAAGCATCACTAACAGCTGCAGACCACAGATGAATGATGAGTTTTCACCATTTAAATGAAGAAATGTGCTCCAAATGAAAACCACATTTTATAGCTTACATTTGGGAGATTTCATAGAAACATTTTGGGAAAAAAAAAAAAAAGACTGCAGGTAAGCAGCCCAGATGGACGCCTGCTGCAGCCAAGCATTAAATGGAAGGTTGTTGAGAGGACTAAGCCAAAGTGAATGAATAGCTCTTCGCTTAGTCGTGTATATGTGTGTGTGTGTGTGTGTGTGTGTGTGTCCATGCCTATATGTACATCCGTGTGTGTGCGTCAGTCACCAAACAGATCTCCTTGGAGCCAGTGATGGTCCAGAAGTCCCACGCATTTCCCATGCTCACTCACACCAAGCAGTGAGTTCCACCACACTCTCTCTCACTCCTCTCCCTTTCTCTCTCTCATTTTCACCCTGTCATGTCCTCTTCCCCTCTCCTTTTCATTCTCTCGCTCCCGTCGTCACCGTTGCCATTATCATCCCACTTTGTTTTCAACTGATTTTCAGCCTGACCTCATCTCTGGAGGAGAATAATTACCAAATGGGGACACTGTGTTTTAACAGTGATTTTGAGGTCAACGACTCGCTCACGTTTGCTGGTCTTTTTTGTCCTCGGCTGTGAAACTTGCCAATGTTCCTTTTCTGCCCCCCTTGTCTGACCCCCGTGCATACATCAGTCCATAGTGAGATTGCGTTAGGAGTAATCACTGTAATCTCTCACTGTCGGAGGAGTTGGCGGGGCATCCACCGTGCACTGCGTCTTGGAACATTGTGTCCATGCAGTGCTAAATGTTAAAGAGTGGTGATTGCGGAGAATGTGGCATGGTTTTGCAGAATGCCAGCCTATTAAGTTCAGCCATGCCAAAGCTATATTTGTGTTCCAAATGCTCTGCTGAATTGCAAAGTAGAATGTACTGTACATTTTTTCACATGAAAATACAACAAATGGCTTCACTTTGCAAAGAATTCAAAAAGCCTATATCGTGCATTCATAAGCTTTTAAGTAGGCGTGTGCACTCTGACCAGCTGCTATGTGGCCACATGCAGGTTTCATTAGTGTGACCTGGTTAGGGGATGTTGCTGGAGCAGGTGGTCAGTGTTAGACAGGGCAAAGAGATGGGGACCCTGAGTGAGTAAAGCACAGGGCTAACAGGAGCTGCACTGGTATTCCACTTACCTTGAGCATGTAAAACACTATCCCTGTGGAAGCAGCATGAAGCGTTGGGGGGAAGGGGTCGAGCTTTTCTTCCCTGCCTGGACATAGATCACATAACTGGGCCAGCATGGGACTGAGGGTGCCCCAGCTGTGGAGGTAAACCACTAAAAAAACTTCTGTTAAACATTCAGATCGGCATAAGGTGTGTGTGAATAAACCCAGATCTGTGGCTTAACAGGGAGAAGTGACCATATCAAGATAACCCTCTTAGCCTCCATCCCATTTTAGTGCAGTTTTAATTAAATCAGACACATGCATGAATCCACACCCATCACTACCCTATTCATTCCCCAGTAACACCCATCACTGCCCCAATGTGTCAGTTTGAAGGAGCAGCATTCAGGGAATGTTACTCATGTCGTACGTGCCTCGAGGTTGCCACAGAAATTAAGCACATAGGTGTAAAGAAATGCCAGTCAGCCTCTCCATGGCTCCTTCAGTCCACCTCCTGGCAGTGTGCTGGCGAGGCCTGGGGCCCAGGAATGCTGTGCCCATCTGTCAACACGGAGCTGCCTTCCCTGGCAGATGCCACAGAGAGGATTTTTGTAACCTGGCCCTGGGTGGATTTCATAACCTGGCCTGGCAGTATAGCAGAGGGCCTGAGGGCTGCAGGAAGATTATGTGCTAGCATAAGATGAAGCTGCATGCATGCATGTGTGTGTGTATGTGTATGTGTGTGTGTGTCTGTATCCTAAGCAGCTACAAAGCGGGCCGGACCCCCTCCCCCCCATATCGCTTCCCACCTCTCCTGCTCTGCTCCCGTAGCGCCGATATTTATAATGAATGGCGTTCTCTATGTGGGGCCTGAATGTGTGTGGTGGAGCCAAGGGAGCACCACCTGAGTGATGATTCTGTCTGCCCAACTTTCTCTCTCTCTCCCTCTCTCTCTCTCTCTCTCTCACACACACACACACACACACACACACACACACACACACACACACACACACACACACACACACACACACACACACACACATGCCTGACCTGCTGGGAACACAGGGTCTTGCTGTATCAGGCCTCTGTGGCAGGGGCAATTAGAAAGGTCCAGACGGAGCACAAGCTCTCTTCTCATACTGTCCCCATTAGGGAGGGATAGACAGGCAGTGAGGAAAGACAGGAAGAGGACTCACATTAACACACTGTCTGTCTCTCTCTCTCTCTCTCTCTCTCTCTCTCACACACACACACACACGCACACACAGTGGCCGTACAGTAACCTTACGCAGCCCTGTGCTTGCTAAGGTGACTTGGTGGCCCAGCTCAGTGCACAGAGAAGCACTTACAGTGTGGTGCGTTATAATTAGCCTCTTTTTCAAAGCCTCAGCTGTGTTTTAACCTGCTCAACAGACATCTTAGTGAGTGCTCGAGACATGTGTCAAGCCATCGTGCTGGTGTCCCTGAAGTCCACTGTCAAATACTGAAAATAATGGGCTGGAGTTGGATGAAGCAGTGTCCTGTCTGTGCCAAGATGACGACACAATGATGAATGCTCTAAATGCTCCACAACTTGCCACACAATTAGAAGTGATGAAAATGGATTCGGAGTCACTGAATGAAGTGTTTATGTGTGTGTGTGTGTGAGTGTGTGTGTGAGAGAGTGTACCACCAGAGTTTTTGCACATGATGGTGCCAAGAACTTGGTGGCCTCTCCGGCAACATACAGTGTGGTCCAAAAGTGTGGTCTTTTGGTCCCTACTGTATGTACGTCACAGCTGACAGTTTGCGTGCACTGGTGTGTGTGTGTGAGTACCTGATGGGTGGCAGAGAGCTCATCCTTGACCAGAGACGTGCACAGAGACCAGTGCTCTTTCCAAGCCGCCCTTTGTCTCCACATGAATTATCCATTGGGCCAAGTGTGGTAATCAAGCTGCTCCGGCAAGCCTTATTACAACGTTGGTCATTTAGCCTATTAGCAATGCTCTTACCTCATTTCTTGGTCAACTCCAATTGCATGGAAAACAGAGCAGTCAGCATGGTAAATGGGCTCAGGGATAGCTGGGTGAATTGAGGGCCGTAAAGCGACGGCAGCTGATACAGCATACGCAAGCTTGTGGCATGATGACCTCATGAAAACTAATATTTAAAGTGGGGACAAAGGAGGACACTGAGTTAGACTGTATATTTACAAACAGGCTTGGCATTAGAGAAATTGCATAGCTCAAAACACACCAGTTAAGTATCATTTAGAGTTGAAAAGAGTCCTAAGGAAAGATCAGATGAACACACTCTTATGGAACAATGAGTCTGTTCAGTTTCACCTGTTGTGAATGCAACCTGAAAATGACTTTATGATAAAATGGTGTGTATCCAACAATTCATAATGACTTTGAAGTATTACTGTGGGAGAGTTAGAAAATTGCTGTGTTATGCTGCCCTCCTCTGGCCACTGTGTGTACTAACACAACAAAAGCACGAGCATACAGAAGACGTGCTGTTCAGCTTAGTTATTTACATTCAGAGTGAGACAGGGACCATGGACCAAAAACATTAGGGTCAGAGAAGAGAAGAAGAGATGTATTGCACCAGATTTTCCAACCAGTGAATTTCTTTCTACAAGCACAAACTCAACAACTACAAAGATGTTCAGAGATCTGTGAAAATTAAGGTTCGTTGGAGAAGATCCCCCCAAAATACCAGCCAGACTCAATATGGATTTGTCATGGTGCATCTGTGCAATACATCAGTTGTATGATGAAAACTGTGGCTCTTGCAGGATCTTCAAAAGACTGAGAAATTAACACACACAATCTGTTTTTTCAGGGGAAACCCCTTTGTGAGGGCGATCCACCTCATCATCCCAAAGGGTTTACTTGGTTTACTTATTTCTGTTCAGAGGAACAAGAAGGGGTATCAGGAAGAGGCTAAGTGAGGTTGGAGATCATCGTTTATCAGACTGACACCCTGAAAACTTGTCAAGGCTGAATGGGGTACTTTGACACTTACATGCTACTTCTCTTATTACTTCAAATTTGTACATTTAATTTGTTTCTGGTTCACTGCCTTGTCCGACACACAGGGAAGATCTAATATAATATGCTATCAGGAAAGAAATATAGCATCCAGAGGTTTTGAATTCAGGATCCCTTCGCCTCTGCTGCTTCAATGTCTGTCTTTCATCTTCATTTAAGTACAATCACTGTGGTAACCCCATTAAAATCCCTGCTTCGTATCCAGTTTACACATGTCAGCAGGGCACAACCTGTCCCTTAAAATCCATTCATCAGCTCATGAGCTACAATACATCAGTATCCTAACACTGACCTCAAACATCAGCTGTAGACAAAACTAAAGCAGGCACAGAGGAAGAAGCATCCTCCTGTGTCCCCCAGGGGCCCTAGCATCACCTTGAACTCAGCAGAAGACTGTGTGAAGCCTTGCCAAGCCTGTGAACATGACCTGGGGAGTGTGTGTGGGGGGTGCGGAGGTGGGTGGGAGGATGGAGCGGTAGATGAAGGGGATGCTGCTCTCTCCACCACAGTCAAGACAAATGATGCACGGACAGATGGCACTTGACATTGCTGCTATGTCCAGATAGTTTCCAGTTACAGCAAACTGACTCTGGATCACACGGTAAATTGTACAGTGTGTTGACCACTGAGCAATCTTTACTACCACAAGACCGCCACCACAATCATTCCCATCATATAAATCCACATTGTAATAATCAAGAAAGGATATGGACAGTGAATTGAGCCAGAGTTTGAGTATGTTCTTGCAATGGCCACATGGTGGTGGTGTAACTCAAGCGGGTGTGATGGAGACGACTGAGGGGTCTCAGATTTACCTTATCGGCTAGTAGACCACATCAGTCATGTCTAAACAGGAGTCACTTAATTCTATCTCCACCCCTGATGCTAACCTTATGTAAAACATCCAGAGTGGGGACACAGTGTGAGAATGTAGTTACTGCAACCTGGCCTTGACAGGAAGTAAACTGGACAGTACTGAGCATAAACTAATACGTGGGCAAGAAGAAAGTATCAAGGGAAATATGAGATATGATGAACTCTTGAAAAGAAAGATGGAAAATCACAGGTGGTGATATGAGTTTACAGCACATCAGGATTTAGGTCTGCACGGTTACACTTTAGCTGTGATGTCTGATGTCTGTCCATAACGGTACGATGTACAGTGTTTAATAATTAAGCTAATTTGATGTTAGTATTTATGGCAAATTAATTAACTATGAAGATGCAGCTTGAATGGTGAAGTCTTTGGTGAAGACAGGAGACATTTTATTAATAATTCCTGTGACAACACTGACTGATATCTGTGGCTTTTTCAGTCATTTAACAGATTCTCTGTAGAAATATATGTATGTCTCATCAGAAAATTCATTTGAAAAAACAATCCACATTTTGAAATTAACTTAATTTTAAAACTGAAATATCTTTGGACAAGGTTATATTTTCTTTTCTTTTTTTTTTAATCATTGCTGCCTTTCAACATAGCTCCCATTTGAACTTCCTTGGCACTGCAGTAACTCCTAAATATGTGACTAAATTTGTTGAATTTCGAGTTTCTCCACATAATTTTCTCCTTTTTTGTGGTGTTATAAATTGTTCTTGCAGTTGTTTTAGGATTTGTGTTGTACTTATTCTATATGTATGTCACTTCAGGTAAAAGCATCTGCCAAAAGACATTGTAGAAATGTAGAATTGTAGGATACTTCCTTGTATGTCCTTGAACTACAAAAATAAGACAAATGTGTCTGATATTATTTTTAAAACAGAATGCAATTGTATTGTCCATTAAAGAGGAGAACTGCTTTTTAAAGACTTTCTGAAGTATTCTTCTTTAGTTCTATTGACTCAGGAGAACACAGTCATCGGCCTCTTGATGTATCCAAAACAACAGAGCTCATCACTGTTTCCACTTGCTGCCAGTGAAGTTCGGTGTTTTCACTGATTTCAACATCCCAGGTCTTGTAACTCTGTAAAAGCCAGAGTGAGTTGTAAGATCTTCAAACAGCCACTTCTGGCTGTCCTGGATTCCAGCTTCTTCTTTTTCTCCAGCCTGGAGAGTTTGGAGGAGCCTGTCTGGTCAGGCCAGTTCACCGTGCGTCCTTGTTTAAAATCAATTCTTCAAACTGTTCTCTGTTTGTTATTGTGTTTTATAAATTTCACGTCATTCTAACGGATTCTACATATTCTTATTGCCTTATGCATTAACATATTTTTGCATTTTTATGCCTGGGTGTGTACATTCATGCACACTGATCTTTGCTGGTGCACTTAAATACTGGAGACACGTTTGCATTTAAGTATTTATAAATGGGTTTATACACAAATACTTGTGTATGTGTTGGGTATGTATAAACTGATATATATTTATGTATGAGACTTTTCATATTCTTTGCTACACGTATACTTTTGTAAAGCTTTTGATTCGTGTTTTTTTTTATTTTATAGTTGGATTGGGTTACCATTTTAAAACTTCTCAACAATGTATTTGACGTTGAAAGTAATGATATCATGCAGCATTTTAAGGCACTTGTCATTAAAACATTTCACTAGACTTTTTCATTTACTTTTCATCATTCATTTTTTTACTGCATCCCTAGAGATAAAGTTTATTACTTTGCAATTTAAGATTAAGTACAGATTAAGAACATGAGGTCAAACAGTTGAAGCAAGCCTCCAGTGAATGATGTGTTTAAAAGTATTGCCAGCTGAAGTGTCTAAAACTTTAACATAAAGTTTATATAAAGTAATAAAACATCTGTAATTCAATATAAGGTCATTCTTCAGAGTGTGCAGTTTATATTAATACTTGCAGCTTTTGCAAATACAAAGTAAATGTTATACATTTGCCTACTCTGTCCCCCACTGCAATGCACTGATATGCTGAACTGGTAATGAGGTAATGGGGCTAAACAGCTTGTGTGGAGAAAGTGTAAAATGTTCACTATGTCATTCTTCACCGGATTAGATCCTAATGAGCCTGTTGGATGCTAGTTAGTCTAATCACTAAACTGTTAATGGATCTAAATCACCAAGAGGCATGGAGGACAGAAAAGGGGCCAATTTAAAGAAACGCGGTGCGCCACCAGGAACATTCAGACAAGAGACAAAAATTTTAATTTGGGTCCGTTTTTCTCTCTCACACACATGTACGCGCACACGTTCACGCTCTCACGCATATGGGCCTATACACGGAGAGGCTCCCGACACGCTACACTCAAAATACCCACGCGTTCGTGCAGCGGAAGTTTTTAAGCAACCTTATCTACAGCTTTATCTGAGTTGGAGATGTGCTGCAGAAAGACGGGTCAAAGGGGACCGCGGTCTGCTGCAGGACGGAGCATTAGGGATATGAAACACATGCCAGACCTGTCATGTTCAATTTACAGTGAACTCAATAGTTTGCTATCTGGCCGAACTGAGGACGTGTGTAATTTGGTGGATGATTCATCAGGATCAGGATAAATCTTTTGAATTCTGAATTTCTTTTTGCAATTAATGACAAAAGAAAACAGGCAAACATTACGCTCAACCCGCGCCATGCAGGCCAGTGAGAATCAATCATGATGAAAACATTTTCCCATGTCTTCTCCCCACAACCCCACCTCCCCGCCCGCGTTTACTTTATTTCGCCAATTATTACAGCAAGAGCCGGGCCAGTGTTGACTCTCACTGCGCCTGAGAAAGATTTCACGGCCATTCATCAGCTCGCGAGGCGCACAAATAGTCTTTAAAACTATAAACACCATCGCCAGGTCGGAGACAGGGGGACCCATTTACCCCGTGGCTGTGCTAAACGCTGAAGATAAAACAAACGATAATACTGTCTGTCTCCTGTGACCGTCTCCACAGGCATTAATAGCAGGTTTAGTGCCAACCGTGCGGGGGAAACACATGCCGTTTATGCGTCATTACGCACAGTTGTTTCAGTTTTACTGCTGTCCGGCGACATGATTTGTACTTTGTTATTGTTAATCTATAAATGACTGACCGTATACTTAATTGACCCTATATCATTTGCCTAAAGAAGGCAAACCTGGGACTGACAAGAGTGTAACTTTCGGTTGATTGCTAGTTTTGGATTTGCACAGAAAGTGGGTAAAATGCATAATCACAGCTTAAAAGCAAAACGATCTCTCCGTTTTAACGGCTAAAACTTGGGTGTCACATTTGACACGTCTTTAGGGTAACCTGGCCTGCAGCGTGGGTGGGAGAGTATGTATGTGTGTGAGCAGGTTTGTTGTCATCTGTTATCACGTCCTGATAAGGCAGACAGTGGCTCCAGAATCTCTTGGAGGCAGACAGCAGAGTGTGTCGCTGCTGGTTTCAGGTTCCGTGTTCAGGGACGCAACCTGCTGTCTGCTCCTCTCTGTCCTGACGCTTGTCTGCTCCGTTTCCCGTCGAATGAAGGACTGGGCCGACGCCCCAAACACGTGCACGCGCACAATCAGGCTTATCAGACACATTAATGCCTCTCTATAACATAAATAAACGCACGTCTGGCCTCCTTGCTGATTATTATAGACTTTTGATTTACACGAAGTTAGATAAATGATTCCTCTCGGTACTTGAGGATGTGTGTAAACATCCGTCCAAACGCTGCTCTCGTAGAAATAACTGGAAAGGCGTTTGCATTGTGCGCAACGGCTGTCTGATATACTGAGAACTTAATAACTCAATGCTTCTAAAGAAAGGCAGCAGAAATGTTTTCATTAGGATCAATTAGGAAAACGTCAGAGCTCTGGCTTTGGAAAGAGAACAATAACCTCTGGGCCGGGTTAGGTTGGGTATATCTGCAGTGGCTGGACACACGTATAGGCCTGTGAGCAACATCAGCCTTAGTATGTACCAGACATCACTTTACGTCATGAAATGGGAGTACCAGTGTGGCTCCATACGAGAGGGTCCCGCCGCTGACTCCCTCCCTCCCTCCCTCCCTCCATGCGTCACCGGGACGAGAGGGAGGCCAAGAAAAAAGTTTGGAGACAGGGTTGACATTCAAAATGCACACTTCACTCAAGATCAGGCTGCTATACCAAACTAATACTTAAATCCAGTAAATATTGCCAGGAAGGAGAGAGAGTTTGTTGACTTCTTTTTGTTGCCTCCATATGACAGATTAATTGGTTACCTTTGGAGTTGTTGGCAATGTTTCCCAGCCCCAGCACGTCCACTCCCTTCTCGGTAAAGGATATATTAAACTTGGAGCAGAGTCATGACGTTATGGTGTCTTCTCTGGACGTCTCCTCTCGCATGGACTGCTGCACCGTGCCGACCTCCTCCTCCTCCTCCTCTCCTTCTTCCTCATGCATGTTGGCCCGTCTGAAGCAGGAGCCTCTCCGGGACATGTCGTCGTCCGCTGCCTCGCTGTTTGGAGAAGACCTCCAGGAGTCCAGGGCCGGCAGGAGCAATGCACACAGCTTTGCTACCACCTTTTATGGGAGATCACTCGTGGAAATGGACATAGTTAAGGATGGGAAATCAGATGCGTTTGACGGGAAGCGTAGAAAAGGTGAGTTGATCAGAGGGCGAGCTTTTGTTTCGCAGGCCTGCGCAGAATGAGGCCCAACAGGCTCAAGCTGTTGGGTTTGTGCAAAACGCAACAGATGCTCAAAAAAGCAACTGCACCCAGAGATGACTTTTAGTACAGTTTTCTGACATTGGATTTCTAAAATTATGCCAAATCGAAAAGTTACGTTAATGCTCAGCAGTTTATTGCAGGCCCTAAAAATTTTTGATTTTTTTAAGGTTTACGACGCAGGGAATCAATATAAGACGACAAAAGTTATATTGGCAAATAGGAGTTTTTCATTTCCATCTTCTATGTGTTACATGTGCGTAATTCTTGGGTTAATAATTTTTTCTTACACTGAATGCATCATGGGTTTTTGCAGAATTTGCACAAGTAAATTTTCCATACTATAGAACATGATTTGACATAACCGCTTTGAGATATCTTTAGTTATTATTTTGGGTGTTGTCAACAGGAAACTTAATCAAATGACGACTTCTGAACATAACTATCTCGCTAGCCCTCTGTTAAGACGCCCGATAAGTCTACATTATGGGCTATACTTTGTTTTCACCCTTTTCTCTCTGTCTTGTGTAATCAGAGGAGTTCAGTCCTCCGGCCGAGCCTGGGGACGACATAAAACCCGATGATCCGGACCGACCAAAGCCCCGGAGACGCAGAAAGCCGCGGGTCCTGTTCTCCCAGGCGCAGGTGTACGAGCTGGAGCGCCGCTTCAAGCAGCAGAGGTACCTGTCCGCCCCGGAGAGAGATCACCTGGCAGGCGTGCTCAAACTCACCCCGACCCAGGTGAAGATCTGGTTCCAGAACCGGAGGTACAAGTGCAAGCGGCAGAGGCAGGACCAGAGCCTGGAGATGGTGTCCCTGCCGCCGCCCAGGAGGGTGTCTGTGCCGGTGCTGGTGCGGGATGGGAAGCCTTGTCTGGCGGCGGACACGGCCACCTACAACCCCTCCTACAGCATGGGTCACATCAACCATTTCACCTATAACAACTATCCGGCTTTCAGTAACTACACCAGCCCCGGCTGCAACACAAACTATGCGTGTAATTATCCTGCAGCCACAATGCAAACTATGCAAGGATCCTCCAACAGCGGGAATTACATGAACTTTGGGGTAGGAGATCTGAATAATGTCCAGAACACGTTTTCCTCCGGCAGTGGAGTGTCTTCGTTACACGGCATTAGGACATGGTAAACTCAATATCAAACAGGCGTGTTACATACTCAGCTTAACAGGGTTTGTTTTCTGACTGCATGTGTGTCAAGACTTTGTGGAGTCTGTGTAACTTCTCTGATATTTATGAACTGACTTTCGGTAGTTTTTCGGTTTTGTTTTTCCGCACCATGTTTTTTGTTTTGGGTTTTTTTTTGGTCTGAATAGCGGACATTTTTTTATTTATTTTTGTGACGTTAGTGCACAGGCATGTAATTTAAAACAAATAATAAATTGCAAAAGTTCTTCAAATGACATTTTAAACTTCAAATTTGTCCAACCATTTTATATTGTTATTTGATTTATTAATTTTATACCGCAAAATTGATCTTTTTACCAGACAGTGGGCGACTATTATTAATAACTATTCCAATTATTAAAAGTAATACTGTATTATTGTTACTATTAAAATAACACTTTATTATTATTATTATTATTATTCACATATTGTGTATATGTTAATATTTGTGACTTGCAACTAGTTAATTTTAAATGATTAAAGCTGTTTGGCTCTGAGTATCAATCCATAAGTCATTCAAAAATACATTCAGAAAGACAACATTACATAAATATTAAGTCTACAGCAAATATATATGATATTATATAAGCCACTGGATCACATGAAGGTTGAACTGGTCATAAAGTAGATCAGCATAAAGGATCCAAACATCTCTGCGGCTCTCATATGGTTTGTGTCTGGTTAAAATGTTCAAGTGGCTATTAGGAAGCTTCCTTCAATACGCTTAAACAAGGTTAAAGGTTGCTAAAAGTTTACACATTTTACGACCCGCTGTCAGCGACATGTTAACTCCACACACGCGTTTAAAGTTGCTGGGACAGACGTGACTGCGCCTCATGACCTTGATCCGTGTTTCTAAAATCAGGTTGTGCTGATTTAATTATAAAATGCAGTTTTTCATTGTACAGAACTACAAACACCTACATTCTCATGAATTGTATTGTGTGTACAAGACTTCAGCCATAGCCATTCTGAAAGTTATTTCTTTTCTGTAAATACGAGAACAGATTCAGGATGTTACCTGGTTCAAGATATTTAACGATTTTTGGACAGTATGTTTGTTTATTAAAGACTCCCCTTTTCAAACTCTGGCTAAGTCATTATTGTGTTTTATTAGAGAATCTGAACTAAAAATATTAACTGGACTGGCAGTGAAAATGCACAGATAATGTATATAACAATCAGGCACCAGGCTGAACTCAACTGCAGGAGTAAATACATGAATGCAGAGTTGTAGAGTCTCGGTCTGATTGCTGTTTTTACGCCAACAGGTCCCCGAGACCTCAGTCCACTTGTCCAGACACAAAGTCAAACACTTGATTGACACTATCACAGTGCTAAATGCAAGAATAGTCCAATTTGCTTGACAGAGAGCTGGAGTCCTTGTCTAAGTGTGCAGTTATATGAACAGGCTAGGAACTGGCTCTGCCCAACTGCAACCACTTTACATGAGTAAGAGATGCTTAGGCATCTCTCAGGTCTCTCCACACGTGCTCTGTTGTCTTCTGTCTGATTCAAACAATGCACTCTCACAAATGCACATTTGAGAAACATGTCAAACATCAAGCCAGATGCCCTTGTATTTATTAATAATCGATACTGACATTTAACATTGACATATCTTAAACAGAATGGGAACGCCGAGCAATTGCAGAAAGGGTAGCAAGGTCATGTAGCTCCTCTGGCCACCCTCTCCTCCGAGGTGTTGAAAAGGCAACGTCAGATAACAGCGCCACACAAGCCTAAAAATATCCCCCCCTCACCCTCCACCCACACTGGAAAGGGAGAGGGAAACGGGTCGGAATAATCTGCTTTTCCGGGTCTTATCTGAAGAAAGGCAGGGATGCATGCTGCTCTATCTCTGCCAGTGTGATCGCTGCCACTGCTTTCTGAGCTTTTCTGCTCCGCTGCAGACCAGAGCCGAGACAACGTGGGCACAGATGGAGGGAAGTGTGCACACTGCGTCTGCAGTTGGGCTTGAACTGTGTCAGAGTAATAATTAATCTTGAGATTCTTTTTACCCCTTAGAGCATTAAGTCATTACAAAACTGTAATAAGTTATACCTTGCAGAAATTACACAGTACATTGTTATAAATAAAAATTACATCATGATATCAGGTCATGGTTAAAAAACACCAGTTAGTGAGGACTATAAGGAGTCAACCTTTCAGTTCCACTGACATATTTGCTTCACAAGTCCTAAAACTGTTGTGACAATATCCATATTAGTAATTAATAGCATCGTATGCTACTAAAACAATGTTTTAATGGTATGTGTGCCCATAAAGGCTTGTTGAACTAGGTGTTGAGAAGTGCGCTTGTTTTGGGATTATCAGATCTGACTGAAACTCTCTTTACATTATTTTGCTTTTCCTACATTTGTTTACCTCCAAAAACTCATAGCAATGTCTGAAGCAAAGTAAGAGACACAAATTTACGTGCTTGATTTAAGAAATCATACTGGCTATCCTCCACAGGAATGCAAAAAAGAAAAGAACAACACAGGTCGTCCATCTCCTCCTCCCAACTGATTTCATTAAAAGCAATGCACGGCATTTCCTTCACACTCCCCAACTAAAGATGGACGTCTGACACACTTTGTGCCACCCACACGTTCATCTTTTTTTTTTTTTTTTTTTGAAAAAAGAAAAAATCCCTTTTTATAATGAACCAAACTCTTTTCAATAGATTAAATGCTGCATGAAACTCTAGGTATGCCAGTTTATCTTTCTCTTTGTGGACAATATTTCACCCTTAGCAGTGTCACAGTTCAGCAGAGTGAGCTGTCCACATTCCACTGAGCAGACACTCGTGTGTAGTGTGTGTAACATGACCCGCAGCATTCAGAATTGTTTAAATCATTTGCGCTAACCACGGAAAGCACTGTATGTGGTAATGGGAGAGCTACCTGGTCTACAGGAAGGGGAACAGTCTCTTCTTGAGGATGTAGAGAACTGTGGCGAGGAATAGGGCAAGTGCCAGGAAGATGAGCAGTTTATCAGTGAGCTCTCTGCGGTTGTACTTGGTGATGAGTTTCCTCCCGAGCTGGATGGTCCCCGTCATGGTCTTAAATTCATCATTGGTCTCTTGGATGGTCCTCGAGGACGTTGCTTCAAACAGAAGAGAAGACACTATCAGTATCTGGTGTATGACTATAGTGTAAAAAAGATTAGGATTAGAAATGAGAAATCAGGATTTTTAAAAACAGGAAGCATAATCTCTCTCATTCAGATGCGTTTCTTTCATTAACCTAGTGACGTCATGGTCTCCTCGCTCTGCTGAACCTGCTGCGCCATCATCCGGCTGATGCTCATAAGATTCTCTGTAATGTCACTTGTTGTCTGAGCCAGGCCCTCTTTGGTCATCTTCCTAAGAAAGCCATACAAAACCAACAGATGATAGTAATGCCCTGGTGCCAACTAACGTATGCCATTACAGATCTATGAATGACCCATATAATCACAATGTATTTTCCCTAATTACAGCACTGAGAAGATTTAGTTCAATGTTTTGCATAAAGCCAATCTCTGTCTCTTTTGTTTATCTAATCACGATTGAGACTGTTTCTTGAAGAAGTAGAATACATTGCCAGCTCACCTCTGCCTCACAGCACTGTCTGCTCCATTAAGAAGTGCCTGCTTTTCCATGTTGTCTATGGACAGTTTGCTGGCCAGGTTGGCTTTCCTCCAAACTGTCTGGTTACTGCAAAAACAGCCGTAAAGAAACTGAAATCATAAAGTACACACCTGCAGGTTTAGGCAGACGTTTTCACATGCTGCTCTGCCACGCATGAGGACAGTTCATATTTACAGAATTTAGGGGATGATAAAGTATTAAATATTAACCTCAGCATCTGTTTTCTGTGTCCCTCCACCTGAGTGATAATAGCTTGCTTGTCTGACTCTCTGTCCTGCTCCAAAGCCATCTGCTCTAAATCCTGCAAACATAAGAAACAAAATGACTGAAATGTTTTCTGCATCATTATTTGTCCTAACACAAAAAGCAGTTTGTCGATGCACAACCTATAATGCCACTTTTGCAGAGATATTAACAAACATTTCTGCAAACTTTTTTTTTTACCTGAATCCTTAATCTGAGATTGTGGAAACTCTTTTTCACTTCTGCGTTCAGCTCTGTCAGCTTGCTTTGAGGGCCCGTGCACTCATTAATATCCTGGTAAGACAACAAAGCAAGAATGAGATAGATACATGCCTCATACATCACTGTCAGATGATGTCACTGGTTTCAACATGTGGTTCTTACTGGCGACACGCTGCTGGGTGGTAGGTGTTCTGACCCATTTAACAGCAGTTCTCTTTGGATGAACTACCGACAGAGCTAATTGTAAGTAAGAGGTGCATCATTCTGTCTAGTGGGATAAATCTGTCAACATGGGATACCAATTTGCAAAAGAAATAAAATAAAAACACAACTCTAGGCTCACAATGACTCCTTTCATTGGGATTAATCTGTTTAATATTATTGATAATAATCAATTTCTATAATAATTATCTTATTGTAATAGTGAGAAAAGCAGGTCACAATTTTCCAGTCAAAAACAGGCCTGTTCCGACGTGGTCCCTGTTTTTCTGATTTACAGATAAAAACACTTTACATTTTGATTGTCAAATGATCTGAGAACAGAAAACAGGGAAGTGAAATCAAGCTACCACTACAATAATGTTTGCACACAAATATGTACTCCTCTAAATTTATGGGAGATCCCTCATTGACAGACAAGCTTTTTTGAGGAACTTGACATCTGAACAATCATTAAAAGGGTACAAAGAACAATTGGAAAACTACGACAGGACAGCAGGAGTAGAGCAAGCAAGTAGTAGAATTACAAGGCCCCAGGTTCAAACAGCTACACATTTGAGGGCTGTAAGGTCTTAAAGGTCACATTTCACCTCTTCGACTTGAGTTATTTCATTATAACTACAGTGCTTCTGCTAATAAACGAACATCTGTTACACCCCAGCTCTTGCCACATGAGTTTAAATAATGCTTTCTAAGCCTCACTCCCAGGTTAACTGTATTTTGGGTTCAGGACGAAGTAAAAGCAGCGATCATTCCCATATTACATCAACTCCACAAACTTTTAATACAAATAACACAAATTAGTTCCACAAAGGCTTAGCTGTTCATGTTCTTTAACCAGACTGGTTATATTATAACAGTAATTTGCAATTAGCTTGACAGTGTAATAAATAGTCAAATATAGAAAACGGTTATGCATTGGGGAACCAGTTTCAATGACATATCTTCCTAAATGTGCTAACTGTCCCTGTTATTCTAGTCACGTAATGACACTGTTAGTCCAGGTTTCGGTCTTTTTCACTTAATACAGTCAGTTTAACACGGTCTCAATGGTTCTTCTGACTAACAGAGATACGTTAGAGTACTGTGTCTCCACTGGTGCCAGCTCATCCCGAGACAGCGGCTCCAACTGTCGGAACACCGGCTGACTAACATCACAGCACAAGCTCGGTGAGACCGAAGTTAGCTTAAATGCTATCCGTCAAAAACACGAGTCTCGACAATGACAAGCTCAAACGCCAGCGCGTCGTAGCGTAGCACTGTGTAAGCTTACCAATAAAATATTCGCACCTGGATGAGAGCTTTGATTTCCAAGTCATATTTGAGTATTTCTTGTTCACATATTCGGACGTGGACATCTGCGGACGCCATGTTGCCAACGTAGTCGACTCGGCTAGAGCTACGGCAAGCAGGAGGCCTCATTTGCGCTTCAACCGTCGACCTCAGCCACACAAACAAATCGTTATATTTTATGGAGTTAAAAAAAATAAAACATTACAATACAATGATTATGAATAATTCACCGTAAGTAAAGTTAAGGGAATATAATAAATAGTAAATTGGAAACAAAAGATTTTGTCCAAGACGCACTTAAAATATTATTTAACTTAAAAAGTCTTTATGATATGTATGGTAAAGTAATTAGTATTATTCAAGTAAAAAGCATAAATAAAATGAAATTAAATCTACAATAAACATTATTTACTGGAAACAAATAAAGCTGTTAAATTGGTTTACATGAAGAGGAACATGAAAATTACGTAAAACAAAATACAAAAGCTTTGGTCCCATTGAGATGATTATTAGTTTATTACTCAACAACTATCAAATGGATTTACGGCCATCACTAATATTAACAGACAAAAAGACATCACATCAAACATCCTGCATATCAACTTAAGGCAAGGTCATTCATATTAACAATAATAATTAACACAATATACACAATATATAAACCAAACAACACCAAATGATGGTGCTTTAATTTAAGTAAAGCACATTCAGTAAGATCTCTCAGAGGTCCTTTGGAAATCAATTTTGTACAAGGCACCAGCACTGAGTATCATTCAATAATCACACAGGGCTCTGAGTTTAAGGAAATTCACAGAGAATGATCTCTGCTCACTCGGATGGAGTAAGTAGCAAACATCCATTAATATGCAGCCGTCTCGGGTCCTCCTCTGTTGAGAGAAATTGCAATAAACACAGTTTTAGAGAAAACAAAGCCAAACAATAAAGTACATTATATGTAGTCCAGTAAAGTTTCAACAATCTGCATAAAAGTAAGTAGGCAGGTCAAATGTAAGCTTAATACTTTACGCTGTTAGATGAAGAGATGTACCTGCATGATCAGGAGTCCTGTAGGGACAAATTAAGGCCAGTGGTATCTCAGGTACCAGATAGTGTCAGTAGACAGAGCAGGCCCAAGAAGTGGGTTCAGCTGGGCCAGAATTGCTATCAACCAGCTGATGGATGGAAAGGACATAAAAACATACATGAATACAAAACTACTTACACCCTTTACATTCAAGGCTCAGAAACCAAATTCTGAATTTTGGAACACATCTATCATGACAACACATCTAGTTAGGATTGTTTGACAGACGCAGCGTTAGAATGAGGGCTTTTTCCATCTGACATGTAACATGACACCACGTGCACGCTTGCACCTAATTGTGGATATAAATAATTTATCATAAATGCAGAAACATTATATATAGTCTGTCTTGTTTTGTCTGACAAACAGACCCCAAGACATTCAGTTACCTATGACAAAAAGCAGAAAATCATCACACTTTTCCCTGTAAATTTCTTAAATAATTCATCAATGATCAAGGTAGATGTCTTTGATTGACAAGTTTCTCTTAAAGGTTTAGGTGACTTGCAATTTCAGTATGCTACAGATGCATGACATGTTTTAAAACACAAACAGACACAACATGATGTTAAGACAACCTGGTGCATCCACGGGATGATAATACTTACAACAAGTAGCAGCAAACAGCAGTTAACACCAGCATCGTGACTATCACTCTGTGTGGATAGGAGAAGACATTCAAAACTTAGCATATTTAACATCTAATGACTGCACACATGGTTTTAAAATACATCACAGCCCATTCATTAACAAGGCTTGATCTCGTGATGCGACTGACACACAGGCAAATAGGGGAAGTTGCGCTAGGAACATTTTCCAGACATGGCGTGTTTACTCTAAAGCATTTAATATAATAGTATAATATTATTTGAAAATACAATTTGGATTATTTATATTACAGAGATATCAGCAATTATAACGTTTAAATAATCATACGTGTGAAGTTTCCTACAACTCAGGGAGGAAGGTCTGTTAAATTAGCTTCGGCTAACTAAACATAATTTTGACTAACTGACTTTAACGTTTTAATGTCTGAACCTGTTCAAGTAACGCTGAGCTACTTATATATAAAGAATGAATAGTTTATACACTGTGCGGGTACACGTAGAAAGTGAGTCACGGGACATGATACAATAAAAACTTGATTTCAGTTTAGCTCCAAACAGGCTAAAAGAGCTAGCCAACAAACTTACCCTCTGTTTGGTCCTTTGGGGATGAACCAAGGCACCACTCCTCCAACAATCCCCCAAAACAGGGTCATTACAGACATGGCGACCACAAAACTTAGTTCCGCCATGATGCTAGTTTGGTTTTTAAACCAAGAACAGGGCAGAAGTGCAAACTTTTCACTTGAGAAACTTCAGGGTCGCCCAGTTGTTACACACAAACCCAGAGGACGATCGGGAGGAGGCAGCACGCATCACATGATCATCGACCATAGAGGGCGGGGCTAAACTGAGCTCAGTTCACACTGTGCGGCGTTCACATTCATTTGTAAAGCTGGCATGTGGTTAAAGATTGAACATCTAAGAAGAAAACAAACACTTTGGCCGTTTTCTCTGGATCACCATTTCATATATTATCAGGGAATGCAATGACAGATCAAACTTTAACATTTTTGTGAAATATCGTGGTTATGACATCCAGCGACACCAGCTGTTTCATGTAAATGCTTGAGTTTGACAGACAGCCTCTTTGGCAGGTGATGCTGGTTGGAGACGCTCCATTTTCAGATGTAGTACTTAATATAGTACCTCCTACTATTGGTAAACCTCAGGCTGTGGTAAAAAGTGACACCTATTGCTCATTTTGCAAAATTACATACTGATCAGCATCAAGCTTCTCTTGTAATAAAAGTCCTGCAGAACGAGACTTCAAACAGTAAATGTGCACAGCCTGCTTTTTAGTTGCAGGTTATTTGGCTAATGCTCTTTTGACTCAGGCTACAAAAAATGTCAACTTGTCAGAGAAAACGTCAAATTTCCTTTTAATTCTGAGGGACTAATACCAAGGGCCAAACTGTAAGAAATTGTTTTCTAAATATCTTCAAATATGACATCTGCGTTTTCGCATTATTTTCCAAGCTGTTTTGGACATTTTTATTTTATTAAGTATCAAAATGGTTATTTATGCCAACTAATCCTACAATTTAGCATTTCTACTCTGTAGCATGAACACCTCATAGAGAAGAGCACTAATTTACCAGACTCTAAATTTCTCTGAACATACATCTGCCTGCACAAATTCATAAACTAAACCAGCACTTGCCTTGACTTTTAGATACACTTTAAGCAATGGCTTTGAAGTGAATGCACTCCAGTGTTGTTTGGGTTAGTAATCTATATAGTAATCTATATAGTGTTACAGATTCAATTCTATTTTAAGACAAATTATGGTAAAATGTCATGATCACAACTCTGCAATTAAAACATGAGACAGACAGTACGGTCCATTTACACAGTTTATTGATAGCAAAAGATCATTTTCACTCCTGCATCTTCTCAATGGTCTCCTCCTTGTATTTGCCCTTCTCCTTTCCATCAGCGCGAGACTTGGCCTTGCGCTCCAGGATCTTCTTACGGTCCTTGTCCAGCTTTAGCCTGGTGATGACCACCTGCAAAGAAAAAAAAAAGGATTTATAAACAAGTCATGAAATGTCTCATTGGGCACCCATTTCTATTTGCTCAGTGCGTTACGAGTGGACAACCACTACAAATACGACCCGTAGTATCCAAAGGAAAAGCTCCACAACCTAGGAGTTCAACCATGAGCGGACTTATAAGTGCTACATATGTGACAGTTGTTTGGCTTTGGGTTAACCATCTGCTCATGAAGTGCATGAAATACTGCACAACTCATGTTTACATCACAGCATGACATATATTGCTATCAATATAAGTGACACGCTGTGTCAAACAGCCTCAATTTTGGGGGGGAAAAGGTGCCTCAGGTGCTGCAGCTGCATGTGGGCTAAATTATTATAATAATGTTATTGCTATTTGATACATATGTGCCTTTCCTGCTGTATCTGTGTGAAAATACCTGAAAATGTACAACTTGTATGCTCGTCAAACTACTGTTTGCCATAATGTCAAGTGCCCGTGACAGCATGGCAAAATGCTGCTGTGAAGCCACCTGTCTTCTAACAACTTAAACATAACACACTAACAATCTAGAACTTGTCTAATAGCCCAACACTACTTGAATTTGATAATAGAAATACATCTGTCAAATGTATTTTCCAACAAATTGACTTGTAGGAAAATGAACCAATGAAAATGCAATGATGAAACAAGCTTTGATGGATCAGTGGGACAAACTGGATGACTCGCAGGTTTGAACAATGAGCCTGTCATTGGGTGATCAGCATTTAAGTGTCTAGGTAAGCTGTGACAGTAAGTCAACAGGCACAGTACAAGAGTACAGTCCTGAAAACTGAAGCTGCTAGTTGGAATTCAAACAGCTTTAACTGTTTTAGCTAGCTTTAGCTTTAAATAGCTTATACAAAGGGCCCTGCCATAAACACCACCTTGGTTCTGTCCTGTGTGTTAAAAGTTTGACCATTTGTGTGACTGTTAATTGTGTGGCTTTGTTTTACAAATATGTAGTAGCAGTAAACAGAAACGATTCTAATATTACCGTATTTCAGATATTGAGAAGCAAAAGCTTTGGAAACAGCTCATAACATAATGCAAAACATAGTGCACTTAACTACAGCCTTACAAGACACCAGTATTTCATATGAAGTTGTTCTAATCAATTGCATTACAGTGTACCAGTGGTTTCTAATTTACTGTTTACTATGTACAGGCCCTCATTAACATAAAATTATAAGCTGTTCACATTTCCTGCTTTAATATGACATTTGAGAAATAAACTTTACAGTAATGTTGTGACTGCTGGTAGAATTGTGTTTCACAATGCCCTCCCGCCTGTTATGTTATAATATCTTGGTCTCCTATACTCTAACAACTCTAAAACTCTACAGTTTAAACCTGTCTTGATGTAATGAGAACTAAGTTGTTTTTCTCAAAGCAAAAGGCAAGAGACAAACAGTGTATCCTAATGCTTAAGTGAAGATCACCACAAGGTTCAATCAATATCTTTCAGCATTATTACAAAAACTGAACTATATAAGTGGGATCCAGCTATTTTCAACTAAACGCAACACGACTGTTAAGTGCTGCACTGCAAAGTGCTTGCAAGGTGAGCCACACAACTTTTGTGGCATGGTAATGAAAGTTTCTCTGGTGCTTCTAGGGTATAGCAGGAGTGCAACTGTTGCTGTTCTTGTGTTTGAATGGTGTTCATCACCAAGACTTGCTCTTAACCGTGTGTGAGAACCTTATTTTCACTTTAGATCAATTAGATGCAAAGAGGGTACAAAATACCCCAAGTCTGAGTCCTAACAGAAACACATACAGCTCAAAAATAAAGGTTAGCATCCACTGACCATGCTGGGGCAACCTTGAGTGATCAACAATACAAGATTCACTTGTACACTACTTTTCCCTTTTCACACAGGCACACAACTTGAGGATCTACACAACCATGTCTCACCTTGCTGGGGTGGATGCCGACATGGACTGTGGTTCCGTTGGCCTTTTCTCTCTGAACGCGCTCGATGTAGATGACGTACTTCTTCCTGTAGACCTGCACTACTTTGCCAATCTGCTGGCCTTTGTAGTGTCCACGGACAACCTGTTTGTAAACATACACGTCAGTCAAATGCATCCCACACATCATATGGCAACTTTTATCAATCCAAATTCAAATACCTGGACTTCGTCGTCTTTACGGATGGGCATGGACCTCACGTTGTACTTCTGGCGGAGCTCCTTAGACAGAGGGGAAGACATGATCTTCCTCCTGATGTGTGAGGGGGCATTGAAGTGCCTCTTGCGGTTCTTGCGGCGGGAGGATGTTACAAATGGATTCAGCTTCATGATGCTGTGAGCAAATGAGACAGGCAGGTTATTCACCAGTTGACATCACCTGAGCTGTAAGGTTATGAAAACTCCAGTTGCTTTACAATTGACTCCAACACAAATCCTACAAGCAGTTGCAGTAATACTGTCAAGTTAGCAAAGGAGTGCTACGCTAACGTAGGTTTAGCTACTAAACATTTCTGATTCACTGCACCTCTCCACCGCTGAAACACGAAAAGAAACACTGTACGTCAAACAATGCAACTACTCCACACACGAATACTTTATCATAGTAGCAGCTAGCTAGCTAGGTAGGTACGGCAAGTCTGTAACATTGTATGCTAAGCTAGCAATACTACAGCGTTAGCATAATATAACAAACTGCTGCTATTGTATTTCTGGGCCAATATTAACTCAACGATATTGTCTAGGGAGCTACAGCCCAAAGAAAACACGTTAACTGTAAAGACGGAGAATATTCATCGCCAACACCAGGAATCAAACTCCTTCAGCAGCCGACATGCGGATACCGACAGACTTAACCGGGGGACAAAATACAGAGACGTTTTATTTTGTTATCTATCATCAACATGTCATCAATATTGGCCATCTTTTGATTGTGACAAGGTACACGGCGTGTTTAGATCGTTATAGGGATACATAGTGACATTGAAGGGAGGATGGATGGTGATAACTTTAGTGAAATTATCTGCCAGGAATTCTTACCCTGCCGTTTGCTCCTCTATGGCCGGCGGAAAAGAGACTCGCAAAGTACTTCCGCTTGCATTAGTTCACATTGAAATCTCGCGATATGTCCATGGAAACGGACTCAAAGCTTCAAATCAACACCCAGAACGGTGGATATTATTACACGAACACCTATGTTTAGTCGAAAATGCATCTTTAATACTACTGCGTGTAATTATAATTGTGGATATACATTTATGGGAAAATTTGTACAGCTTCTCGGTCATTTTACTGTTTTTTTTCTGTTACAGCATTATTGCAACGAATTAAAGTTCATATACAACAATAATTGAATCTTAAGTGTTTTGGTTTTTTTACTAGTTTTATTTTTTTGAGACGTTTACTGTCAATATGAAATATTGCCACACGATGGCGGCAAACTCAACTAATCAATTACCCAGTCAGCAGTTGGAAACAAGTTTTGTCTATGATTCATCAAGTTTTGGCCTATGTTCGTCACACAGTGTACTGTTGAGATTGTCCTACTGCTTAGAATATTCTAGTAATGTGATAACAGACACACACGTATAATGACATGGTTATACAACAAAATGTGCTAACAGTCTATTACAGATGTTCTATACTAGCTTGCCAGATTAATATTGGAATGTCGTGGGAGCAACATCAGCACCTTTATTATCAGCTGTAGTGGCTCTTTTTTACCCCAAATAACCTGAGACAAACAAACAAGAGGGGAGGGGGGTGTTTACACCGGCAGACCACACATTGACCTCCTGTCTGAGAGGACAGAGGCGACCCCCTGTCCTGCTCTCACTCAGGCAACTACATACACGGAGTGAAGTACCGACACGGAGGCGGAGGCGCGCTGACACCGTCCGCTGTTTGCTCCCCGAGCGGCGCGCAGTTTCACCGGAGCCTGCTGCCTGCCTGCCTGCGCTGTCTGCCTGCGAAAAGTGATGCTGTCATAGCCCCCTGCGCCGCGGACAGAGAGCCTCTTTCCCCTCCCGCACCCCCCCGGTTCCTCTCTGGCTGGCTGTCGCGGCGACAGTGCGGATGTGGAGCCCGCAACGCAGCGCTCTTCACCCGTCGGCAAGCATCGGAGAAGAAGATGAAATGTTTTTCCCGTTATCTCCCGTACCTTTTCCGCCCTCCGAGCACCATCCTCTCCTCCACTTGCCACACCGAAGGTAGGGTGGGACGCCGAGGGGGCTGTCAAAGGGCTGTGAGTTGCTTACTTTGAGCGTGTGACATGCATGTTGAGGCTGCTACTCTGTCCCTGTCTGACACATACAACACATGCCTGTGTGCAGAAGTTAAGATCGTCCAGTTGCAGGGCTGCTAACCCACTGCAGATTTGTCACACTGCGTGAAGTTGTGGGAGCCATTCTTAAATCTAGAGATGGGGTAGACGTAAAGATCACTGATGCATACGACTTAGAGGATTTTTATGTGTGTGGCTGCGCCTGTCTGGTGTAAAAGAGTAGCACTCCTTGTTTCACTCGTTTTGTTTTCCTTAAAGCTAGAGCTGCCAACACACAGGCCTACAGCATGCCAGGAGAGACGCTCAGTTTGTGGAGTTGCATGACAAGTATCTTCCCTTGCCCCTTAATATCGCCTCTTTCATTCATTTCCCCCTGTCACAGTTTGCTTAGTTAATCCATAGACAACATACGTTGCTGTAGGCCTGTCTGGAACCATATCACACTTTAGTACACCTGCAATTCACTCCATTCACCATGTAATGCATCCAGTCTACACAGAGTTATTGCCCTGGAGGTGTGCCGAGTTAAAATCTTGAATTGAGTGAATTGACCTCAGCCACTAAATGAGTTCATAAGAGCGATTCATCCTGCTGATTGTGTTGTCAGAAGGTGCAGCCCAAGAGGGTCTGACTGTTTGTATAACCAGCCATTTACTAGGTCATAATGTGGAGACTGAGCCACTGCATTATTTAGCTTTGCATGGATGCCCTCCTTCCTGTGCGTGCTCTGCCCTCAGCCCTCTGGCACAGGAAGGAAGATAGTGTGGTACAGTCTACAGTGCAGTATGTGGTGGTCATAGCCAGGGCCCTTCACAGCCTGTAAAGCTGACCTATATACTGTATATGTTCAATAAGAAAAGAGAAGGGTATTTATGAATGTTCACCCACTCACTCACTCACTCACTCACTCATGTGCTCTTCTGCTCCATCACATCCATTTATGTCCCCCTTTTCAAAGTTTTACTCCTTGTCTTCCTTTCATCAGCCATCTGAGCAATTTTACATTGACTTGTTGGATAAATTAAAGAGTGAACATTTATTGACAAAGTATTGACAACAGTATGCAAAAGATAATAGAGAAGTTAAAGACAACAAGGGAACATACAGCTGAACAAACTGTTGAAAAGAAAATACACTCTAAAGACAATATCAGAAATTAAACAAACGATTAATTAAAAGAACAATAGATCAATTAAAGAATTGATGAAGGGTTTTACATTACTTGATGTACACGGCCTTAAGTTAAGTATAAACCATTGAAGAAACTCATCTTTTATTTAGAGTTTGTTACTTGTTATCCTTTGACGAGGTGTAATCATCCTGACAAAAGTATTACCCTGAAGAAGGCAAAGTATTACCTCCAAGACACCTGAGAAAAAATATATATATATATATATACACACACACACACACACACACATTTGTAGGACAGTCATTTTTTGCTTTTATGCTCTTGTCTTGTTCATGTCTCCAGTTCATATTTTTCAATTTTAAAGCTGCTTCTGTATTGTTCTGTATTGTGACAGTTTGAACAAAATACACCGCCTGCTTTATATATATAGCCAAAAAGATTTGTTGTCGCATGAAATGCAGAGATACGATTGTACAAGTCATAAATGCGAGCTGCTAAATTTAAGAGGTGAGGTCAACAAACACAATCTTTCACTCCTACTCTTTCTCTCTCTCTCAGACTCCCGCTGCCTGAGATAAGGGAGTGGTATAATAGAGGAAATGATAGATCAGTAAAACGTGCAGCTGCAATGCTCAGCCACAGTAATATGATACACGATCCTGCCTTGCTCTCTGTGTGGAGAAATATGAAACAGTTGTACACAGAAAGCGACACTGAATCTCATGTGCTGGAGGCCAGTGGGGTGTGATGACACAGCGCATGACCTTGGAAATATGATTTGTAAAAGTGACACAGGCCGTCTCATCTGCAGGCCATGTTCTGCACGCACGTGTTTCAAAAAGTGAGAAAAAGTGTTTGTCCACAGATCAATGAGTGCACGTGTGTTTGTGTTGCATGGAAGCTGGTGCCTCAGTGTTTGTTTACGCCTGTGTTTGCACTTCCTGCCGTGACCTTGTTACCGTCATTTGCTTTACCATTAGACCTGCTGGTCTTGAGGAAGCTGGTGGGTGCAGCACTGTAGCCCTTCATGTTTAGCTTGAACGCCCTCCCTCCCTCTCTTCACCATCTCCCAGCGTTCATGTCCGCTCCAGCTGAGCGGAGTTCACCCCAGGGAAGATGAGTGTGCAGTTACCGTGTTAGTGGAAAATACATTATATAAGCCCTGTACTGGACCATATTGTGTGTGTGTGTGTTCTCTTTGTTTATCTGGGCCATTGTGAAGAGCAGTTTGCCAGCATCACTCGGATTCACCTGGGTCCAGTCTCTGAGGAATACACAGCCAGCTTTTGACTTCCTGCGTCTTTTTAAATGTGTGTGTGTGTGTGTGTGTGTGTGTGTGTGTGTGTGTGTGTTCGGGCCCTGGTGTTAGCTTGCACGAGTCTCACTGTGGCTTTTGTCTATTTTTTTCCTGCTCTTTTTTTCCCCTTTGGTGTCTTCTTTTTTCCCATTTCACATCAGTCTGTCAGTTCTGGTGTGATGGATTAAGTCTTAAAGGTTCCTGATGGGTGTGTGTTTGTATGTGTGTCTCCCTTCTGCTGTCCTGTGTTTGAGTCAGGGAAAAATGTGCGTCCCCAGCTGACACCTCGCCACATCTCACGCTGCCATCAATCAATGCAGCAAGTCCTTCCTCAGCTTCCTCTTCTCCCTCTTACTAGCCGCTGTATTGTGTCAGGGCAACTCTGTGATCCATTATTTGTTTGAGTGTGACAGAAAAACACAGAACGAAGTTATGAATATTTAAGATGAGATCTGCAAAAACAAGGTCTTTGTGATTAATAACTATAGTTGACGTTTGTCATGTCTCGTGGTGTGTGTGTGTATTTGTATATGTGCATTTTTGTTCGGCTGTTTTATTTATAAGAAGAGCAGTGAGCTTGTCATGGCAGTGCCTGAGGGGGGCTTCTGTCGGCATTTTGACAAAGCATTGACACTGTGTTGGAGTTCTGCTGGTGAGGAGCAGAGCGTATGCTAGTGTGTACGTGTGCCGTTATCATACGTCCTGTTGTGTCGCTGTTATCCTCACAGACACCCACTTCACAGTTTAGAACACACTCCTCACAGTCATCCCGTCCTTGCATGCCGTGGGGGACAAACACCCTACATAAACACATACACACACACACACACACACACACACATATGAGCTTGTGGATATAAGTCCTCCACACACTCATACACGTGACTGTTCTGTTTTAGTTTGGTCAGCTTTTCAGATCAGAGGGTAGAAAGATAGGAGATTGGGCAACAAGGAGGTGGTACCAGAAAGGAGGAGGGAGATTAGAAGAAGTGTTGGTTCATAGAAATCACTTGGTAGACCAACCTGGTCCAGTTGTCATGAGCAGCTAACTTCATAATTTACCACTGTGACAAGCAAAATAGCATGTAGAAGATAAAACCATAAAATATATAACAGTTCCCCAGCAAAGTGTCTGAAAACCTAGTGTCCTATGTGATATATTTGGTAAGTTGTGTCACAGTTACAAATTAAGGTAACAATCTGTGTCATTTGGTGCTTGTCAAGAGGAATAATGGGAAACATTAGGTGATACCTCAAAGAATTAGGATGTGGTTGTTGTTTAACAATCAAGACTTCAACTCCCATGACGCAGCAGCAAATGCATCTTTTGTTTTCAGTGTTTTGATTGAGAGAGACCAGTGTAGCAACAGAAATTACTATATACTGTTGATTAAAGCGGTAGGCCACCTTTGACGTTTCCTGTGTGGGTCAAGTTCCAAAAACGTTAGACCATTTTTCCCACAATGCATCTGAATAGCATTTTCGGTTAAACCCGCCCTGGTTAATTCCCATGACTTTAAGTTTGTAATACACATTTTCTGTTCAAATTTTCTCCATGCCCAAGCTGAAACAATCCAAACATCATTATGACATTATTAGGTAATTTCCTCATTCTTACGAAAGCTCCTCCAGAGCCACAGGAACCCACTACATAACAGTTTTCACAGGCTGAACAGTGAGTAAAGTGAACCTATATGTGAGCTTGGAAGAGTGGAAAACACATGCAGGAGCTCCTGCGACAGCAAACATCTGCTCGGCTGAAGAGCCCTGCAGCAAGACACTTTCATGGCCTGCTTATGTTCCCTTCTGAAACAGACTTTGTTGTGTAGTTGTGCGAAAAGAGAAATTCCCATCATGGCAAAGATTAGAACGACAAAATAAAAGATTTATTCCTGTTTCTGACTGAAGCAGGTTTGTTTGATACTTATTTACAAAGTGCCATTTCTTGCCTTGCTCTCTGAAGTCTATTTCTGTTTGCAGGGATGGAGCCTGTTGGTTGTTTTGCATACTTGTAGCTTTTATATAAACGAAACCACATTGTCCTTGCTGCGCTAATCATTTTATATTTAAATTGGATCAAGCAACTTATGTAATGTGAAAGATGTTGCCTGCAGTGATAAACTCCCAAATAATAATCACTTGACTCTAGCCTGAGCCCACTGGAACATTTTAGCGTCTGACGGTTAATTGTTTCAGTTTTTCACACACTCACCCTTCTCATCAGCGTTGTTTCCAGCTGCAGCAGGCAGCTGTGTGATAAACCCACTGTGTGATACCTGCCCGACACCAAACAACACAAAGTCGGTGACCAGCTGGTAAACACAGTGGAGCTTTTATTAGCTGAAGAGCTGCAAAATTTTCTCATGCTATTGTTGCTCTGTGCCTGCTGGTTGCCTTAATAGGAAACTGTTTGCTAACAACATTCCAAATATCAACTCAATAAACTACAAATATGCCTGGGTTGTGTTTATAGCTTGTTTTCTTGCCCGGAATGGGTCAAAATATCAATAAATGCTGGTTTTAACAACCACATGGGTGTTTTTTGTGTGTTTAAACTAATTGATGCTCTAATCCAATAAACTGGATTGCTATCTGTGCCAATATTGACCTTTTGTAACAGATCATTTATCATCCAGATGTGACCCATCCGGTCTACATTACGCAAACTTTATAAAAACCTGACAGATCAATCCGATTAAAATCCTCACGATCCTTAACAAGAATGCATGCGTATGAAGTATGTAAACCTGCGTGGCTATCATCATCTAGCCGCTGCAGTAGTGACTGCCTCCGTTGATCAGGGTGTCTGTGTGGTTGGACATTGGTACTTGTTATGACCTGGTGGTGAAGCTCCTCACAGGCATGTGAAAAGCAGCGGCTAACAACTACGTGTGTATTGCATCAGACATTTGCAATACATGGTCTGCAACACAGTGCGTACCCTCCTGAGGCTAACAGGGAGTTCGCAGTGACATGGGGTTCAACAGGAATCAGACAGTATAAAATGGAGCACGAGGGACAGAAAATGCAAACAAAATGTCACGTTTAGTCATTGTATTGTAGATGATTAGTTTAGAACTGTTTTAGGATGGCTTCTTTAAATGTGAGTTAATATTGGTTGGGTTGTGGTCAGATACTTTTCTCATGAAGTACTCATGTGTAACACAAACATCATTTTCATACTGAAAGGAATGAAGGAAAACTAATCTCTGCCTGGAGGGCAGCAGGTCAACATAAACGCTGATGGTGCGCTTTGGAAAATGGTGAGCAACAACATAAATGAGGTGACGTGCAGTTAGGGGGATGAAACGTGTCCTTTGAATACAATTCGGTCGATCTCAGGAGCCTGTGGGAACTTAAATGAACACGTTCTGCAGCACAGTGAGATGAAAACACCATAACATAGCAGCCTCTTTCTCACACAGCACTCACTCGCAGTTTCACTTTACCACAAACACTTCCTGCTAGGTCTCTGCAGTAAGGCGACATGAAAACAAGGAAAGAAGTGAGCAATTACAGTATCACTGAACCTCCCCTCGCTCCTCCAGCCGCACAGGAGGTAGCGTATCATTACAGCTAACATAGTGACGCAAGTCTCGTTCTCGCCTTTCCTTTTGTTTCACGTGTAGCGTGCATGTTTCACCTCTTCCTGGTAACTAGATGGTGATTCCCAGAGTTCGAACACCTTGTGTTAAACAGTATTGACCATCCCCCTGTTGGGAGCAGAGCCAGACAAAGAGGCTCCTTATCGAGCTGGACTGCTGGGCCTTTGCTCCTGCTGGCAGGCTGCAGCACAGAGACAGAGACTACTATTGGGATTGAGGTATATATAGAACATCAGGATGGGCTTCCTCTTTCTCTCCCTCTCCCTCTCCGCCCATCTGTCTGTGGTTTTTATAAAGGGTCCTGGTGGGTTGACTGAGATGGGTTTCCACTGCTGCAATAAAATCCATTCATTAAGTATGGCTAAATGTGTGCACCTTGTTATTTGCCTTTAAAAACAATGTAGCAAAGAAATGTACAGTAACTGGCAGAATGTTTTTTAAGCCCAAGGTATTCTTAGAGGCAGTGAACCAACATATTAGTTCAGACACAACAATGGTTTGATGACTCTGTTTGTGTAATTAAAAATTGCTCCTTTATTAATCCTTATTCCCCCCTTTTCCTCTTTTTGTTGAGCCCATTAAAGTTAGACTAACCCAGGCTAAGATATAACAAGCGCTCAGCACACCCAGGTGACACACACGGATAAAAAGCTTTTCTTGTTTGCATCGCAGCCTTTTCAACTTGTGTGAATTTAGGAGAATAAACTAGCTTGGATGAAACTTTAATGAGGTTTTGCAGCAGCAGAGAGGAGGACATACAGTTGATCGGAAGAACAAATGGTGCTGGAGATAATAAAACAAAGTGTCACAGCAACTTTACATATTTTAAATAATGCAACAGAAAGAAAGAAAATCGGATTTTTTAGGTTGAGGCAGATGCGCTGTATGTGTGTGTATTGTAGCTGTGAATTATTACAAGTACTAGGAGAATGTACTGTATATATAGAGCAGTCCAGCAGAAAAGTGATTACTAAACAGGGATTGCTTGTACCCCAGGGTGTATTTCTGCAGTTGCCATGGGGTATGAACATATTGTGGAGTAGCTTAACTATTTTGAAAATAGAAAGAAATTATGATGCAGCCACAGCAGGCAGCTGTTTCTGGTGAAAGGGCTCAAAAAATAAAGCTGCCTGGCCATCCTCAGTGACTAGCTGGTGAACAAAGTGAAGAATTAATAGCTAAAGAGCTCAACATAACTCTCAGGAGTCAGTGGAGACTAGAAAGGGCTGTAAGGATAGGGAATATCGGGTTTGCCAGGTGGCCAAAAACACGACACCAAACAAATGCTAATGTTGCTCCGTGTCTACTGGATGTGTATTTAAGCAACTGTTTACTCACAAGTTAATTATATTGTTTGTTCCTAGCTTATATCCCCTAGTTTGAGCTCATCTGACAGGCCTGTGGGGGGAAATCAGACAAGAGAACATGTGCTCTTCAACATGGGTTTCATTTCATTTCATGGAAAGTAAAAGCTAACAGACACTTTCCTCCATAAGTGAGAACTGTGATTGCACTGGGCAGGTCCCACATGTAAACTTGTATAAATGTTGTCAAAATGGTGCGTGATGTTCCTGATAAGGAACACGCATGTGCAGTTGACTTTGCATAGATAAAGAAAGATTAAAAACAAAATGAGATATAAAAAAGTAAGAGAGAGCCTGATGCCCCAGATGTTCCCTCTCTGATCTCTCAGAGTTCCCAATGCCTGGCTGACATAAGTGTTCCCCAGGGAGGGGGGAGGGTTTGGGGTCACTGTCCAGGTTACACAGGAGCCCTTAGACTAATGAGCATTGCCCGCACTGTCCCCACTCAAGTCTTGTAGGAGGAACTGAGGAGGGGTTCTTAATTTAATTTCCTCTGTCGGTGTCACACCCATCCTGCCTCTGTAGGATAATGAGGGCAAGGCGCACATAATAATAACTACCCCCCCACACACAAACCCAACCGAAATGCTCCAGAAAGTCAAGGGTTGCAACTAGAGGTGAGAGATAACAATGTCATGTGCTTTCGGGGCGGCAGAAAAGCAGATTTACAGGGCCGCAGTCGCTGCTGGGGGTTTATCTCTGTAGAAACCCAACCATACCCACAGGAGCAATGGCTGCCATCCAATTAGATCTCGCTTTAGGTTCCCTTTTATAGTTTCCCAGCATAGTTTTTCAATATCCCACTGAAAATAGCTGTCTGTTGGTGCAGAGTCATCACAGTCCTGTTTGTACAGAATAACCTGAGTAATGCGGTCGATATGGAGAAGGGATCAAACCAAAACACAGTCTGGAGCAGAGCTGGCTATAGATAGAGACCCGTTTGTTGTGTTTTCTGTCTGTCAGCACCACGGACAGAGAGAGAGAGTCGAGAGAGAGAGATACTACATGACTCCTCGAGCCATACCAGGGTGAACGCTTTTACTGTTCTGTCCGAATGCTGTTATACGCACGAGACATGGCACTGGATAAATAATGTAGCCTAATGCTGCTGTATGAGACAGCAGCAGTACATGAAGTACCAGTCTGTCTCTCCTCTTTCTTTCTTTTTCACTTTCTCTGCCACCCAACAGCCCCCACCCATGCACACACACACACACACACACACACAAAGTACAAAACACACAACTCTGAATGGATGGATGGCACATGATGTCATATAATGAGTCATAAATCAACAAACCAATTCTCTCTCTGTCTCCGTCTGCCTCAGTCTTTTTATATTTTTCTGTGTCTCCAGTTTGAGACTTCCGATATTTGACGAAGGCATCTGCATGCAGCACATTTATAATGATTCACACTGTGAGACACACCTTGTTTATAGCCATTATTGTTGTGTTGAGCTGCTGGAGTTCCCGTGTGTACCTTATTAGTCATCAGCTGGGCCCATTTAAGCCAGTGTAATGCTCTCTAAACTACTTGTAAGATTCAGGAAGTAGTGTCTACCCCAAAGAAATCAATACAGTTTCATATCAAGAGTCACACAAGTGTTCGACCGCACATTATAAAACCAAACATGTTTATTAATAATAGTAAAATTTAAATAGCCAGTGTGTTTTTATCTCAATATGTTCACAAAATACGTTTAATTTAATTTAATTGTGAACTGAAAATATAGGTCTCATAAGTATACGCCATATTCAGTCTTATGGTGGGTCTTTAAAGGATCTATTAGTCTCCACTCTACAGTCGCTACAATCACAGTAACCCGTATGTCTAGTTAGCGAGGAGTGAGGGAAATTGCACTCACTTAATATCTGCTTAACGTGCAAAATCCATACTGCAAACATCTATAGTCCAGATATCTGCAAATGAAGCAAATGAACAGCCACACGTGACTCGACAGACACAGAGTGGATTTCTTTACGTACAGAGATGGAAAAGAAGTCGGTCCCTCCACCGCTATGGTCCAAACTGAAATGTCACAACAACTACTGGATGGCTCGTCATGAAACTTGGCATGGGCATTCGTGTTCCACTCAGGATAAACTGTAAATTGTGATGTTTCGAGATTTTGATGCTCTGACTGCAACGTTTTTTTAATGCCACTTCTATACACTACTTTTTTTACTACAAACATTTAAATGCTTTTCTAGGTAAGGTTTAATAACCGATTTTGATACTAAACATATCATATAACTATTTCTGTTAATATTTCCATAGTACTGAAGGTGTCCTCTTTATAGTTTGGAATTCAGTCCCTATGTTTCCGCCTTATTTAACAAAACTTGCACATCATTCACGCTCATTTGAATTTCACAAGCTGTTAAGATAAAAGCCTAGATGACTGGCTGTCAAATATTAAGCATCAAGAGTTTAACAACACAGTGTAAACTAACAGGTGACAAAAGCTCATAGTGTGATAATTATTCCTCTAAAATGTAAATGTTTCTTTATTGATCATCGCTGTTTTAATGCGTGCCCATCTTATGGTTAATTAAATTTTCCATGTTTGCCAAAAAGATTTTGGTGAAACGCTTCGTTGACCATCTTTGTCTCACTGGAATTTAACCAGCACTGTTACCACACTCTGGATTCACCTCTGTCTGTCGTCCACTGGGATTACATGGACGTGACTCAATGAGAGTCTGTGGGATCAGCACTGGTTATCTCATTTGCTCGACATATTCACAGGCAGGCTTGAGAAACAGAGCCTCCTGGACTGGTTTCAGTCCGAGGCCAAGGACGCAGCAAGAAGAAAAAAAAAAAAAAAAGTGCAGATTTTTGTCGCTTTCATCACAAATTAAATTCAATAAGTCAAATGCAGAAAACCAGCTCATCTGAAATATTGTCCAGGGTGTCATTTTCCATTTTCCATCAACACCCACATCAGTTAACATTACACAAAAATATAAAGAGGAAAAAATAATGAATGCAAATAAATTCTGATTGGATACTGAAGGCTAACAAATTATGGTACAGTAACTGTTTTAATTTTCGACCCTGACGTTAACCTCTAAATAAATGATTTTGCAGTCCTCTGCAGCAGCAACAGTCTCACTTTAACTTATGAGTCCATAAGTAGAGGCTCATTCCCATTGTGTTATATAAAATGAGCTTTGTTCAGTTTGCTCTCAACCTTGGCTCTTAGTAATTAGCTCACATTGATCTGACCAAATGGCTCTGTGACCCACCTAGCATAAAATGTGTTTGCAGGCCTGGTGTGGGACAAAGTATAAAAGCCTATTGGGTTTGCCACCAGCAGCCAATTTAAGGCTTGGAAATGACTTACAGTAAATGTTTTCGAGGGCTACAACACGACCAGACTAATCTTTTCTGAGAGGAAGTACTTTTTTTCCCTTTTTGTGCGTAATGACCTGCACATACCAGGCCTGCTCAAAGTGACATTGTGCTGGTTTTGTAGCAGTCACCCCGGCCAAACTGTGCTTGGAAATAAAGCCACTCTGGAGAGCAACGGCATTACGGTGATTTAGACGGCTGTAGACAGTGGGGTGTATTTCATTGAGCCCATCTGGCCTGTTTGAAAGTGTTGCTGAGTCTAAGAGAGGCGGTCAGGCGATAGAACAGAGAGGGTGATGGATGGGGTGATGGATTCAGGGGGAGGGGAGAAGATGAGAGTGCAGATTTTGGGGGGAAAAAGAAGCTCTTTTCCGGCAGAGTTGAATCTCAGGCTTGGCTGCGGCACACTGCTCTGCCTGTTTTCATACCAAGCACTCAGCTCTGGCTCCTAACCAGCTTCAAAGCGACCAATGTCTCTGAACCCCACAACACACCCACCCGCTCGCTCTCTTTCTCTGTCCCTCTCTCTCTCTCTCTGACGTTTTGGCTCACCCCTGTCCCCCCTCTCTTCATCTTTCTGACTCTCATTCATACTTACTTCCTTTGGCTCTCTCTTTCCGATTATTCTTACCTTCACTATCTCTTTCTCCACCCCTGTCGGGCCTTTTCTCCAGCTTTCCGGTAGTACAGAAGGGTGTGGGATCGGGCCAGGGCCTCCAGGTTTCCATAGTGATACTTTGTATCCTGATGTCATTAGTATTGATGCTGTGCAGCTAGGCCAAGCGGTCCAGGCACAGGGGCTGTTTACTGTTTACCCCAAACTTAAACCATTCACTAAAAGAAGTGTGTGTGTGTGAGTGTCTGATACCGCAACTCTGTTTCTTTTTTCATTCAGTTATGGATAAGAATGAATGAATAAGCAACAGTTAGGAAAAAAAGTGGTTAATTTGCTATTGTCAGATGAAAAAGCTCTCAGTGTGAGGCAGTGTGGTTTGGTTTCAGGAGCTGGATTTGCACCATAGGGAGAGGCTTGGCAAGGTGGAAGTGGCTGCTTCACGAAGAAACATCCCCTCTGTCTGCTTGCTCACTGTATGATTACTGAGGCGTGACTGTAGAGCACAACTCCCAGCACCCACTCCCTGTCTCGCTCCTCGTTCTGCTGGCTGCTTCACCGGATCGTCTGTCTGAGGAGATGGACGTCCCCTTAGAACAGCTTCCCTCAGAAATGCATGTGTGTGTTTATCTGCTCGCTTGTGCGCCCACGCGTATGACCTCATGCGTCCGTGGTGAATACGCAAATCGCTAGGCTGCTCCTCCATCTCCACCTCTCACAGCTTGTGCAGCTCAGAACTCTCCTGCAGGCCCTCAGCTGGCAGGTTGTGGCCTCTGCGTTGCCAGAGTAATTAGTTCTGCTTGGCGTCTTGGGCCATGGGTGGACAAAATATGGATCCCATATTGATGCTGTCAAATCACATGGAGGGAGAGCACGTGTGTGACACTCACTCAAGACAGATGCACAAACCTGAGCTTGTTTCTACAAACATAAATAAATAAGATCATCTCATCATCATCCTGTTGTAATCCACCATGTACTGTATGATATAACATCTAAAGATTATCTTGGGATGTAGAAATAAAAGCACTTCCTGCATTGATTGAAATGTGAACTGAGCCCTGTCCTTACACACACACACTCAGATAGAAATAGTTTATTTCTGGGGACATTCGATTAGAGTTCGACCAATACCAGAGAGTAGATACTGTATTACTGCTGGTATTTGTTTATTACAAATAAATCGGTACTGCTGCATATCTCAGGGATAAAGCGTTTTATTGTTTTACAAGCTGCATTTTCTATTTACATTTGACCCACCATACTTTGGGGGGGGGGGGGGGGGTTTGTATGTGTGAATTATGTATTTGTTTTGGGGCATTTTATGCTTTTATTACTGAGTCAACAGCAGGAGGCTGACAGGTAGTGAACGGAAAGAGAGAGAGAGAACATGCAACAATAGTTCCCAGGGGTTGCTGTTATTGTTCCCCCCCCCACACACACACACACACCGGCCAAACACAGATTCCTTTCTAAGACTATTTTAATGTAAATAATAGGGGTCACAGTTTATATTCTGTGCAAAAATATATTCCAAAGATCACCCACAGTTTGTAGAAGTCATCTGCAGTCTGCAATCTTTCAAAGTTTCAGCTTTTAGGATAAGACTCCCCTTTTAGGCTTCAAAAGACACTGTTTGCTTTCTGAGCCATGAAAGAGGGATAGTTCTGCAAAGAGGAAATCTTTTACCAGAAAGACTCCATCTTTTGGAAGATAACACTTGATCTGAAAAACTCAGACCGCTAAATCTTCGTATGAGGACTGTGCATTTTGTCCCCCATCAGTCACATTGCAATTGCATCAGGAAGGGATCTTTTTACAGCCAGTATGAACAGGAGGAACAGTTACATCAAGCAAAAACTCTTTGTTCATATGTGCATGTGAACCTGCCCTTTAATTCCCATTGCTGCCCGGGCAACCAAAGTTCAGTCATCTTCACATTCATTATTAAACATCCTGCCTGGGTTCATATCTTTGACCTAACTCCTCAATAAAAAAATAGGAACATTTGGCAGTTTTTTTTTGTATATGTTAACTGTTGCATTGTCAAACAAATATTATATTTGCATCAGCTTGGTGTCAACCTTAATAGTCCAGTACTGTTAAAACCCACGCTTTGGTTGCCAAATGAAGGGAAAAGGGGATAGGGAAAATCGAGAGGTGGAACCCAAAATGCAGTCACCGAGTCTGGAAGTTCAAATAGTTTAATATCAAAAGCAAAACTTACAGCAAAATAGGGCAGTCCATAACAATCCAAAACTAAGATCAAAAATGCAGGAAGACACAAGGAAGCACGGAGATGAAAGGCACAGACACAGATAAAGAGAGTGACAAACAATACATAGACATGGAGAGGGGGAGAACGAGACACAGGTGACACCAATCAACCAACGAGACACAGGAGGGAACTGGAAACAGGAACACAGACACAGGAGGACAAAACTCTACAAAATAAAACAGGCAATTATCAAAATAACAGAAGTTAAACCATCACGCTTCTATGCAGTTTGATTTGATCGATTTATTCCCTGGAGAATACGCTAACCAGCTCATGCCTGACCCCTTAATCTAATTTTAATCTGATCCCAACAAAGACTGTTATAGTTTGTGCTGGATGTAGCTGTAATTGTGTGTGTGTATAGTCCATTTAACCGGTTTGAAACCAAAATTTCATCCCTAAGTCTAAGCTGATCTTTGACAAACCATACACTTCATACCCTCTCTCTCACACACACACACACACACACACACACACAAATCATGCATGGCACAGTTTCAGAGGTTAATGTTTCATTAAATGTATAGAAGAGTGTGATGATGGTATTATCCAGGGTTAACTATGTAATATTTCCTTTTGCCAGCTGGTGGTGCTCTAAGATCAGCTGTATTAATGCTGCTGCTGCTTATGTCGGTTTCATTTATTATATATGTCAGTGCATACATTATAATACCATGTACAGATAGATAGATAGATAGATAGATAGATAGATAGATAGATAGATAGATAGATAGATAGATAGATGATAGAAGATTTTGTATGCTTCTTAGATGCTATTAGGTATTAAATCTCTATATTTTATATTATTTCATTATTTAATATGACTGGTGTATCATTTATTTCACATCAGCAGAAGAAAGTGTTTTTGACAGCCAGCCAGCACAATAAACAGACAGATGGACAGACCACTTTTGCCAACCAGGCTCCTCCAACTCTGCTATGTCAGAGTCCCTGAGGCTACTTTGCAGCAGAAATCCCTCATGCCAGATCAATACATTGAGACATAAAAATTAAGCCCTGTTCAAATGAGAAACTGGCTTCTTGAGCCAATTGACATGTTTCTATTAAAACAACCGCATGAATTTATCATCACAGTGGAAGGGTCTGATCCCACCTTAAGCTCGTCTTCAAATGTGTGTGTCTACTTGATAGAATAGTGTGGATGGACAGCTTGCCACCCTGTGGGCACCACGACTACAGTCTATGTGTGATCCACGCTGGCAGCTGCTCTGCCAAATGGGATTTTCCTGGAGATTACAGCCTCTAAGTGTGACACGCTTGCATGTGTTTGTCTTTGTTGTTGACGGAGTGCGTGTGTGGACTATTTGTAATAAAGCTGTGTGGGGTTTTTTGGTGTGCGCGTGCATTTAAATGTGTATGTGAGGGTCTTGAGCCGGGGTAGAGAGAGTACATGTTCTGTTGTCACATGGGGCTGGTTGGAACATGACTGAACTCTCTCTGGCAAGCTGTACTAAGAAACAGGGAGACACTGTATTGAGATGTGAGGTCAGGCTCATTCCACACATTCCACACTGTGTGTCAACTGTTCAATGTTTAAGTTTTGTTTAAGGGTGTTGCTGAGTTTCTTGTGGAGTAGAAGAGTCCCGAAACGTACAATTATTAATTTGCTGATTATATTCCCGATGAACTAATTTGTTGTTTAATCTATAAAATGTTGACATGTAATACAAGAGGCCAGTGCCGCATCTTCATATGTCGTGGTTCATCTAACGTCAACAGTCTAAATCTCAAATGTACTCAAGACAATGAGAAACATTCACTTTTAAGACACTGGAACCCAAGAAGCTGTGGCTTTTTTAGCCATGCTCGCACTGTGCTGCATGCTGGCAAAGGCGGTCAATCGTCGTTTTCACCAGACTTTATACACTGCCGGGGCAAAAAAAAAGTCGCCACCAAAAAAAAAAGGTCACACACTCTAATATTTCGTTGGACCGCCTTTAGCTTTGATTACGGCACGCATTCGCTGTGACATTGTTTCGATAAGCTTCTGCAATGTCACAAGATTTATTTCCATCCAGTGTTGCATTAATTTTTCACCAAGATCTGGTATTGATAATGGGAGAGTCTGACCACTGCGCAAAGCCTTCTCCAGCACATCCCGAAGATTCTCAGTGGGGTTAAGGTCTGGACTCTGTGGTGGCCAATCCATGTGTGAAACTGATGTCTCATGCTCCCTGAACCACTGGTTCACAATTTGAACCCATGAATCCTGGCATTGTCATCTTGGAATATGCCCGTGCCATCAGGGAAGAAAAAAATCCATTGATGGAATAACCTGGTCATTCAGTATATTCAGGTAGTCAGCTGACCTCATTCTTTGGGCATATAACGTTGCTGAACCTAGACCTGACCAACTGCAGCAACCCCAGATCATAGCACTGCCCCCACAGGCTTGTACAGTAGGCACTAGGCATGATGGGTGCATCACTTCATCTGCCTCTCTTCTTACCCTGATGCGCCCATCACTCTGGAACAGGCCTTCCTCCATTGCTCCAGAGTCCAGTCTTTATGCTCCCTAGCAAATTGAAGCCTTTTTTTCCGGTTAGCCTCACTGATTTGTGGTTTTCTTAAGTTGAGTTCCCTTTGCATTGTGTGTGTGGAAATGTTCTTACTTTCTCGATTAAACATAGCCCTTAGCTCTACTGTTGAACTAACAGTTTTTCCAGTTTTGGACCATTCTTAAGCCAATTTTAGTAGTTTCTGCAATCTCCTTAGATGTTCTCTCTGCTTGATGCATGCCAATGATTTGACTCTTCTCAAAAAGACTAACATCTTTTCCACGACCACGGGATGTGTCTTTCAACATGGTTGTTTAAAAAATGAGAAGCTACTCATTGCATCAGTTGGGGTTAAATAACTTGTTGCCAGCTGAAAGATAATCGCCCATGCAGTAAATATCCAATAGGAGGCTTCTACCTATTTGCTTAGTTAAATCCAGGTGGCGACTTTTTTTTTGGCCAGGCAGTGTATCTACTGTATAGACTGGCTTAACATTTGGTACAAATATTCAATGTCCTCAGGGGATGACGCCTCCTGATTTTGTTGATCTCCTGTTCACATTTAGGATTTAGAAGCAACAGCTATTAATGGATTTTCATTAAAATTAGTATAAACATGAATGTTACTTTTTAAGCAACATCATCAGATTCTAATTTAAATTTCCCCATACTTTGGTTTATCACTACATACCTGCAAAATAAATGGTGTTAAGATCCACCTCCGCTGTACTTTATGTGTGATGCTAATTAGCAAACGTTATCATGTGAAAATGCTAAACCAAGATAGTTAACATAATGCACATGATATCTTTGTACATTCAGTTGTGAGGCTGTTTGCATGCTGTTGTTAGCATTTATATCAAAGTGCTGCTGTGCTGAAGTACAGCTCCACAGAATTTCCGTTGACTCTGCTGCTCTGCTTAAAAAATACAGATACAAAAAAAGAACAATCATCAAAAATGCTGCTGAAAAAACGTTTTTTTGTTTTCATTTTACCCCCTAAATACTAAATATATATTTCAAATGAAAATGGAAAAAAATGCTCAAAGTTGTTACTTTGCTATCACACTGATTTTGGACAGTAAATAGCGGTATGTCCAAACAGAGATAATGTCACTTTGTCATTTTGAATTAATAATGTTACTTGCAGAGTTTGTCGATTTACATTTAATGAGTTTTTGTTTGAGATATGGTAATTGAATTTTTGTTTTTGGTCATTACATTTAATTTCATTTCATTCAGTGGTTTATTAGTATATCAGGCAGCTCCAGCATCGGTCACTAGATGACACCAGCTCAACATTTTTTATTTTGTTCGAATTAAAACTCGGCTTTGCTAATTTGTAAAACTCTATAAAATGAATTTCTGTGTGGATTTTTCCTTTAACGCATTTCAGAGACATTTTCTGTTTGCCTCAGCGTCTGCTCAGCAAAGAGCTGTCCACGGTCCTGAACATAAGCTGTGCATGGATCTCTGGTCATGTATGGGGAGGTGGCTTTGTAGTCACTCACTAACCTGCTTAACCTACTTTCTACTTGCCGGTCTTTCATCTGTCCACAGAGAGGAGAGTGCTGTAGGATATATATAGCATACTTAACAACAGACACTGTGTCCATCCAAGCTTTCCGAACAACACAAATAGCTCCGTGCTTTGTTGTAATTGTTGTGTCCTAACCATTAATGCATCACTGATCATTTCACTAATGAAATCTAGCCTCACTCCGAACATGAACTCCCCATGTTTGGTCCATTAACCCAACTGGTAGAAAACATGTTGGGATGCGCTTGAACCTTTATTGAGATGAATATGACCAAAATGATGACATTTTAAGATCTTAATTGTCCAATTATGTAGACAGCTGTTGTGCTGCATTGCAATGCCAGTTCAATTGCAGTTTCCTAGCAACCAGAGAGGTACAATGCAATGATTTTCTGTTAAGTGGCATCATTTCCTCTCAGTGAGACTAGACTCGATATTCACATAACAAATCTAAATCTGCAGCGTGTGCACCCCTGTTCACCTTTAGGTTTTTAGGTCGCTATGCTGCTTTAAATATTGTAATGCAGCAGAAACAAATGTATGTCTGTGTGTGTGTGTGTATGTGTGTGTGCTTTGTGATAGGGTACCTGCCTATGTAGACATCCATATGGGTCACGCGTACATGTGTTTACCCTTGAGGTGTGGTAGAGTCTTTGAAAAAACTGCGCTGCTGCTAACAAATTCCTTTCACTTGATTAATTTTCATCCAAAATGCACCGTCCTGAGCTAATCATTGTACATGCATTCTTTTCAATTAATTCATTATCAAGGGATGTCGAGAGAGGGGGAAGGTTGGGGGAGGGGAAAGGAGAGTCAGGGGGGGGAAACAGAAAATCCAATCCTGCTGGTCTGAAGTCTCGGAGCAATGGAGCATTAGTCTCATCCTGATGTAATTGGAATGACACCAAGAGTAAAGCCGGCTGATTTAGCGACAGCCTCTAGGCTTGATTTAATGCCCTCTACCAAAACTATACATCCATCTTTTTATCTTTCTTTCCTTCCCTCTCCCAGGCCCTCCGTTCTCCTTCGTATTCCTCCCCCACCCTGCTTCGCGCTCCAGCCATTCACCAGCCTCTGCCATGTATCTCCATCTGTACTCGATTAACAGAACAGTGGCTGCATTTTATAATATTTAAAGCCAGACGGTTATAAACTCCCAACTGAGCTGGTATTTTTCAGCATTTTACTCACTCCTTATGACATTTACACACTTGAATGGGTGTGTTTTACTCTCACAGAGGTTAGGTTTTAATACTGAATAAATATCTCCAGAGAAAAGTGCAAATAAAGGGCAGACTGAGCAGGTGTGTCCAGGCTAGGGTGCTGCGTCCCCGGGGTTTGCTGCTGCTCTGTCCCCTGACAGATGGACGGCCAGGGCAATCCTATTACCCCCATGTGTTTAGCTGCTCTTAATGCCATGGTGGGTTGCATGGCTAATGGAAGACAATGAATGTTTTGAAAGAGAATCTCCTGCTACTGAATGATGATCATTCCTGTATGGAGGAGATCTAAAACTAGTGAAATTACAATAATGACAACTTCAGCTACAGTTCTCTGATTAAAGTTTGTCTGGACTGATGGATGTTCAAATTAGTTCAGCCAGTAAAGAAGAAGAAAGTGAGCTGTGCTGATAATATCAATATACATCATGCCTAAATGAGACATTTAGTGACTATACAATACACCTGAAAATATCAGGAGTGCAAGAATGGATCATAAGACTCTCACCCGTCTGTCCCTGACACCACTGTTCATAATGCTTTTAGAGCCTCTGTAGGGTTGGGCTCTAGACTGTCTGTGCCCTGACATAATATAAAATTGTCTGTGGTCAGCTTGACCATAGACAATTTCTTTTATGATGCAGTAACTTATATTTAACTTTTATCCAGCCCTGTGAGTGGCAGTGTTGGTTGATTGGTACATCACTCTGGTCCAGACTGAGGCATCACTGATATGGGGTGGATTGCCTTGTTTTCAGGCTATGACCACATATCTGCAAAACTTATCATATTCAACCTCAAATTATTATTATGGCTGGATATAGGTATTTTTTACATCAATGTGTTGATGTACCTTTATTTGTCAGGCACTTGGTTGAGACAAAAACATAACCAGATGTTCCCGTAAAGAGCACAAACAGTACAGAAATGTTACTTTATCATAGATATATATATCGTAGATATGGATTATAAGGTCAGAGATACTGTATTATATTAACGCCCCTCTCAACTTCTACCTGCAGGCCCTGTGAAACTTGCTGCAGAAGACATGAAGCTATGTGTTTGTGGTCCATTTTGGTCTGGAAAAATATGGAAATCAAACCTTTAAACAAAAGCATTCATAGATTTTATTTTTTCATAATGTCTAGAAACAATTTCTCTACTTTCAAGCAGACACTAAAGCCTTCTCCTTGTAACTGACGCTCCCATTTCATTTTTCATTTATCTCCCCATCAAACCACACCAACTGTCAACTGTAAAGCTTATTTGAATATCTAGAAAAGTGCTCTATGAAATGAGCATATTGTCATTATTATTTATTATAAATGGCTGCACTGACACACTGTATTATTTTGTTGTTTTATCTTAAGTTGAAACAGGTGTTTTGGGGCAATGTTAGTGGAACATCTTCTGTGCAGTGATATTTAATAGAATTTCATGGACTGATTTGCCCAAATCTTTTATTTCATTTATCCTCAGGATATTACAGATATGCTTTTCTAACTGATTTGAAGGAAACAGCTCACAATTGAATCACCATCTACCAGTTAATACAATTTATAACTCAATGATAGGTTTTCCACTTTTAGTTGTTCCATCATTTATACTTTATAAATCTCCAAATATGATTAACAATATAGGTCTTAAATGGATTTTGTATTGATTTATCTTAATCTCATATTTGTTTAATAAACCAGATGAAAGTAATCAATACCTTATCCTATTTAAACCAGACATTATACTGTGGTCAATATATCATTGACTGCAATCTTGAGATTTGAGGGAACTGCAGTGAAGGTGGAGTATAATTATGCTGTGCAGCTGCTGTGAAGTCAAATAGCTATAGTCATGCGTACATGTGTGTTCACGTATGGTGCTTGGTATGCAGACAGCATCTTTGCTGCCTGTAGCCCTATACTGGCCTCCCTAGGTCAAACAATTACCACACATCAAGGAAAGCAATTGGGCATGACTAAAATATCATTGCCATGTGATTGTGTCCCTATGTTTGGGCCGCTACAGCCTAATTTAACCCACTTTGTCCATACGATCGAGGAGAATTGAGGACACGCTCTCCAATTCTGGTAGGCCCCCCGAGCATTTCCTGCAAGTCTGACAAGCGGCAGCTGGGTTGTAGACGCGCTGTCACTGGCCTCTTACCCAGCGGAGTGGGATATGGTGTGTAATGAGCGAGAGAAGTGAGGTAGCAGAGGAGAACAAGTAGCTGGAGGTAGAGGAGGGGAGTGTTAAATGAGCCAGAGGGTGCAGAAACTTGAGGCTTTTTGAGTAAAGGCTCTGAAAATGTGTGAGAGCGTATATCGACCGGGGATCACTTGTTAAGTAACGTGATTGCATCAATTTAAGAGCCAAACTGGTTTCCAGTCAGGGTTGTTTCTCCAAGATGCTTTCCAGGGGGGCCAGGAGCCTGCTCGTGGACACATTTTGACTTAGCAGGAGAGTGTGTGTGTGGGGGGGGGACTGGCATATATGCACAGGGAATAGGACAGAGGCAGGGAGAGAGATGGTGGATGTTATTAGCGAGGCAGCATTGATCCTGGGCTCTCACTCTGAGCAGCTTTCTTCACTTATTCCTTCATTATACAGTCAAATATCCCTGTGCCTTCAACTGCCACCCATGCCCTTTATCTATCTGCCCCCCCACCAAATAAAATCTGACAAACCCAAACCTCTCATCCAAGCAGCTTCACTCTACTAAATCCATTGTTTCGCCGATTCCATTTCAATTTCATCCGGTCTTTGCTGCTCAGCTGTAACTTAGCCAGAGTCTTTGTGTAAGAGGAACTCTGTGTGTTTCTTTTGTCCTCGTAGACCCTGTTTAAATATTGATAGAGATTGGAAGCACCGCTGACTACTCAGTCAGATCTGAGAGGGTCAAGGATGGCAGAGTTTCTGTGCAGATTTCATTAAGGGAGCTAAGGATTGTAAATATGGAAGCATGTGAATCACAGGCCCTCGCCGACGCTCCAGCAGCCTTCATTATCCCGCTGCATGGCTAACGCCCTGTAATGTATTCCAATGGTGATGGAGGTTGGAGGGTGATGGGGTGTAAAATAGCATGTGTAGGAAGTCCCTGGGTTTTTTTTTTCTTTTTTGCTATGAGCAGCCTGCAACTCTCACAGCCAGATCCCCATTAGTAGAGGAGCAGAGGATTGGATGTGCAAATGGTCCCATGGATTAGAGAGCTAATGCATTTAGGAGAGGGGGCTCCACAATCTCTTTATTGCTGCTGTGTGCTGTGTGTGTTGAGGCTCGTGCAGGGGAGATACCCAGTCCCTTTGTGGAGCCTGAGAGATTTAGGGTAAAGTGAGTAGATAAGGGCAGGGATGCACTGCAAGTAGAGCCACACTGATGCAACACACACTCACACACACACACACACACACACACACACACACACAGACTCTCATCAAAGATTCCGGTTTGACCAGAAGAAGGCTCGTTATGTGTGGTGTTATTAAACTCAGCATGGAAATGAGATCTTCCAGAAAGAGGCACAGACGGCGGCCCTACTAATCTAATTAATCAGCGTCTGGGATTTTTCATTTTCTTCTGCCCTCTTTTCTGCCCGTCTTTGTTGCTCTCTCCTCTCCAATCGTCTCACTTACTCAAGCAGTCTCTCCCCTCTCATTTTGGTCCCTCTCTGCTCTCAGCTCTGCTCTCTGTTTCACCAAATCTGAACTTCATGCTCTCTCTGTCAAGTGTTTGGACAGGAAATCTGCCATGTCATGCGCTTGCTATATCACATCCTATAAAGGCTCCTGTTGTCTTCTGCTGGTATGAATAGCTGCGCTTATGGAACTCCAGAGGAGAGCATGGGAAGCTCACTGCCCAACCTGCTGTAACGTCCATATAGATGCCTCTGCAGCAGCAGCATGGAGGGATGGTGATGCAGGATCTACCAGGCTTAACAGGCAACCTGCTACCAAGCCATAAGGCAGCTGTCGGCTTTATACGCACGAACCTTGCTGGTGGTCATCGTGCTGTGAGCGGACAGAATTTAAAGTCCTTCTCTGTGGTGGCGGTGGTGGTGCGAGTGAGCGTCACATTTGCAGCTTGTGGTTTTTAAAGAGCCAGGCAGCATGGGAGGGGCCCTGCTCTGCTGAGGCGCAGCAGCAGCAGCAGCAGCAGCACGGTGGGCAACTACAGTACAGCTCTGCGCTATCCAGCACAGTGAGTCAGCTGAGTTCCCGGGATCATCACCGGCGCCGGTGCATGAATGAATGAATGAAAGAGAGAGGAGACTGGATCTGCCGGATCTGCCGGATCTGGATACAGAAAAAAGGCGAAGGTAAAGCAACTGTAGGGATGCGCGGAGCTGAGAGTCTGACACGGAAATACTGAAGTGATCGGAGCAAGCTTGTTGACGCATAATCCCACCCGCCCCGCTGGCACTGGGAGGGGGCAAATCTCGCCTGCCTAAACTCAAATCCTCCAAAAGAGATTTACGGAGTGCGCTGCTGCTGCGGGTTCAGCACCTTCACGAAGACGTGACATTTCTTTTATTTTTGACAAGCTGCTCGCTCCGTGGTCATCATGAGTATATTTTAACATTTTTCTGGGAAGATTTATACACCTCGATGAGTTATCTGAAGCAGAGGACCTAATGCGCTCATAATTAGGGTATTAAACCCCCTGTTGGAATCGGCACTGTCATTGCGTCGCGGACGGGTGGTCGGTTTGGTTGGATGCGTCTTGAGGTGTGGACAGGACCTGCCCATACATTATCATCATCATCATCATCACAGCCAACAACGCCATCAGCATCCCAGGTATTTGATCGTGATTGTGTTGATTACACCGGAGATCTGGAGCCATGACAGGCCCCCCGCTGGTCCCACAGCCCGCCTGCTGACGGTACCGGGCATGATGGGAGCAAGTCTGCCGCTTTCAGGATCCCGAACCAGCCGATTTATCAATGGAGGAAGAGAGTGACACCCGGAAAATCAACAACAGCTTCCTTCGCGACCACAACTATGCAACCGAAGGTATTTAAACAGAAGATGAGGGGAAAGACTCATTTTAAGCTTTTTTACCGGCGCAGCAAAATAACCTGAGGCTGTAGCAGGAAGGTTGCTATCAGCCAAAATGAGTCACTGCATAGGAATATTAAAGGAAAGTATTGAGCAATTATCACATGAAATACCATTTAGTTTAAATGACCCGAGTGATAAAAATAAATCTTTTCATTTGGGGCTTCAACGTGATGCTTTATGAAGTGCACTGGGGTCATTTAAATCACATGTAATCACCACAGATGCATTAAAGGGGTGTTAGAAGAATATTCTGGTCATTTGTCGTTAACATGGAGCCTGTAGGTTTGCCTGCGGTGTCAATAGATGGAGATGGTGAGGTGGCTTCCCATCATACCTGCTATTTTAGGATCCTGACCGAGGGAGAATCAGGGCTTTAATCTGTATGGACTATTTGGACAGCAGAGGAATAAAGCCTCCTCTACATCTGCTCCGGTGTGTGGAGTCTATAGTGAACATGTGATGTACTTCAAAAATTATGAATTCTTGATGAGAATAGATGTATTTTCCTCATTCTGTGTTTACTTGTTGGGATAATTACAAAGACGCAGAGGAGATGCCCTATTTTTAACAGGCAGCACATGTGGAAATATGTCACTCTGTTACACACACACTTGCACACACAGTTGTTGTTTTGGTTTTGTTTTTTTTTTACTGTACGTGCTCATAACTGAACAATAGCTGATTTCTGCAGCCCCAGCACTATAAATGCAGCTCCTCCCGCACATGTGTGTGTTTCCTCCTCATTGACCACACAACAGCCTCTTGATTATCAGCCTGTTAACGGTTTGATGCTTAATAGTTCCCTTATGTTCCACCAATCAGCTGCACCTGTCCTCTGCAAGCTGCTTAGGCCACTGATCAACATGAAACATTGATTTACAGGTAAAACACTATCATTAATCTCATTACCACCTCGGTCCCCATTTAGTGATTATGCACATCGGTTAACTGCTGATATCAGTAAGATAATAAAAGCAGTGGGGACTGAGGGCTTTTCATTGCAGAAAACAACAAATTTGTTTTATACAGACTAAACACAATGAAATGCAAGGATGCACAATGGAGTGCTTCTAAATGTGAAGTAACAAATCAATACTTTTTCCTCTCTTTTAGAACAAATAATTGATTGTTGTGTATTGTGCAAACATTTGGACTGAATACAGTGTACAGTGTTATTTGCAGTGTAGCCAGTTTTTAATAATAGTCAGCAGCCTGTAATTCTTTCACACCAGACATATTTCACCACCCACTTACCACAAGGTTGGAAAACAGAAAATATGATCCGAAAGAAATATTTAAATTTGAAATATGATGGAGAATCCCATTAATTGAATGAGCAAATGGCACGTCTCTACCAGTTATCTACAGAGCTGAATAGACTAGATTAATAGACCAGGGATATCATGGACACACAGGGGTTGTTAGGGGGTATGTGTGGCTGCTGGGTGGGTCAGGGCCACCCCTAGCTTTCTTCCAGCTGCTATCAGCTCAGGTTCCCGATGCCACCGCAGGTTGGAAGAGTGACAAAGTCAAGGCTCATTGTCACAGTTTCTCCAGCTGCTTGCTTTAATGTGTTTTTTCCCCATTTAAATGTGAGAGAGCATCATAATGTGCTCAGCTCCTGCACTTACAGATGATTCCCTGTCATTGCTAAACACACAGTCGCTGGTTCAGAGCAGGAGGAAGTGAAGTGGGGGTGGGAGTGGGTGTGATGGATATCTTTGTTTGATGTGTGCGCTGAGATGAAAAGCAGTAGGGGAGCTTCCTCTTCCAGCTTCTTTCTGCTTCACTCTTTCACTCCATCTCATTCATTTGTTCAGGAGAGAAAGTGGATGGAAGAGTTACACAGGGTGTAAAATGTGTCTCCTGAAAGCAAAAGACTGTCTGGTCTGTGGCCCATCTGCGCTTCTCAGACAAGAAGCGTCTACTTTTGTTATTTTTTATTGCTATAATTTATGACTGATCGTCACACCTCATATATCATGAATGAGTGTGTGTGTGTGTGTGTGTGTGTGTGTTAGTGTGTGTGTGTGTGCCCATTCACTGTCTCTTTTCTTGTCTCCTAAGTGGTATGAAGTCCATCTGCAGCCAAAGATCATACGGGCCGTTGTCTGGGTCCATTGCCCGTCCTCATAAATTCACATGCACATGTTCCATCCAGTTCAGACCACACACACACAAACACACACACACACACACAGAGTCACACATATTGTACACACAGGTCCCTGGTAGGGATTTCCCTCAGGCCATGCTTGCCCAAAGCACCAGGACACTTTAATGATGTCACATTTTAATGATGTCACTCAGACTGACCTTTGGCTTGCACCAATCCCATGCCTCAGTGGGTCTGTGGGCGGTTACATTGACTTGGTGTGTTCATGTACACTCTGTGAGTAAAAACTGTGCTGGTCACCTGTATTCAGGGATGAAACTTTAGGGTCCTCACAACCTGAAGGGGAAGTTTCCAGAGACATCTCTTGCCTCCTGTCTTCTTGATAAAGGAAAATCACATTACAGTCTGATTTGTATTCACCAGCCGCCTGCAGATGACACATCGCTAATGGTGACAGGATGGATGGCTTGTGGCTCACTGCTGGTGTGTGTGTGTCACTGTGTGTTGAGTCAATGGACTGTTACGCTCCAACAACATGGGTCTCAGTTAATTTTCACAATCTGCACCTTGAATGTTTCTATAATGGATGAAATTGCCAAATAGCAGAACACCACTTGGCTGTGTGAGAATGTAAATAGCCTCCTCGCTGTGAGGCAGGACCTCACCTAATGTCTGCTTTGGTATTGATTTCTGGTCCTTTACAATTTAGCCACCGGAACAATGACCTAAAGATCTATTGGTAGGACATGTAATCCCTTCCTCTGTCTCTCCCCTACCCCCCCTCTCTCTCTCATTTTCTCTTTCTTTTGCTTTTGCTGCTTATATCGCTCGTCTGATGCGAGTACAAGCTTGTGTGTGATGTGACCCCTCTAGACCCGCTGAATACTGATGCAGACCCGTAACAGAGAGCTCACAGCCTTTATTGCAGCTGCTGATGAGAGCCGAGCTGCGGCTGGCTGCCTGTGCCAAGGCAAACGGCCTGGGGCCACACTTTAGGACCGCGGCATAAAAAGACTTAGCCCACCATACCCCCAGGTCCCATCCATTATTCACCACGAAACACTCAAAAAAATGCAGAACCCCGCCTCAGCACATAACGCAAGAAAGATAATGTCTGTGTGTGTGTATGGGGGTGGTGTGGGGGTGGCGGGTGCTTAATGGCAAGCTGTGAAGTTGGGGCGAGTCACACTCCTTATTCAGCAGCTGCTTTCATCCCCTGATTAGCTTCTTATTAAGTCTGCAGCTCCATGAAATTTTAATGAGAATTTATTAAAGAATACCCGTGGTGTTGCTACTGTAGCATGATTATAAAAAACATCCCATTTCTCCTCTGACTTCCTGGTCAGTAGATTTAAGGTGCTGCTATGATTGATGCACTTTATATGAGTCACAGGGTGCACTGCTAGCCTGCAGGCTAAGCAGAGTTTGACCTTTCAGGACTTTATAATGGGAAACATTTGTAAGTTTTGATAGCTAATTCCTGTGTCCTGTCCAGGAAGCAGCGTCACTTGGAATCTTTCATGTTTCGGTGATAAGGTCACTGTAGATACAGGATTTTGGTCTGTACAGCAGCCATCTCGTCTTTGATTCACTCCAGCCTTGAAAACAGGAAGATGAAAGGGATTGCACCAAAGCACCCACAGACAGACTGATAGAGAGGGAGAGACATCTCTTGTTTTGGTGGTGGATTATAATTCCATGCATCCCCCACTCCCCCCACCCCCTTCCTACATCTTCAATTTCTAAGAGAATACCAAATAACAAGCATTTGAAATGATGCCTCTCGGTATTCATCTTAGTGCTACGCAGAATCGATAGCTGATTTCACTGCTTTTCACCTTCTTCTTCTTCTTCTTTGACTTTCGTCCTGGCCCATGTTGTGTCTGTAGTCAGATGTGTGCCACGGTGATGTGTTAATGAAGTGTGAGAAGTGAAGCAGTAACATGTCTCGCCCATTTCACCCTCAACTCCCAGGAGTGTGGGGATACAGAGAAGCAAGTGCACGCATACACATACATGCACAAAAGGGAATGAGTATACACACACACACACACAGGCACGTTTGGACGAAACACACATACACACATTCTGTCTCATTCTCAAGGGGCTGATCCTGGAGAAACCAGGTTAATTAGCTTGTTCACTCCAGATCTTACAAAGAGTCATGCTCTTCAGATGAAGAGAGCTGCATTGTGCTCCATCGCTTTGTGTGCAGCTAATAAAGCTAATAAACCCTTAATCATACGGCTGGGAACCAGACCAGTAGGTAGCAGGGTTTATTCAAAAATTTTGATTGATCTCCGTTGTTGCTGGTGTGAAACGAAGCAGTTATCAGCTGCTTATTCAGTGCTGAGATGGTGGACTGAAAGGGGCTCGGCCTTAATGTTCAGATTTTGTGATGCAAGCACATGTGTGCCCATGTCCCTGGAGAACATGAAGTGACGATTGGTACATATTGTTGATTATCATGAGAGGAATGAGGGCGGCGAGCGAAAGAGAGAACGGACCTGAATTATCCCCCAGCCTGATCCTTTGACGCAGGCAGCTCAGCACAAGTGCCGTAATCCTCTCCTCTCCACGTCTAACGCTAACAAAGCATTTACACGACACCATGTTGCTCACATCCCTCCCTCTACCTGGAATTACTGCGCACCACTTACGCAACTAGCTTTTCCATGGAGTCACACCATTTTGGGCCGGTCTGTCTTACACAACCTTCCAGTGCAACAGGATCAAGTCTCTGTTTGTTTTCGTTTGTCTTTTTCACCCCTGACAGGATTATGTGTTGTCTAGAGGTTAGCTAGGGTGCTCCTATTTTGGTATTTGCCTGTGTCTGTGCCGACAAGACTCACTGTACAATCTTTTATTGACCTACTTAGAACAACAAACCTCCCTCCCTGACGTCCCCCACCCTTCATTTCTTTTACTGGCCCTCTCTGTTATGCGTGATAGATGTTGCAGGCTCGGGCGTCTATAAATACATTCAATATCCTCTCTCCCCACCCTGAGCTGGCTCCTCATGCCCGGCTTTCATTCCAAAATCAATGCATATCTGTGTTTCCATCCAATTGGTTTGAGTCCTGATTCTATATTGCATGCTGAAGGGCGCTTACTGAGGTTCTGATTGGTGGATAGAAACAGATAACAGCTGTGCCATGCCTGTTTTATATCAGTGGTACGTAGAGAGTTACACACACGCCTCACAGCAGCAGGCCAACAGGCTTGTCTGTGTTATTACTGTTGATGGATGTGTGTTATCTTGAGCATCCCTCTGATGCATCAAGAAGCGCTGACCTGACTGTGTCAGACCTGGCTGGCCACAGGATTTATGGGCTTCATCTGGTTATGGTCTGCTGATGAAGCTGTGTGTGTGTGTGTGTGTGTGTGTGTGTGCAGGAGAGAGACAGGGAGAGATTGTGTAAGTACACATTTGATCAGGCGAATCACCAGGCTGCTGCTAATTCCAGTCCACCTTGAACCCGCTGATGCTCACGTAATAAAAATCTGATCTGGTGGAAGTGGAAATTGCCACAGGGACACCGCCCACCTGCGACTGTGCTGCTAATCAACTTGCTCCCTATAATGAAATTTTATCTAAGAAAACAGCACAATTCCACCAGTGGCTGAGCTTGAATAGGTCGTCTGGTTTGAATGCATTTGCATGAGGAAAAACTCATTTAGGGAAGCATTCCATCATGTTACTCAGAGTTTCAGCTTCACTGCCTCTGCTCGAGTCTTCATTCAGCGAGATGATTGAAGGATGTACCAGTGTGTAAACTCGTTAAATGGCATCCATCAATTACTGTTTCTCCTCAGCGACTTAATGTGTTGATGATGAGGGAAAGAGGGAGAAGATAGAGCATGGGGGGAGACAAAAGAGGAGTATGAAGGACAAAAAGAGAGAAAAGCTTTGATTCAAGAAAGCTGACCGCTAAGCCGATTCCATTCGATTCACACCAGTGGCTTTGGCCTGATGGTGTTGGGGAAGACACCACAGTGTGTGTGTTTGTGTGAGTGTGCAGGGGGGGGGGGGGGGGGGTGCACTACACATCTCCATGAATGCATGAAGCCAATCCACACAGATACAGAAGGAGAGATAAGTGCAGAATGAGAGATGTGCGCTTGCGACACAACAATGTGTTGTGTCAGTGGGGTACTCCCAGGCTGTAATTAGGTCAGAGTGCGTCTTCTGTGTGAAACATTATTAGTTTCTAGGTTCAGATACGATTAGGATCGGCCCCCCATCCTCACGTCATTATCAACACATGGCCATAAGAATCCCTCTAGCCTCATCGCTGAATGTGGCTTTCTCTTCAACAATTAAATGAAACAAGAGGAGCACACAAAGACACACTCACACACACACACACACACACACACACTCATACATACATTGGAAGGCCCGGTGCTTAGTCATTTCCACCATGCACAGCAGCTTTATGTGCAGAGATGAGCTTGTCTACAGGGACTCTATTGTCTGAAGTTGTGTGCTGCATTGAACTGCAAACACTCCCCCAGATGCGGTAGCAGGTTTTCACTCTATTGCAGCACTCTCTCTGTCTGCTGAATTACAGCTAGCATCAGCAACTAAGTCTGAGAGCTATTGGCACACACACACGCACACACACACACACACACACACACATATACACCCCTCCGACTGCCGCTAGAGATGGAAACGGTCTCCATAGCAACATTCCCCTCTCCTGCTCAGCGCTCCGCCAGTAGCAGGTCCACAGAGGGCGTGGGGGGTACAAAACAACAAGCTCTCTCTCTTTCTCTCTCTCTCTGTCTAAAATTATTGTCCCTGTTAAACAGAGGGCTAGCCTCTGCTGTGGTGTGTGTGTGTGTGTGCTTGCATGTGTGTATGAGACAGACATTATGCTATGTCTTTTTACCCTGGGGCTGTATAATAATTACAGTCACCATTAGCCTCTCCTAAATCCAGGCAGATGTATGTCTTTGAGGAGGAGAGGAAAAGCTACCTTAAGGGTAGGTGTCTGTTATTTACTTTTGCTGAAACTGTAGCTATGCAGAGATACTGAGAAATGTTAGTGTTGGAGTGTAAATGGAGCAATTCTGTCTTACTTCTGTTATACTTTTGCTATTCGTATTGATGCGCTGCATTGGTTGGAAGTTAAAAAGTATTCCACACACGCACAGATATGTATCAGCTGCAAAACAGGGCATGGTTTATAGGCTTGTGTTTTTTTAATGAAGGAGTAGGAGAGTCACTGAGCTGCATGGGGTCTTGCAGCCAGGAGGAGCGAGGTAAATGGCAGCAGCGGTGTCCTCTAAAAAGCTGGAGTGCAATTAGATGACACAGATTGGCTCACTTCAATCAGGCGACGGGCAGAATTGGTTGATATCATGCAGTGACTCATCCAGTGGCTTCTTCTAACCCATATTTCACCAAACTAGGGTAGGCCTATCTGTGTCGGAGAGTCCTCTGTGGGTTTGTCACGAGATTCCCCTTGTCTTCCCCTGACATGTTTTCTAGAAGTCACTCTACCAGAGCTCACTGAATTCTTCCTTTATGTCTGGCTGATACCTTGGCAGCTTTGTGCACATCCACACTGACATTTTCTCCCCCTCTTTGCTCTGCTTCCTGTGATGCAGCTGACATTATCTCAACGGTCGAGTTTAACTCATCGGGGGAGCTGTTGGCCACCGGGGATAAAGGAGGCAGAGTGGTTGTCTTCCAGAGGGAGCAGGAGGTAGGAAATGCCAACAATGCAACACTAATTATGCCTCCCTTCTCCTGAAAGGATTTGACAGCCTTGAAACATTAAAGTTGGATTGTTTGCTTTGAGGTAACTACCAAGCAAATGGTAAATTTTGAAAGGGACTGCTACCTGTAAATTCAGCAGTAAATTTCTTACAACCCCAAAATCCCTTTGACTACAAAGAAGCTTTAATGATGATGATAAACAAAGGGTATGTTGGAGATAAATGTTGATTCCATGTAAATGTGCCGTACACTAAAGCTGCAATAGAGAGTTAGAATTGAAATGTTGGCGCACAATGCAGAAACAGTACTCGGAGTCAACAGCCATGCCAGCAGCTTTGTCCTTTGCACTAAATGCTAACATCAGCATGCTAATATGCTCACAGTGACAATGCCAACATGCCGATGTTTACTGGCTATAATGTTTATCATGTTCACCGTCTTAGTTATTTGCTGATTAAGGCTAGATACAAAGTAAAATTGATGGTTTTGCAGGTGATCCTAAATCAAACAGTGGTATAAAAATTGACCTTATTACGATGCAAGATAAAAAGTTTTATTAAAATAGTTTGGATTCAAGAATACTTTTTGAGATATTTTAGTCCAGAATAACCATTTGTCTGTCTATCTTGTACTTTGAGGCTATTTCACTGTACTTTTACACCAGCAATGATTTATTCTCAAATGTTGTACATCTTTGTAACAGTTTTTTATGAACCAATGTGAGCAAGCAGTTTCAGTCTCTCTCTTTGTTTCCCTACTTCTCTTGCAGAGTAAGAGCCAGCCCCAGCGCAGAGGGGAGTACAATGTTTACAGCACATTTCAGAGCCACGAGCCAGAGTTTGACTATCTGAAGAGTTTGGAGATTGAGGAGAAGATCAACAAGATCAAATGGCTTCCTCAGCAGAATGCCGCCTACTTCCTGCTATCCACCAACGGTCAGTCAGTTAGCTTAGGTGATCCGATTACTGTAGGAGCCACTTGAGCGGCAAAATGGCCAAAGAGACCATTCATTTATCACGAGAGTGTGCTTGAAAGTGGGCAATGTGTTGTTGTTACTCAATAACAGAGTCAGCCCAAGGCATGATTCATTCCTCACTTTGCAGAATGATAGATATGCAGCTGATGTAACAGGAGATGTTGTTAATATTACATGAAAATGTCTTTTTGACTATTTGTGTGAGCGCATTGGTGTTTCGCTCGGCTGAGCAAGTGCCACCAGCAGACACGTTTCAGATTGAGAAGTTCATGCATGGCTGCCGCAGCAGGGACACACATACACACATATCAAAGCATGTGCCACCACACAACATACATGCACACTACCTCAGATAGACACACACACATCAGCAGCGAGACGTCTTGCAGATTGCGGGCTTCATGCATGGCTGCTACAGAAGTGCTAGCGGTGGCTGGAGCAGATGGCGGAGGGTCCTGTGGCGATGGCCTCGCCGCTCTGACACCAATATTCACAGCGGAAATTAAAAGAAAAAAAAAAAAACCAACAACCTGACTACTGCCGCCGTCCCCCTTCACCAGACCGAGAAGATGAGATGTAACTGGTGTTTGTGTGATGCAGAATTGAAAAGCGCCCAGATGGCTTTTTCAGGGTGAGCGTATACTGCGGCAGGGAAATGTAGTGAACTTGTAGATTGATATCAGTGACATCAGAACATTCACAGGAGCCGCCATTCATCATTCTCGCTGGCTCCTGCCCAGCTACATGCCAGATTGGCTGCCCAACCCCCCGCATCCATCTTGTATCTGAGATTCACTGTAGTGAGCCATGATCTAACTGTATTTCATGTTTGGTGTGTGTCTTTGCGTCTGTGTGTTTGTGTGATGTATCCATCCCAGACAAGACAGTGAAGCTGTGGAAAATTAGCGAGAGAGACAAGCGTCCAGAGGGCTACAACCTGAAGGATGAGGATGGACGGATCAGAAACCCGTCGACCATCACCTCGCTACGGGTAAGGGGTCACACAAATCACCAACTAAAATGTAACATGGAGTCAGGTAAACGGCTGAGCATCTTCCCTTCATTGCTCCAATTTAAAGAACATTTCTGAAAATGTCAGATTAATCTTGGAAACGAATACAAAACTTTTCAAGTTACAGACTCAGAAGCCTTTTAGCCCATTAGAGATGGAGAGAGAGAGAGAAAATGGAAGATTATAGGACTATAATAATAATATTTTAATTGACTATAAATGTGAAATATGACAACTTACTGTAATTATTTCCATAAATATTTAACACAGGTGGATGATTTTAAATCCCCAAAGTGCCACATCAACTATGGCTCTGTAAAAGTGATCATGGTCTCAGTGCTAATATTTAATTCCAGCACTCCACTGGCATTTATATTTTACACATTTAATACATTGCTTTCATGTGTTTTATGATATTATCTTTCTTTTGTCTAAGTGATGTTTCCAGAGCATATTTCCATTGAAATCTGTATTTGAGGGTTTAAAATATGAAAAATAAGCTTGTTTGCTTTGCTGCCAAGATATTGATATAACTCTCATGTTTTTATGTTAAGTATGATAAATATGAAGTGCGAGCCATCAGTTAGCTTAGCTTAATGTTATGACTGGAAATGAGGAAACAGCTAGCCTTGCCCCACCAAAGGTAATAACACCTGCCTACCAATAAAGAAATCATAGTGTGATATCTAGTGAGCTTCATACATGCTGGTGGGTTATTTTGTTACACTTTAGACAGAGCTAGCTATTTCCCTTGTTTCCAGTCTTTATACAAAGCTAAGCTAAGCTAAGCTAAAAAAAAACCTGCTGCCTAGTTTTTTGTTGACAAACATAAGAGCAGTATCGGCTCTCTGCAAAAAAGTGAATAAGTGTGTTTCCTCAAATCTGCAATGCAGAGGGCCAAAGGAGCCAAAGAATTGAATGACTTTGTAGAGAGTCATCTTCACAATAGACTTTTTCACAGCACACATTTTGACATCAGACCTCCAGCAGCTAGATGAAATTTCAGCCATCACTGATTTCACTGTTATCACCTGTGTTTTTCCCACTTTTCTGTGTCCTCATTTGCACATCAAGTAGTCTGAAGTCTGAATAAGTACAGCTCAGTTAAGCTGATTAAATCAAAATTTAGCATTCAGCCAGTATGCTATGATAGCCTTTAATCCTCGATAAACGCCTTAGCAGCACATACTGTGCGTCTGTTCTCTATCTGTCAAAGTTGATACAGTTTCAACACCTGCTGAATACCGGCTCACTTTCAGTGTTGATAAAAGTCACTCTGACACACAATCGTTGGATAATTTTGAACATACGCTGGCAGAAGAAAGAGGGGATGAGTGATCGATATGAGCACTGAGGTGAAGACCATGAAGGGATCACCCCTCTCTCTCTCTCTCTCTCTCTCTCTCTCTCTCTCTCTCTCTCTCTCTCATTCTTATCACTCCAATACCTCTTTAATTTTCACACAAAGCAGCAAAGCACACAGGCACGTAGGACAGTGTGTGTGTGTGTGTGTGTGTGTGTGTGTGTGTCTGCCATAGTAGATTAGTGCTGTGTTCAGCGTGTCTGTCCCTCTTTGTCTGGCTGGCCGGGGGATCATAGCAACCTGGAGGACAGGCCGGGACTGTGGCAATCCTGTTTAGAGGCTGTGAAATCTGCGCATGGGGAAAAAGGGGAGGAAAAGGAAGAGCTTCTACAATAACTCCAAAATATAGCCAAAACGAAAAATCAGTCAGGTTAAGCTTTTGATTTTCTGTAAAACAAAAATTATGTCCTTTTTGTATTTTATCAAATCTCAGAGATGAAACTGCTTTAAAAATCTGTGTTGTGAAGACATTTCTAAGAGTCTTTTTTACTTTTTAAAACAGAAATATCTCAATTTCAAATGTGTGTAAAATACTCTTTTACACACTATAAGGAAGTAGGTCTATTAGGTCATTTGGAGCAAGCTGAACCTTGTAACTGTCAGTGTTGGGGGTTATGGGTTAATACGCTCCGTGTCTCTCTGGACAACCAGTAAAAGACATGGAAATGAAGTGACACCCATGGAGATACAGCAGCCTGCTGGGCTGCCATGTCTCTCTGTCAGTGCCAGCAACGGACGAGAGAAAAAGGGAAGAAGCAGTCGATTTGTTCTCCTCTCTCCCTCCCCTCCCTTCTCTCTTTGTCTGGGTTTTATCTGGCCAACGGGGGGCTGCATGCAGACTGGTGCTGGGTGTCTTTGAAGCCCGAGCAGCACTGTGCAACTGTGTGTGTGTGTGTGTGTGTGTAAGAGAGAGAGAGCTCGTCTTAATTCTGCAGAGTTCAGTTATCATTCCTCAGCAGGGCCTAGCAATGCCCTCGGGCCGTCTCTCCTTCCACCTCCTTCGCTTTCCCTCTTTTCACTCTTTCTCTCACACACACAAACAAGAGAACCGGAGTGACTTCTGCAGCGTTTACATGAGATAGAGAGGGAGAGGGAGAGAAAGAGACTGCGAGAGGTGTGATCACCCAGTAGCGGTGCAGCAAACAGATATTCACAGTCTGATTGAAGCAGCTCATCAAACAGCCCCAGAGCCCCTCAGTCGCTGTCACTGTTTCATTAAGATTTGTGGAGTAAATGTCATATGAATCCCTGGAGTCATCTACATGTGGTTCACACACACACACAATCACACACACACACACACACACACACACACACATGCAGATGCAGCATATTCACACAACAAGCAGCCGTGTGCATGCACATTCACATCACAGATGAATATCTAAAAAGGCCTGTAGGAACCCGGCATCAAAGTGCACAAGACTGTGAATCAGTGTTTTTCTTTTCCAGCCTGTTTTCCTGCATTTGTCCTTCTCCCCTTTCTAACTCCCCGGTCTTCACCAATAGGTGCCGGTGCTGCAGCCTATGGACTTGATGGTCGAGGCTACAGCCAGGCGTGTATTCAGCAACGCCCACACCTACCACATCAACTCCATCTCTGTCAACTCTGACCTTCAGACGTTCATCTCCACTGATGACCTCAGGGTGAACCTGTGGAACCTGGAGATCACCGATCGCAGCTTCAGTATCCTCTTAACTGTTGAAATATACAGTAGTGATTTGAGTTTTGGTCTCCACACTGTTAACTGCCCACTAAATGTCCGCAGCAGCTGTCTGAAAGTAGTACTTGTTCCTTAGCGCCTGTCTCTCAGACATTGTGGACATAAAGCCAGCCAACATGGAGGAGCTGACGGAGGTGATCACCTCAGCAGAGTTTCATCCCCAGCAGTGTCACACCTTTGCCTACAGCAGCAGCAAGGGCTCAATACGCCTGTGTGATATGAGACAGGCTGCACTGTGCGACAAACACTGCAAATGTGAGTAACAGTTGTACCAGAGTGACTCTTCCATCTAAATGCTACTTTAAAGCCCGATCTCTATTATCCTCCTGCATCAAACTGTCTGTGCCAGCATAAATATTGGCACTGCACTGAATTGAAATACTGAATCCCTTTATTTCATTTATTTTTTTCCCCCAGATTTAGATATTGAGTCTAAAAAAATCATTCTTAATAAACCCACTGTGTGTAATTTTTGTGTAATATTTCCTTTTTATGGCCACTGAAATACCCATAATTCCCTGAAAGCACATTGAGAACATGTCCTCAGTGAAGCAGAGTAAGGATTTCATAAGGATGATTGGCTTTAAACAACGACAGTGCTGCAGGTTCATCAAAATTTGTGAATCCTTGACAACTAGGGAAAACAGAAATCAGTATATAAACTTCCAACATGGAGGCTTATTCACCTTCAGTGTTTCGGGTTCAGCTCCACCTTTGTGTGGCCGTGACGTGCATCCTCCTCCCTCCCCGTGCTCAATATGCCAGGATTGATAACCCATCAATAATTCTCCCTGTGTGTTTCAAACAATGAATGGCCTTTTCTAAAGCTTAACATCGCATGCACACACTTTGGCCGAATGAATAATGAATACATTGACATTTTCGCTGGGAAATCAATGGCTTAAGAGCAATTGCATTAGTCCCTCATGGACACACCTTGTTGTTCAATAATGTCAGTCATTTCCTCAGATATACTGATGTGTCCACTGGACCGTGGTCCAACAGGGCCTGTTGAATTTCTCATATGCATTTACTCAGGGGCCAAATGAGCAGAAGAAACATTTGGGCTCAGGATGAAATTTTAAGTTGTGTTATTCAGAGCCGCCTTCTGACTGTTTGATATCGACATACGTGTCATTACTTGACAGGTGCTTGCACACACACGCACACACACAGAGCTGGCAGGTGCTCTCGTTAGCCTCAGGACAGGTCTGTAAATACTGACCTACTGTCTCACTGCATGAATGCGTATAGCTCAGAGCGATGTATAATGCTCTTCCTCCCACACATACACACATAGCTCCTCCTTCCCTCAGCATCCACACACACACACACAAACAAACTTTGTGAACCTTCTACATAAACAACACAAACACGTAATCATACTACCTGTAAATCTGTGAGGCTGCTGGTATCAATCAGTGCTAGAATGAGGATGGATGGATGGACGGATGGAGGGATAGGGGAGGATTGCCAAAGCACTGAGCCCCAGGACAGGGAGAGTGGGACCAAACAGCCCCCATGCCAACTCCCCAGGGACCCTATTATATAGTGGGAGGGAGGGCAGAGACACAAACGCACACACATGCATATATACATGCACACATTGTGCACACCCACTCATACACAAACACTCACTGACACACACACACACACAAATCCAGCGGGGCTCAAATGGGCCCAACACTTTGACATTGATTTGTTTTTCTTATCCCTTCCTCATCCCCCCATTTTTTCATCTCTCAAGCCGCATCCCTTGTTAGACTCCCCATTGGCACATCACAGAGCTATTCTCCAGGCCTCAGCTGAGGAGGAGGGAGGGCAGGGCAGGGGAGGGGGAGAACGGAGGGGGCACATTTGGAAAGATGGAGAGGAGAGAGAGGGGGGGAAGGAAGGGTGGGAGGAAAAAAGAGGAGGAGGAACAATAACTTGACAGCTAACGATGGAATGCCTGGCTCTTATCCCCAGTGTGCTGGCCTGCACACAGATCAGCAGCTGCCAGAATCAATATGAATCATAACCAATATTTACCCAGCATGCTGACCCACGACTGCCTCCCTAAACACACAGAGAAATAACACTGAAGAGATGCAGCTGCTGCAGCAAAATCCACATCCTGGCATTGTTGTGGCTGTTGTCGTTCACTAATGACGGCCCCCGCCACCCCAAACAAAACCTGCTTTTGTGTTTTCTGAATGATTAAAAGACTTGCAGAAAGAAAAACAATCGCTTTTAAACAGCGACCTCCCACAGTGTAAAATGTGTTTGCTCTGTCAGAAGATGACTGCTTTTTGTGTTTTTCCTCTTTTAGACTTTGAGGAGCCAGAGGATCCCTCCACTCGCTCCTTCTTCTCTGAAATCATCTCATCCATCTCTGACGTGAAGTTCAGCCACAACGGGCGCTACCTGATGACAAGGGACTACCTCACTGTCAAGGTGTGGGACCTACAAATGGAGAACAAACCGCTGGAGACATACCAGGTGAGTTTTTGTCATGCTTTGTTGGGCCTGTCCGACAGTCTGATGGCTCAGAAGATAATTCTCAGCTGCTGAAGTTACCAAATAATGAGATCAAATCAAAACATATTGATTTCAGGCTAATCACTCAACATAATCCTGTTTCACTGTCACCCTGCCAATCTGTAACCATGTCATCTCCAGCGACCACCCCAGGAGGGCTTATTGAACTGACTGTCCGCAAAAAGACAGATAGTGATGGTGCTGATGCAACCTGAAGGGCAAAACCTCCCACTATGTGGTCACCGGGGTCAGATCCAAACTGTCTGATCAGGGGAAGCCATCTTAGGGCAGGTCATGATTGATCAGGCCATCAGCTGGTCTCAAGGGATTCTCTGTCCAATTCCAGCTCTGCCTCCACCTGCTACCTAGCATCTTAGCATAGGTCACCAGGTCTGGAGGGATTACTGAAAGTAGGGCATGTGGGAGCTCAGCTTGTGGTTGTATAGCAATGTCACGAACTTTAGTAGCTGGAAAAGTGAGACAATAATTTACCAACTGATTCAGACATTCACATTTATATTGTTTTCAGGTTCACGACTATTTGCGAGGCAAACTTTGCTCTCTGTACGAGAATGACTGCATCTTTGACAAGTTTGAGTGTGTCTGGAATGGGTCGGACAGGTAAGATTTACTTCTTAACCGTCTTTTCATGCATCTGTCCATGTTATCCCAGTAACCCTTCGCTCTCATCTGCTCCTCTTCAGCGTCATAATGACCGGTTCCTACAACAATTTCTTCCGAATGTTTGACCGTAACACTAAACGTGACGTCACACTGGAAGCATCCAGGGAGAACAGCAAACCTAGAGCCATTCTCAAGCCTCGCAAGGTACATACCAGTGTATAACCCATGTCCTGTTCTAGCTGTGATTACTAACAGGAATGTGACAAATAAAAAAGCACAAATTAAACATGAAACCTTTGCCTATATAGCAGGAAAAAGTTGCTCCATTCAGAGAAAGTTGGATCCATTAATGTTCTATAATTTTGATCTCTTTTGTTATTTTTACATTGTTTCCTTTTGCAACAAACCGTGCAGTTGGACTGGTAAACATGTGCACAGTAACCTGTGCCAAGTGAAGGTTAAAGCTGCACCAATCAATATTTTTATATGAATGTTGGATCGAATGACTTTGTGTAATAAGACACGAGTCATTCAAAGCGGTGAAGCCACAGAAAACACCTGACTTTGCAGCTCCTCTCAGCTCTAGAAGGTGTTTTAGCATCTTTTAGCTCTTTGGTTGCACAGCCTGCAACTTCACTTTTTTGATATTTTTACTCTAAACAACCTCATTACGAGCCAAAACTGACATCTGTTTTTTTTAGGGAAAAAAAAAGCCATTGTGCACTATCTCTGACTCAAATAGCAGGAAGACAGTTTTAGCAGAGAACAGAACAGATCTAAGAGGAGACTGAAAATCAGAAGTAATTGTTGAGTGGCTAAAAATGAAAATGTGAATGCAAATGTCGCTCCTGGATGTGTAAATAGGCAACTGTTTGCCAACACATTTGCCTTATCTACTTTATCAAGTAATGTCATTGTTGGGTTTGTCAGATTATGGTTAAAAAGAAACAAATGGATCTTGCAGTGTTCATTTATACATTTAAAATTCCCCACGCTCTCATATCTCAACGCCTCTTTATCCCGACTATTGTCTTCCAGGTGTGTGTAGGTGGGAAGCGTCGTAAGGATGAGATCAGTGTAGACAGCTTGGACTTCAGCAAAAAGATCCTTCACACTACGTGGCACCCTCACGAGAACATCATTGCTGTAGCGGCCACCAACAACCTCTACATCTTCCAAGACAAGGTCAACTAAAGGGCATTCTGCCCCTGCTGACCCCACACACGAGGGGTTGGAGAGATGGAGCCCTTATCTACATCCTTCTCCTCCTCTCCATATGTCTTGTTGCTGCCAGTCTACAATTTTGCCGCTCTGCTGAGGAAGTGCAGAAATGTGTGTCCAGTGTGAATTTTGGGAAGCAGGGAATTGATACAACCTGGATACAACCTGAGGAAAAAAAGGCTCCTCGTAAACCAAGAATGGACTTTCATTCTTCCGTTTGACTTCTAATTTAATTTATTTAGCCATGCGGACACCTGGAGAAAGTGAATCCTGTGCATTTATGCAACAAGAGGAATTGCTGCATGAGTAACATAATGTAGCAGCCCTCTGGACCCTGAGGAACTGGGTTGGATGTGGGTACACATTGAACACAAAGTAGAGCACACAGACAGAGACTAAGCTTACATGATGGTGGCTCATTGTCATGTAGCAACAGTGCCCCCTCTCTTTCAATCTGCTCATGCCTCAGTGCACGTGATCAGCCCTGCAGCCTTGAACTGAGGAAGAGTTCTGGACAGCGCGACCCGCCGCAGAGCTCCTACAAAAGAGGAAGTGACTGTTAATATCTGACCCCAGAAACTGAGAGTTTTCTCCGCCTGTGACGCAACGTGGTCAGTCTTTCTAGTACCAATTCTGTGTCTCCCTGGTGAGACTGCTGTAGTCTGTAATGTGAATGAAGCCCTTCCAGGCTGTGTCAATGGTTTTATTTAATGCTGTTGTTTTATTGAGTCCTTCGGTCAATGAGTCTGTTTAGAAGCTGTGGTGCCTTCTTTTGGTATGTGGGGGTTTGATGTAGTGGGAGTGGGAGGGTGGGAGGGGAATGAGTACAAGGCAGGAGTGTGAATGTTTCAGATGAAATGTTAACCTAGGAATTTTTCTTTTGTTTTTTTTTTTCTCTTTCGCTCTAAACAAAAACAAAAAAAGCTCCACTGAGGTCCCAAGTGGAAAAAGTGCTTGAAGCAGTGTAGTCAAAATTACATTATAGCACCGGCTACATGCTTGTGAGTTCAGGGGAGGACGCTGTGATATGTACAGAGTATCTGTTACAGTCAGTCTGATGTCATCAGTTTGCAAGAGACACGACAAAGCCACATTTGTTTTGCAAATTTTCCTGTTGGAGAAATGAATCTCACAACATTTTTACCTTATTCGCACAGTTCCGAAAATGATCTGGAGATGGTAGAAGCGTAAACTTTTCATGTTGAATTACTGAACTTAAACATGGCATAATATAATGCTAGCACAGCTCTTTTTGCATGCGTTGGATCTGATTCTGATGAAACTGACAGCTTGCACATAGACATTTGAACATCTACAGATCATCTGAGGCACTGTGCAAGTAAATCACTTGGCTTTCTGCATTAGTGACCAGTTTCAAAGTGTTTGATTTGAGATCTCTGTGGTGCCTGTCCATGTTCCTCCACCTGCTTAAGATGGGTAACATGGACCAGCAGCAGGTTGTATTTCAGCACTCAGCTCAGTTTGAACATCCTCACCGTATGAACACTTGTCTCAAATTTGTTTTCAGAGCCAACTCCCATTAAGGAAAGTGGTCAAAGGTCAAAATGGACTGTGTGAAATCAGGGAATTATTAAGTGTGATTCCTTTAAACAGTAATGTCTTCTAAACAACCTCCTTTGTGACACTAATTGAGACAAAAAAAAAAAACCTTTTATAGCTCAGAATGTATTGAAATGCAATTAATTACCATGCAGTCTTTATGCTTACTGGACTTTCTTTGAATAAAAAAGAATAAAGATGTGCAAGTTCAAACCTGCATTGTTGGATCTCCTCTGTTCACACTGCTGACTCAAATTCAATGCAAATCAAATGATTCATAACACCATATAATAATGTTTATTGCTGCTTATGGTGCAAGGCTGCCCTCTTGTGGATGAAGAGTAGGGCACACAAGGGCAGTCTGGATGAAGGAAACGATTAGGAAACTTGATTATCATCAACTGGACACAGTTGGTGGTTGATTTCAAATTACTTGCCTCTGTCATGTTTATTCATATAATACAAATTAACCATTGTGAGAGCAGAATTACAGCTTCCAAATAATGGTTGCTGACCCACCCTAACAGCTCATGAAACAAACTCACATGACAAAATGCAGCTGGACTGTGGGTGCATGCTTCAGATTTTATAATCCATGTTTTGCATACAACAAACTCTAAGATGTCTTTGCTGTAATATCAAAACCAAAAAAGAAAATATGTCATCAAGAGTCAAACGTGTATCCTGTAAGAAAACCCTCACTGGAATGAGCACTAATTCATAAAAATTTGCAGAAATTAGAAATCCAATACATTCGTCTGTCGTACTGGGCGTATTATGCAGAGTTTTTCTAATTGGCCCCGGGAGACTGTGGTCGACGTACATTTAGTCAGCTGGGGACAGCAGCTGTCAATCAAGATGCATCTTTATAACCCACCGCTGAAGCTGAATCACTGCGTCTCAGGATAAACCCAGGGACAGACAAGAGCTCCAGTGTGATCATTGATTATCAATCAATACTTTGTCTGATGCGATCATCCTAGCAGGTTTAGATTCAGTATTGCTCGATATATTAAATCTCTTTTTTGAGCAGAAGCTTTTACCTCTCTTGGCTGTCTTTGACCTTTGCAACCTTTTTTTCTGAAAAAGATGGATAAGTTTATCGGGAACAATGCAACAGTGGTGAACAGCTCCATAGACAAGTGGTCATTCAATGAACGCAGCTCGTTCCAACACCTGGACCCTGGGGAGCTGAGGGTCCTGGTACCGGCTATTCTGGGAGTCATCTGCATCTTGGGTATGGCTTGTAATCTCACTGCAATTGTCATCTTGTTCTCCAATGCTCATCGGGGCAAACTATCCCTCATTAACTCCCTCATCTTTAACCTGATGTTTGCTGATGGACTGGTGCTGGCGTTTACAGTGCCCTTCAGAGCTGCCTCCTACTCCAAAACTAGCTGGAATTTGGGCTGGGTGGTCTGCAAGACAGCTGACTGGTTCCTCCAGTCCTGCATGGCAGCAAAGAGCTTCACAGTGGCTGTCATGGCCAAAGCATGCTACCGCTATGTGTCCAACCCCACCAAGCAGGTGAGCATCCACCTCGGCTCCATCCTGGTGGTGTTCTTCTTCATCTGGCTGTCCGCCTGCTCTGTCACCATCCCTCACTGGCTGTTTGCTAGGCTGCAGAGAGAGATCCGTGGACTTGCGTGTGTGCTGATAATTCCTCCTGAAGCCAGGGATTTCATGTCTGTGTACGTCAAAGCATACCCCCTGGGGGTCTACTGTGCACCTCTTAGCTTTGCCCTGATGTATTTCTGGAAGGCTTACGGCCAGTGCCAGCGTCGCTCCAGTAAGACTCAGAACCTGCGCACACAGATCAGATCCAGGAAGCTCACCGTGATGCTGTTTAGCCTGACTGTGGCCATGGCTGTTCTCTGGCTTCCACAGTGGGTGGTTTGGGTTTGGGAGCGCCACATAGCCGAGAAGGAAATTGAAGGAACTCAGCCACTTGTCTCCTCTCTTCCCCCTCTTCTAACTCTCTCTGCCCAGCTGCTCACCTTCTCTTTGTCCCTGGTGAACCCTCTTATCGTCCTCTCTCTCTCTGAAGAGTTCAGAGAGGGCTACAGGGGGCTGTGGAGGCGCCTCACCCTGCGCAAACAACCTCGTCCAAAGCCAAAACCCGGACCTCACAAACCTACAGCTCTCCAATCGCCCTGCCCCAGACCAGAGACATCTGGCCAGCTGCATGGGGAAAGGAGCCTTCGGTCAAGCTCCAGCCAGGGTCCCAGCAGAGAGGCTCAGCCCCAGCTGGAGCAGGGTGGAGGAGGGAAAGACGTAGACACTGTGAGCCTCAAAGATGGGATTGTCTTGCCTGATGTGGAGCAGTTTTGGCACGAGAGGGAGACTGGATCGCACACAGAGGAAAATGATCCTGTGCCATGGGAGCACCAGAGCAAAGAGGGAAAATAATTACAGCCAGCCTCCAGCTGATCTCATATTTTATCTTCTACACAGTCATCAGACAGAAGCAGCTTCATCAGCAGACCCCAGCTGAATGGACGGCTGAGCGCTGCATCGTAAATCATTTATATTCTACTATCTGTTCACCTGTGTTCATGATATAATATTCAAAAGGTAAGAAGTGCAATCCATGTGGACTGGTGTTCTACGAGTGTGGACTATAAATAGAGCAGTATCATCTGTATATATGAAAATCACTAATGTTGTAGTGTCATTGTTCAATGAGAAATAACTAGATTAAATGTTGATTAACCTTTTAAACTTGATTAAAAAGATTTTGTGTGGCTGTAAATTTGAGCTTCTGTGAACAGTGACAACGTAAAGTCAATACACAGTAGGCAGACATATTTTTTCTGAATACCCTGTAATGATTGACCATTGTAAGTTAGAGTTTACTTGAATCTTGTGGACACAATACTCCTTAGTTGTTTAAAAACTAATCAAAGTTTTGAAATGACTGGTGTGCTGCAAGGAATCTTCTGGGAAAACATGAGACCCTTGGTTTGACAAGGTTTTTGATTTGACTTTGACTTGGTAGACGTTTAACAAAGTAAATGTATTTTGGATCCATGTGCAATCATTGTTTGTATATACCCCCTGGATGTTTGTGATGCTGAAGTAGTCAGCCTATCACATGAGAGCTGAAGCTCATTATCATTATATTCATTAATCACTGTGCATCATAATGATCAGTGTTTACAATAAAGTAACTTCTAAAAACGTTGCCTGTGTGTGATCACACTGTCTTGTCGTGCAAACATCAGCAGTATAGTTATTTGTTTGGTTATTTATCTGGTTAAATCAATGACGTACACACATGCACAAACACAGGCATATACAGCCAAGTCTTAATGAGACACATCAGCCATCAGCGGATGATCTCCTGCTGACATCGGGTCATTAAATATATTTCATAAGGGCATCCATTAGAATTACCAAGGGTTCTAATTAGAGGTAAAGAGCTTTCGTGTGAACTCGTTTCAGTGGACTCGCCTCAGTGGGAGTCTCATAAGGAATTCTCTCTTCATTGATCTGCATACACACTGCAGGTCAAAACCTCACAGTTAAAGGGATAAACAACATTAGGAAACTGTGCCTGAGTTGATCTCTGATCAATATATCTGTGTGATGTAACAGCAGCCCGGCTGTGCTGAACATTGAGACACATATTACTACTTTTCCCTCTAATGAAAGACATGCACTCCATGTGTTTACATGGGGTTAATTGTATAATGTTGCCATGTTAAAAGAGAGCAGGGGAAAATTTTGGATTTTTTTCCATAGTTACCTTACACCTTTTTCACCTCCCCCACACTCACTCACTTATGACATTTTCCTCTCATTAATCATTCATGTTGACCTTTTATTGCTAGAGGCAAGTACCTCAATCAGAGCAACACTTAACTATATAACCCACCATCAGTCCCTGGGGTAGTGACCTGGCCATAAAATGCTGAAGGGATTTCGTTCATTGTTGCACTGAAAATGTAACCTTCACCAAATGACTAAAGGTTATATTGTACAGCAGTAACACAGAAACATTATAGTTGTTACAGCATTTTTAAATACACTATGTGATGACCATTTCCACTGTCTAGCACCGCTGGTTCTGGTAAATGAGCCAATAAATCTGCAGTTGTGGGATTTTATCCCAGTTCAGCAGAAAGGCCTGAAGGTGCTAATCGCTGACAGACAACTGGTGCAACCCAGCCCATCCCATATTTAAGCTATACTGAATGCTGTTCAAGGCTCGTACATGCCTGTAGTACACCAGCCCTGGTATTTTCACATTTTGCCTAATAAGACCTCGAATGTCTGGGTATGCACTTCACTGACGTGTCCCTTGCTGACTTTACACCATCACTCAGCAATGTGGGGTTTACAGAAAAAAAGTCAGATTTGTCCCAGTTCTGCGCCAGCAAACACTGCAACATACTGAATATCTACACAGTATACATAGAGCGCTTTTTGCAGTAAGTGTACAAGGAAATCTAAATGTACAATTCTGCAATAACAGGAAACTGCAATATGTGTGGAAATGGACATTGATGTATTGCAATTGATTTATGCACAAAAACTCTGACTTTCAATGCAAGTTGCATTACCTCACATCACAGCTCTGCTTAAAGCAGCTTACTAAAAATGCACAACAGAGTGAAGAGTATTGTTTAGTTATTCCAGGAAATACTTGCTGTTTTCACATTAACGTTAACCCACCACAGAGATAGTAATAGTTAAACATAATGCTGCTGCAGTGCATGGATACTGATGTTTTAGCTGATGTTTGCTCTCAGTTGTCTGAGCTGAATGAAGGAATATGACGCTGATGAAGAGAAATACAAATAAAACTGAACTGTAATCATATACGTTAAAAAAAAACACCAAAGTGGATGAAAACAAACACAGAAATAACTGGTGTAGCCAAATGATTTTAAAAAAGAATGTGAAAATCAACATTACAAGTGGAAAAACAACTCGGGCTTAATTGGGTCATTATACAAGGCAGGGGAGCTTTCAGCAGGCGAGATCCTCTCTTTACTGCCCTCCTGGCTGCGCCTCCCCTCCTGCTGCGAGGGGAGGCGGGGGTGTCACCCCTGCGTTTTATCCCTCAGCCAATCATCATCTCTAATAAATGAAACTCCACAGGAAGTGACATGCTAGCTTACACTAATTATGCTCAGCAGGAGAGGGCGCAATTAAGCTACATGCTAAAACCTTTGGCTGCCAATGCCTTGTCTCCCTCTGAGTCACAGCTACCTTCGCCTCCCTTTGGTCCTGTGGAAGATCACCTGGCTCTTCAGTCCGCACAGTGTCGACCAGGCAGTGTGTGTGTGTGTGTGAGGTTGTTTTTGTGCTGGAGGAAGGTTGGTTCAGGGGGTCTGGCCTTGGTATTTAGCAGGCTTTTGATTAGAATAAATCAGATAGCTTTCATCTCAGTGAAGGATGTGGAGAGCTAAAGGGCAGCCACCTTTCAGCATTTCCAGCAGTGCTAAAAGCGGGTGTCATTCAACCTATACATACACTATCGATTTGTAACTGTTTAGTTAAATAGCAGAAAGAAGTCAAGGAAATGATGTCATCTCCAACTTTAATTCAAATCAATTTATATGACTTTCTTATGCCGTTTTGGTTATGTCCTGCAGATGCACTTGAAATAATTTAAAACTGCTCCATAAAGTTACATTATATTACTATTTATAATCATCAGCAGACAATAAACTGTGAAAGATGCTGCCTATATTATTGTCCAACCCCACAGTTTCCTGTTTTTAGCATTTTGATTGATTTGATTGCATGGTTTTTAGGATTACTATTTCAGCTGTTTTCATTGGAAAAATCTGGGATAAAACCACTGTACACTACCTGTCACCAAAGTGAACAAAGTTAGTGACTAGCTGCTGAAGAGCCAGATATTTTCCTTCGGTTAGGTGGTGGAGAACATAAGAGAACTAAAAGGAAATGAATAATGAATTTACTTTCTTCAAATTGCCAAGAACAGACTATAAATAAGTGCCTTTCCTGGCCTAGTATGAAAAAAACCCCCACTCTTCATATCAGCCATTTCAACTTTATGAAAAGTTTAGGATTTCAGTCACACTGTGGTCTAATAGTGTGAAGATTACAGACTGCAGGGTTACGCTGTGTTGTTACAGAGAGGTTTCAGTGAAAAACATGTGCTTCTGTTTAACACTAGTTTTACATTCCTGCAGCTCTGTGAGGAGCAACAGGAGAAAACTGACAGGAAGTACTGCATTTCTTAGTTTTAATGTTTCAACTTTGATAATGTTTGCATCATTGCACCTGGTTTTAAGAGTATGGAAATATATAGAGATATATAGAGCAATGTCTGATATGCCTCATCCAGTTATCTACAAATGAGCATACTTCTGAATCCTGTTATGAGCAAGATCACACAACCAGTTAAAATGTAGAACATTATAATTTTATTATTACATGGTTTTTTGAATTCCAGTTGGAAACACAGTGCTGCACAGTGTCAGGGTTTGCATAGGTCTGATAAAAAAATAAAACATGGCAGCTGACAGGCTGTGTTTCCATATTACAGATAAAACCACGTCATCCCCCCCAAAGCAGTCAAATGGACCAGGGTTTTTAACAGTACCTTATAGTAACACATTCTTTGTCACTGTCATAAAGCATACAGTCACTTAACATAGTCCACAGGCTTTTAAACATTTTGGTCATAAAGGGGAGTCTAACGGAACCATTTTAGGGACAGTACACATGCTAAATGATTCAAATTCATGCCGCATTTTGGAGATGGTAAACTGATACATTTAATTTGTATTTGTTCTTAATTTGAAATGATTTGAAAAGTTACCCTGGACAAAGACAACTTCATCACTGATTGTCAGTGACAGAACTATGAATTAAATATGTGTGTGGGTTCGCCTTAAAGTGATAGAACACCCCAAATGGTTATGGTATCAAAAACTCACCTCCTGTTGGTTTGAAGGGTCACTTATACTCGTTGGCTCTCTGTGGAAGGAGCCACCTTCAACGCTGTCAGGAGGTGTGTTGTATGTGATACCAGTGCTCAAAGTGCAACACCACAACAAAAATACAAAATTATTCAACAATAAAACCTAATAATACTACAAAAAACTGCTACATATCAGACATGTATTTCTCATCAGAAGCATATACTTACAGCAAGCATGAAGGGCTTTCACTGGTCTTCATTAGTCCAGTTAAAATCCCATTCCTATTTGCACATAAGAAGCGTACGCACTTCAACAGTGGCATCTTTTCTTAATATAAGATATCCCTTTTACAGCTTATGCTCTTTAAGAGACACCATGTTTAGTACACAGGCTAAGTTGTAAACATTCATTTTTTCTTTCATATGAATAAATACTCCCAGATGCAGCGTTTCAACACTGCTGCACACGTGGAACAACTTCCATTAACTTTTTGGATAACAGTAACCACAAAAAAGTTCATACAGTTCACATCTCATGGCTTTTTCAAGTCATTATAGCAGACACATTGGGCTAATTTACAAAATGTAAAAAGACTTCACAACTAAAACATCCATTGTTGTGATATGTACTATGACCTGCTTTAATTCTATCCTTTTCCCTCATTACACATCCCCACACATTGTCAAGTATCCATCATATTACACAGCGCCATGTTTTCTTTGTCAGCTGCTGAAATGAAAAAGAACAAGTTTGAGGCAGTCCATTAGTGGATGGAAGCTGTGGTCTCAAACGTCTCCCTGAGCTCTTAAGTTCTGAAAATAAGCAGAAGCAAAATAAACAAAAAACCCAGAAGTTGACACGCTGTTTGCATGAATTTCCATTAAAACTAACGCCACTGAATGAATTACCTGTTTGGCTTTTTCTGTCCAGCAGATGGGGCCAAAGCAGCTTTTCCTCTTTGTAGGGAGTTAGCTGTAACCTGCAAGCCTTTCGCTTGTTGCTGTTCCTACATGGAAAAAATCAGACATTTCACTGTCAGTAAACTAAACAAAATATACTTATTTAATTAAAAACATACAAAGAATATTTACCACTGATCGCTTGTTGACAGGACATGGCGGTGGAGGTCTGTTCGGAGGATCTGGTCGGGGTTTGAGTGCTGCTGAATGCTGTGAGGGGGTTTTGGAGCCCACAGAAGGCAAAGGTAGAGAGGGAGGTGGAGGAGCCTGGTTTCGTCTCTGCTCAGATTTAAAGGGAGTTGGAGTCTGAGGCGAGTACTGTCTCTGAGGAGAAGATACAGGCTGGATGCTTGGTTGCTGCATCTGCCCTTTTTGCTCTGCAGCATACGCAGGTACAGGAGGTGGCTTCACTGCTGGACGCACAATCGAATGTCTGGTCCTGGTTGGGCAAGATGGGCTCGGACGAGGAGATGATTTCCCCTGTTGAAGAATAATATCATAACAAAGTTCAGGGGTTTATTCTGATATTATTAAAAAAAAAAGAGAATTACAGTTCTGTCTGGGTCCTAATGTGCTTCTTTACCAGGTGGTCCAAGTCCTGTTTTTTTAACAAGAATGTCGGGTTGGAGTGCCCGTTCACATGATCATCAGCATAAGGAGGCTTGCTGTCAACTGGGACTGAACTGCAGATGAACACACATACAGAAGTATAGACCCATCATTTTTACGCCCCCACAACATGGAGACTGAAGCAAGAGCACGTTGTCAGTTAGTATTTAACACCTCAGAACTACACACTTTAGTACTGGAGGTGGAGCAGATGTTTTCAGTGGGTGGAGTTTATGTCTGTAGCAGCACCACAGTCCAACGGCAGCCAAACACACAAAGAGAACCAGAGGGAGGACCACCAGGACTGGAAGGAGATTGCCTGTTTGGATATAGTACAATACAATCAAGAATCAGAAAATTAAGTGATCACAAAAATGTCTTAAAGTGTCGAAAACAAATTTGTCTCACTGTGGCTGATGACGGGTCCGCTGTCCACACTGCCCCCTGACCCTTTCTGGTCACACAGCGGAGGAGCCCAGCCCGCGTCACAGTGGCAGTTATGATTGTTATTGCACAGCTGGTGAGAGAACATATTAGGCCACTGAAATCACAACATAGATGTTAATATCCATTATTCTGATGTGCAGGAATAGCAGAGTGAATAAAGACCACAGAAGCAGCTCAACATCATTTCAAATAGAAGGTTCAGTGGTGAATCTAACAAAGCACATTTACTTAATCACAATCCTTAAGTACAATTTACACATAAAATACACATGCTTTAATTTCTATTTCTATTTTATATACTTAATACTTTACTTACTGTGAAAGAAAAATAATGTTGCATTTCTCTGACGGCTCTAGTTAATTTGCAGATAAAGATTTAACCAAGCTGCCGCATAATGAGCACTCCTACTTTTCATACTTTACTTTTGCGTGTTTACTTTTTGCATGCAACACTTTTGTTCCTTAACTTTAGTTTGATTTTGAGTGCATGACTTTTATGTGCACTGGAGAATTTTTAATTTTACTTTATTGCTACTTTTAATTAAGTAAAAGATCCTAATAGTTCTTGCACTGCTGCCAAGTTTGCCGCTTTTCCATAATAGTGGGCCGGCAGCCAAATCTACCTCTGCAGCATCTTTCTTTGCAAGCACATAGAAACTTACCCCATGTCCATGGCACTTAGCATTGCACTCATCGGCCCTGAGGAAAGATGCATTGCGGCACTCGCCATTAAAGCAAATCTGTTAAGAGAAGGAGGGGTGTGAAGAGGAGAGTCAGACGGGAAACTGGTAGAATTTTACTTACTGTATTTGCTTTGTGACACAAAAATAGACCTAAGCATAGTCTCTGCCCCCACAAAATCCATTTAATAAATCTTTCTGATATATATATATATATGTCTGCAGTATGTATCTCCATTGTGTGAGTCTCACCGAGTCAACACCACACTTGGTGCCCGTCATGACCAGGCCAGGGTCCAGAGTGTCACCCTGAGCCTCCTCGTCCCCCTGCCCAACCTTGTACACATGTGTTCCCATGCAGTGGATCTTCTGACTGCCCTCACTAACAGTGGTCTCTATGCGAACAGCATTGTTCTCAATGGGTTTGGAGGCTGATGTCAAACACTGGATTTTCCCACATTGAGCATCCCTGGTGCAGATAATAAAAAAGGTTATCATCAGCTTGTTGTTCTCAGAAAATGCAGAAACCCAGGTTGAACCGAGGGACTAAATGAACCTAATGTTGTGATCTTCACCTCTCCTTACAGCTCCTGTATTTCCCAAACAGATCTTTGCCACAGTTCCCGTACATGTCCCCAGCTTCGTTTACCTTTTTAAAACACAGGTCAGGAGCCCGACGGCCATCTGTAGTCAAAGCAGAAAAAAAACAAAGATTTACATTAATATGGCTGCACATACACACACACACACACACAAGCAAAAACACACACATACAGCAAATGTATGCACAGTGTGTTGTGTGACCACCTGATGGAGACCAGATGGTATCCCTTACTGTTCTGTGCGGCTCCTGTGGTACTACAAAGGCTCTCCAGGGAGGCTCTGTCACAACGTGAACATGGACACTGTCCAACAACAGTCCCTAATCCTACAACCCACTGAGGGCTCATCTTTCACTCCATCTCTGCATGTCAACATGCACCAGAGACCTTTCACTGCTTTAAAGATAAAGATGTGACATTATAGGATGGTTGACACGTTCTGTGTTTACAGTAGTTACAGTAAAGCTAAACTGTTTATCTCATTAATGATTTTGTTATCCCACCATGCCTGGAAAACTAAAGAAGAACATTTTCTCATTTTCCACTTTGTACTGGCACCTCACATACTTGCAGGGCTGTAGGTGGCACAATGCATTTTTCCCGATTGGACATTTAATGGGATTTTTAATTTGTATGTGGAACCCAAATTGAGACTACATGTATGAGTTTTAACCAGGTGTAAATTGAGTGTACATGCATGTATGAAATAAGCTGCCATGACATCAAAATGAATAAAGGAAACATGCCAACCTTTGGAATGAAACATTTATTGATTATAAGCATCCAGTTTACCCACCTTGTCCCCAGAGAGAGCGACACTGTTGCTCCAGGGTCAGACACATGCCAGTGTAACAGTAGGCCTGCCCGCCAGCACATGACGTACCATCCACTAAATAGAAATTAGCAGGGCAAGACTCTGCCTTCCCATCGCAGTACTCTGGCAGGTCACATGACCCAGAGGGAGCGCGACACAGCTCGCCTGGACTCTTCAGCTGGGCCGAGAGAGATTAAACAGAGGGGGAGACATAAATGAAAAAATAGGGCAAACTGATATGAAGTGAATGACAGGAGATAGAAAGGACTGTAGAGCTATAATTTAGTTATACAGTGTTTGGTTTGTAGTGATAATGAGCCAGTTTCTGTTTGTTTAGATGTCAGTACCTTGCAGTTATGGCAGCAGACGCCGTGAGCGCACTCTGCTCCAGCTTTCAGAGTGCAGTTGTTGGCATTACAGCAGGGACTGGTGCACTCCTACGCAAAAAAACACAAAGCACAGTGTAGAGTCATGTGTCCTGGCAGAAGGAGACAGGGGAAATGTATACTGCAACTGCATTCAAGAGACACACACTGACCTCTTCTTCTCCACAATCACACTCCTCTCCATCCTCCAGGTACCCATTGCCACAGCGCTGTCCTCCATACATGGCTCTGGTGTTTGGTAAGTTGAAGAGACACTTCCCGCCTCCAGAGCTAAGGTAGCTCTTCAGCTCCTTCAGGTTACAATCATTAAACACACGTGGAAATGGGTGCCTGGGGGCCACGGAGAGAAAGAAACACAAATACAGAGTGTAAGAGTGAAATCATCTGTGTTTCTGTTTTTCTCCTTTTTTCTGATGGGTCATTTGGCTCATTTACCCTGTAGCAGCAGCCATGATACAGCCTCCATCTTCAGCCCTTGCCTGGCAGCAGCCTATACTGTCATGGGTCATACCGAAGTTGTGGCCCATCTCGTGTGCCATGGTGGCAGCGACACCCACAGCTGACTCTGAGTGGTCCTGATGACGAGAGGTGTCAAAGATCAGGAGAAAAGGTCTATTTCCAGATATGTAAAAATATATCAAGTCACATGTAATTCTCATTGAATTTTGGAAACATATTGGCCTGCAGTTCCACTGTACTACTAAAAATAATGAAAATTTAGAGCCACGCTAAATCATATGTCTTGGTGCAGAACTACAAAAAAGCTAATCGTGATTCTGACAAATTGCTCTTGAGTTTTCAGTGGGGCTGCAACAAGGTGCCTGCAGAGGATTAATGCCTGTTTAGACTCTTGTCTCTCACCGTGTTCACTCCACCAGACTGGTAGTCGGAGCACATGGCTTTAAGAGGTGCCAGCCCTATGATGGTGCCCTGAAACGCCCTCCCCCTGGAGACACAAAACGCCACTGATGATTACTTCCAACTGGACAACGGCCCACTGGGATACAACTGGTGATGGTTATTGTCTCACACAGTAAAGATAAAATCAATTGAGAGCTCTACCCCACGGGATGTGAGGCTTCAGGGGAGATAGGGGGCACTATAATGTAGGAAAGAGTGAAGAGTGACAAATGGAAAGACTAGTGGGAGATAAGGGAGGGAGCGACTGACGTGACGAGCTGAGCGTTGTCATTGGGGAGCACATGGAGCTGTTTGCGTCTCCAGGACAGGAATCCCGCCAGAGTACTGTGAGGGTTTTCTGAGACGCTGATCATGTCCTGGCTGGTCCACACCTCCAGACCGATTAGTGCCACACGGATGCTCAGAGCCCTGTAGTACTGCAGGAAAAGTCAAAGACTTAAAATCTGTCTATCACTTCTAAACACAGGCATGACATGTCTGTTTGCAGTTTTTATTACACCTCACGTCAGACGTTACCTTGTCAACCAAGTTGGCAGCCTCCACTAATTTCAGTTTTGTCTTCTCGAGACTGCTCCCATGCTTCTCAAACTGCAAACCACATACAGAAATAAAACACACCCACGCTTCTTTTAACACCTACCAAAACTCAAAAGTACACATCACACAACTAACAAGATGTGAATAAGAACTTGAATCTAACTGAACTAGCTCTTAATGTAGTATTGGGTGCAATCTGCTCCTGTCCTTTTCTGTACTTTAGTTTATTGTCATACTCTGTAAGGGAGAAATGCACAATTTATTCTGCATGTAAATATGTAGTTCCTAATATCTATGCATCCATCCATTAGCTGTACCCACTTATCCATCAAGGTTGCATGGGGGGGATGATCCCAGGTGAAAGGGGACAAAAGGCGAGCTACACCATCAAACACAGGGCTGACACATAGGAACAGAACAACCATTTCCACTCACAGTCACTGGACAAGTTCAGAATAGATGAAAGATTAAAAATCATGCTTGCTCTCAGGATACTTAATTTAGCCTAAATAGCGGTTTTCTGAACCAAGTCAACACAATGTAAATGTTTCCTATGTGCTTAAAAGTGACCACATCCACATCCACATCCTCACCTCAGCCTTGTCTGCCACTATCAGCAGCTCTACGTACTTCATATTCTGGCTCAGGTCCCTTCTTTTCTGAAAAAGGAGACAGAATACTTTAACACAGAGTACGTGGTGACACTATTGCTCTGCGTGAAACTTGCAGGCAGGTGATCATTGTCTGTTCAGCCTGAACTCACCCTCCTGCTCCGTGGTGACATCATTCCATGGATGAAGTCATTGAGCCCCTCCTCATGCTCCTTGTTGCTGTGGTGATGCAGGCAGCTACCGCCAGATAAGTGGAGACTCTCTGCTCTGAACACAGCGTGCTGCCGTGCATCCATGGCAGCAGGAAGAGGCTCTATCAGGTAGCTAACGCTTGTGTTCAGAGAAATCAGTCCCCTGGGGAAACAAGACAACACTGATGGTTCCATCCAATCACAGCTGGAGGAAATCAATGTGGATCAATGATGTTACTGTCTGTCTATCTGCAAACTGTGGGAATCACTGTTTTATTGCAAATACTGTAATGGAAGGCATTGTTCCTTTAAGCATTTAAGTATCAGACCAAAAGTCATTTTAAATAGCAATCCTTTGTTTGTCAAACTTAAGTGTGGGTAAAACCAAACAGCTGCACATCAGATCTGGCTTTTTTATTTGGCTGTGGGTGGTGGTTTTATGGATGGGTGGAGCAGAGGAGCATGTCTCAGGTGATTTACTGCTGTTTGTAAATGAAGATCGGCTGGGGCAGACAGAGCGGCACACAATTCTCTGGCTTATTCACAAAACCACTCATGAACGCGCACATCTAAACACAAAGACACGAGCATGCATGCAGCGGCCGGACAAGCAGCTGTAGAAAACATCTGCAGAGGTCAGACGCCCACATGTCGATGTCCCCTCTATGCTGTGTTTGCATTTCTCCAGAGAATCTACATTATTAGGAAGATGAATACATTAGTATTCGTTCACCCGTCCTGCGGATGTAGAGCGCTGAACCCACAAAAACACACATATGGCTACGATTTCTCTCATTGCTCGCCAGTTCCTCCTCACTGTTGCTGGTCTCTCCTCCTCCGTGTCTCATGCAGGAAGGATCAGCTGCCCTGGATTTACACCAGGAGAAAACACAAGATCTCCATATTGAGCTGTACTCAATGAACCAACTCTGGAGCCAGTGACCTACTAACCTACTGGACTGCACAAGACACTCTGCGCAACTGTTTCCTGTCACCTTATCTATTCAGCCATGGTTTGATCACAGGCCCAACGGTTGTACAGACCTATTTTCATTCACAAAATCAGGGTTCTTAGGCTTGTCACTGTCACCACTGTGAAAATCTCAGCATGCTATTCAATGATTCAAAATCCACAGCATTAGCACTTTAGCTATGGAAGTGTGATTTTTGGTACTGAAAGGACACTTTGTGAAAATAGCGGAGCAATCTTATATTGCTGGAGTCCTAACAACCCAATGCACACAATGGGTTGTACTGTGGCAACCCGTGCATTTGCACTTAAATGTATGGATTGGATGTTGTTTTTTTGCAATAGCCTCATTTTGTGCAGGAGAAAGCTTCTTTCTCTAATTGAGGAAGGGGACTATCAGCTACATTTCTCCCAAAGAAACGTGATTTCTTGGCCAGGCATGAATGTGACCAGGTTTCTATTCAGCTTTTTACATGAATGTGGAAGGAAAACAGCAGTGTTCAGAGCTGTGAAGAAGTCTCGGTGTGCAGACAAACCTTCTCATTTGTTTTGGCAAGTTGACCACAACAGAAGATGTTGAAGGCATTATTTATTACGTTATGTAGGCGGGTAGGCTATTAATGACTCAAAAAACAGATGACATGAAAAAATGACTATGAATCTGTCAATTCTGTTTTGTGGGATCAGAATGCTGGCACATTAGCTGGAAAACAGAAAACTGAAGCTGTGAAAATGAACCTTAATGGAGCTAAAATCTTTAATTAAGTAAGTGAGCAGTGCAAACAAATCTTTAATGATATCAATCACAAACATCATCTCAAATCGATATAATCTGCAGTATTGACTCTCTGCGTTTGAGTATTAGGAAGTTTTACCCCTTTACCCCTTTAGTCTTCACTCATCTGCTAAAGAAACTACAGAAAAGTCCTCCTCCCTGCTCTGACCTGTAGGATCTGCCTTCATAAATAACTTCTTATTTTTGGAGGGATTTCGTCTTATGGGAGATTTCTCAGAATTGTATGAAATGTCTTTCACCACAGGGACCAACTCTAAATATTAGCAAACTTTTATGAGTACAGTCTGTGGTGGAGTTTTACATACCTGAGTCCTGAGCATGTGCTGACAGCAACACTTGAGCCCTCCATGCCGAGAACCTCCCCATGGTAGAAACAGTGTCCCTGAAAGACAGAAACAATTAAAGCTCAGCACACAGTTCTCCATGTAGGGCAGTAGGGTGGTGCAGGGATAAAGGGGACTGACATTCAAACAGAGGACCTTATTATGTAAGAAAAAAACATTTAGTGTTTTATGTCGGTACTGTTAATTCCTGCCTGTTAACCGACAGCATTGATATTTACTAACTCTCCACTGCAGTTTGAGAAACAACTCACAGTGCTGGCAGGAGAGGACGACTTGCGAGCTCCATCAGGAGTGTACCATATTTCCTGATAGCCGGGGGCCAGCAGCTGCCTGGTAAAACACAGACAAACAACAAACTCAGAGACAGTTCGCAAGAGAATGTACGTACTGTGTGACATTCGGTCTCCTGAAACAGCAACAATGTGGAGGTGCAGGAGTGAAAATATACAAAGTAAAAGCAGCAGGAGATGGAAGATTCTCTCCAGCGGCTCGCAGCTCATAAAACATTCACTCTGACAGAGACTCTCTACAAAACCAGACTGCTTTAAAGATTTAGACAAAGATCCTCTCAGAGATAAGAGGAAATACAAAGAAGAATACTGTGACTATAATAAAATCCATATGTACCCTTTTTTACTGGAGCTGAAGTGGGAGATGGTAATTTCCCAGTGCTTTTTTTTTTTCTATGCTCAGGCCGCTTTTGTTTGACAGGGCTATCATTTACCAATGTCCTCCTATTTTGATCTTAAAAACTTGGAATTTGTCCATTAGTATACTATACAGACGGCACAGGAGAGGCTGATAAATCAGGGAAACATACGCATATCGAGAGAAACATTCATTTTATTGTGGTAAAACATTACATTCCTCTTACTCTCCATCTGTGTCTGTGTGATGGAGTGAGTGTCTTTAGACTGGAGCTGTTTCGGTCAAACTTCTGTCAACCTACTGGCCCAATATTTACATCTCGTACTGATGCTTATTTTCCTGTCTTTCTCCCTCCAACTCTGTCTCCATCCATTCTTCCTGTTTTCATTCATAAACTCTGCCTCACAGCTGGTTTTCTTTTGCTCTGTCTCTCCACATCTCCTATCATCCCTCCTCCCATAGTCTAACTCGAATACGTCAAACAGGCGGTGAACATACGTGTATCCACAGATGCTAGTTTACAACTGAAGTGTCAAATAAACATGAGACAAACTGGAAATGTTGTTATTTGTCGTGGATCATCATACATTTTATTTATGTCACTTTTTGTACGCATGAAACACAGACATAGACCTGAGAGCGTTGTCAATTTTCTCATCTAACATTTAGCAAGGGAGTAATTGAGTGCACCCCCCCCAAAATGTTGAACTACTTTAACGGATGATGAAGACAGATGAAGGGAAGACGGGGATTTTTCCTTTCTCAGATGCCCTAAAGGAGACAAGCTCTTGAAACAATGACAGCCTGTTGATGGAATCAGTCACAAAGCAAATCAGAGCCAGAAAACAGCTGCTTCATCCTTTTACAGATTATCAGTCTGGGGTACGGAGGATGAGAGGGGCTCTGTATGAACACACACAAGCAGTCTGAGAGCAAATTTAAAAATGATCACTCAGTGGTAAAATATCCAGCTGATGTCATCGTAAATGGGGTAACCCTCTCTGTGTTATGATTTGACCTTCTAACCTCATTTATATCTGACCTTCTTCTGGAGTTTTCCTAATCTAAGTTTCCATAGCATTCCCGTCATGCACGTCTCTCATTGTGTAACCCATTCTGTCACTCTAACAAGCAGAATTGATGGCGGAGTGGCTGATGATTGACTGAGCTTTACCCTGCTGTTGTTCCACAGTCGTTACACAGGAATCACTTCTTCCACAAGGAGACACATAATGACTCTTTCTCTCCTCCATTCTCCCCTGTTCTCACTTGCCAGTCAGCAGCTGTGTACACTCCGAGAGCATCCATTGTCACTTCCGAACACACAATGCCAGCTTAGATTTACTGTTTTAGTTTTGTCTCAATTTTCACAAAACATGCTGATAAGAAGTTGAAATTTAACAGTGTGTGCGTCACATTCAGACATGGCTACTGTCTGTTCTATTGAACATTACATGCTGGTAGTTCCTTATCTGTTTACTACATTAAACTGTACAACATGAAATAGCTGATCTGCAAAGGACTGCATAAAAGATGAAGCAATGCATCGGCGCCTGCCATGAAGGAACAACCACAAGAAACGCCCAAAATAACACAAAAATATGAACAACAGTTTCAGTTTGCCTCAGCAGGGCCTAACAAAAACTAACTCAGGTAAGTGCATAATTAACTGTGTGATAAAAACAGGAAGACAACTGCATTTCACATGCAGTTAAACATGATGTCATTGGTTAATCTCTTTTTGTGTGTTTATTTAAGCAATAGGAGTGCAGAAGCAAGATAAAGCAAACCACGGGCAGAAATGACAACAGCAGTGTAGGACTGTGCTAAATGCATTATTGAGTTCGGAAGGAAGGCAAAGACAAGACTGTAGTTGAACTGTTACACACTGCATCTGCTTCTGAATGTTTAATGATGCAACAAGGGGAGCAGCTCTCATTATTAAAAAGAGAAAACCCCTCGTTTAGGCATAAAACTGTGACAAACCTCTAATTTATACAGTAGTCAATCATTGGTAAGATCCATTGAAGTCAGAATTAACTGGTTCAGCAACAGGTGACATATAGCTAATTATGTTGATTTCATTGCCAGCCTAAACGTAATATTTTGACATTCCAGGAAATGTACATGTTCAAATCCTCACAGCCAGTGAGACATGAATGATGCCACTTTAAAACCTTAAATATGAAGCTTCTTCAAACAGCTATTTTATCACAGTTATTTTATCTTAGCATTGAGACTTTAAACAGGGATAGTCACATAGTCTTTGGACAGTGTTAGCTGATTCCACCTGTTGAAAGCTCTTTGTGCTAATGCAAAGCCATGCCAACCCCGCTCCTGGCAGTAGCTTAAAAGTAAAACTAGAATAACTTTTCTCAACCACCTTTCAACAAAAAAAAAGCAAATAAGCATTATTTTCCCAAAATGTCAAACTATTCTTTTAATTCAACGAGCTTAACCCAGCGATATTCTTGTAAAATTCCAAACCCTTGAGCCTAATTGCAGTCTTGAAAATGCTGTGAAAGCTTTCAAATCAAGACGGCAAAACTCCCTGTGTGATGGCATGAGAGCTGCACAGAGTTTGGATGTCGTCCAGTGTCCAGACAGATGCTGTGATTGAGGAGCCCAATACTGGCTGAATCAGGACTGTCTGGTAGTAAAGCTGAGACAAAGGCTTGGTTCAGCCTCATGGGGGAGAGAAGGGGTGGGGGAGTAATGCTAATGTACTTGGGAGATACCGAAGGAGAAGGGAGGAGAAGGGAGGAGAAGGGGATGTGGGGTAATGCATTAGGGTCAGTGGGTCGCATTCTCTCATAGTATCAGATGACATCACCGCACGCGGGTGGAGGGAGAGAGGGTGATGCAAAGTCAGAGTACCACTCAACAATGGAAGATGAAGAGGCTTTTATTGCAAAGGGAGGCCAATGTTCTGTTGTGTGAAGCCTTGTGAGTGTTTCACCAACACACACACACACACACACACACACAGAGGCCCAGATTAAGACATCTAAGCAGACAGGGCCGTGCCACTGCGAGACTAAACATAGAAACAAGGGCAAGCGAATGCATCCCTGCTCCCTGCTCCTGTCATCCATCAGCTCTGAGCTTTTAGCTTTGTTTGTGTTCTTTTGGTCTGCTGTGTGTATGTAGGAGACATGTCTGTGTGTGTCGCCTGCGTGTGGCCACAGTTTTACCAAAACCGTGACCACAGAGAGCGTGTGGGAGATGTATATTTGTACTAGAGCCCTGGGGAGCATCATGAGGTGAGGGAGGGAAAGAAACGAGGAAGAATGGGGTGCTCGTTTTTTAGCGTGGACACTGGAAGACATATGAGGTGAGGAGAAGGAGAGGAGGAACAATGATGTGCACTTTTCCCAAGGGAGTGCTTAATTCAGGTTCATGCACTTAAGGGTGTGCAGGAAGGGCATTAAACGGGAGAACAGTGAATGTCATGCAGAGGAGGAAGCAAGAATATACACACGATTCATATCGGAACCACAGCACATAACTCACACCCAAACTGACCCCAACTGTCTCCACTTTCCTCTTGAGGTGACTTTTCTCACCTCAACCCTTCTCCTCCGGTCCATCATTCACTTCTTACATCGCTTCGTCCCTCTCTCCGTGTGTTTTTACATCCCTTTTCCTGCACTCTGAGTCAGCACACTCACTCCAGTCTGGCTCTTAACCAAATCAAGCCTCTAAGGGCGCAGCACAGCCCTTCATTAAGATAAAAGCTCAGGCGGACGCACATAAACACTACCACCGATTGCACATTCAGACCCCCCCCAAAAAAGACCCATGTGTACAGAGATGTATACATTGACGAGCATGACTGGGGAGGACATAAATGGATTAGGTCTGTACTCCAGCCATTGGGAATACTGATGCCCACACAAAAAAAATCACAGCTACATCCTAGCTGTTTCTCCAAGACTGCTTCAGTGATACATTAAAGTGAAGGGCAGATGAGGTGGAGCATAATTAAGGGGGTTAGAGCGACGAAAAAAACATTCTGCAGGAGGATAAACAGAAAGACAAGATCAAGACCATCTCACAGCTAGTTTGGATTCACCGTTATCTGCTGACTGTCAGATTTACAGTTCTAGGGGCAACGAGGACAAAAGGGAGTAGCCAGGAGCCTGAGATGGACGCTGGCAGCGATTTCTCTGGACTCTCTCCAAAATCAGACATCGATCTTCACTGACACAAGCTGCTGTCTTCCTCAGCCCCCTGTAGTCTCACATAGGCAGATCTGTCTCCACATTAGGCCAACGGACAACTCAAAATACAAGCCAGCAAGCCAGAAAGGGACAGTGATGGGACGGGGTAAACATGGACTGGAGGAAGGTCTTTCTTTGCGTGTTATAAAGCTGTATTTATAAGGAAATGAATTAAGGTTGTAGTGGTCGGGAGCTTTACTGTAAAACAATTCCCCCTTAATAGGTGCATGAAATATTAAAAATATACCAATAAAATCTTTGTCAGCAGTCATTTTCGTCATATCCACCACATGAATAGAAATTATGGTGAATTGAAAAGGTTATGACATTATTACCTGAGTTATTTACAGTGTCAGTGACTCAGTGAGTTACAAACAGGCAACAGCTAATTAAAATAAAAGCTATGTGATAACTTTATCACAGGCTTTGTAAAAATGATTGAGTATGAGGATTGAGTTCACTTCAAACATTAAACCCGCCTCTCTTTTGACTCCTTCTTCTCACATAATAAATTTCATACAGTTTCTTAGTAAATTGTGGCATAAAAGTAACAGAAAAGTGTATGTACATGACTTTTTTTTTGGATCAAGAAAGCTCTCAGCTACAGTAAATTACAGACTCAATGTTAATGATGTGGGTTGCGTTTCTTTAGCTGTATCTGTTTTTTACTGTAAATGTTCGCAAGCTGTTTTGTACGTTTTATCATTAAAATGGCAATTTTCAGTCATTTTTATCTCTGCAAGGGCTCCTTTTTTTAATGTTATCAATACCTCTCAGGATTCACATCACCTCACTCGTACTGTAACTGAAGTGAAGAAATGTTCCCGGCTTTCCTGTCGCAGGAAACCGTTGAGAAGTTGCACAAAATTATTTCAAAATATATTTTTCTTTTTTTCTACCGTGTTGAATTTCCTCTTTTTAATAGAACAATCTGCTATCAGCAGTTCTTATCAGTGAGTACCACCTCTATATCATGTTGAGGGGCCCCAAAAAACATGTCTCTCCTTGTCTGTAAACCCCCCCATACACAGACAAACACTGCGTGTGATTGATGAAAATTCCTTTGCCCAGGAGGAAATCTAACAGTGTGACCACCTGCTGGGGAGGGAGAGCAGGGGGGCAAATCCCTGAGGGGACGGTCAGCCAGACACAGCGGAGTCGTGGTTAATGTGTGTGTGTGAGTGAATGAACGACGAGAGAGAGGGCCCACATTCGATGGTAAAAATGGACTTCATAAAAGCTTCCCATTCCACTTGTGGGCTGGCTCTGATCCAGAAGTGATAAACCACAGCTCTGTTGTCACCACTGACATCAAGTCCCCTCACCACCCATCCCACCCAGCCATCACAATGTCCATTAGACAAGCTAGATACTCTTCTCCCTTCCTATCACCATCCCATTGTTCCTGGACAGGAACTACACCATCAGATTACAGGATGTTAGGTGCAGGGGCACCGTCTTACTTCCTTTCTGACCAAGGCACACATATCGGGTGTCAACCGTCTGTCGTCCAACACCGTCACCCTGCTTTTCCTCCGTTCATCCCCCTCTCCTCACCCACAGGGCGCTGACCCTGTAATGTGCCTATGTGACATCTGGTCAAACAAACAGTACTAGTTCGGGCATCTTGAGCACATCTAAGCGTAAACTGTAGATTCCAAATTCAGTCTGACTTGATTTAATCAGATTGAAATTGCTTGTTACAAGTATCTGTTTGAATTCTTTTGTGGATTATTGTCTCTTTTTTTTGCCTTTTCTGATGAAGCATTGCTTCTCTAAGAGTTGACAGACATTTACCCTCTCTAAACTTGTGTATGAAACACTGCAGTGTGTTGCACTTTACTCTACTAGTCACTCACTTGTTTTTCTCTAGGTGTAGTCTGAGCTCCTGGCCCTCGGCTGATATCAAAACCACTGCCTCTTCAGGATGCTGGAGGACGAAAACACAAAGACTGTTCATCAGGTAGCAGGAATCCACCAGACAAGAGCGGGCTTATAGCAAGATTTAAATGTATGTTAGTGTTTGGGTTTTGTTTTTTTAAGAATTTCATTAGCTGAATAGACAGAGTGAGACAGACTCGCTCACCTCTTTGTTGGCAGACCTCCTGTGTCTGTGAGGATGCAGCCATGTGGGATAAGTAATCTCATAACTCTGTACGTGCTCAAGGATGCTTCTCAGTGAACCTTGCTTATTTTCGTCTAATGGAAAACAGAGGGGGGAAAAAAAATCACAATTAGAAACAGCTTTAATGCCAAGAGTGTGTTCACAAACAAGGAATCTGTCTTGTTAATTTGGTGCATTACAGTTACAGTAAAAGAAAAAAGGAGATGGGTGGAGGGAGTACAGTGTTGTAGATGCAGCATATGCACTGAAGTGACCCACTGAAATACAGTTTTATTTCCTTTTATTTGTGCATTGGGCGACTCGCTTAACATAAAAAATAACAAAGACTAATATCCTCATTATTCATGCCCAACAAACAGGGGGCATTTTTAGGCTAAAACAATTAATCCCAGTGCGACAAAGGTCTAGCTTTTCCATGTAAAATATCCAATTTCAGCCACGTCTCGGGGAAACAATCAGACTCACCATTGCAAACAGCGCCTTCAGATCCAGCAGCCTCAGCACAGCGGAGGAAAACTATGAGCCACAGACACAGAGAGCAGGACCGCACAGCGTCGAGGGGAGGAGGACGCGCTCCAGGACGCATTCTAACAACAACCGGCTCCAAATGTTCAACTGAGACATAAATGTGCAGTGAACGAGGCGTGAGTGTTTCACATCAGATGCACGAAACGTCGCCGGTGTGACATCGCGATAAACCGCCGCGGCAGCCGCTGCTCCGAATGCTCGTCTCAATGAGATGCTGGTAGGACCTCACGCTGAACCCCTCCCCTTCAACACACACACACACACACACACACACACACACACACTGAGACATTGATAAGCCAGGATATGATGGAAAGATGGACGAGTGGGTAGCTGATTGAAATTGGAAAAAGGAAATTGAAAAAGGAAAAATACTCAAAAATGATACCTATACAATTTTTATTTCAAATGATAAAAAAAGAACTATAACCACAATAGTTAAATTGAACAGGTTTCACTTAGTTGAGGGGGTTGTTTAAGGACTGGGAATGTTTTCTTTCCCAGCAGTACGTCTTAAAGAGGTACTCCAGTAATTTGCATTGCGCTTCCATCAAATAGGTGGACACAAAAATAGAGAGTGAAATAAAAAAGGAGTGGTTCTCAGCTCAGAAGATGGATCCTACATTTCCCACCAACGACCAACCTTCGAGTTTTCATCCATTATTCCAAGATGGTTAATCCTGCTGCTAGCCTTGATGTCAAACCATTCAAATTGCCATGATTAGCTTCTTCTATCAGTTCTATTGATCTACAATGGATTTTAATTAGCTGTAACGGCTAATGATAGAGGATCCACACTCATGCTGACAAGAGTTTGTTGACACTTTGGTTCTTTTCAACAAGCTGGAGTTTGTGTCGCCATCAAAAACTCATGCTATCTCTGAGTGTTACGTGAACGTTTTTCTTACTTTGTTGGTTGTAATTGCATTCTCGACGCTGTGATGGGAACATAGCCTAACCAACCAGTAGCCCAACAGGATTAAGTTTAGGCCCCGCATGTAAACACATGCAGTCCTTATATAAGTTCACCACTTGCCTCAACACGCTCTGGTTTTTATACACTGACCACATGTTGAGTCACTGTATGTGTTGAATCTGGCAAAAGTCCAAAGAACTGATCTGCGCTCACAGTTTACATCGTTACGACACAATCACAATGAGTTTTTTTTAGGTCTTACCCAACCAAAAAGCAGCGTGTAAATGTTCATTATTCATTTTAGAGATCCAAACAAACAGGTTTTGTTGTCAGAATTTGATCCTAAATGTGAAAAGATGAGTTGAATCCTGGTTACATAACGTACAGTATAGTCGCTACATGCTTGCAACAAGGTCACCAAACCAAAAATACACTAACAGCCGACAGAAACCGAACCTACTACAGTAACAAAATACAGTAGGCTTCTCCCGCCTTCAGCTTCCAGCAGCCATTCATACTGAGCCGGTCATTTATAAGCGTGATGATAAATATGCGACAGAGCACATGTCAGGGGGATAGAGTGTACGCAGGGTGTGTGAGGTATTCTTAGCACTGATGACAGTGCAGGCCTCCGAATCCATTCACATCTCTAAATGGTGTCTTGGCTGCAAAACAAGGCCACTCGTTGCTGCCAAGGTATTGGTTTCTGCTTTACTCTGCTTATTCCTACCCCAGAAACGCCCTTTATTACTACAAACTGGAAGTGATATTGACCGCTTTGCAGATCCTGGATCATTAAAGTTCAGACATTAAGTGCTCTTCTCTCTGAAAAAAGGATAGAGATTCAAACCACCCCATCTCCATCCAACAAAAACCAAGCAGTGGAACGAGAGAGAATCATGTCAAACATGCTGAAAGTGATGGTAGTATTATAAATGTCATTCATGATATCAAATGAGGGGATACATTTGGACAAGCAACCTTAGAACAGGCTAGAGAGGACTGGGCAGATGCCTGAGTCAGTGCGAGAGTTTAAACTATCAAACTGCTGTGCGTGTATGTCCCCGATAACAACTGTTAAAGATTATGAAATCATCTGCTCTCTTCTCAAAATGACAGATATTGTTGCGTTACTGAAGAAGAAATCCTTCGGCTAAGAGAACATTATGACAGAAGTTTAATACACGAGGGTAAGAATGTTTTCCGGTTATGAGAGAGTAATTGTACGATATTAATCAACAAACGCTGCTCAGCCTCAGCCACTTTCGAGAGGTTGTTTGATAAGCAGTCATCCATCTGTATCAGTCAACATGAAGCTACTGAATCATCTTTTTTGGGTCCACATCAGCTGTTCTGCTTCGACCTCGATTCAGTGGGTTTTTTTTTCTCCCACAGCAGCAAAGGAGCAGTTAGCAGTTGTTGTCCTCCAGGATGTCCGGATGTTCCTCCCAGAACTGGTTTCCTATAATGTCGCAGTGGTAGTCCTGCACCCTCCGCTTGCTGCGAGTCACAGCCACCTCCTTCTCCTCTTCATTTGGTAGCTTCATGCGTTTAGTGACAGTTTCATCTTGCTGTACACAAAACATAAAGACATGGTTCAATAATTTAGAAAAGACCACTCTCATGTCTCCCTTTTTCATATTTGTCCTTTTTCATATTTAATTCACTTTTTATTTCACTATGGTATGCAGATCTTCTAATAGTAACTGGAAGTTGTTATTGGCATTTTACACAGTACAAACAGCACCTGCGGATAATGTAGATGCATACAGGACTCCCTGATCTGAGATATCAGCTTCCTAAAACACTGTCAGTTGTGGTGTTTATAGCAAAGTGCAACATTTGCTGTGGATATTTGTCAAGCAAACACGCCATTCAGCTAAGGATGCCCTGCAGGTCCAAAGAACCATCCAGAGCACAGAGGCTGAGGCTGAACACCTGGGAAAAATTATTCCTGAATATTCCTGACAAAAGAGCCATTGATGAGACAGGTGAGGTTTAAGTGGGTGTGATGTGACAGATTTAGAGCCCACAGATATCTAACAAGTGAATGTCTCTGTTGTAATCGTGCAAACTCAAACCCTTTCAGGCAACTCACCTTTTCCCAGATGAGAATGGTGCCTTTCCTGTGGAGGGCAGATTCATTGTTGTAGTTGATATCAAACTCAGAGAACAGGATCTCATTTTTGTCTGCAGCTAACGTTCCCTGGAGAGAGACGTAACACTGTTAAAAATATGCATGAAACCACCATCCTCTACTTTACTGTGGTCTGCTGGGGGAGCAGCATCAGTGCCAGGGACGCCAGCAGGATCAACAAATTGATTCTCAAGGCTGGTCAGGTTGTGGGACGTGATCTGGAGGAATCAGTGAGGAACAGGAGGTCACCGAACAAACAATCTTGGACAATCCATCCCACCCGCTCCATGACACACTACAGAGACAGCGGAGCTTTTTTTCCAAACAGGCTGATTCAGCTCCGCTGTCACAAACAGCGGTTCAAAAAGTTATTTCTACCATTTGTCATAAAACTGTACAACAGCTCACCTCTGTGTGACAGATGATGACACTGATCTCCATCTTCACCTGTTCACTTTATACACCTGCAGTTCCTTCTGCCTGAACATTGTTCAATTTTGCACCTCTTGTTTTCTTACACTTATTTATGTACATATTATAGTTCTATATTCTATTTTTATCTTTATCTTATTTAGGTTTTTATCTTTTGTTCTATTTTATGTTATTACGGTTAGTGCTGCTGCAATAACAAAATTTCCCTCAGGGGATTAATAAAGTACTTCTGTTCTATTAACAACATACTAATAACAACACCACCACTAACTGGATCTACTATTTCTGTGTTTGAGTAACACTGACATAAAAGGACAATGATCTGGGTGTTTTTTGTATTTCCTAAGAAAAGGAAGCACAAAGGTTTGATGGGTTGCGAATGACTCATGTTGCCCAAACATGCAGCCAGAATAGACATTTCCACAACTCATCAGCTGTCATCACGTCATCAGAGTTTCCCTCGCAGCCCACTAGAGAATGAAGTGACTTCCAGAGAACAGCTGTGTCAGTCAGAGACAGCTGCCGCAAACAGAGACAGACCTGATGTCCTGTAGAAAACCGTTATCTCGTCTGTTCAATTAGATGCATGCATATGTTTTGATCATCACATCCTAATCTGTGGTGTTACAAGCCACATGAAGTATGTTTCCATCTCAAATGACAATAAACAAAGACAATAATGTCAAACCACATACAAATGGTGGGCCAATTACATGCACACACAATTGTGCACGTAGCTGCATCAAGAACCATGTCTTCTTGGTAGCATAACGACTTCTTATAATCAAAACAGTTACCTAAGTTAACAGTTTAATCACAAAACACACAAGAACCCATGCAGATACATGCTCTGATGTTAGAAGTCACTGTTTTGCATAATAAAATGTAAAAAGATAGATATAATGTCAAGTCATCAAGTCATCAGCTCCTAAAACAGGCATGGGCAAACTACGGCCCCCGGGCCACATACGGCCCTTTGGGCTTTTTAATCTGGCCCGCCGAATATTTGTACAGAATTGTCCAAATCATAGTTGAGACTACATTCATTTAACCTTTTCCTGCAATACCCGGCGTTTCAGTTGACTCCACCAAGTGGCACATTGACACATTGACTTGACTTTGCTGGAGTCCTGGCTATTCTCTCTACTTTTACTTTGCCACTGCTTTGAACCCATCTGCAACGATGAGTGGACCAAAAAAAAAGAAAAGTCAGTGAGCGCTGAGTGTTTAACAAGTAATGGACAACTAAATATGTTTTCGCCGAAGTCCGATCAAAGGCTATATGTCTTATTTGCAAAGAAACCGTTGTGGTTTTCAAAGAATGCAACATCAGCCGTCACTTTTCCACCAAGCATGCCGATTACGCTAGCAACCAGTCAACACAAGAACAGGCGGCTACAAACTACCATTCAAGAGTCAAGCACGAAGGCAAGTTATTTGCTGGCATTCAAACTAGCAAAGACCAGCCATATATATATGTATATATCCATGTAATATACTGGTATATTAGTTCACACAATGATCCCTTGGTATGGGTCAACAGATCATCTCTTGTTCTAATTCTGGTTTTTGTAAAAGATAACAAGAAAGAAGTAGTGGTATTACCCTTTGATATCATTGCACTTGCATAAATACATACATATTAATTAACTTTAATTGATTAACTCAAGATTGTGTTTCTCTCTCACCTTTAAGCGATCATCAGCCTGTGCTGTGGTGAGTCCCCCTTTTTGTACTAATGTCCAAAACACTGTGTTGTACAAATTATTAATGTGACCTGAAACACACAAGAACATGTTCAGTGTGACGTCTTTGGCAGGAGTCAGTTTAATGAACAAATTCATCCAAACGGTCCAATGTGTGAATCGTTTAAGGCACATTATGTACTTACAATCTGCTTGCCTCCAGCTGAGGTAGTCTCTGAGGTTACGGTTGCTAGGATACAGGACTACGCGCCCATCAAAGCCTGGGGGGTACAAGAGGGGCTGGTCTCCAAAAAACTCCTTCCAGTAAAACACGTAAGAGGAGGAGAACTGTGAGACCACATGGGTCATGAGCTTACTGCCAGAGAAGAAAGACAGTGAAATGAGTGAAAAGATGCTGAGCATAACATTTGTCTACAGCACTGCAGAGGCAACCTACCTGCCTCTCCTCTTAAACAAGTTGGAGGTCCTCTTGAAAACAAAGCTGAACTCATCACTTTGACCATAAGCAATGATTATATCCTCCAGTTCACCCATGACAGAGCGTGCACTCCGGGTCATCAGGCCCAAGGCCCTGTTATCATTGGGCTTTGTGAACTTGTGCTGCTCTGCAAACCTGAAACAAAATGTAGCAACACCATGGCTTCATATGGTGTGTCAACCCAGTGACTTACATCAACACTCTTGTCTATAGTAAGATGACAAACTTGTGGCTCGGAAACTCACTTGTGGAAATTGCGCCCATCCAATCTCACAACGATGTAGCAGTTTCGCAGACAAGTGTCGTCTATTTCAAAGTTGCGGACATACTCAAACTTGCTCTTTGCCATGCTGCTGGAACTAATAAAAAGACGGGCCAGGGGTTTGACAACACAAGACTGGATACCTCCACCAAATCTGCGGGCCGTCCCAATCAGCATAAGGGTGCCCCTGAAAAGAAGAATTAATAAGCAAATAGACTATAAGGAAGACAGCACATGCCAAGGATGAATGGAGAGGTAGTATTGGGCAAAACAGGGGGACTACTTTAATTCGACGTCAAAACCAGTTCAAATGGGCATGCAACTTACGACATTATTACGAAATAACTGGCATTACATGTTCGTCCGCCCTGCTATAACATCAATTATTACTTACACTTTGATGTCATGTGAGGTATTTACTCTCTGCGACCACAATAACCAGCAGGTTAGCTACTTCATACAAACCCGTTGACTTCACGCGCTGATATTTTGTTAATTACACAAACATTGATAATTTTAGTAGTTTTAGTTAGGCAATAAAATTTGATTTTAATTATCTACATTTATTCCGAAGCAGTCGTCTGCTCACACACGTTGGTTTGTGTACAGTCCGTCGATAAATTCTGTCGTAGTTGTATCGCGGACAGGTCGTGCAGAAGTTCCGGTGCACGAGCCTGAACGCAACAAATTTTAAAAAGTGACTCGTTGTTCTCATTGTGGTCGCCCTCTTCGACATTTCACCATCATAAAAATATAGCAATTTATTCTTGTAATGATGCAAGGGATAGTCTGCTAAAGCGAGCAGATTTACAGGAAGCTACACAACATAATCTGTGTTTCAACGCCATCTTGTGGTAATGTTAGGAAGTGCAGCCAAATATCGTGTATGACGTAGAGATTACGGAAGGACGTTGTAAGGAACTTGTCCAATCGGAGAATAGTCTCTTTACTAATGGGTTTTGTCAGGTTTATTATCTCTACTACAAATTACGACGATAACATTTGGATAACCATACCAAAAATTAATTCTGCCGTCAGTGCATTGCACGGCGTGACTGACATGTCAATGATGTGTCGTGTCTCTGAAAAAGGCGCTGAGTTAAAACTAAGCTAAAACCTCCGACTGCAGTTTTCCCAGGATTCCTTGCGCCACCGTGTGCTCATCTGCGGTTGTTTCAAACATGGAGGAGAGGGAAAGGGAAAATGTTAAAGCAGACAGTAAAGAAGCTGCAACTGCATCTTGTTCGAAGACGCAGTCGGTGCCGGGGCATGGACCGGAGGCAGCCGGTTCGGCCGGGGACGATGACGCAGCCAAAATAGATGTGTGCTCCGATAAGTTCGACCCACTCCTGGCCTTGTACTCGCCGACTGTACCACTTCCTTATCCCAATATCAAATGCTTTAACAATGTGTCAGAGTACGAAAGCTTCCTGAAGGGCGGCCGGGGCAGAGCCAAACAGGAGAATGTGGAGAAAAGGAGGCTGAAGGCGATGAAAGGGGTGGTGGACCCGGAGCGCATCGAGAGGCTGAAGAAGCTCATGGTGAACAACACGGTGCGAGAGTCCGAGGAGGGGGAGAGCAGCGGCGCACCGCGCAGGAGGAGGGGGCAGAAACCCCAGAAAAATGTCCTGACAAGGATGCCCTGTAGGTCCAATACACACCAGAACATCATGAACTTAGTTTCATGGCTTTGCTGTTGTCCAGTGAACATTTGGGATCAAGCTATAAGTTGCTACAAGGTTTCACAGTGCATCTCATGTAATAAGTATTGATTCCTTTCTACAATGTTTCTATAACAGTCTGATTGATACCCGGCGTCCTTCCTGACCTTTGAAGTCGGTATTTGAAGGATAGTGTAATGACAGTAGATTTGCAATCCTACTTTTCAAATGGGAAAACCCTTTCACACATGGTATCTGAGCTAATGTTACCATTAAGCCGTTGAACTATTTTGTTCATAATATTGAGGAACAGCCCTTAAACAAACAAATTGCTTAGAGAAATGATTATCAATTCTAGTACAAATACATTTCTGTCTCATTTGTTTGTAGAAGACCCCCTTTGCTCCACTTCGTATGCCACTGGAACAAAAATGAGCGTGTCTGAAATGTGTCAGCAACTAGTGAGGTGTTGGTACTACAAGCCTTCACAACAGGTTTATGCTCTCTGGTGCAGTTTTTCAAGTCTCTGTGTCTCCACTGGAGGAACGAACACAGTCCTTCCAAAAGTCACCAGTGACGTGGTGTTGGAAGCATCGGCTAACATGTCGGTGTAATAGTTCCCATCTGCGTAATCAACAGTTCCCATCGTACAGATCAACAAACTGAGTGATCTCTCGGGTTCCCTTGTGTTAATAAAAATCAAATTCAGGAGCAGCTCTTGTGTGTTTGGCATCATTTTGTGCTTCAGGTGAATTCTTCCTAAAAGTTATTGTTTTGTGGAGACAGTTGTGTGATCCATTTGTCATGTGTTCTCAGTATGTAAAGGAAGTCCGCTGGGGGAGCTGTACCGATGCGTTCAGGAGAGAATAAGGGTTAAAGTTCACATCAGGACCTTCAAGGGACTGAGGGGAGTGTGCTCTGGCTTCGTCGTGGCCTTCGACAAGTTCTGGAACATGGTGAGCTCTCCCACTTGTGTTCGCTGGTTGGTTCTCTGCCATGTGGTGAATCTGAAATGTGTTTTTATTTCTCTTTCTCAGGCAATGGTTGATGTAGATGAGACGTACAGAGAGCCCCTGCTGGGAGAGGCATTCTACCACGAGAAGGCCCTCACTATTTCACGGGTATGCAGTAACTTTTCATTGTATATCTGTCTGTAACTTCATACTCAGCGATGGTAAAAGATCTGTGAGATTTCCCTCGTTTGTCTTGGCGGCACAGTAACGGTAACAGTACCCTGCTGAACACTGAAAGTGTGCTACTTGTTTCCTTACTCCCCGAAATATGTAAAACTGATCTGCTGACATAAAAGGGCAAAAAAATTCTATTGTCTTATTTTGTTGACACATTTTTGAAACAAAACTAGAAGCTGCCTGTGTTTTGCCGGTTTAACACTTTAATTTGAGCCAGCAGCAGTAGGAAATGTGTTTGCAGTAACTTATTACAGCTCTGATAGTAAACTGGGAGACTGTCATCAGTGAGATAAAATTACAACCAGTAATGCTGGATTGCATCATTAATCACTATAAATCCCTCATACTGTAGTTAGGTAATCGCACATGGGAATTAATTACAGAACGTAACTGTGTTGAATGGTTAAAGTGGGCCATAAATGAACCAAAATGGTATTTCATTTCAGCTCAGTTTAATCTACAAATATTAATGTGACCAAAATCTCTCTGCAGCTCTTTGAGAAATTAAAACTCCAGGAGCACTCGGGCGGTGATGAGCCGCCAAAGAAGCACAGGACCCCGGAAACAGGAGGAAAGCATCAGCCAGCTCACCTTACTAGCAGGAGAGAGCAGAGCAGTACAGAGTCCAGTCTGTCAGACACTGTTAAAACCAAACAGGATAAACACCAAGTCCCCCTGAAGGCCCAGGGACCAGAGGTCTGTCAGAAGAAAGACTCCCAGATGTACAGCAAGGTCCAGACGCGCCACATCAACCAACTTTTCATCCGGGGAGAGAATGTCATCCTGGTCAACCCACAGCCACTCTGATTTCGGGTTTCTGTTTGATATATGTACCCTGGATAAAAACAGTCAGTGCAGCTGGTGTTGTATTTTACTCTGAACATCTGTAATGACAGGTGTGAGAGACTTTAGTGAACTGCTACAGAGACATGCTCTGCTTAGATTCAGAGGAATCAAACAAGGACTGTTGTTGTATCATATTGATATGGAAGTTTTTCTCACCAGAGAAGTTGTCTTGATTTTGAGGAATAAAAGCTTCTCAGTGTTAATCAGAGTAATTTCTGGTCTTTTTTTCTTTTGTCTGACAGCCACTGATGTCAAAGCATTTTTATGCTGCATTAATAACTGCATGTATTCTGGTTATTACCCAGCAGGTGGCAGCATAAACACATTAGTGCCATCTGTGAGGCCATTGTCATCTCGAAGAGCTTGTCCCTTTATGTTGCTTCTCCCCGTTAGTTTGAACAGGAATGACAGCGCAGTCTCAGCGGACTTCATAAATGCATTATGAATAATTGAGTTTGTGAAGCTAGAGATTGCAGATGGCACTCAAAAGCTGTCATTTGTCTTGACGTCTCAGATTGCTTTTACTCTTTAATGGGCACATTACCCATAAAAGCACAATTTACTGCATCTCGTGGAAGTTGTAAAGATGTTGCTTTTTTTCTGCTGTAAATGGCAGAGGTTACTTTTGGATGATGAGCGTCACAGAATGATTGTATGTTGCTATAATCTTTCTGGGTCTGAGTCAGAGTTTTAGCTTATTTTCTTTTTTTTCTTAATTTGACTGCAGAGTTTAATTGACCCCCTTTTCATATATTTTTATTCCATAAATAGGACAAACTCTAGCAGTCACTAATGTGTTGTATATACTTTTCATATAATGTATCAGAATATTATTAGTATAGCCCATTTAACTGTTTTCCTCTCCAGAGAGTAAAAATGGGGTCAATTGTTTAATGCAAGCAGTGTTTTAGTGGTGTTTGTCACACCAGTGTGTCCCAACAAGCTTCCATACAATATGAGAAGGGCACAACACTGGTGGTGAGGAGAGGAGCCACAATTAGACTACACAACCTTCCTCTTAAGTGTGATATACCAAAGTAATCAGGCCATCCATCTCTGCGGGACAAACTGTACATTTGATCAGTTGAATAGTTGAATATTGAAGCCTTAAAGACTCAAAGTATGTCTAGTTCTTTTAATACAACTTTTTATACTACTAATACTTGCTGTTACGTGAAAGCTTAAATCAACAAAGAGCTCAAATTTCTTAATATGTGTTGCGTTCACCCACTGCAGCTGTCACAGTAAGAATCACATATTGCTTTATTCCAGCACTGCTGTTGCGCTCAGCTGACGTTATTTGCTGTTAGTCTGCACTTGTCCGATGATCTCTTAATGTGCTCTGGTCTTGTATGTTGCATTCACAGTGATCCACCAGGCAACCCATGGTTCCTACTTATCAACTTATATTTTCCATTGTTTACATTGCCTACATTTGTTCTCATGGCTTTCTGCCTTATTACAGTATGTAAATGTGTTTATTTATTAAAGGCCCTCCTTGATTATCTCAAACAATGAAATTAACAAGCTCGCGTCCGCTAAATGTAATTTCAAAGTCGAGGGCGGTGGCTTCACTTTTGCTGCTTGAAGCTCTTTTGAATGAGGCTAATGACACAGCGCACCAAATAACACACACCATTAACAAATTTCAATCAACTGTTTAATGTTGTAAAGAATCTTGATGTGTAAATCAAATCAAAATGGGAATAATGCAAAATTTTCATTTTCTCAAAGGATTTTCTTTTTTTTTTTCCAACATTTGCATATGCTAGTGTTTCAGTAACAATCCCATTTTAGAGAAGATCAAAACAATTTGAAGTAGAAAAAAATGCATAAAACAACCACTACTGATATATTTTAGAAAAAAAAAACCCAGCAAACAGATTTTGGTCATTTTAATGCTTCAGACATCAATGCAAGGCTACTCTGTGTTGGTGTGCTCAGCCTCTTGAGCCCTTGGGAGAGCAGGAGAGCACAACTTCTGATCCTCTTGGGGCTGCAGAATCCATTGCCTTCTCTGCTCAGTGAATTATTTAGATCATCGTTGACAAACCAAAAATGTCAGGCAGCTGAGATTTACTTATCAATCACTCATTACAAGGGTCAGGAGGCAACTGTCGGCAGGCACTTGAACAGCTGAAGAGAAATGTTTTGTACATCGAGCAGGTCGGTGAGCTGAGGTACAGCTGAACGTGACTGTTCATTATGCGTTTTCTCACAACACACCTTCATCCAACCACCACATCTGTACTGAGCGTGTACAGACTGCATCCCAACTAGTGAAAGTGCTTCCTCTCACACAATCTTCCTGATAAGTTGCAATGCATGCACACATAGACCGATGACGGTTATGACATCAACGCTGTTTCCAAGATTGCCGTTTTTAATATGTGACATTAATAAAGATGGAAGTTGAGAAGGCAGCATTTACTGAGCTGTACCAGGAACATTTGACAGACAACAGGCAGATGTATGGTGCAATCTTAATAACAGTCTGCATCAACACTTGAGGTGTTGAATGAAGTTGAGCTCAATGTATTCATATCTTGGTGTTTTCTGAGCTCTGAAATTACTGGCGACCTGAATAGAGCGGAAGTAACAAAACGTGTGCATGGGACAAACAAAACAGAGTGAAATAATTACACAATTGCATCTGATATCTGTACAGACAGTACGCTTGGCTTGAGGCAAAAGTACAAACACATGTTTATACATATTACAGACGCTCTATTCTGGAAGCTGTCCTCAACACTGCACAGTCACATTGTCTCCTTCAAAGAGGTTAACTGAAAAAGGCAAAGGTCTTTCAGGCACTCTGTGCTGTAATAAAGAACCCACAACCCCCTTTTGAGGCTTATTCTTCCTACTGATTATCTCATTTGGATGCAAACTGATTATAACTCTTCTTCATAAGTAAAATATATAGATATATACCGATAAGAAAGGCCACAAATGATGGTCTGTTGAAGGACAAACTCCTCAAAAGAATCAAAAGTCTTTACTCCAAATGCTCATTCATGACTTTAACTGTAGCACTGACAGGCCACATTTGGAGTGTGTGGACACATATGTACAAAGAGAAGGTGTCAATGTGCTTCATTATAGGCCTTATTCATATCAAATTTGGTCTGTATGATACAACTCACACTTCTTCTCTAACTTCACACTGTCACTTTTTCTCATATCAGAACTTCATAACTTATTTGTAAGGGCTCCAGATCTCTATTTACAGGTCAAAGGAAGAACGAGGACAAAACAGAGGTAACTTGACATTCTTAGATGTACATTAGAAAGTTAAAATGGCTGATCATGTTATTGAAACTCTTCATTCAGTAAAGTTACTGAGAATGTATCTCAAAAAAAAAAAAAAAAATTATGCAGCTACTGATTTTTTTGCTACTCTGGTGATTTCACTTGATTGAGGTTATAACGCAACCCCCCCCCCTCTGTTCTCTTGGTGGCACACTCTTCCCTCCTCTCATTGAATTATAAGTAACCAACAAGGCACACTGCCATCAGTGTGTGTCTTGACCTTCACCCCTGACCAGACAGATCATTGGTTCAAACAACACAAACACACATTCATTTAGATCCATATCACTACACAGCATGACTTTTATGAAATTAAACAGATTGTGGGGTGTTGGTATAGTTATAGTTGATGTGATTCAAGTACTCTTTGTTTGCAGCTCATAACAATCCTTCACCAATGGACGGAGAGAGAGAGGGAGAGAGAGACCTACACCTCTCCACCAGATAATCTTTGCTCTCCAGCTCTATCACTTTCCAAAGTTAGCAAAGTCAGCAAAGGCATCATGTTTGGGCTGTTGGACCATTGTAGGGTTCATCCCCATTCCCATAGCACTGGGCATCCCCATGTTCATACCCATCCCCATCATGCCCTGGTTGGGGGCCATCCCCATCCCCATCCCCATGCCCATCCCCATCCCCATCCCCATGCCCATGCCAGCACCAGGGTGCATCATAGGATTTGCAGGATTTGGTCTGACTGCTGTGGGTCCAAGATTCATACCAGAAAATCCCTGGGAGAGCATGTTGGCAGGTACCTGGTTGCCTGGAAATGACAGAACAAACTCAATGAATAAAAGTGCCAAATTGTAAATCACATTTGATTTGCTGGGAGCATTGAAGGAGAGTCTCGTCGCTCATGCCAGCTCTACCATTCCTCTCACCTTGTTGGAGGGTGTTGAGGCTGGGCTGGCTAGGCTTGGGTGGCTGCATGCCTGGGCCCAGGAAGTCCAGGTTGATGTTAACTGAGTGGTCTGACCAGGTGGATGGGAGGGACGCTTTGGCTCCGGCACCTTGAGAGGCTGTTCCCTGCTGCATAGGCTGGAGTGGCATAACAGACTGTGGCTGCAGAGGGCCCCCCATGTTCTGGAGGGGTTGACAAAGACGAAGAAAAATGCAATGTTAGCAAAAGAGCTAAATCATGCTAAAATCACAGGATCATACAGTTACAAGATACATAACTCTAACACTGAAATACATAATGAAAAGATACAGTTAGGTCTTAAACCTTTAGCATGGCCCACTTAACCTCAATACTGTCAAAGGAATCTGCTACTGCCTCTGTCTGAGCTCATTAACCATCTAAAGTGAGCAGAATGAAAGGGAGTGGTGGGTGTCTTCTCAGTGAAACAAAGAATGAGGGTTTTTTTTTTAAGTAGGTCAACAACCTTTTAACATGCAAATACAGACGACATCCACAAGCTTTTGTTGGGTTTTTAATGTTTTTGTAACTCAAAACTGATTCTTCTCATTCTGTATGTCAGTAACAGCAGGAGTGGGTGGTTAGTAGGCGGTCTCAGGGGGAGATAAGCATCTGGTGAGGCTGCATGTTAACCCTCCACCATCATGCTCGTCCTCCATCTTTCGATCACACGTGGTAAGTCTTTATCATATGGGTGTAGTGACTGAGGTGGTCACCGAGCAACCTAAACTGGGAGTAAATGTGTGAATTCCTTTAATTTTGTATTGGACCATGAGTATATAATTTCTCTCATTAGCATTATTTATTTATTTATTTTCCAAATCATACAAAATAAAAAATGACAACAAAAAACAGCACCCATTAAAAAAACCTGTCTTACTCTTGAATTGGGCTTATTACAGCTACAATATCTGAAATCGATGCCAATACAATTTGTTTGTAGAGCCTGAGTAATTTTGGGGCATTTGGCTGCGAATATATTCAAAGTAAAATTATTGTGCTGACAATGTTATAGTTTCTTTGGTTGGATACACTCTGCTATTGATTGATTGATCACTTCATTGAGTTTGTCATGGCTCTTTTGGTCACTAGTTTCCTTGGTTGAAAATATCCATTTGGAACAAAGCCGGCGCAATGGAATCAGAGCACTTCACTCACACACATTTCTATTTTCATACTCAAAATTAGGTGTAACACAAACATCGTGTAATTATCTACATATTGCAGTGGCTGACTGAAATGAATAGACTTTCACACAGCAACTCCAACATCTTTACTGTAAACTTTGCACCACATAAGACCCAAATGATGAATTTGCAGTTCTTTATATAAATGCACAGGTGTTTAGTTCTGTCAAATGGTAAATTATGATTATGATTATATTCTGTTTTCAAATACAGTCTAACAGATATACCAAAAATATAGAATCCTAAAATGAATTACTACAGTTCTGTATTCATGAAATCTATATCTAAGGACATTTTGCTTCCACCTGTATCATTTCAGCCTCCCATTATAAGTCTTGTAATGATATGCATATCAATAAATTATTAAAAAAAGGATGCGTGTGTGTATGAGTGCAATCATGCATACCTGTGACCTAGACTGGGGTAAGACTGTGCTGCTCATGCTCTGTGTGCTGCTCATGCTAAAGTTGAGGCTCTGGGAGGAGGTGAGGGACTGAGTTGGCCCCATCAAGTCAAACAGGTCTGCTGAGGCGGGACCAGAGCCTGGAGCTGAGACTGGGGCGGGGGTAGCAGCAGGACCGGCTGTCATGGCTCCAAAAAGGTCATTTTCGCTGTTGTCAGCAGTCTGAGCAGATGCTGGCATCTGACCTCCAGGGAAGGCATTCCACTCTCCAAAGTCTCCATTGCTGCTAGAGGCTGGTGGTGCTACAACAAGAAAGCAAGATAAACAACAGTTGCATGAACGTTTATATTTACCATCCAAATAGTGATGTTTGTCGTGTGAGTTGTATAAATAATGCCATAATGTTGGACACTAAAGTCAAACAAGTTATTTTAATGCTGTCATTGCAATTGAGAATAAACAGTTGAGTCTTCAGTGAGTCCAGTCTAGCTTTTTCCAGGGCATTCTCAGTGACCACTGGTGCCACATTTTAAATTTTCATAGAACTGGCCCTGCTTGTTGTCTCTAACCCGCCTCTCAATCTCTCTCCGCCTCCTCCACCCCCACCAACTTCTTCCTCTGTCCCTGTCTCCTTGTCAGCCATAACAGGAGTTGATGTGTGTCTGTTCTTGTTATGCAGAGCAGGTAGCAGGCTCCATATGGCCAGGGCTTCCTCCCAGCATCCCTCTGAATATTCTAGCAGCGTGGCTGCAACTGCACACCACACACATGCACACACCAACAAAAAAACCTTAAAACCAACCAGATCCTGATGAGAGGCTGGCAGAGGCAGCAGGCGAGGAGAAGTCAGCAAATCCACTGATTAGGTCTGCATTGAGAAATCGACATAAACACATCAATTTTAAACAAGTGAGCTCCAGGTGTCATCTTCCATAGTTAGCATTCCTTCAGTGTCAGAAGTGTGGGAGGGGGGGGGGGGGGGGGCGGCAGTAGATGGGTGGAGAAGACCAAACATCTGTTCAGCGCTCCCACCCTCTCCATTCACTTGGGACTGCTCCAAAAACATCTGGTGCACTTAGTTCCTATACATCAACTCCCTCCCCATGCTGTCCCCCAAATCTGAAGCTAGCATCAGCAGCTGGGCCGTCGCTGCAGACTTTAGTCCTACAGTCACTGTGGAGTTTCCTGTGTACAGGAATGTTGTATCACTAACCAAATAGGCTTCCCAGAGATCTACTAGGATCTAGCTTGTTTAGGAAATAAAATGTCAATTTAATATATTTAGCTTCTGGAAGTCATAATGTTCCTTTTGGGCAGAGGCTAGTTATTTCCCTCTGGTGCAAAACTATGCTGCACATGTCATGGATTTCTATGTTAAAACCACAGAAATGCAACTGATATCAATCTCCTCAGCAAGCTTCTGATAAGACTAAAAACAAGCACAAGCGCATTTTGCAAAATGTAAGGGTATTACTTTAAGATCACAAGATTATACCTGTGGCAGCAGGCTGGCTCGGTGTCGTGTCCACCATTAGTAGATCAGCTAGGGCACTACTGGAGGGCTGAGGGGCTGCTGGCTGTGGCTGAGACTAGATTAAGGAAGAACCCAAAGATCAGGAGGCTGTGCATATATAACTATTCACACGTAAATAAAGTCTTATTTCATATACTAACATGTACTCTACCTGTTTGGTGGTGGTGTCTGGGCTCTTGTCTCCTGTGTAGTTTGCTGCAGCTCCCAAGTCTACTTTTCTGGATGGGACTCCCCTCTTCCGTGTTGCCGTAGTTTCTGTTGATTGGACTATGTGTACACTCTTGGTGGTGACAGTCTCCTCTTCATCTTTAAATTCTTTTCCTGACTGGCCATTGTGAGACGAATGACCCCGGTCCTCCTCATTGTCACTATGGAGACAACAACGGCTCCAGTCAGACAACCAGTTTTTTGAAATCGGGAAAGATTTTCTTTGTTCATATTGTATCCATCAATGAGTCTGATCCTAACTGGAAACACAGTTTCAGACTGTGCTGATGTAAGGACATTTCACAGCATTAGGAACTTAACTTTGGTCATGTTTGTTTTGTACTGAAATAGTTTCATTTTCCCTATTTTTACTTTGGATGTGTGCCTTTTAAATGAAAGGAAAATATATAATGACTTGTTTGTTTCAAACCTAAAACCATCCGGTGAGTCGTCTCTGTCCTTCTTCCGAAATCTGCCTATGGTTTCATCAATGGTGCTGCCAATTTTGTCGCTGATCTCCCCCAGCTTCTCACTAAAGGGAAACTGCCCTTTACTCCTGTCCCAGTCATCGTCCCACTTCCCCCGGCTATCGCTGGAGTCGTACCTGTCTCCCGCTGCAGGAAAGGAATGTAAGCAGGGTGAAAAGGAGATAGGAGCAAGAAAAAGGAAACAAGATTTGAATTAATACCTAAATGTTTTGATAAATTTTTGTTATGTTTATATTACTCCCTCAATTGAAGACTTACAGTAACTTCGGTATCCCATACTGTCTGAGGATACCCCAATGTATTTGTCTTTGTTCTTCTTTGCCTTTTTCCTTTCTTCCCTAAGCCTCTCATCATCCTGGACAAACTCCACCAACTCTTTCACTTTCTGACGCACGTTCACACCTTGGTCTTTCCCATTTTCATCTAGAGAAAGTGATGTGGAGACACAGACACATGGGCATTAACATAAATAACCAGTTAGCAATACAGCATAAACACCTCTGTACAGGGGAGTCCAGTGTTCTTGTTTGTAAACTGCACCTGAAATACACAAATGGCTGAGAAGAGTGAAAGCAGCTTTAGGGCAGTGTGTGTGAGTGTGTGGTTTAAAGGTTTGTTCACTAAGCAGTGCTTAGAGCCTCTTTCCAGTCATTACAGCTCACACTGAAGCTATTGTTAATAAACACAAAACGCAACAATGCTGAGGTGTAGAGACTTCCTCACCTAATCAAAGCTTAAGTTGAAAAATGAAACCATTTTCTGTTAAGCAGGGACTACTTGTAAAAAATATCAAAGAAAAAGTCGGTATTAGGGAGAGAAGGAATACAGAGGAAAAGAACGCAGGATGGTACCTTACCTACAAAGTGGTAGCTTTCTAATGATCTCAGGTCATACAGATGTTCTCTGGCACTGGTAACAACCCTCTCAGAGCCATTCCTGATTAGATGGGCCAGCAGTAACAGGGACTGAGAATCAGACAAACAACATAGTTGAAGCAAAAAGGTGCTTGAGGTTTGAATCTTCTTTTTCTCTCCTATGGCCTTGAACTGGTTCATTTATTAGTGTGATTTCATTCCTCAGAACTGTCCCCCCTCAATTCATAGTCTGTTGACAACTTTTTCTGCTCAAAGCATTTTGTTTTTATGTTGTCAATAATCAAAAATGAAGCTTCAATAAAAATCAACAATCTTCACCTAATGTTCCATTTTATAAATCAAAGTTTGTAGTTGATAACCGATTCCTGCGTGCATGTACTCAGCAGAAAATTCTAAGTTATTGTTGACAGATTTTGGGGACCATACTAAGTCAGGTTTGAGTGAAGCCATGTTGGTTTAACTTGTTGCTAAAAGGTTTGGGCAAATCAAAATTGCACTTAGTGCTTGGGCCTTCAAGCCTCGCCTTATAGATGAACGTGTGTGTTAGGTGGTGGTTGTAGCTGTACTGTGGCAGACCTTGTAGACTCTCCTCCAGTTCTTCTTGTTGTCCCTCAGCATGCGTGCCCACAGCATGTTCATCACCTCTGGGAACTGCTCATACATGAAGGTGGCTCTGATGACAGAAACAGAAGAGGAAGATATTTTCTTTTTACTCAAGTATAAATTTTTTTAGTTGCAATGCACCAACAATTGGACTAGTTAGTCCTTTAACAGTTTTGTACTATGGAGCCCAGGGAACAAAACTTAAGAAGTATTTCAGGAATAACAAGTTCCTTTAGCACATTTGTGTTTGTGTTTCCAGTGTATCCAAAGGTAAAAGAATCAGGTACATCAGACTAAATCATAAAGTGACATCAGTAAACATGTGGTATGTCAGTCAAATTTAGACAAGGTTCAGGTCACTGTCAGGACTATTAGCTCCTTAGCAAGAAGTGTTCTGCCCAATTCCCTTTCTGCTTTAATATTTAAACACAATAAAACAGGTACAAGGTTATCTTTCAGCCTCAGGTTAGTGTCTTTCACTTGGTCTCTCATGTTTTTAGTCAGCTACATAATTATCATTGAAATGTCAATGACAGCAGAATAAATTTGAAATTCCCATCTCCTTCCTAACACTGATACTACCACCAGTGATTGGAGCAGTTCAGATGAATGCTGTACATGTGCTGTAGCAGTTGAGAGGCCCGTGTTCAGTAGTACAGGAGTTTGTGGCTTGCAGATAAACACAACACAGGCAAAAATCCTGAGCTATAAAAAATACTCCTGCAGTTGAGAAAGGCTTTACAATCACTTTCATGGGTTTGATTTTATTTACAAATTACCTTAATGCTTTTTTTAAAATCATAACTCATTGTGCAACATCGTGTGCTGTTCTTACCTAGAGATTTCACTCATCAGTTGTCCTGATGGTCCCCAAGGGTCATCGTTGGTGGCCTCTCTGACTTTAGACTCCACCTCTGAATAGTTCATCACTACATTGGTTCTATACAGAATGATAAAAAACAAAAGCAAACATCTTTTCATGAATCATGTCTATGTGAAGTATTCTACAAGCATCTGGCATTTGAGTTCAAAATATGAGGCTTCCATTGAGACAACATGGAGCATAACAGATAAAAGGTACTCTCGTTAGAGCCACACCCATACACTTGTCCATTTAGAGCGTAAAATGGTATCATGGGAAAATAGGAAGTGTTTGTGTTTGTGTTTGTGTGTGTGTGTGTGTGTGTGTGTGTGCGCGCGGACTGTGAATATAACCGCTAGCCAAAACCAAAACAAGGGACTTAATGAGCAGATGCAAATCTGCATTCATGAGAAACACATAAATGAGACCTAAGATGACAGTGAGTGATAGAAGGCTGTGCTTAGGGTGGTTGAGCTCTTGCTTACTGACATTCTAAGAAAGTAACCGGGAAAGGAAAAGGGAGCACAAATGTGAAGGAACCAATACTACAAATAGTGCCTCTTGGGGTTGTTTTCTAAATTACTGAGCTTATGTATTTCATAAGGGCATACAAAAACAAAAACGAACAAACAGCAACGCATAGAATAATCAAGGTTGTCGGTTTGATAGACTTGAAGCTGTATCATGATGACTGCACAAAAAAAACAGGCTACCAATCTATCCTGTATCTATTCAATCAGACTACAAAAAAGCTTCTGTTAGTTGGTCTAAAATATTTCCTCAGATACAGTATCACACAACCGGCACTTGCTGTAAGACACAAAACAAATATCCAGCCTGTATGGAGGGTATGTCATGAAAGGTTTAAACAGAGACTAATTCACATCAAAAGCTGTATCTGCTACATTATTGTCCATTTACGTCAACTATTTTGCCTTTGCTCAGCTATGATTCCTTTTAAGAGGAGAATGTAAATTGTAGTATTCCTGAAAAGTGATATGATATTCAATAAATAAATCTAGCATATATTCAGCAACGACTGGATTAACTGGTTATCTGGCCAATTTTTGCAAAGCTTGCTGCATGGGGATTTCCAGTGTGTGCCATGAGAGGATGTGCTGCATATAGCTAAGCCATTTTCCAGTTTTATCTCGAATAAGCACAGTTTCTTACAGGACTGTAGAGGTGTATTCTCTAACCAAACAAGCATGTTTTTTTCAGATAATTAAGTGATCTCTGTCACAGCTTTAACCAAAACATGGTAAGGCCAAAACATTTGAACTCTGCACCGCCTCATTCCCCCCTCACTACTGCCACATCAGCAATAAAATGCACAGGGCCTGAAAGAGTAGCATTGATTTCATGGGTGGAGATACACACTCCCTGTGGTTCTGGAGAAAAGCCGTATTACTACTGCAAGCTGCAGAGTAAGGTTGCCACTACAACAACAACAACAACACGCTGTTTTGTAAATTTTAATCCATGCCACCAAAATTATTTGAACCTGACCAGGACAGGTGCTTTCATGAGCTGATTAAAATAAGTCTCCTATCTGGATGATGGTTTACTGTGTGCTAGACAGAGGCTAATTGTAATCTTGCATCAAAGTGAATTTTGATTCTTCAGTTCAGCTCTGAGCAAGACTTAATCTGTGCTTAAGTTAGTGTCAGTCAGTTTTATTTTAAGTTCCATTTTTGGACTTTTTCAGATTACTTTGTGTGCTACATGAATAACATGCCTGCATCCTGAATTCTCCTTAGCTATGTTAAAGTTACTGCACAAAGCTTCATGTTTGCATGAATGGCAGGCAAAACTTAAGATGATATGATATAGTGATGCAATATGTTATCTTGTTACCTTGTCCTAGATATTAGCAAGACAGAACGGAAGTTGTGATACTTTCTCACAATGACACACTATCATACAGATTTCCGTTTGACTGCTGTAGTGCTGTATCTGCAAAAACAAATTCCTAGCAGTTACATATGAAGCCAATTATATCTTATTCTTCCTATAATAGGTGTTGTTTTCATTCACTGCAAGAGCCATCTGAAAGAGGATTAAACTGTTGCTTGCAGTTCCTTGTTTAGCAAAAACCTCCCCTTACTCATACAACAGGAAATGTTGCACCACGCCACACCATTGAATGGTTTACAGCTTGGTGACACATCATGACAATAATTTCTGAATGTCACAAAACATAAGCTCTTTCATAACCCCCTATATCAAAAGCAGGAAGAACATTAAAATGGAAACTCCCTTCAGTCTTTAAAAACTTGCATCTTTCCCCCTTCTGTCTTCTTGGTCTGCTCCCTCCTTCCATGAAAGTAACCCATGTTCCAGGGGTTCACACACCAGGGAAACAAGTGCATTCAGTAGGAATGCATTCTTGGATGGGCTTAAGAAGACACTATTGTCTGGGTGTGCAAAACTAGCCACTGAGCCTTTGAAGGGAGGAAAAATTGTGCAATAGCTTACCACAGCCCTACAGAGCAAAACAGCATGCTCATGTTTATACAGCAGCTGGAAGTATACGCACCCTCAGCAGAACAAAAGATGCAAAATCTCTATGGTGTTCCCTAGGTTTGGCGCTGGCTGGTTTATTTTCAAATAATGTGTCCTGCAGCTGGCTGTTTGGGCTTGTACTGACACACCCATCAAACTATGCATGGACTCATTGGGAGTATATAGTGTACATATGCTACATGCTTTATGTCACAGTCTTTACATTTTGCCTGACAAAAATACCCATTTTTAACCACATCAAAAGGGGGTGGAAAGGTAAACAGTGACTGGTGTGTCTGCTTTACCTTGAATAATCAAATTGTTCCGCCTAATCTAGCTGCTGGATATTCACCAACAAGTTGCAAAACACTGCTGGATCACTGGTTACTGATTAATAAGTACCCTGCAGTTCATCTCGCTGTTCTTTGATGTTACATAGAACACAATTAAATTACCATGTGGCACGTTATATAATGATTTCACAAACATGCTTGATAAAACTGATGTATATTGGATTACGTGCCTATATTTGTGGCAGCAGGCGTTTAAATGTATAGCCCCAAATGAGAATTTACTTTCTCTCTCTGCATTATAAAGGTAATTTACACGGTTGAACATTTTGAGCTTTTAGTTTATGTTGACTGAGTAGTTCCACTTCATAAGCAGTCTTAGGTGTAAGAGCAATTTAGTACTTTGTCTGTAAAGCCATTTAGCCATTGTTATAGCTTAAGTTTAAAACTTATCTTACTTTACAGTATGGCTACCGTAACGCAAGGTATAACTTAGCTACAAGTGTCACAACAATCAAACAGGAGAGTAAGGCGTTTCTACAGTCAATGTCAAGTCATGGTTTAGATGTTTCCAGGCAGTTTTAGGACGTTATGGCCGTTAATGGACTATATGTAAACATTCCCCTCTGATTATTCAGCCCAGGAGCTGTCAAACTAGCTTAGCTGGCTAGCCTAGTCTGCTAGCTACCTAGCCAGCTGGCTAGATAATTAGCTCGCTTGTTAGCTAAGTGTGTTAGCTTTGACTGTCGGGGAAAACGCACAAACAACGAGCACCGTGACCTCATAACAATAGAAATGTGATCTCACATTAACCGAAAGACCAAGCAAAACCACCGCGACAACGAAGCAGTACTCATACTCGAGACACATTGTGTTTGTCAAAGTCAGCTAACTACCTCGCTAGTAGCATAAGAGCTAGCTAACTTGTTAGACTGAAGTGACGTCAAAGTTTTGGGTACGTGTCTCTTTCACAGGTAAACTACAAACACGAATGACACGAAATAGACGTAATATATTTGATAGATACTTACGCTTTGTCAACCAACTCCCTAACCTTCCACATGTTCAGCATCTTGGCTCCGTAAAAAGGGGCTTTCTGCCTCGGCAAACCCTTTTACTCCAAACGAACACCGACACCAAACCTTGAACTCTGAAAAGTAAACTCTTCTTCACCTCTCTTTCAAGACAGGAGGCGCAAACGCACCACCAGGCAGACAGGAAAGGTTACTACGGGAAATGCCGCTGTAACGTCATTTTGCGTAAAGCAGCATTGGAGTTGTAGTTTCTAATTGGTATTCACGCTGATTCTAAGACTTATGCCGCTGTAAGTACATTAACCTTTCTGAATAGATAAAGAAACAACTGTCAGTCTGGTTAACAATTATTATCGTATCAAATCCAGGGAGATAAAAACAATATAGAAAACCAGTTGGCCCTGGGACCAGTGAGATTAAACTGTTCTTCATTTCTGAGGACCCCCTGGAAGCCCATCAAGGACCCCCTGGGGGTTCACTGGATTAGACAAAAATGTAAATTTTAATGATTAAAAAAAAAAGAAATATCCTGACAGCCCATTACAAAATATCCTTTCATAAAATTAATTCCGTGGGTTCCCTCCATTACTATGATTCCCACATTACCTGTCTCCAAAGCAAGTGACAGCCAAAATGTTTTTTTGCATTGTTTTTGAAAATACATAGGTATAATGCTTCATGTGCATATTAGTTATGAATGAATGAAGTAACCGTTTGTTGAGTATGGCTAATGTTGTCTTATTGCAGATACGTTGGTGTTGTTGTACTGTAAATGTTGGTCAATAAATTGTAGTACAACCAAAGATATGTCTAAGGTAGTTTCAAAATGATAATGGTAATACATTAGCTGTTCTTTAAAGAGCAAAGACAGAATTATGTTTCAAAGTATCCAGTTTTTTAAAGAAAAACAAAAATTTGAATATGTTTATCAAAAATGTGTGTTATGTGTTTATAGAAAAGAAATGACCATATCCGTATCCGCCTTAAAAGTAAAATATCTGTTCTCTATCTGGTTACAGCTCATTTCTTCAGCTCATTTCTTATGTATTATTCTCAATTTACTATTTGTTTCCATTTTGAAGTGACATTCCTTTGGCTTTCACACTCTACACTACTAATTGTGCTCTATGATAGACCTCTCCTATTTGTCCAAATGTGTTGTAGCTTCCTGAAAACTGTAGCCTGCATCGTCATCAGCAGGTCACCACCCTGTGTGTTCTCCATCCCTCCTCATCTGGCATTCAGGCATGCTACAATGACCCAGTGATGCTGTGTGACAGGCCAGGCAGGGCACTGGCTGTTTGTGTCAATCCAGATCAATCACTCCCTCTTCTGGACGGACAACGTCATCAACGCACAGAAAGGTCACAGGGTGTACTCAAGCCAGGCCTGATGTGGTGAGCAGGGAGGTCAGTGTAGCAAGTGTAACACCCTTGACTGATTGTCATCTTGAATAGACACAGTTGGCTCTAGAATAAGAAAAAAAAAAACCCCAAACAGGTATTCAGTTGGGTTTTTTTTGGAAAGGAGGAATTAAATGTCTGGCTGTGGTCATTTTTACTGACTTGTAATGTTTTTGACTCTCCTGTGACTGGGCGTAAACCAAAAGTATTAAAACTCTTTGTCGTATTGATTGATATTCCGGTGGGCAAGAGACGCCCTCAGATGCCCCGCATTTGACAGGGTCTCTATTCTCTAATGATACGTGTAAATATGGCCCACCGCTTACACTTCTATAGGAGAGCAGGAAAAAACAACACAATAGCCAAAATACAACCCATTTGAGAAAAAAACAACAAGAAACAGCACTTAACGGCCCAGAATGCACCGCACCCAAGGGAGCAACCTCAATTACTGTTACACGTCCGAAGAGGAGAACTCTAGGAGAAGTGATTGCTGAGATGGAAATGGCTGTGTGTATGTGTGTGTTTGTGCATGCGTTGAGTGCGTTTTTGTGTGAGTGTGTGGGTTGGAGGAGGATGGATAGAAAGGCACTCAGTAAAAAGATCTTTCAGAAACACTTTGCCTCAGTGACGTTGACACGAGCTGTTGATTGACATGCACTTCTCGACAGAAACCAGAGCTATCAGCCTATCTGCCACGCATTAAGAATGGCACGGTCCTCGGGGAGGGGCCTAAGTGGTAAATGATGTTGCTCAAGACACTCTCTGTCAACAATGTGTGTGTATTTGTGAGTGTGCGAGTGCTGAGGATGGCAAAGTATTCAATCAAAGCTTTGATTGAAAAACCCCTGTGTCCTTAAAGATCTGAATTCTGTATGCTCATGTGTAGGTTGCGTGTGTGTGTGTATGCAGGGGTGAGTCTTTGTTTTCAGCATAGTGCTCTGTAATCTTGAGAAAAACTGAGCTGGCAGAAGGCTTAATAATAGAAACGTGATCTCAAATAATATTTATGCAGCTGAATTGTGCTGAGATTTGATTTTAAGAAGGAACGAGGTGAAAACACTCATCTGTGAGGAATCTTGTAGACCCATATTCCGTCTTTGGATATGGAAAAAAAATGTCCGCCTTTCCCTGATATTTCATATTTTATAACCACGTTCTATTCATCATCTCGCTCTTTGGTTGATCATCAATTTGGTCTACTGACACCAAGTTGTCACTAACAACTTTTGAGTTGAAGGAGATGAGAAAGTCAGGCACATAAACATGATGTAACTGTAAAACGAGCAGCACTAGGGGGCACTCTTACTTCTCTGTTACAGGAGACTTCTGAGTATTGCGCGGGGTGAGTGTGGTCGATGTTCAGCGTGAGTGTGTGCATGTGTCAGTTGGTGTGACCACTGGGGGTCGAGGCTTTGTGTTTACATGGTTGATTTTCCCATGACAAATGTGGTCAGAACATCATCTCAACTTGGGAATGTGCACAAAGAAGACACGGCCTCTACAACTCTACTATTATTCTTTCTCTACCAGCATGTGCTTCCAATCTCATGAAACACTTTTTTTATTCTTTGCTGTTTTACAATGTCATTAGAAAACAATGTTCTTTGTTTTGCACATTAGCTATGAATTAACGCTCCCGCCCATCTTTGTGCCCACAGAGGAGGTTCTGATCAGTGGAGTCACTTGCTGGGGCCCTGCTTTCCTCCTGTCAGAGCAAGGGTTCTTTCAGTGCTGTTATATTTCAGGCTGTTATTGTTGGCCCTCTTGCAGCCTCGGTAAGATCTTTAGTCCTTTTCCCAAGCGATATAACCCCCACACACATCACACAGTATCTGACCCCTGTCTCCATGACACATGACAGGTCCACTGTAGTGTGCGTGTGCGGGCATGTGAGCAAGGACTGATGTGTGAGTGTGTTCATTTACTTGTGCGTATGCTTCCATGTAAATGTGGATACGTAAATAGGTGTGTGTGTGTGTGTGTTTGTGCGCACAGCTTAGATATGTGTGCAAGTGTGCAGAGCATATCTGGCACAGTGTGTACACACTGAATATGCTAAAACAATGAGACCACTTGTCACATGTTCAAAGTTGCGCAGACAACCCGCTGTGATCTCAAACCACACACACAGATGTTCCTAATGGGACTAAAGTAGCATTCACATTCTTGTGGATAACCAGTCTGTTTATTTTTCTCTCTAAACTGGACTGGATTGCCACTTTCCCTGGTGAGAAAAAAGGATGGAAGTTGATAAAAAAATCTGAGGAGGCTGATGAGAGAGACTCCCACCACAGTTTAGACCTCCAAAGCCAACTGTCAGTTCTGCTAAACCAGCAGAGCTCAGCTGCAGTGATTTAAGGATGACACTAATTCAGAGTATAATGGAAGCTGATGCCAGTGCACAATACTTTGCAAGCTAAAACTGCTGTTGTCTCATTCCCCTACATGAGGAAATAAGCTTGGTGTAATTGTGAAGGCCTATGTTTATGAGTCAGGATGTTACAGTAAATCCTGTTGCTTTGTACATGGGCGAGAAAGCCTACACATACACGAGAAACCCACACAGGTATGCTCAAGTCCTGAGAGCATCTGCTCCTTTACAACCAGATTGAATTAGCAATTACAGAGAGTAAAAACCAGAACAAAACATCTGGAGCTGTAAGCAGCAGAGGTTATAAATCTGAGAGGGGGGTAGGGGGAACAGGGGGTGTGGGGGGACTCAGGGTTGGTATGAAAATGAGCCAAAGTGAGATTCTCAAGGACAGTGTCTCTGATTGGCCCATTAACATGCCAGGGGTGTCAAAAAGGACCTGAGGCAATGGGAGAAATGGGACAGAGCAGAGGGCTTTAGAGGGCGTATAGAACACCAGTGAATGGAGAGGTAAAGAGCATAGGAGCGGGCCAGTGAAACACTGCAGGGGAGCAAAATGCAGTATTAGCAAAGATAATGCAACTGAGAAGATACATGGATGTTGTTTGTATCTTGAACCTCCTCGCAGGAAATTGTTCTGATAAGCAGAAAGAAAGCTGTGGAAAAGCTCAGGGGAAGTTGTGAAAAAAGACCCAGGGTGGTGGTGATGGTGGGGAGGGGTTTGGAAAAAGACCTGGAGCTGTGTGGGTGCAAGAATTAAGAAACAGAGGCTGAAGATCACCACTTTGCCAAACTATAATTATGCATGTTTGGACACAGAAAAAAAGTAAAGTAAACGCGAGTCCTGGTGTTCATAAATGTATTTTAACGATTATATCCAGTTTGGTCTAAGTCCATATAAATGGGAGGTTGGAAAGCCACAGTACCATTACCACATCTGTTTTTGCTATTATTGGCACAATAAATTACGTAGGCAATTTGTTTGCGCTGTTGTTAGAGTAATAGAATCAAATTATCCCATGTTAGGGAAATGATTATGTACGAAGCGGAACCCATCAGGGATTCACAAGGCAATCAGTGAAGTAAGACAGAGCTGAAATGTTGGCGCTCTGCACATCAACTGTTCCAGGTCCACTACGTCATTTGAAAGAACTTCTCAACCTCTGTTAGAGAATGATTGTACCTGGTTAACGCAGAAGTAGAATGCTTCACTTGCTATTCTGGTAAAGCTAAGAGTGCTAAGTCAGTGTAGAGTGTAACCACGATGTCTGTTGTAGCAGAGCTCCAGTACAACATGGAGCTGCATGAAAAAGTACAGCCTGAGATAGGAGCGCACTCGTAATTGAAAGAGCCTGACACGAGCGAAATGAGAAGTGTTCAGAATGAAGGACAATATCAAATGGGCCTTATCAATTAAAAGTCAGGGAACAGTGTTTACATTCCCACTCCAAGGCCAGACACTGGGTGGATGTTTCAAATAGGTCAAGGTTGAAGTGAAAACAAAAGTTGGTCGATTAGCAGTCGAGGTGCAACATTCCTACTTTGTATGCTAATCTGGCAGATCATCATATCGTGGAGGCACTGCCTGCAATTCTACATCTGCACGCACTCATTTAATTATCCAAACACAATTCACAAAAGTCACTGGAAACAAACCAAACCAAAATAAAATAATTTGCATATATTTAAAAGAGCAGATAAAGTCCCTCGGGGTTGGTTAATATTTCAGAGGCATAATAATAATATGCTAAATCATTCACATTTTATCCAGCACCAAAACAAAGTGGCTTTGTCGATGTAATTAGGGTGTTTTAGAGTTGAATCACCCTGGCAAATGACCATGTTTTTCTCTCTGGGAGATCTGGGTGTGAGTCCTCCCTTTCTCTCTCTCTCTCTCTCTCTCTCTCTCTCTCTCTTTCTCTCTCCCCCCATATATATGTATGTGTGTGTTTGTGTGTGTGCTTGTCTTGTATTGTCACCGTTCCTCCATGTGCGTGCAGTCTTAGAAAAGGATTGATTAAAGAGAGAGTGTCTGTCTCAGAGCAGTTAATGAGGTTTAGTCCCATGAGCTGTGAGGTTTTGGCTGTGTGTGTGTGCACGTGTGTGTGTTTGTGTGTGTGCATGTAGACCTAGTGGAAGATGTTGTTAATTGGCTAAGACTTACTTTTAGCAGGGGGATAGTCAAGGGCACAGTGCCTCCACATTTGTGGAGAGCCATTTGTAGAACATGGTGGTACATTCACTTTCTATATTAAATATTGTTTTGAAGGAATGATGAGTCAGTAGCGGGCTGACACACAGAAATATGATTGTGATTATACTTGGAATTTAAATCTGTGGATAAATATATTTTTTCATGTTTGAATGATAAAGATAGAAATTAAGAAAACACATGCTAAAACCTGAATGGAAAAATGTTATTTTGCTGTTTTGTGTTACCTGAGTGTATCTGAAGATGTGAATGAAACTCATTCATTTTTTCTCTCTGGGGACAAGAAGAAGACGAAAAGGAGAGAAAAAGAAGAAGAAAAAGAAGACGAAGAAGACGAAGAAGAAGAAGAAGGGAGGGAAAGGGGAGGGAAGAAAAATATAAAAAGACAGGAAAAAGCAGACAAAGAGACACAGAGGATGAGAGGAACAGGAAATGAGGCAGAGAGGGAGAAAGATATATTCCACAAAGGCCAAGGTACTGTAGATGGATACAATCTCACCTGCTCTGGTCTCCACACAGACCTGTCCGTCTACATGCATATACAGACCTGTATGTTCTGTTGCAGAGCAACACACAGCTCGTCTCAAACAGCAGGAAGCATCAACGCTTTCATGTGGAGCACAGCCCAAAGTAGAGCAAGATCACAATGTGTGTGTGTGTGTGAGTGTGTGCGTGCATGTGCGTGCGTGCGTGCGTGCGTGTGTGTGTGAAACCCAGGCTTTTCCCCCCTTGGGACCCGCACAAACACGCTTCCCATCTTTCCTTTGAGTTTCACATTCAAAGGTTCCACTCGTTCAGCTGTCAATCATTCTCACAGCCAATCAAGGCCCTTCATTCTCAGTCTGTTTATAGATCAAGGGTGGTTTAAGCGTACGTATGTGATGTGACTGGAATTTTTACCATGACTAATACTAATACTGTAAATATTCATATTTTTTTTACACATCAGCGGTGGTGTCAATCAAAATCAACACTTATTGTGCCATACTGTGAGCATACGGGAAGTCTATAACAATGTTTCCTGCTGCAGGTCCTGGAAACCCATTGTTTCTACTAGAAGGATGCCAAAAAATGAAGAAAGGAATCTGGACCAAGACAAAAAGGTCTCAAATGTAACTTAATGGAGAGAAGTAAGTTTGTGGTTGTATGGAGAAAGAAAAGAGAATATTTTGCAAAATGAGGCACAGATGGAGGTTATAAAAGGAAGTAGCTTCGTGTGCGGGTTAGGGCTGGTGTGTGTGTGTGTGCAGCATATGTGTGCATTTGTGTTATCAAAAGAGATTCAGTGCTGTATAGAGGCATTAAGTATTGCGTTATAGGGCTATCGCAACCCAGATATGTCACGCTTAATTTAGTGGGTAAGAGTGCAAGAGAAAAGGAGGAGTAAAAAAAAAACCAAAACTACAAATTACTGTGAAATGTACAATATATCTGCAAGTATGAGTACATCACACAGCAAGTGCACTTGTGGTTAAACACACAGGGGAAACTGAGAGGGAGGCAGAGCTGCAGTGATAGAGGAAACAGACAGAGCATCAGGTGACAGCAGGCATTATCAGACCTCACCTCTGATTGCCATCTATTATGGTGGAACAATAGTTTCCTGTGGGCCATGCTAACGACCTGTGTTTGTCAGCAACAGGGGAAATTAACCCAAGCCATATTTTGTTTGCTTTATGCCAGGAGGGATACTAACAAAGGGAGAGGAGCGGAGCGGGAGAAGGAGGAATCACTCACACACCTGTTAACGTGGTGATGGACAGCTGCCATATGTCCATACCTGCCTGCACTGCGTGGGAACAGTGGGGGAAGATGAAGTCACCAACAGAGGGCAGCAGAGAGCTTCAGAGCTGACATGTCCCTCAGAGGCGGGCCAAAAAAGCCCACTCCCAGACAATTCTCGGTGTCTAGATCTACATGTCACCTCACAACTGCCCACTCAACACACGCCTTATATTTGATTTACAATTATTTAAGGACTTGCAGTGTTTATGCCTAAACCACAGAGCTGCCGGGGTGAGATACTTGTTTGTTTTTGTCAACTTTACCTATTTTCCCCAGCTGAAATAAGGTGGGAGTGAGGTTTGAACTGCAGGGCACTGGTAATGGCGGAGTGTGTGTTGTACAGCACGTCTCAGCGAGAAACTAGCTCGATCTATTCACACTACATGCAGAGCCGTGGCCTCCAGGCTTGAGTTCCTGCTTCGGTAATGACTCTGTTCCCCTGTGGAATGTAGAACATTGTCTTTCCTCAAATGAAGGAAAGCACACATGCACACACACACACACACACACACACACGCACATACACACAGCATGCACTTCAATATGCATGAAATTCACAAGGCTGTAAACATACACAGACAAAATAGTGCACACTTGCATGTAAGTAATACACACACACACACACACACACACACACACACTCTCCCCAGTCTCAGAAACATTGATTGGGCCTCCCTCTCAGGTTTGCTTGCCTCGGCCATGATCAATCAGTGAGTTTATAGACCACAATGTGTGGCAGCTTGTATTGCTCTTTCTCCCTCTTCGTTACCGATCAGAGAAAATCCCACTCTAAGCAAGCGCAATGCACATTCATACAATTTTAATGACTCTTAAATTAACCATCATATTTTTTGCTCCACTCCTTCACCGACTAAATCGCTTAATATGCATCAACACTGGCCTCACTTGTGGGTTCGCCGTGACATTTTTATAATTCCTTTGCACGGGCATTGTGTTTATTTATGAGTGTGTAGGCTTTTTTGGCTGATAAATGGCACAATTAAACAGTGCTCAGACACTCGAGCAGGCGTTTCAGGCTGCTGACAGATTTTTAGTGTCCTCTTCTTTGGCTAACGATGAAAGTAAATAATGTCTTAACGAGGTTGCTGGAGCAGTTGTTTGAGGATTCATTTTATATTTTACATTTGCTTTGAGCAGCCGTGGTTGAACACAACACAAAAAGTGAGGTTCACAGCCTAGATTTTAATGCTTTGAACATAATTTAGTAGCTTGTTAACAAATTCCTTTACAATTATTACCAAGGTTACAAATGAAAATTGAAATGATTTCTAAATTTTTCAGGATTGTGTGAGCAGTGAGTAGACTAATTACATTATTCATAACATTTCCTTTTCCTCTATTTGTGCAAATTCAACTTGTCTTTTTGCAGCATTCTCAGACTTTAGGTGTCTATTTCTGTCCATTTTATATTTATAGGGTCAAATAAGACAGACTACAGTGGTTTTAGGCTGCAGTTTGCAGGGTGCCACGGAACTCGAATCTTCCCACTTCCTGTATGCATTATTCAAGGGCCCCCATTGGCTGCTGTGTGTTTAGTGATGAAAGCAGCCTGACGCAATACTCGGCAACAGTGTTTTACAGTATTGTTTTACAAACTATTGTAAGGCAGGGGTAGAACAAGGGAGAGTATTAGCCAGGCCCTGGGAGGAGGGTAGCTTTATGAGCCCTCTGAGGCCGGCTGGGCAGCGCCTGGGCTCCTGTGCAGTTAAGCAGTGGGCTACGGCGCTACAAGCTGGCCCCACATTTACAGAATGCCCTTGGACGGAGGATGTGTGTGAGAGAGAAAGTGTGGGGCATGCATGCTCATGGGCTAATGAGCGCATGTGTTAATGCCTGTGCGTTTGTGTGCACATGTGAGTGCGCGCGGACGAGATGTTGTTGGGTTGAGTCAGTCTCCAGAGGGAAGGAGAAGGACAAATGCTCCTTAAAAATAGCCCCTGGGCAGCTGGTGTACACAGTCTATCAGCAGTCCGTCCCTGGGGCCAAGGAGGGAGAAAGGGAGGGGAGGAGGGAGTGGAGAGAGAGAGTGAGTGAGAGAGAGAGAGAGATGGAGGATGGATGCAAGAGAGGGTGAGAGAAATGTGGAAAAATAGGTTAGAATATGGGAAGAATAGAAAGAGATAAGTAAAAAATATAATAAATGTGTGTGTGTATATCTATCTCTCTCTCTCTCTCTATATATATATATATATAATATATATATATATATAATGATCCTCCACTCAAGAAGGAGAGGAGATGGTTAAAAAAGAGAGAGAAAAGCACAACTCAAAGAGTAAAGGAGAACAAACTGAGATAGTCAGCGAAAGAGAGACGGCAAAAGATGGAGAGTGCCTCCTGGTCCCAGTTGTGAATGCTCTGGAGGTCACAGTGGAGGGATAGGGTTTTAGAGAGAGCAGCTTTGTCCCCAGACGTCTTCAGTTACTAATATACCAGTGTGTGCTTCGCTAAATCGCTCCCAGTCGGCGGGAGTAGAGATCCTTGAGACCCACTGAGACCCTTTATGGAAATAACTCTAGCCCATTTGCTCTCAATAACTTGCTGTAACATTTTGTGTGTGTGTGCGTGTGTGTGTGTGTGTGCATGTGTGCGGGGCTTTGTGTGTATTTGAATTGAAGGTGCTCATTGAGCATTTGCGTGCGTAGTTTTAATGGACATGCACATAATGGATAGATGGTTTTTACAACTGTTCAATCTACTGGGAGCAACAAAATCATCAAGCTATTAGATATTTATGGCAGTGGAATGCTCTGATTTGAAGGCTGCAGAGTGTGTGCTTTCTTTCTTTTTGTGATCCTGGAGTGATCTCAGGTATGGCATTATCACATACTAGCAAAAATTAGATTAAACCCAGAAATAAGAAAAGAATTTCAAAAGAAATATCAGGTAGAATATAGTTTGCAGCATGCGGCTGGGAAGGTTTGTGGGTGTATTTCAACTTTAAATGAGAAATAAAGAGCTGGAAGTCATTCTATGGTTGCCTGAAGGATCCCACACTCTCACAGTATCATCAACACACCAATTAGAGCCACAGACTGGGAAAGGATCAATGCGATTCTGAGTGTGTGTATGTGTGTGGGTGTGTGCATGTATAGATGTATTTCGTTAGTTCCTCCACTGAGCTAATTGAGCTGTTTTTCCTCAACAGTTGGGAGCTCTTAGGCTGTGGACAGATGCCCTTGGGCACAAGGTGTGTGTGTCAGTTTGTGTGCATCTGTGTGTTTGCCACTGCAAGCATGTGTTCCACCCTGCCATAGTGATTGCAAGAGTTTGTTGGTGCATGCCAAAACGAAAACCTGTGTGTTATGTGCGTGTGTGTTTGTGTGAATGGCATGCAGGCCGTTGGTCTGTCAGTGGCGTATTTAGCGGTCTCCAGGCGTCATTAGTGCCCCGACTGTCACATTGAGCCGTCTTAGTTGAGCTCTTTATAAAGCTTTGTTTAGAATACTCCGGCCACATGTGCTCCGCTGCGACTGATGAGCCCTGAGCGGGTGCTGATGGAGTGTGTGTGTGCGTGTGTGCGTGGAAGGTGGGGTGGTGATGGAGCAAAGCCGTCCTGACAGAGACGTTACCCAGCAGCAGGATCCTGTGCCCCCCCACCCCCTCTACATACACACACACATACTCACGGACACAGGGAAACACACATACCACCATCACCTATCCAAACAGCCTGGCTCTCAATGTCATCATTCGGGTCATGTTTAACTTGAGAGAAGAGGATATACTTTGTTTATTCCACGGAAAGGACAGTTGACCATTCCTCACATACGGGAAATGCGGTATAGTGTACAAGGTAACAATAGTCGCGCTACACTGCAGCAGTGCTGGTACAAGTACTGTACAAGTACTGCTTTAAACAAAGTGATTCGTGGATCTTACAGGAATGTCTGAATGAACACTTTCCTGATGTTTGTAAAGAAGGTTCTAGATTTTCCAAAATGAGAAACCTGTCAAACACTCTCCACTGTGATTGGTCAGGCGTGTGGAGTGTGTGAGTAAATGCGGGGTTTGAACTTCTGCCTCATACAGCTAGTTCCATCACTTTTTTAAGGGGAGACTGTGCATTGCCACTGTTTGTACATTTTATTAGATCAACACTATAATTGGTGTAATTGGTGGGAATAATGTTTTGGCAAGAAATGCCACAAGAAGATGCCTGACTCACAGCTTTAAAAAAAAACAAATACAGAGTTTAGATTTTTTAAACAAGTTGATAAATTCTCTAAAACAGCTGGGACTGTAGTTTTTGTAAATGCCCCTCAAACAGAAGTAAATACTGATACTTGTTGGGGACTATTTTCAGCAGGGGATTAATACATACTTGGTGGTCGAGTGAGTATTTCCAGCAGCAGGACGGTGTATGTGGGACTGACTCAAAATAAACTCTGGTGCCCATGTTTGTAGTAATGAAGAAACATGTCATGACATGACGTGTAACTCATGATTGATTGATTTTGGTTGCTCTAACAGATTTATTGACAATACAAAAATATGGAAAATTGCCAAACTTTCATTAAAAATGGCGCTTAACAGCAATAATAACTGAGTTTTATACTATATGTATGTTAGTATAACAGCCAGGAAAGGGGCATTCTGCATAATGAGAAATTTTTAATACTTAAGGACATTTTGCTGCCAGCCCTGTCTGTGCTTTATAATGCAAGACTTTAACTTGTGTTAGAGTATTTTTGCTTTTACTTCAGTAAATGATCAGAATATGTCTTCCATCGATGCATCGTGGTGTGAACTTCTACATGGCATGCTTTTTTTTGATATCAGAAATAATATGTAATAGATGTAAGCAACCGTGGAATCAACAAGTATTCAGTGTTTTCTTGCAGCATCTAGCTGGCGCTGGTCGTCTCTCCTCACCACAGCAGCTGCCTGTGATGGTTATCTCTCATTCATTTTCAAACACACACACACACACACGCTTAGACCCACGCACATTTGCACACCCACTCCTGCAACTCACGCACTTCCACATTTGCACACGTTCACACACTTGAACACGCTTGTTCTTTTCTCCCCTCTCTCTTTTTGACAACACAACTTCCAGCTTAACTTCCAGCAGAAGTGCGCCACTCTCAGTCCTTCAGCGGGAGTCGTTACTTTGAGCTACTCGGGAATGCAGTCTAACTTTCTAGTACAAGACTAGTCATTGAGTCTCTCTCCTGGGACCCCTGCTATATAACTTATACTCACTTTACAGGACTTCCATATCAGTGGAAGGCATCTCTCTGTGAAAGCGCCGGGGTAGGAGTTGGGATAAAGCCATTTGATGTTTTGTAGCAAACGTATCTGAGGTAATGGATACTGTGTGAAAGGCTATGGCTGCGTGAGTGAAGTGACAAAGTTAGTTTGGGCCTTACAGATCTTTAAATCCCTCTGGATCACTCAAACTGCCCCCTTCCACACTCGCCGCTCCACTGATTGTGTGTGTTTGTGTGTGTGTGTCAGATGATTGGTACCTGGGCTAACAGAGAGGAGTCCCTCAGGTCCTTCTGTGGAGGTTCTCAGGTCTGGTCAGTTAACCTCCATCTCTCTCTTTGATCGCTGCGGCTCAGACGACCCTCAGGGAAAACACAACACACTCAAACCTCAGTCAGACCTCTTTCAGCAGATACACACACACCCACACTTATCCACAGCAGACGAATGGATTGACACATATATACAAGAAACACAAGAAACTTTGCACATATGCCAATGCATACACCCCCTCATCCACATGTACACACACACACACATGCACGCACACAGACACTCTGCCGCACAGCCTGACCAAGGGGTAATACTATACAGCCAGTGTCAGTGAGAGCAGGGTACTTAAGGTGCTATTACACTCCCATTACCTCTACTCTCATGTGCAATCAGGGAGAGGTGATGGCCTGCGCTCTGGCAACACACACCCTGTTTCCCCTTCTGACAGCACTGCGGACAGAAGCCCGGGGCACCGCACTCCAGGAACGTAAGGCGAGGTAGGGCGAATAGATTTAATCTGAAGGGTGTGTGTCGAATCTGGTTGGTAGAAGAGAAGGAATGCATTGTGTAGCAGCAGGACTAACAGGGAAAAGCTCATGCTCCTATTTGCACATGATGATGATGGATATGCAGAGTTTCGTGTTTTTGTGAATCTGTTTTAATGAAACGTATGAAAAGAAAACATCAGCCTCCCCCCACACCCCATCCCGCCCCCATTTTCTACCTCTGTTTTATGTGCCCTCTCTCTATCTCTCTCTTACACACACACATACACTCGCTCTCTCTCAGCTGGCCCCAGATAGTTTTGCTCTTCCCCCAGCTCCTCTGGGACCCCTTCTCTGTGTCGTTAATCAGAGCTTCTCAGCTCAGCCTCTCTCTCTCTCTCTCTCTCCTCTTTTCTTTCTTTTTCAACCAACACACACACTTGCTGGTGCACACACACACATATACAGTCTTATAGTCTCTCTCCCCTCCTCCCCCCGTGCATCCTCAGCCCCATCCATCATAAAACGGCAGTGGGAAGGTGGGGTTGTGTGTAAGTGTAAGTGCAAGTGTGTGAAAGTGTGTGCTCCAGGTTCTGTGTGTGTGTGTGTGTGTCTGTGTGCGTTGGCTCATGTATGTGCGTGCCATAGGCACACATCTCAGTGTCTCCTCAGCAAAAATGAATTGAGACTTTACAAGAAGAAAGCAATTAGGCCAGGGCTTTGCCCTATCATTCACTGGCTAATGTATCAGAGGCAGAGTGAATATTATTAACGGACGGGGAGGGTAAGGCTCTGTGGGTTTTACAGCCAGAAGGTAGGACAAGAAAAGACTAATGAATGTGATGAAGTAACCCTGAGTTGAAGGGTTTTAATCACTTGTAGGCTTTGTGGCTTTGCAGTTGACATGCTCTTTATGATAACTGCATGGCTTCCAGCTCTCAGTCTCTGCCGTCCCCTGAACACTGGCAGGAAAGAATCAAATGAGCCATTATCGAACATGGACAAGGATGGCTGAGTACAATGCAACAAGATTACTCATTCATCAGGATGTGTGAGCAAGGGCCACGGGGCTGAGGGAGCACAGAGACAACAAATCGTGAGTCAGAAAAATTGAAACTATGATGAACAGAGGACAAAGAGACAAATTATGGGGGGCGAGGGGAGAGGGCGCAGAGAGAAAAGTGCGAAGGAGAGAGGGGTGACTGAGGTGGAGCATTGATGGACAGAGTCAAGAAGAAGCAGACAGAGGAGAGAGGAGGTGAAGGAGCAGTGTTGGGTCAGTGATGCGTAGAGACAAACCATTTGCACCTCAGCAGCAACTGAGCAGAGTGCTCTTGACTTTTGCGTGCGTGTGAGAGAGAGAGAGAGTGAGTGTGTGTGTGTGTGTGTGTGTGTGTGTGTGTGTGTGACATGAGTCAAGGGAAACTGGGTTCTGGGTTCAGATCTAGGATAGGTCACACTGTAATGGTGGGTTTTAACAGCATTTTTGTTTCACATCTCTGCAGCGCTCTTAAATGTCATGCATTTTAAAAAGTTGGGTCTCTGCGGGTCGCGCTGACATTGATGTGTGTGCTTTCTTCAAACAGGAACCTTCCTCTTTGTGATTTAAAGCAACATTTCGTGCTCTCTGGTTACATTTGTTGACATCACTCAGCTCTTAACAGCAAATGTGATATGATAACTCAATCAGGCAAGACGCTAAATATTGAGATAAGCCCATAGTGACCCTGAAGAAAAATATGAGGCCAATCTGTTCCAGCCTGTTTCTGTGTTACAGTCACAATTACTGGAGATTACAGCCAAATCACTTCCACATGGGCTCAATGAAAACTTTACAATCTCACTCACAATACACGATGAGGTGACTTTGTTTGGACTTAACCCAACAGTGGAAAGAGGAGAGGAGGTGAAGGAAGTAAAGGAGCGAGTGCCTCAGAGCAATGGGGGAAGGGGATTTGAGGGATAGGTGGAAGATTTTTGTAAAGGGCTTATTTTTGAACCATCATGCAACTATCATTTTCTCTCCCAAGAATTTCTGTTCCAAAATCTGTCAAATGGGAAACAAATGTTGTGGGTGAGACCGCATGAGGATAAAAACATTCTTGTTGTTTCACAATCCACCACCAGAAAAGAGCTGGCTCAGTGGAGGAATAAAAGAATGAGCAAGCAACAACAAAAATCAAAATCAGCTTCAACATCACAGAAAGCAGAGGAATGCTCCAAGACAGACCCTTTAAAAATGTATTTGTACTTGAAAAAGAGACAGGCATAATAAGGGACTGTGCAAAAATGATTAAGAGTGTCAGAAGTGTGGAAAGGTATGCAAGTCTTCTCCTTATTGCTGTAGGGAAGGTAACCGTTTTTCTCTTCTCCGACCAGATCTATATTTTTATTTATATTAGTCTGCACTTGTGGGATTTGATGCAATTTAAAAAAAAAAAAAAAAAGTGACATAGCTTTTGTTTCCTTTAGCGTGTACGAGCAGCACCAGGCTTTAAGCTAACTCCACATTCACTTGTTTGCATAACTTATGTAACATTTTTCCAAACTATGATCTTTTACTAAATCCAATCAAATAGTATTGGTTAGCCTAAAGCTAACTGTGTCGTTATGTCATTACGTTAACCAAGCTTTCTGACAGAAAGGCCTTCATACAGATGCTAAAGGGTACCTTGTGCGTCTCTATAAGACACCTGTGGGGAGTAACAACCTAACAGATGATGACAACAGGTTTACAGTTCTTTGGAATTCACAGGTGTCTCACCGCATGCAGAGGACAACATTCTTGTTATAAGTTTAGTGTCATACTCTGAATTACTAAATCAATGGAGGAGAAATAGAGGTATCATCTTTATTTATTCCACATATTCTTCTTCCTTGTCAAAACTTGGTGTCTTCTTTCCCACAATGCAACTCAACCATTCACAGCTTGATCTGAGATTCAGGTGTGATATGCTAGAAGCCACTACTTTTGCCTTGAGTCTCTAGCCTGAAGACGAGAAGAGGAGGTCTGCAGAGGTCGCGTCCGATATTTGTTGTTTTTAAGCTTGAAGTCTTGAGCTCTAACTCAAGAGTGACATCACTTCATTTAATTTATCTGATTTTGGGCACTCCCTCTGGAGCCATGAAAGGATTTATGCAACAGTTTTGACTTGCAGTATTACTCCCCCAAAACCTGTACAAGACTTTAATGTGTAAGATGGGAGTTCCACTTTAACATATTAAGATTTAAATTGTGTTGCACATTCTTAAATTATTTGAGTATGCACTTTGAAAATGAATTATACTAATTTGGCAGTTTTACATTTTTTTGAGAGTAGTTGCAATTTTAAGTCTTACTCAAAGGGAGGGCACAAAAGAGAAGTTCATTGATGCTGAGACCTTGCTTTTTTATGAAGTGAAACACAGTTAACCCCCCCTCCCAACTCCAGTAATTTATGTACAGCCCCTAAGTCAGTGAAAGGAAGCTAGAGGGTGATTGTTCAGCTAAGTAAAGTCATTTCTAGTTTTTCCTACTTTTCCTCCATAAAGTGAACTTGTTGAAATGTCCTCTTTGTCCACAGCAGCTATGTGGTAAAACAATCCAGGGCAAAGTCGGAGCGTGTGGTCGTTAACTCAGCCTGGCATACCTGTCTTGCTTTTATAGGTGGCAAAAGCTACTAATCCTTCAGTCCAATATTTACATAGTCCAAGTTATGCTTTCCTGGACCCTAGCTATGCATCTCTCCTGCTCCCTGCTTATATATTCTTGGCCCTTGATGTATTCCTGGCTCAGGAAACAACTTTTAGTGCCCCGCAAGGGCTGAGTGAGAATTGACAGTGTGTGCCAGAGTGAGAGCGAGAGGTAGGGGGCCTGTTTTAGTTCCACTGTGTTTGTAAGGTCACTCAGAGTACATCTGTATGGAGTGGGAACTCACTCGCTTTCACTGTCACAACCACTCACAACAGCCATCTGTAATGCTGTTATGTGGAGCACTGTGTCCCTTTGTCCCTTACACACACACACACACACACACACACACACACACACACACACAGGCTACCACACAGTCACTCACACACCCTCACACATATAAGAGCACATACAGTATATGTGCATGCACGCAGACACACTCACACTCACACACACACACACACACAGCGTCACCGTTCACACGACAACAAATGAACCAGCGCAAACACACATTAACATAATGCTAGGTTCTAATTGCTAGAGCATGTGTTTCTAATGAAAAAGTTGTTTTAGGGTTTTATTCCGCTCGGCTGTCAAACAATTCACCCGTGTTTTGAAATATAATTGTGGGGACCGTAAGAGTTTCGAAACCAAACCAAAACATTGCTGCGATCCTGGTTTCTAATGTTTCTAATTTGTTAAAATATGCTGAGTGAATGACAAAAGTAGAACCCGACCTGCCAAGAAAAACATATCAGAGGCAGGGCCATGTGGAAATACAGAGTCTCTTTTAGAAACATGATCAATGTAACCTTTGTTACAGGAAGGAGAGGAGGAGAGAGAGGAAAGGAGGGGGGAGGAGGAGGGTGGGAGGCAAGGAGACAACATACAGAGACAGTGGGTTCACGTTTGTGTACATGTTTATTTATCACTGTATCCACAGAGCGTGCAGTAAAAACAAGCACAAGAATCCAAGTGGACATTGTCGCTCTGCTTATGTATGCACCACGCGCTCATGTACATGCATTGTTGTGGTGAAGTGAAGATTTTCTGTGTGGAGCGAATATGTTATTTTCACAAACTGTCAAACGCTGAGGGGAAGAAGAGAAGGATTTAATCATTTACAGATGGGAAGTATATCTTTTACTTCTCATTTATGCTCATTCTCTCTCAGGCTGGACTGAGGAGGATGTCCCCCCCCCCCCTCCTCATCCCACACTCTTCTAACCCAAAACTAACATACAGTCTGGAAGTGGGCTGAGCAGTGAGTGTACATATGTATGTGTGTGTGTGTGTGTGTGTGTGTTGCTGAGAGGGGGAACGAAATTCATATGGTTGCAGAGCATCTCTTTTTTTTTCCTCCCCCCGCTGCTCTCTGCTTCTCTTTCTCTCTGTCTCCCCTTCCCTCCCCACATATCTGTTTCTCCGAAGAATAACATACAAACCCTCTGTGAAAGGATTCATGGTTTATTAAACCAGAGGTCCTTTTCCTGTTTCAACACTGAGAAGAAAAAATAAATACCGCAGTTTGTTTTCTCTCGCTCTAGCTCAGTCCTCTATCTATCGCTCTATCTATCTATTTTCATACATTTTTTTCCCTCAAATTGTTTTTTTTCGATCATCCTGGTTATGTCTGTCAATCTTTCAACTTTGTTTTAAGTGCAATTTTTTCCCCTTGAACTTTCCGTACTCAAACATTTTGTCTTCTTCTCGTGCCCATTCTTTTTTTTTTTTCATCTCGTGGACACCAATCAGCCACACATCCCATTAAAGCAGAGTGTGTGACCACTGAATGGGTCTCACTAGTTTGTGTGTGTGTGTGTGTGTGAGACGAGGAGGGCAGAGTGGGATAACTCAGGGTAATGTATTGTCCTGGACGTGCACCCTGACAGTTCCCCCTGCCGGTGCCTGGTCATTCATTACTGCTAATTTGACATGTTTACGGACCCCCCTCCTAACATTACATACTTAAGGCAATCGACTGACCTTAAATGGAAACACCTACAGCCGTGCGGCATGTCAATACCAGATGGGAATGTTTGTGTCTGTGTGTTGTCTGTGTATATGTGTGTGTGTGTGTGGACGTACCTGTGAAGCAGTGCATCAATACTGAGTTAGTGGTTAATCTGGAGGAGCAGGTGAGTTATGCCCGCGGAGACGGTTTCCAGCATTATCTGAGTAAGTGTGTGTAATGCGGCTAAGGGGTGAACAATTCAGAATAATGCAGGGAGTGTGTGTGCGTATATTTGGTGCGCGTGTGTGTAAAGGCGGCTGGAAGTCCTGTTGTGTGTGAGGCCAAGAGGGGAAAGTGAGAGATTAAACCTGTAAGAGCCAATATCTGTTTTGATTTCAATCACAGCTTCTCTAATTCCCCCTCCCTCTGTTTGTGTTTTCACATATTCAGCACTTAAATACAGTGTTGTGTCATTAAATGGCCAATCTTGCATTGTCTCTCACTGATACACAACATTAATCACCAATTAGCTTGTCCTGCGACTGGCCACCTCTCTCATTAGAATATGATCGAATATAATGGTACTTAATGATGCTTAGGAAACATAATTAAATGACTGAGCTGTAGAACATGTGGAAGAACCGCGGTGCATCAATCAAAGACGACCCTGTCAATCCAGCGCTCGTCAAGAGCACGCCGAGTGTAAAAACAGAGAGTGTGTGTGTGTGTGTGTGCCGAAAACCACTGGCCTCTATCATGACCTCATTAGGGAGAAATGAAGGGTGGACGTGTCCCCATCACAAGATAGCATTGGTGCTTCAAAGTGTGAATGACATTAATATGTGACTGTCTCTGCATCTGCCTGAATGTCAGTTGGTCTATCTGGCTGCACTGGAACAGATGAGAATAAAAAAAAAAACCAAAACGCTCATCTCTCTGAGGTATCTGCTTCCAGCTCTAATTAGCATGTGAATAAATGGAATAAATAATCTATATTATTTATGGATTTGCTTTTATCATTAATCAACATAACAAAAAGCTTGTCTAATGTGCTCGCTGCAGTTGCCACTGTACTGTCAGCTGAGGGGAGGACGGAGGGGGAGAAAGAGGGAAAGTAGGAGGAGGAGGGGGGCAAATAGCTTATCTTTTGTTTTTTTTTTCATTTTAGTAGAACAATAAAGATAAGTGTTCTACATGCTTGCTTAACACACACAGTTCGCCGGCCTCCTCCCCTTCTCCCTCTCTCTCTGCCGGCAGTGGTGAAATCCATCTCTCTATCGCTATCTCTCTAACATCCATTACATACCCCAGCCCCTCACCTCCCTACTCATTAGGCCAACGCACAGTAAATTAGCAGCAGCAATTACAGGGAATATAAAGCATAGGCTCTGCCGGGCTCCCTCTGACAGGTACCACACAGATCATAGACAGACACCCACAGTCATCGGGATAATTACTGTGGGAAACGACCACACACCCTCGTAAGCGAGAGCGCAAACCTCAATGTGAGTGCACACTCGTTCTAGGTGTGCCTGCACTCCAATATGCTCTGTCTTACTGGCAGGCCTGTTCATGCACATACACAGAAAGGCGGCTCGTGTGCACCTGCAAACAAACACTCATACACACACACACACACACACACACACATGCAGTAAGTAAGGCTAGGAATGGAAGTTGCTTCCCATTGCCTCTCTTCATCTCTCTATGATGTCCATTGTGACTATTTTCCAACATAGAATATTATTAATATTCATTCCTCCTCTCCTTGTCTTTGGCTCACTGTCTAGGTCTGCCTCCATTCTGAATACCACCCCCCTCCTCCTCCCCCTCCCCACACTACCATCCTCTCTCCTTTCCATTTCTTTCCCTTCCTTTCTTTATCCGGGATCCCCATGGGGACTCCTGTTTTTCTTTCAAATACGCCTCTCCGCTCTTCCTCCCTTCATGTGTCCATGCAGGGAGGAGAATGAGAAAGAGAAGGAGGAGGAGAGCGAGATGTTGAGGAATATGTGCATTAATATATTTCATTAGGATACTAGTAGCACAGAAGCTCCTGAACAGCACCTCTCTTGATGTGTGAAGGCTCTGCTGTTGGTATCCAGAGGACTAGTTCTCCAGGAATAGCGTCTTTTAATGTTATGTCTCCAGAGGGCTGAGGTCTGCTGGCTCCACGCTGCCCTCGGCCTCCCACTCCTATTGTCCTCCTCCCACACTGACCGGTCTATCTGGGCCTGAAAAGCTGCTGGAAATAAAGAGCAAAATGGGTTCACCTTCTGTCTGTGTGTATTTATGATTTATGAGTGTGTTTGAATGTGTATGTGTGTTGCTCTGCAAGCCGCATTTGGGGAAGCGGAATCCCTGGAGCCGCACGGTGCAACATGGCAGCAGTGCTCGGCTCGCTAATCAAAAACATTAGGCTCCAGGACTCATTTTCCCCAGCACTGAGTGTGTAACCTCCATAATTCAATATCCCACCTCTTACTGCTAAATCGTGCACACTACAACCCACTTTACTGTTTGTCAGCAAACTATCAACTCTGTTATTAGATATATGGGAGAGAAAACCCTGTGCAGTTACAAACCTATGGGCAATTAAGGAGGCAAACACACACACACACACACACACACACACACACACACACAAGCGCGCACAGTGTTTACGAGTTCTTATTTCATCAGTACTTCCAGGTCGTCCCGCTGTCCCCCCTCGGCGTTACGGAAGCCTGCAGTTACCGTGGAGACCCTGGAACACTTTGAGGTCAGCAGAATCCTGGGATCCGCTGTTTTCACAAGCTAATCCAATCGCAGGCCCCTAAATTAGATATGCAAAAAATAAAAAAGAAATTAATTTTCTGCTGATGACCGGGTATGCAAATGATGACTCAATTATGGTGGGCTGGTGCGTTCGCAATTAATAACCTTGGAATCATCATTAACTAATATGTTTAGGAGGAAACTTGTCAGGCTAACCATGTTCACCATGCCATCAGTAATGCATTAATGAATTAGATTCATTAGAGAAAGGAGCTCAGCGGGGGAGGGGATGCAGGCCTGTTTCTGACCTGTGGAATTAGTTCTCCTCTATTCTTAGTCAACCGCCTGTCAGCTTTTTGGAGATGATACTTCCAGTCAAAAAAAAAAAAAAAAGAGATGAAAGACACAAAAACTGTCACTGTCGAGAATGACAATGTCATGAGTTGACTGAAGTTAAAGTTTTGTTTGGCGATTGTGTTTCTGAGAGCCGAAAACGCGACAAATAACAAAATGACAACTGACAAAATCACAGACAAGAGGTAACTTTAATTCAACATTGTGAGAGTCCAAAAGTTATCTTACAGCTCAATTTTCATCAAAAACAATAACAATCTATACAGTAGAATTTTTTTCTTCCCTTATATCATAGAGCTGTTCAGTGTATTTGCAGTCAAAGACAAAACAGAGGAAAAAAATAGACACCAGCTATTTGGTTTGCATCTTTTTTTTGTTGTTTGTTACCTAAATACAAAACTTTTTCACCCATTACCAATATTCATAATCAGGATGGAACTTTGCTTACAAAGAAGCCATTGTATGACAACAGACCTCTGTAGTTCATTTGAAACAGATATGGTGCGGCCCCTCCCGCCCCAGCCCAACCAGCACAGGCACACAAGTGCCTGAAAAACACTCGTCTGTCAGCAGGCGCCTCTGTTAAAACGGCCCTTTCTACCCACTTAACAAAACCAGGCTCTAAAAAAGAAAAGCAGAGAGAAAAGCCCTATTCTCTGTCCAGCAACAGCTTGAAGACACACGGCAGACACAAAGAAAAGACTACAGAAATGGCTGAGGGGCCAAGGAGCTCCCTTTCATGCTTCCTCACTTGCTCTTGTTCTGTTTAGCTTGTAATGAAGCTGTATTGTCCAAAGGCCGATACAGGGAGAGAAGGACCGGGGGATCGACTGTCAGATACTGGAGTCAGACCTACGGCTCCATGTGTGAGATTAAAATTGTGCTGTGACAGTGCTTGTCTTCCCTTTGTACTACAATTAACACAGCTCTGTGTTGCCATACTGATCCTGTGGTTAATGAGATATATTACCATCATGCGGTTGAAATTATTTCATTAATTGAAAAAAAAAAGCTACATGATCGCTACAAAAAAAAGACAAAGTGTTTCTATGAACACTAAAGTGCAATGAGCACAGCTGAGACAGGCCTCTCTCTCAGCGTCGACTGTCCTTCAAAGCGTGCCATTGCTGTAGCATTATAGTACATCGGGGTGTGTGTGATTGTTGAATTATGGCTCTTTGTATTCTAGTCTGGCTTCACCACCAAACAGAGTGGGTTTGTGCTTTGTCCCCAAGTTCCCATGAATTCCTCTGTGGCAATAGACAATTGTGGTGAGGGTAGAAAACTGTACACGTGATTGAATGAAGAATGGGTTTGCATTGTTAAGGCATCTAGACTGCTGGTAAAGATTACAGTGACAGAAAAAAAAATCAAGAGTATATAGATACAGTATGTAAGCAGGCATAAATAACAGAGGAAAAGAAAGAACAGAGAGGGGAAAAAAGAGAAACTCAAAGAAAGAAAAACACAGAGCAATTTCTTAGTTCTCTTGGTGTCCACGCACACACACACACACACAAAAGAAAGTGTCACTCAAGAGAAGAACCCATGCATATTATCAGTTTAAGAACAGTATCAATCTGAAAGCCTCAAAGAGATCAAACAAAAAGATATAGATTTACAGTATATATTAATGTGTGTATATATTCTTAAAAAATCTACTTCAACCAAATACTCTGAATAAGATGCTACTTTTTTGCCATACAATAAACATTTTCATAAGGAAAAAAAACTGAATTTTTTTTTATTAACTTACAAATAATACAAAAATAGACAATGGCATGTTTTTGAATCAACAACTGAAAGCATGGTATACCGAGGCAAAACGGTCAACATACAAAACGAAACAAAACGAAACAAAAAAAAGATTAAAAAAAAGTCACATTTAAATAGTGAGAGACAACAGTAAATAACGAAACAAAACACAGTGAAATATGTCCACTTACTGTATTAAACTTACACAACACAACTAAACGAGGGTGAGAGGCAATGTACAAATACAAGGGATAAATACATTATTTATAGGATATTTTACAGGAATCCCCTTTTTGTATCCAAATCCATGTTTAGCAGATGAGATATTGACAACACACAGTAAATCTATCTTCTGTACTGAGAAGCTGCCTTAAGACATTTAATGTTTACATTTCAAACTATAGCTATTGCAAAAAGAAAAGAACTGTCAAATGAAAAGTTCAACAATTTTTTTATATACAAAAATATATCACATATATCACGCATTTATTCTAATTTGATATCTGCTAGACTTCTTCAGTACAGTGCTGGCTGGACGCACACATCCTCTGGCTTTTCAAGTCTTCACTAACATCTCAGACAAAATGACAATTTTGGCTAACTCATCACCTTTTCTTCACATGACAAGCAGAAAAGCGTATTGCAAACAGCTCAATCCTCACAGTTTTATTAATATTCAAACAAACAAACAAACCCAAAGCAAAAACAAGAGGGAGAAAGAAAGGCATGTTTTCTGATGTTGAATTAGCATTGGGCGATTTTGTTATACCACTTTTAGATTTATGGGATAATTAGCAGCAAAACTGAGGGTTGATTTTGTTCTTTTCTGTATTTTTCTTTGTTTTTTTTGCGTCGCTGACCTTCGCTCCATTTGGCCAGTGTGTTGTTCATGTGGTTATAGCAAGCAGGCTGAGCAAGGGAAAGCATCTTCTATTGTGACAGAGGTTACGTAAACTTCATGGCCAAACCAACACTTCACTGTTGTTTGTGCGAGTTATGGTTTGCGAGACGGCGTGGGGCCTCCAGTAATCAAACCCAAACCTTACAGGCATAAACATAAAGATAAATAAATGCTCTTTTCATGAGGTCAGTGTCACACTGTGGGTAAACTATCAGTCTCTATACACTCCATCCAACGCGGTGTCAGAGAAGCTACACTAATTCAACCAAGAGGGAAATAACATCGAAAAGGTTCGTATTGTCCCCTTTTTCCTCCTCCCCTATCCCTTCAGATGAAATCCCAATGGAAAGGCCTGAGTTTAACAGAGTCCTGCTTCTTATCTTGACTTTCCTCAGTTCAGCTCTGGAGCATAACAGAGACTCGCCAGACTCTGCTACTGTGTCTTTTCCTCTCAACATTCCCAAATCTCCAGCTATCCCAGATCCTCTACATGGGTGGAACAATCATCCCGGGAATCGCTGCTTTGTGGGAAAAGAGGGGGAGGAAGATGGTGGAGGAGGGGGTTAAGAGAGAGAGAGAGAGAGAGAGAGAGAGAAAGAGAGAGGTCAGTCATGTGATTGCTGGGTTTCATCTGTCATCACAACAGTCACATAACAGAAATGTGCTCCAGCATCTGGCGAACAAAGACGACTCTCCCTCATTATCTCTTCATTCCGTGGCCCCCAAAATCAAAACATTTTTCTCCGCTGCGCCGCTAACTTGGCGCACACCGACAACATCATTCAACTTTTCGCAGGCGTTCTGAAAAGCTTCATGCAAGAGCTGCCACTGTTAATTGTTAGCAGTTACATTGTGTGAGCCCATTGTGCATCATGGAGCATAATTCAAACATGAGAGAGAGCGAGGGAGAGAGACGCGGTGACGTGGGATGACAGAGGTGATGAAATTACGCTCAACACTCGAACATGGAAATGGAATCCATGAGCCTTTCATTGGAAGCTTTATTCACATTTTTATCTTCTTATATCATGCTCTGCCTTCCACTAGCTCCTACATCTTCACCTCCTCACTCCCGCACCCCCCTAACCCCTCCCCCACTTTTAACACAGAAGCCATCACGGGGAGGAATTTTTCATATAACATATTGGCTCCCCATTGATTCCCCTCTCTCTTCAATTCACTAATTCCCTGGTTATTTCCTAAGTGTCTCCGGCTCTGTGTGTGTGTGTGTGTGTCAGGGTTTGTGCGCACGCGTGTGTGTCAGTGTGATCAGCGCACAGTGGCCAATGGCCTTTGGGTCACCATGGTCAGCGCTCATCAACGCCGACAGAGGAAGTGAGGAAGTGCTTAGCTTGGGGCTCTGATAAAGATTCCCATCCATCATTTCTCTCTCTCAGGATCTCAACACCATACAACATCCTGCCTAGACCAACAGCATTCGATGGAAATGGGAGAACAGAATGACCCGTGGTGGCATAACAACCCCCCCTCAACCGCCCCCCTTACAGAGACACCCACTGGAGCAGAGGCAGGAAGCAGGAAGTGAAAACAGGAAATGGAACACATGTGGCATGGTGTGCTGTCTCTCTGACAAGTCAAGAGTGACAAATAAAAACAGAGAGGAGAAGGAAGGGTAGGGCAGGATGAGCTGGTGGTGCAAATGAGCGGTGTGGGACAGTGTGGCATGGAAAAAAACAGAGAAAGAGAAAATGAAAGAGCGGCATAACATACTTCAGGAGAAGGCCAGGCCCTGCAGAGCGTTGGCTGATGAGTACTTGCTAGAGTCCACAAAAGACTGATCTACACCGAGGAAGGAGAGTGGGGGGGTTCAAGGAGGGTAAAGAAAGGAAAAACAGGGAGTGAAGGAGAGGAACAAAAGGAAAACCAGGGGAAGAAGTGGGAGTAAAAGTGAGAAATTGTTATCATAAGGAGGTGAAGAAGAGCAGGATTAAAGCTTGATGAAGAGGTATCGACAGGAGCGTTATTATCTCCGCCTGGCGTTCGCCTGGAGGGGATCGTGCGCTGGTTCATGTGTCCGTGTATCCGTCTGCAGCTTATCTGACATACTGCCCGACCCATCGGCTTCATATTTTTTTGTGCACATGAACGACTGAATGCTATGGCACAGTTGTGGTGATTTACAGCGCTTTAAAAAACGATTCGACCGACTGCTCTGCTTTATTTCGCCACTCTGACTCACCAGACCTCTTAACTGGCCATCAGGGCCGCAGGTGATCAACATCTGCTTCAGTCTGGAACTTGTTTCTGCAAAGGGCAACGTATTCATGGTGGTTATGTTAGTGTTGGCAGGTTCCTATGTTGGCTTTTTCACTTCATAATACAATCTGGTCTGTATGGACGTTGTGTTTGAGTTTTGTCTCCACACAGCCTGTCACACAGCCTGCTCTGCACTGTCTGTTTTCAATCCATATGCCCCCAGACACGCCTGGCGGAGATCTGCCCACTTCTAGTCTTAAAAGTATTTTTTCTCTGTTAACACACAGTAGCTCCACAGTCATTAGATACCATGCAAATAAATGTTACCTATTTAGCAGCTCACCTTGCAGGCTGTTAGCGTTAGCGCTGGTGCACGTGGGCGGCGGGGAGTTCTGAGGTCGCACGACAGGAGCAAAGGCGCTCTTCTGCTTGACGGCAGCAGACACCATGTTGGCTGGAGAGAAGGAGAAGATGCCGGAGGAGCTGCTGCAGTTGGAGGGGAGGCTCGTCGACGAGGCCATGGTGGGGCTTGACGGGACGACTGAGAGAAGAGAGACAGGTAGGAAAGGGGGAGGTTGGGGGAGGTAATAGGGAACATGTCAGGGAAGGATGACAGGGAGGAAAGATGAAGACGGAAAGGGGAGAGATGAGGTTAGAGAGAGGGCCGAGGGCAGAGGACGGGCAGACGGGACGAGCAGAAAGGGACTGGTCAATGGAGGAGGGATAATATTTTGGACTCAGATCAACTGGCTCAGGCTTTTTATGTTAAGCAATCACCTGGCAATTAGATATTCCATAGCTAAGACAAAAATGTGTTTAGTTGGAAACTTGCACCAAAAACAGCCCAAAGCATATTTTTCTCTCTGATCAGTCTGTTTTGATGACTCATGCTGTTGCTCTGGGGGACCAGCGGCTTGATAAACAACTCCTCGCTAACTCGGTGTGCAACTTACAAACAGGGCTGTCCCAGGTTACCTTTGATTTTAGTAAAATAACACATGTGCTGATAATATTTGCTTGACAATAATGACAGAGTCCTTGTGTGCATTTATTGCCATCTCAAACATGGTTGTTGGTCATGTGACCAGGCTTCTACTCAATGTCATGAACTAAAGCTTAAAGGTTGTGGAAAATCACCTCCTGGCTAATAAACAAGGATCATTTCTACATTTTAGATTATCTTGGTATCAGTCCACTGTGAAGATGGCTCGCTGTTGGTCCATGGCCCAGAGGTTCAACTCCACTGATCAACACGAATCCACTGGTGTGAACTGATTTCTCAGAGACATTCTGCTGTTGCTGATGCAGTTAAATGTTGGTGTGTCTGGGACTTAAGGCTTTTAATTTGTGAAATCGTAAGCCTTTGGTTCCCATCGTCACTAAAGCTCTAGAGCAGTTTGGTCACACATAAGACAGCAAGCAATGTTGTCAAGCTTGACATATTTTGAATCAGAGGGCTTTATACGAGATCACTACTAGCTGGACAAGTTGCCACCTGCTGTAAGTCACAGTTGTGAGACTTATCCACAGGCAAAAATGACCAAATGCTGTCTCCCTCTGACATCATCCCATCCATCCACTTCTCCCGGGTTTCTCTTTTGTCTGCTAATACACTAAGAGCATTTTCCCCCTCAGTGATTTTACAATCAACCAAGTCGTATTTCACCTGCCCTCTGATATCTGCTTCTGCCTTTATTGTTGTTATTATCCAACACTTAGCTTTTATGGCTCTTCCTGACAAATCCTTGCAATAAAGTCATAATCCATTTATGAAGGGGCCTAACTAATCAATTAATGAAAATTGGACCTACAAAGGCAGGCCGAGGGGCCATTGATTGAAAGTGTCTGTGTGGGGCCGATGAGCCTGTTAAAATACTTGTTAACACCCAGGAATCAAAGCGCTGAAATGGAATTGCTTCTCTAGCAATTAGTTTATTGATTTAATCAAGGGTCTTTCATGTAGAGGGTGAATGTGTGTGTGTGTGTGAGCTGAGCTGGTGGGGTGTGTGTGTGTGTGTGTGTCAGGGGGGTGCTAGGTGATCTGCTCCCCTGGCCAATAAAGTGGAGATTTGCGTTTGACTCTGTTCTTAAAGAAACAGATGAGCCAGCTGAACTGCACTACTTTCCCCTCGTGTGTCACTTCTTGTTTCCACCTCCTGTTTTCACTACCTGTCAAACACCTATTCTTTCATGTTCAAAAGGTTCTGAGTCAACCTTTTCGCTGTGCGTGCCTCGATTTTGTCATCCCCCTCTTCGTTTCAGAGCTAGGATGTGGTGTGTTTACTCACTAGCATAGGGTGAGTTGCCTGCAGATCCATTGAGGAAGTTGGGCGAGGTGCCCAAGGTTGCCATGCCAGAGTTAGCGTAGCCATTCATGCTAGTGGAGACAGAGCTGTAGCTACTCTGCTGGGGAGTGGAGCTGGGGACATAACCATGAGGGGACACACTGCTTGTACTCCTACTGAAACCTATGGACAGGGAAAGAGAGGGAGACGGACGGAGAATAGGTGTTAGGGTTATAGCAGATGGCAGACAAAACCAAACGAGAAAGCCTACATGCAACGCTGCCAAATAGGCTTTTCCCTGCGCGGCTAATGGACACGGCAATAAAAGCCAAAAGAAATCTTCGAAAAATCTTAGACAGCATATGGCAGAGCGAGAAAGCAATGAACGGAGCAGGAGGAAGAGTGATATGAGAGAGAACTAGCAGCAATCCAACCACTGGAACAAGAGGCCTTTAACCTTACTGGCTCCGCTCCAAAATTAGATATATTGATAAGGCAATTAACACTAAAAGGCATCTGCAGCTCATCCTGTAATTTATAAAGAATGAAGCCAGTATTTCTGACAGGACCCCTTTCTCCTCTGTGCTTTACAGTGGCAGCGAACAGAAAGAGGACAAGATGGAAAGAAGACTATAAATATACATCTCAGGTCCAACGCGCTGACACTAGAGGAAAAAAAAAGAAGAAGCTGGAATTGAACATGTGCAACAAGGGCTGCGCTTCTCTGCTGTTAGTCGATAATTAGGTACCGCCAATTCCCCATCCTCATCTGTTCTGAGCTGGACGTCTAGTAGAAGGATAATATCTGTTGTTTTCTTCCCATCTGAACATGTTTCCAGATGAAGATGAGGAATTAAGGAAGAGGCGAGGAAGCTCATTGGAAGTATTGAGACATATCTAGAGGCTGGTCCATCCACTCTCCTCTCCTTCCCCTGATACATGTGATGAATCACCACTGACTGCACCCACATCTCTCTCTGTCAGACAGGGGCCGACCCCAGTCTAATATACACACCCCTAGGACCCACTCATATTTCTCCATCGTACTCCATCCGTGGCTCTCTTTTTCTCCATTCTTCACTCTCTTCCCTTCGTTCTTCCCTCGTCTCAAGTTTTCCCCGTTTCTTGTTGCCGCCTTCCCCCCTCCTGCTTTCCTCCTCCTCCTCCTCCTCCTGTCCTCCTTTTTCAGAAACTTCCTTATTTTCTCCTTGCTCTTAAATCACCCTCTCTGAATTTCCCACGTGAAAAATAAAATGTGCCTATCACACTACTCATATTTACTACCCAGTCCGTTTTTCAGAAAGATCAAAAAAAAGGAAACAAAACAAAAAATGAAGGACTCCCCGCCACATTTCCCATGATTATAAACTTTAATTGTTTCCTGAGTTTGCTCACCCTGATTGGCTGTTTGTGCCACCTCTGACCCAGTGAAGGAGTTTACAGCCATCATGCCAGCATGGACGGAGCCGCTGCCAAGACTGGCTAGCTGGTTGTGCCCTCGTGGCACTGTTGTGTAGAGGGCCTCTGCGATATCCGCCGCTCGTTTAAGAATCATCTCCTGACAATGAGGAAGGAAAAAAGAGCTGTGGTCAGCAAGAGAGAGAGAAAGAGAGGCAGGAGAAGAGAGAGCAGAAGAAGAGAAAACATGCCCTTGATGCAGGCTTTATGGTCTCACAAGAATGCTAGATCTCCACTTGAGATACTCTGTATGTAAACCTAGTAGGCTGAGTGGTTTTTATCAGTGGTCACTGGGAGTGGTGGGATTGGTTCCAGTAAATGGAGGAAAGCCTCATTAACAGACTCATCAAATCTTTAGCCTGCCTCTTCCTCTCTTCCTCTCTTCCTCCCTGCTTCATGTTTCCACTCTCTTCTCCTCCTCCTCAGCCTCTGTGCTTATCCTGTTCTCCTCTCCTCCCCTTACATTTAGTTTCCATTGTGCTTCTCCTCCTTTCCCCCTCAACATATGAGCTGATAAAAGCACCAACTCATTCCCGCGTGTGCGTTTCCAGGTCCCAGATCTTGCCTGAACGCAGCAGGGTGCTGCGAGTCCAGCGCAGACGCTGGCTTTGATGCTGCCGGTGGTCCGAACCGCTAACATAATTTCATCTAAGGAAAGATATTGATTGTTTGTGTACGTGCTTTTTTTTTTTTTCTTCGTGTGAGTGTTTACCTGGTTATTGTGAGGCATCCCGTACAAAGCCTCTACCAGGTCTGCTGCTCTCTTTAAGATCACCTCCTACAATCAAAGTGCAAAAAGAGGAAGGGGATTGATCATGAGTGTGACGGCTCAAAGAGTTCAGTCACTTTTATTACATTTCACGTCTTGCATTATGCTGTGAATGCAGAACAGAGCGTGTGAGAGAGCTAGGAGGCAGAGAGAGGAAGGGAGAGGAAGAGAAATGGGGCTGTCCCCGCACTTTGTTACTAGCAGGGCAGTTTGGGAGAGCAGAGGTAAGATACTGTTATCTGTGAATAAAACATGAGCCTATATCTCTTTATCAGTCAACCATCTTCAACGTCTTCTCCTCCCCACTGTCACCGCCCGATCATGAATCTACCGCACATGATCACGCATCAATCTCATTTAACACAACATATCATCAAGTTGACGGCTATACAACTCCCCTCGTCAGCTGGGACACACCCGTCTCCTGCCCTGTATTAACCCTGGTAATGATCCAAGTGAATAGCCCTGCATCCACTTTGTGTGATAAATGTAGAACATCATTGCTCAGGTGAAAACCGCCGAGTGGAATTTCCCACATCAAACATTTATCCTTGCGTAGTGTTGCCGTTTCTCCGCGCTCATTTTCTACCGCTTACCCTCCTTTCTCTCCTCTCTCTGTCTCTATTCTTTTCCCTCCCTGAGTGTATGAGTGTGTGACTCCAGGCAGTCGTTATATGTGTGTGTGATGTAGACACCTACAGCCCTACGAAACCCTTTTTAAAAGTTAATGTGCCGGGGCCAGGATATATGCTGGAGGCGCGACAACCAGAAAATTGCAGCCCCCTCCCCTCCAACCTTCCCCTCGTTTCTTTCTCTCCCTCCTTCTCTTCTACTCGCGCACACACACGCTGCGCGCTATACCCTCCTGAGTGTATCCCTCGCTGTGAACAAGCCCTGGAGCATGTGTGCTCTCTGTTCCGTGACACACCGCCTTTCAATCAGACCTCATATCACACACACACGCGCGCACGCACACACAGGCGTAACCGCACACGCAGCAACGCACATGTGGAGGCTGTCGAGCACGCCCAGGACATGACGAGAGGGTCAGCAAAGCAATAAAGATTGTAGAGCGCTGTCCGAGGTGCTAAATTCACTCAATAATGGGAGCGCTGCCTCTGTGTTAACCTCCCATTACTAGCACTATCTGGGGGAGGCAGAGAGGGAGGTGGGGGGGAGGAGGGGGAGAGACGGAAAGAGGGGAGACCAGAGAGGAGGCCTGCTCGAGGTGATTGAGAGATGTAGAGGCCCTAGGAAGGTAAGTGGTTCTTTAGTATGTATGCACCGCTCCTCGTTTCCTTCTCTCTGCTTTTCCTCGACTCCCCATGCCTCCCAGGGATTGCTAGATAGGTAGATGGATGGATGACGGGAGGGAGGGGAGGAGGAGGAGAAAGAGGAGGAGGAGGGGAAATGAGGGAAGTGTGAGGCATTAGGACACAAACAGATCAGCAGCTGGAGTGTAATGGTGTTCAGGGAGGACACGTGAAACCTTAGTCACTTCATCTAAAACATTTTTGTCTCATAAGCTTTCAGCTCTTTCTCTTTCAGACCTCTCCTTGTGTCTGTCTGCGCATCTCCATCCCTAATCTCCACTCTCTCTTCACCTGTGTCTCCAAACCACTTTCTCTTGTCTCTCTCTCCTTCTTCTCTTCTCCCATTCTCTCTATTAATCACTCTCTCATGGTCCTGTGCCCTGTCTGTACCTATCAGTCTCTCGTTAGCAGAGGGATCTGTCCAGTAGCTAAACGCGATTAGGCAGCGCTCCAGAGTCGTTCTGATAAACAGATAAATGTGGTTAGCGCCGTGCTGCCTCCCCAGCTCTGCTGCTGTAAGGGGAGACCATTTCCTGGGCGCAGGGTCTCTTCCCGTAAAGTCAGGCCCACAGAGACATCAACAGGAAGGGGAACCTGATCCAGAGCAGAGCCTGGCCCCGTCTGGCAGGGCGGTCACTCATTAGCCAGCCCCAGACCCCCAGCTACACCACAGCCTGAGCTAAACACCCTGCAGTCTGGCTGCTCCTGAGCTACCCAGCACTCCCTCTGCACTCTGACTGCCTGACTATTAGCCACAGCACAGTATGGGGGCTGTTTTCAGCTGGACACTGGATCATTACCACAACATACAGAGAGAGAACAGGCACTGGCTGATATCCTGCTTGTTCCCTGCTCAGTATGTGTGTGTGGGTTCATTAAGATTCCCCTCGAAGAAGGTGCCACCAGAATTGAATACATTATATTCTCAATCAATTTAATTCTGATTAAAAAAACAGAGTGAAGAACAACCACAGAGAGGCTTTGCCAACGTAGGCGTGAATGGACATTTGTAGCACAAGGAGTTGCCAGTGCATGCCCCTCTCCCTCATGATTGAGGCCAACAGTTGAGAGAAGTGTGGTCAACAAACTGTTATTACCTCAATAAAGGCACAAATCAATAGAGCTGAAATGAACAACCGGGCCTGCCAGCTACCGCTGTTCATTTAGAGCAGAAAGAGACACCACGGAGCGAGGGAGGAAGAGGAGGAGAGGAGAAGAGATGGATGGATACAAAGATATTTAGAGAGATACGGGGGGTTGATAGGCTAAAGACCAGAACTCACCAGGACAAGTCTTGTATCCACCAGACATGACACACAGCCAGGACAAGTGATTTCTCTATCTTCCTTCTGAATCTACCTGAGCTCTCCATCTCTGCCTCATGGTGACTTCCCTCCACTGATTGTGTGTGTGTGTGTGTGCGCGCGCGCGTACAAGCCTACCAGCGTGTGTATATGTTTCTGTGTGCATGTGTGTGGGTGTCGGTCTGTGTATGTGTGATGTGCGTGTGTGTGCTGGAAGTAATAAAGTCCACCCGGGGTTGACTTCGATCCACTGACCCAGCAGGAGGTAAGACTGGACAGCTATGATGGATCACCTAACCTGCTTCTGCCTCTCTCTTCCTCTCTCCCCTCAACCTCCTTTCCTCCCTCTCTCCCTCTTTTCCTCCCTCCATCTATCCCTTTCCTCTCCCACTTTGCCAGTCTAAATGACCTTATACTCAGTGGAAGGATGAATAGAGTTGCTTGTGCGTCCGCTATGCAAATAAAGTGTTTGTTTGAGCAGAAAATGACCATGAACATATGATAAAATGTTTATGTGCGTGCTGCATAGTGTCATGTATAGCACACTGTCTACAGCACACAGTCATTCCTCTGTGTGCGAGGTCATGCTGCCCTTGTGCCACGTATATCCATATATGCTATGAAACTCTAGAAGTTGTCAATACCGCTCTGTACCAGTGTTACCAAGACAAATTCCTATAAAATAATTGCATGTGACAACCGGCATGAGCACAGACACATGAGAGGAGTGGACTGCACTGTACCTTGGGTAATCTCTCTTGGTCTCCGGGATGTCTGGGGATGACCTTCTGTAACCTCTGGAAGCCGTAGTCTATGGTTGGCTCGTTCAGCGCTAAGCACAAATGGAAAGAGTGACAGAGAGAAAAAAGGGTTTAATGCTTGATTTTCAATAATGAAAACACCTACTGTTCAACAGCAACTGAGAGACACAGCGGCAGAAACGAGTGATTCTCTCCTACGGTAGAAATGACTGAATTAAGCATGGTTTTACATGAATATTTCAACATTAAACTAAACACGCTGAAAATGTGGGTGTTCTCTATTAAGTCTGGTGTGTGTCTTTGTTTGCCTGTGATGTAATGAATCTCTCTCTGTCGCCTGCTTTGGTGGTTAATAAAAAGACTGTCAGGAATCAGGCAGAGTGTGTGTGTGTGTGTGTGTGTGTGTGTTTGTGTGATGCATATGTGTATGCGTGTGTGTGTGTGCGTGTGTGTGTGTGTGTGTGTGTGTGTGTGTGTGTGCGTGCATGCGTGTGTGTGTGTCCTGTGGTCTTGCGTTGATCAGCGACTAATATAAGCAATTACAGAGCCTGGTTCCAATATAACAAAGGCTTGATCGCTCCGGGGAACAAGCTAAACACACACACACACACACACAGACGGTCGCACACACATGCACACACAAACACACACACAGAGTCAGATCATCCAGGCAGCGGGGAGAAAGCACTCTCTCGGCATGCTGTGGTCGTGCTACGGTAATTGAATATGAGAAGATTTACCATGAATATTTAAACATTAGAATAAATACAATGAAGATCTGAGGCTTATAGTACAAACACTTCAGAGGAGGATTGTTGGATAAGTGCTCTCTCCACATAATTCATTCCTAATGTACTCTCTCTCTCTCCCCTCTCTGTCTTTTACCCTCCTCCTCCCCCCTGTGGGTCTTTGTGGGTTGCCTGGGGAGTCACTGCACATACATGGATAACAGTCTTGAATACTCTTCTGGGCTGCAGCCTATACGATGCTGCTTCTGTTCAGAGTTTGTGGCTGTGCATGTGGCTTGAACATGTGTGCATTTGGACGTGTATGTGTGGAAGAAGTGAAAGAGATGGCGCCATTATGCGTGAGGATCGCCTGTATGTGTCTGTGCCGTCCGTCTGTTTCCCCTGTGGGTCGCAGCTTGGACGTTTCCTGAGGGCTGATGCCCTGCTCGCCTCACATCTGAGCAGCCAGGCTGACTAGGCGGCCCCCAGAAAAAAGGCCCCTAGAGGCTATGAGTACAAGCTGTCCTGCTGGACCTCTAGTGACTTCACCAGGGCTCCTCCTGAGCCACTCGCTCAGACACACAAACCAAAAGAGAGCAAAGGAGCGAGGATCGGCGATGCTCTGTTTTGGCAACACAAACGTATTTGGACAGCTCTCCCAGTGGACCGTTCCAGTAATCCATAAGAGTGAAAGAAAGGAAAGGTGAATGGCTCGAAGCAAAGACACTACAGAGGGGGAAAAAAAGTAGGAGCAGAGACGCCAGAGGCAGGCTCAACTTCTGAAGAATGACACACATTACAGGCCAGCTGGTCCACTGATAAAATAAGCCAAAACAATGAGATGATCACATGCAACAAATAAAGTATGAATTATTTCTGAGGACAAATATTTGACATTACTTCCCTATTCTCTGATCTCTCTAAAGCCTTAAGGAGGATTTGCCCTGGATTAGGCCTCCAGTCTGAGGAGGGGATTGTTCCGACAACATCCTCTCTTTCGTCTCAAAGGCTTTTGTTTTCATGATGAATTTTTTATCAGTTCTCCACAATGTGCCAAATGAGCCTCGAGTGAACAATAGCATAAAAACCCCAAGACATACAGAGATACCCCCTATTACAAATAAAGAGACAATTTTGGTAATTGAGAGAGGAAGTGATATTGTCTCAGCTCGCTTTCAAGGACCATAAACCAGACAAGCAGTATGTGGGGGACAACGCGCACCACTAACTACCTGGCTGCGTCTCTTTGGGGATTATTTTGGTGTTTTATGCTCGTATATCTATGCTCAATATCTCACATTTCACAACAGGAATTAGTACGAGACGAAGAAGAAGAAGAAGAAGAAAAAAAAACTCTCCTGCCTCGAAAGAGGAGTGGTGTGCCGGTACACTCCAGGATTCAAAGCACACTCTCCTATACAGGTATATTTATAATCCTTAGCTGTCGCTCTCCAGAAGAGCAAATCAAAGCCAGTAAAACATAACTGCCATAAATAAATGAATAGATGAGCAACAGCCCTGGACTGGAGGGATTCACCTAGCAATCACCCACATCAGATCAGATCAATGCTCATGGAAATTTCATGAAGCCTAGAATCCACACCGCTTCATATTTCACTATAATAACCCACAGAGCCGCAGGGGGAGTGTGTATGAAGGGGTGAGGGGGTAGGAGAAGGAGGAGAAGAGGCTAGGGGTGGAGGGGTGCTGGAGGTATGAGCTTTGGGGGAGGAATAAAAAGGGGAGGGTTGGATGTTTGGGGTGCAGAGAGTAGGTGGGGGGGTGAGGGATAATTGAGAGGTCAGTATGGTGGAGTCGTCCTGGAAACAGAAGAGAAGAGGGGGAGTGATGGAAGGGGAGGGGAAACTATAGTAAGTGTCCAGTAGCCCCGTCTCCTTCAACTCCTGTGTCACAACACAGTGTGTGTATGGAGGGAGGGCAGCGAGCAGGCAGTGTACTTGCAGGGTTAGGTAATTGGCTCTGAGGCTTGATGTTAACACCTTAACAGGCCCTCAGACAGTAGGTAAGGAGCTGATCATATCACAAACCTCTGTTTCTCTCCCTTTCTCACTCCATACTCTTCGTCTCCCCTCTCCCTCCCCACATCCCTCTCCCCCTCCCTCCCCCTCTTTCCCTCCCCTCTGCAGTCTCCAGTGCTCAGGTGTGATCTCATAAGCGCTGCCTGGCGATCGATGCCGCCAGTGGCAGGGGGTTCAATAGCCCTGAATTACGGCTTCATTTCTCCCCCCCTCACACAGATGAGAGCTGCCCCCCCCCCCATCACCACACAAACACACACTTACACACACACACACACACACACACACACACACACACACACACACAACACCCCCACTGACTACTCACAATCCAGATCAATACCTTACAATCTAATTTTTATCCATTTTTCCATAAACCCCGAGATTGCGTTTATTTGCAGAATCCGACAAGCTAAATAAAGCATCGCTTGAACATGTCAGGGAGACTAATGCATGGCTGGAAATTCATACACAGAAAACAGATGAGTAGAGCTTTTTGCTCCTAAAGGAAGGGAGAGGCTAAGGCTGAGGCTGAGAGAGGAGGAGAGGATGGGGGGGTGGGGAGAAGAGGTGGGGGACGCTAAGAGATTCTACAAATCAATGGAGGTGTGGATGCTACTACAACCTAAGCTCTAATTATGCGTTGCAAAAAGTGCACGCCGACAGTTAACAATACCTGACAGCACGGATCCTCACTGGGAAAAATGCAAATTCTGGAAATCTGGAGGAAAAGTACACGCTTGAATTAAGCTATAAGAAAACACAAGAAATCATTCCCCTGGCGAACGCTGCTCATTTCAGCAGGGTATAAAATAATCTACGTTCGAAATTCATTTACATCATCATCATGGACCAGATGCTCCTGTAATAAGAACGGAGCATGCTAAAGAGGGAAGACAAGCCACATGGTGCAGAAAATTAATCTCAATCTCAAATAGAGGTGTGAATTTCCTCACTGTTAAGACTGTGCGCAGTAAACGTGAGTGTGTGCAGCTATCTCAGCTGGCTCTGTCTCCAGCTGGAGACCGGCCGTTTTAATCAACAGCAGGCCTCCACCCAAGCTCAATAAAAGGCAGCATTCACAAATAGGAGCAAGACGAGTAATTGACCAGCTCGTGGTTGCACCCCACTTTTACTGCCAGATGACTACATGCTGCATTTGTGTGTCTGTGATGTGTGAATGTGCTCATGCGTGAGTGTAGGTGTATCTCATGTGCATATGAATGTGGGATATATCAGTATCTGGAAAAAAAAAAAAACGCAATAGATTTTCTCACTGATTCTCTAGCAAATTGCATCGGCATCATGATATCAACACAATCACCGTCAGATATATTACGAATTTCAAGTACTCAGGCACCATCTGAGCAAAACAGTCCTTCTCAGTGTGTGAACAGCTTAATTAGGGCTAAAATAAATCAAAACTTTATGGAGCATGTTCATGCTTGTAACACTTACGGCGGCATCATCTGCGTTTCACTCCAGTGTCTGTAGTGTATGAAATGACAGACAACTGACAGTCCTTCCTCCACTCCTAAAACTAATTTGGAGCACAGAGGAAGGCAGAGAGAGAAATGTCAGCAGCATCCCGGCTGGTTTAAATTCTGTTCTTGACTTTTGTCTTTTCCCCTCGCTGTTCGATGCAACTGAGTGATGTTTCCTACACACCTAATCTGCACTCAGCGCTGAAAAACTACCCCTAATGTTTGTGCGTGCGTGTGTGCGGATGCGTGTCGGTGCGCATGGTGCCGGCCTTAATGTGAGCCAGCAGAGCCTTTTAATATCAGCAGAAGCTGTAGCGGAAGCACTAAGCAGACAAGGCTGCATACTGAGGAGGGAGGGATTGCCTTTTGAACGACAAGGGTGATTCATCAACTCCCCCAATCTATGACCAGCATCCCCCTTGTCAGACACACACAAACACACACACACAGGCACACACACACACGCATGGGCCCTAGTGGCAGAGAGCATTATCACTCTATATTGCATGGAGAAAAGAAAAGGGAGAGCCTCTCTGATGAATGTTACAAAGACAGCAATCCAGTAAAAGGTGATACACAACCAAACACGGAGATGCATTTGTACAGGGGGAGAGGATGGAGGGGGGTGGGCCATGACCTGATAATGAGAGAGAGGGAGAGGGAGAGGGAGGGAGGAAGAGAGAGAGAGAGAGAGAGATTAGGGAGAGCTCTCAGCCCCAGAGGTGGGTAAGGCAGAGGGCAGAGAGAGGAACAGAAGGGGGATAAGGGGATAAAAAGACAGAGGAAGAGCAGAGAATGAAAAAAAAACATTCTTTTATTCTTATCAGTGGAGAGCTTAATTGCCTTTGATGAGTCTAATTGGAGCTTTCTGAAGTCTAATGGCAGAGGAGTCCTCAGAGACGACAGAGGACACATTACTGTAATAGCTTCTCTCCGAATCTCCTCTGCACCAAAAGTCCCCCGCTTGTCTCCGCTGTCCTGAACTACGGCTGAAATGTTCCCATTCAGCGACGGGCGGCCGAGGAGTGTCAGTGATCATGCAGAGGCAGGTGGGGGTGTAAACTTATAGATGGGTTGTGTGTGTATGCGTGTGTGTGTGTTGGGTATGTTTGCAAAGTAGCGGTAGCAGCAGTATTGGGTATGTGGTGACTTAATTAGGTCTGTGAGCTGCTCGCTTTCCTCTCCTCAGCTGAAGTTGATTAGCAATGCCAGCTGTCCCCAATGTAATTCACTGTGCGCATGTGTGTGTGATCGTGCGTGCGCAAGTAATATATGAGTGTATGCATGTTTGCGAGTGTGGTGCTGTGTTGATGTGTTGATGTGTGTGTATGCGCTAGCTGCCAGCTGCCACGCAGTGCTGCCAATCCTCCATGATTAGTACCCACTGGCAACTGGGCTCAAACTGGTGCCAAACAGACCCAGGAGGGCAACATGGCCCATGGTAATCCTCCATCCCTCTCTCCCATCCTTCTCTTCTCTTCCCTTTAACATCCATTCCTCTCCACTCTCATCAATTGCTTTTTTTTTTTTTTGCTCCAAATACTCTGCTCATGCTCCTGTTGTTCTTTGCCTTCCATTCAATATATGGAGAACCTAGAACGCTAAAAAAATTCTGGGTTTGATAAAGGAGCAATGGGAGAGGTACAAATACCCACTGAGGTTGCGGAGCAGTGGCTGAAGTGAAGTGTGTGAAGAGTGGAGCTGGGATCTATGCCTCGACACGGTTGACTGTGTCACCGTGAAGGTGCCAGCGCTTGGCAAGCGGCAGCACAGTGTGTGTGTGTGTTCAGTTCCCAGTGGATGACCTCTTGCTACCTCTCACCTGTTGAGATTCTTCTATGTGCCTCCACAGAAGCCAAGAGGCAGAAACCAAGCGAGAGAGAGAGAGAGAGAGAGAGAGAGAGAGAGAGAGGATGAATTCACCCAAAGAAGCAAGTTTTGAATAAGTGAATGTGACAAGGGGAAAGAGTGGAGGGCTGGGAGGAGATAGGGCGTTTATGCATACGGTTCCCACATGTCTGGCGCATTAAAAGCCTGCACACACACCTACACACACAGCTCTATGGGTTTGGCAGAGTATGGGCTGTTGGACAGCTCTGGCATGGCAAAGGCTGCACACCCATCTGCCCTCTGTCTTAGTAATGCAGTTACTTGTCAATGTGCATGTGTGTGCCTGGAGTACACTCACACATACGTATAAACAAACACAGGCAGCCTATCCCAGCCTTTCCCGTAAATGCAGAAACACACAGAGTCATAATTACGACCCATAGACATGGATTCTGTCCATGCACAGTAATTAGGACGCGCACGGGAGATGCAGAAAGTGCACAGCGGTGACGTGACGCGCACGCTCTATCTCGCTTGTGATTTTGTCAAATGTTGGCAATTCCAGCTGGGGCTTACAGCCTAAGTCTATCAGTGGTTGAGATTACAGACAGATTTATGTGATTCACAGTCTCCCCTGAGACCTGTGGCCTCGCATTGGTTAATCACCGCTTCACATTCACTCTCCCTGCCGCTCTTTTCGCCACACGGCTATAACTCTGCACCGATGCACGCTGATGTAACACTCGAGCTATTCATGCGCCTGCACTCAAAAAAAAAAAATCACACTCTCCTGGTGGACCTCTTCCTTTGTGAATCACGCCTTCGACAGGGTTAAATCTCAATAATCCCACTAATCAAAAGGTTAAACCTCCCCCTGACCTTCACCTGCTTCATAAAAGAGGGCAAACACTTTTCCTCCTCTGATCAGTGTGCTTTTTTCACTGAATTATTGAGTCGTGTTATTGAATTTTAAATTGTTTAGCATGCACATTTTTCTCCAGAAACGGTGTAGAGAAAATGACAGCTTATGAACTGCACCAGGTTACTTTCAGCAGATACTGCAAATATACAATCCCAATAAAACTTAAAGTCGCTATGTGACGTGTTTTATGTTATTAAAGATTTTTTTTCCTATTACTCTTTGGAGTCAGAGTTGTTGTTTGTAGAAAATGTGGGAGAAAATCGCAGGAGAAGAGCCAGAAGAGAGGGAGAATGATGCTACATCAGTTCCTTAGACTGGTCTGTAAGTTAATTACTCATTAGTACATGTTAGTGTGTTGGTTGTACCTGTGTAGATGAAGCGTCCAGGTGTGCCTTTGCAGAACTGTTTGGATTTGTAGGACAGCGTGACCTCCACCACCCCGGGGATGTGTCTGGGTGGAGTTTGCACACGAATGGCATGGGGCGTGATCAGCTATGGAGAGCCAGAGAGGGCAAAAAGATTAATGCAATGAAACTTCATATCCAAACATGTGCTCGGGGGACTATTCTCAGCTCGCCTCAGACCTTTTCCTTTGCAGCTTTTGACTTTCTTTCTTTGTATAATCAGCCTGAAAATGATGCGTTAGCGCTAAAGCCCTCAGGTGGCCTCGCAGCCTGAGGCAATGTCACTGTGAGGCTTAGGATGGTTATCAGTGCTGACATGGGTTCTGTAAGAGGGGTTCAAAAGCAGTTATCTGTTTATGAATAAAACACACCTTCCTCTGCATACGTCTATTACACAGTATAAGTAAACATATAATATGCTCCTCTGTGCTGCCCCCCCGTCTCTGTGTCTGTCAGCTGAGGATGTCTACCTGCCGTTAGCCACATTAAAGTGCCACTGTGTCTTAAACAGGCTCACTTAGTTGTGGTTGATGAGCCCGCTCGCCATGTATGCCTGTGTGTGTACGCTGAAGGGTCTTTGAAGGAAAACTGTAACAAGACAAAACACAGATGAGACCTCACTGAGTGCTCGTTTTCTGCACGCTATAGTGAACTAGCGCTCAAAGCTAGGGGTGCTCAAAAGCTATCAATGCTGCTGCCAGCGCCTTGTGTATGCGCACATGTGTGTGCGTGTGTGTGTGTTTGTGTGTTCTAACTGTCCCTTTCATTGCTCACTTAGCTACGCTTTTATTCTACCATTGTCTGGCCCCACTCACCTCGCAGCGAGATAATATAAGAGCTTTTTATAGAATTATTCCTTTACTAAAGAGAAAGCTGTTTAGCTGCGGCGCTCACTGACCTTCAATTTCACACATACTCTACATTTACATTTTAGTCATGTGGCAGATGCTCCTTACAAAGAGATTCATACTGTACGGTGTGCACACATTCCAAGAAGGCAGATACTAACATAATAAAAGACAGGAAGGGAGCCGAAAAGAGATATGACACAGATAAGAGCGGCTACAGAGAGAAATGAGAAAGCAGGCTGTTCAGGCTGTGTAGTATTTTTGATATTGGTTTACACATGGGCTGCAATTAATGATCATTATCATAATTTCTGAATCTATTTATTACTTTTCTAGTTACCCGATTACCCTTTAGTCTTTAAATGACAAATACATTTTAGAATCTTAGTAACACCTTTAGTCTGTCTCAATAAGTAAATAAAATCTTGGATGGATTCAAGTGACATTGATGCAACTGTAGAAAAAATGATATCTTTAAATCTGAGATGGTGAAATCAGCAAATGTTTTGCATTTTACTTGAAATCACTTGAATTTATAAATTAATTATGAAAAAATCTATCATTTATTTATCTTTTAACTGACTGATTTAGTGGCTTATCTAACATACAGGCTTGGTTCCCAACCTGGAGGTTAGATCCCCACTGCGGGATCTCAAGTTAATGTACATATGATGGAGTTGCAAGATGTCTTATCTCATTCTTCAAAATAAATAATCTAAGAAGGAAAAAAACACTACGGGGGTTAAACTGCATATAGAACTCATGCCTGTGACAAAGGGGCCCATACACCCAGTGCCTCATTTTAAATTAGCCAGAAGCTAAAAAGGTTGGGACCCATTTAAAGTTTAAAGCAGAAAGAGTTCTGTCTAATATTTGGTGATTGAAAACACACACTCGTACGCTTTCTCACCTCACTCCAGACCAGCATGGTTCCAAAGATGACCTGCAGGCCGTCAAAGAAGTTGTCCCCTATGATGATGACGGTAGCGCCCCCTGTGGTCCAGCCTTCACTGGGGCTGATGGCTTTGATGCTGGGGGTTGCTGCAAGATTCACACACAAAATAGATTAGACGCTAACTAGCCTAATGACAGCACATAAAGGTCTTTGCTATTGGCACCATGTACAGTCCCCTTGTCTTCTTCCCATCTCTCTCCCATTCTCTCTCTCTCTCTCTCTCTCTCTCACACACACACACACATCACCTCTCTCCTCTCTCCCAGGGGTCGGGGGCGAGCAAGGAATACTAATCAGAGTGATTATACGCACCCCGTTATTAAACATCACCCCTGCCCTGTGTGTGAGGGCAGCAGCGGTGCGCTTGTTTTATGACACGTGGCAAAGCGTGCAGGCGTGTAAATGTCAGGTGTGCTGAGTGTCTGATCAAAGGCCACGCGACCGGGGAGCAGAGCAGAGCCAACAGTAGCTCTGCCCTCTGCATACGCCGCCTTCATTAACCAAACACTTCACTCTTGCTCAGCTGCCTGTTTCATATATATATATATATANCAGGGAAAAAAGTCAGCCTAGTCTAAAGTGGATTATGCCGCTTTACAGAATTACAGCATGTCTGACAAGCTGCATATCTGTTAAGGAGAGGAGATTTAGCTTGTATAAACATGTATTTTCCCAATGCTGTTCTTTTCTTCAATCACATCCAGTAATCTCCAAGTCCATAATACCCACAGATAAGGTCAAAAAGCACATTGAATAGCAGTTATTGAAAATGCGGTTTATTGTTGTTATTCCGTGTACTTTGTCCGATAAGACATGAAGAATATGCTTTAAGAGAAAACATTGAAAGCTTACAAAATGCATTACAAATATCCAAGCAGGAGCGGAGATGACCCTCTGTGGTCATATGTTCAGCGGCGAGGTGCTAAGATAGCTACACAGATATATATATTTATATATATATAAATATATATATCTGTGTAGCTATCTTAGCACCTCGCCGCTGAACATATGACCACAGAGGGTCATCTCCGCTCCTGCTTGGATATTTGTAATGCATTTTGTAAGCTTTCAATGTTTTCTCTTAAAGCATATTCTTCATGTCTTATCGGACAAAGTACACGGAATAACAACAATAAACCGCATTTTCAATAACTGCTATTCAATGTGCTTTTTGACCTTATCTGTGGGTATTATGGACTTGGAGATTACTGGATGTGATTGAAGAAAAGAACAGCATTGGGAAAATACATGTTTATACAAGCTAAATCTCCTCTCCTTAACAGATATGCAGCTTGTCAGACATGCTGTAATTCTGTAAAGCGGCATAATCCACTTTAGACTAGGCTGACTTTTTTCCCTGAAGCCTAGCCTTTGCTCTTTGCCTGACTCCCTGTTCTGTTGATCCTCCCCAACAAGCTGGAATGATATTTAGCCCCCCGATACGCCTGCAGAGATCAACGTTCACCAAGCAGCAATCTGTGGCCGTAATCATGGCCTAAGATGCCTCCTTTTCACAGCCGCTGATATTATGTGCGCTCCATGTGCATGTGTGGATGTGTGTATATATCTGTGTGTGTGTGTGCACGCGTGTGTGTGTGTGTATATGTGTGTGTGTGTGTGTGTGTGGATTAACCAGATGGTGGAACGTGAATCCATGTGATAGGATTATACTTTGGGGTGTTCCTCGGTGCCATCTGTTCAACTCTATGCGCCGCTCATCTATTACCGCCTGAAATGGGCCCCCAAAGTTGTGTATCCTGCACACAAACTCAACACACACTAGAACAAAAAAGAAAACCACTGCCTTCTTTGTTGTCATTTCATCTTTTCTTTGCACTATCATGCACTTTTACCCCTTCCTCCCACTGCGTCTCCATCTCCCCCCTCTGTCACTCCTGTTGTTCCTCCTTCCAACCCCAGTCATCAGGAGAATAGAAAATCAGAGAAGAGGAAATTCCCAAACAAATCTCTCTGACATGGGGAACATCTGTTAGTGTACTGTGCGTGCTCTTCTTTCTGTGTGAGATCCAAGTCTCGCTGACGTCTCCAATATGTCTCATCTTTGTGAACTTTTCTAAATCGTCTGTGAGACCAGTCGCGGGGACAAGTGGTCCACCTTACCTCTGGAGAATAGTCATTAGAAAGACTTAACCACAACATTCAATCTTAATGCAATCTACTGTAGGCCATCATGTAAATCCCTTCTTAGTTTTTTGTCATTATCATCCCTGAGGTTGACTTTCCTCAAAGAAAAAAAAATATGTTTCTCTTATTCAATGTCTGGGAAATCGAAATGAGAAAATAACTGGATTAGGGACTTGGGAATCAGTGCGGGCTCCTAAATCATGTGCACATGTCATTATGAAGTATTAAAGGTTTGGATCTGACTGAGCATGCGGGGGTGTGTATGTGTGTGCATGGGCTTTTTTTGTGTGTGTATGGGTGTGTTTGAAAACCTGAGGGATGGGGAGTGATGGAGGGCTGGAGGATAAAAGCAGGTCTCCGAGGAAATAAAGCCAGTGTTGGCTTTAAGCAGAACAGACCTCATAAGACACATAGTGCTTATGCGAGGCAGAGTAGAAGGCCCAGAGGCAGAGACCTGAGGGGAGCAAGCCACCAGGGAGAGACAAGAGACTCACTAGCTACCACTCTCTCCTCTCTTAGCTCGACTTAGAAACCCTACAAGAGAGGAAAGTGAGAATCTGGGAGGAAACAGGAGGGAGATAAGAAAGAAGGCAAGAGAGCAGGTTTGAGAGGGATAGAGTGGAGACAGAGGAGGGGTTGAGTGCAGAGCCAGACAGGGGGGAAGGGGGTGAGTGAGGGAGGGAAGGGGAGTCGAACAGACAGAAAGAAAGTGAGGAAGACAAAGAAAGATCGGTGAGAGAGCCCGGGTGTTTTGTTCCTGCTTTTAATACCGTGTTCCAGGTAAGACGGGGTTCCTTCCGAGGGGTCCAGCCTTCGAGCTCGGCGCCCGTGTTTGGAGTTGTTGTGCACAAACATGTTGTCTGAGACGGCCAGGACGTGACCCTCCACACTCACCGTAGTCGACACAACCACCTGGGAATCCGTGAGCAACAATAAGCCTGATATAAATAGTGACACCTGTAAATAATATATGTAGTAGTGTGTACGATGCTCCAACTAATAAACAGGTCGTCATAAATTTCTGTCAAATGTGTGCAGGCTAATATAGTTTAATTGAGTAAATATGCTCTAATGTAGCATTAGTACACAGGAAACCAACCCTCGTGTATGTGTGTGTTACATTAGGGGTAGCTGAACTTTTCATTCCTGAAATTCCTTTTCACACCGGGTTTGCAGAGCTTTTCCATTAAAAACTAGTTTTCTGTTGCAGCTGAAAAATGACTGTGAGTTGCCAGCGTGAAACAAAACAGTAAAGATGTGTGCAGGACAATCAAAACAATTAGCTGAAAGATGCCAAAACTCTTGTACTGAAATGATCTGGATAGATGGGTGATGATGTTTTGTGGTTTATCACTATAAGTGCCCCCATTTCACTTGGTTATTGGACCTAATATTAATACAGATATGTAAATTATAGCTGCTTTAAATATGTATAAAAATTATATGTATATATAGGTTTATTAAAGGTTTATTAAAACATGCTTATGGCTTGCCGTGTAGTTTGCAACATAATATATTGTTGAGACCATGTCAACTACTACGGGGAATTTACTTGTGATTGCGATTGTTTTGCTTTTCTACAACTGCAGGTATGTATGGATTCAAGGATCATTTTTGCTGTAAAAACAGATGCTAAGAAAGAATGATTTTATTATTTTATGGAACTTTTGTTTGTATATTTGTGATCTTAGCATTGATTCTCCTCTCTCTCCTCTCTGGGTTTATCCACGGGACGGCACAAAGAGCATTCATGTGCATGTCTGAGTTATGTTGCTATGTTTAGTGGTATTCCCAAAATAAATAAATAAATCAGCAATTCCTGGAAATGTGGCCTTGGTGCAGTGTACTACACACACTGTACACCTGCAGACATCTGCGTCTCACCTGAAAACGCCTCATGTCTCGAGGGTTCCCTGCATTCTTTAGGCAGTTCTGGTTACACTTCAGGAAGAACTTGAGGAAGAACCTGTCGAGAAAACGAGACGGAGAGGGAAACAAATGAGCTGGTGAGGAAGAGCAGCTGTCTGCTGTTGAAAGTACAGCATGAGCTACTTCAACAAAACCCATAATGGAAATAAAACAAATAAAACAGCAGTGGCAGACAAGGCTCATACACTATCCCACCCTCATCCATCAGTTGTTTATGACAAAGGCAGTTTTCTATGTAAAAACAGCTCCGAGGTATTGAGTAAGATGCTACCTTGTATATCCATCTCCGAGCTGCTGTCACAGCTTGCCATAAACTCACCGGGGCAGACGCAGGCCCCCCCAGCTGCAGAGCCGTGTGACGGAGGTTGTGCTGTAGCTACTATGCAGCACTGTGTTGCCATTCCTGCCTCTCTCAATCTCAGTGTGAGAGACCACATCAACAGCACCTGCCATGCATTATTAATAGGCTGAGATGGCAAGTATGGCTACCCACATCAATACTTAATGAGGGAGGGAGGGAGGAGGGAGGGTCGGAGGAGTAAGGGGATGGGGGGCACCGGAGGCCTGAAAAGCAGAAAGGGGACGGCTGACAATTTATTCCCTAGCCCCATCCCAAGGCTTGAAGCCTGACAACTTCTTCTTTAACTGAAACTACAGCACTGTACATCTTTTCCACTCTCCCCTCTGCATTGTCTGTCTGTCTGAAAAGAAAGAAAAAAAACCGATATCAAATGAACCGCGAAAATAAACAGCGCCGTGTACAAATAAACAGGAACCCTCAAAAGGGGGAAAATAAAACTACAACATCCCGCCCTCCTCCTCCTCCTCCTCCTCCTCCCTTTGAGGTAGCTCAAAGAAGTGCTGACAGCTGAAACTGCTTACAATACAGATCTCCACCAGCCAGAGAGAGAATCACTCCTTTGCTCAGCTTTTCTTTCATATGTCTTATTTTCTCCCCTCTGTTCATTTGTTATGGCTAGGATTCTGCACTGGGCAGCGCGTTTGGAGCCAACTGCCTTAGATATAATCATGCACGAGCAAACGCATCTCACACACACACACACAGAGACATGTCAAGAGAAACACAGTAAGCAGCAGCGTGCCTTGGACAATTGCTTCATCTAGAAGAAAAAAACAAAAAAAAACCAAAGAGAGCAAAGAAGATAAATGGACAGACCAGAGTTCTGTCTCATTTCAAGGGCCAGCCTACTGCTGTGCGCATTACAAGCATCTGATGTAACACAAGAACTCGTGAATTTATCCCCTGACAACTTTCAAATGCGTGACAGCTGGTTAGTGGTAGATGCTCTCCTTCAAGTACGAGAGAAAAAGCCTCGTATGAACTGAATAACAAACTGTCTCTCTCCGTTGCTATTCTTTTTTTTCCTCCCTCTGCTTTGTTTGTGTTCTGATTTACGATGTCGCTGGCGCAAGAGGCTAAATCTGAATGGGGGGGGGGGGGGGGGGGGCAGGAAAAACAGAAAGAGAGAGGGAGAAAGACTGAGAATGATAGAAAGATAGACAGAAGGACATGGGAGAGGGAGTACGTGAAATCCGGAAGGAGAGACAGACCACCCTCCTGTATATTTTAGAGGCTGTAGGCCAATATCTCAATAATTCATGAAGCTGGGAGATGGATGTTTTTTTTTTTTTACAGTGGCTGTTGGACCCCAAAGGCTGAGGGTCTCCCAACTTTCTTATCTCCTTGAGGTCAGAGAGCAGCTTCGCGGACAGCTGTGGACCACATCCACTTGTCCAACATACCCCACCTTCCTCACTGCACCTCCTGTTTAATTCATTGATGCTGCTCTTTCCCCAATGTGTCCTTCTCCTCCTCCTCTGAGGTATTCACGATGGACGGATGATGGATAAGTGGATACAGAAAAGTTAGGGTCACCGGAGTCAGGGGTGACCAAATCAGGAGGTTAAATATAAGAGTTTGGACGGGAGGGGAGGGGGAAAGTGAGACTGCGCTGAGATATTGAGCGCGAAAAAGAGATGAAGACAGTAAGTCAGAGAGTCAGCATGCCTCATTCGCTTTGCCATATGTCAGTGTGTCCCCTCGATCTCCTGCGCACATGGATCATCTGATTCATTATTTACATGACTTAAGGTGTCTGGAGTCAGCCGCACGGAAACATTACAAAACTGTAGCATGCTGATTCCTCGGTGCTCTATCTCATCTCCCTGGGAGCCGGGGGACTAGAATCACCGCTGCACACATTTACATGGATCGACAGAAAGTGCGTGTGTGTGTGGCAAAGGTGGTGTTGGTGGTGGTGCGGGGGCTAGGAAAAGGAGCAGTGCGTGTTGATATGCAATAGCAAAGAGATTACCATAAGGATTTATGGATAATCTGATTGACAGCTGACCAGTAAATATGGACAGAGAGCTGGTGATAGCCTATAATTCTGTCATTTGATCTGTTAAGCTCTCTATTATCATGTTTTCCTCACGTTTAATCAGCCAAAATGATCATTTATTGCCTCACAATTGTTGCTCTGTTTGACTCCAAATCAGTGGTTCCCGATTATTTTATGCCAGTTCAGTACCTACAGCTCTATCTGATGAGTTTATCTACTCACTGACACCTGCTGTGTGTCTAAATGCTTTAATTTTGTCTGATTTAAAAGTGGATGTTAAGTAACACAACAAAAGTAGATTTGTTGGATTATTTTGCCAATTTAAGGTTTTCATGATCTAGTCATTTTATATAACTCCACCTTTTATCCATAACTTTGAGATAATTGCTTCTCTGCTTTCTTGCTAACCAGTTTTAATGCAGCCTAGTTAAAAAATCAGAGATGTTTATACTGGGGCTACTTGGACTCTTCAATAAATTGAATATCCCGGCTCAGGTCCATCATTTCAAAACATCCATTTTCAGTTGATCTATAGATGAAATCGTCTCCTGCATGTTTTCTTGTTTTGATTATTGCCCCTCTACCTTGTTTGTATTTCAGACTCTTGCTGATTTCAAGCTGTTTTACTGTGCAGACTCCACAGCTACAAATATTACTAGAGCAAATTGCTGCGGCGGCCGGATTAAATGAAATAAAACCATTTTGCTCTCACGTAATTACCCCCAAATCCAGGAATGGCTGTGGAAGTGAATTTGTGTAAATAACTGCTTGGCCTCTTGAAGCCTCGTGGCATAAATTTGTAACAGCGAAAACGAACGAATAAACACATGCAGCCGGTCGCCGTAGTAATTTAATGATCTCACACTTTCATCATATCATAACGGGCATTATTTGTCACTTTGGAGCAATTAAACACAAAATCACCCCCTGCCCATAAAAAACAAAACAAGGAAAGCAATTATAACACAACTTTTAAGTAATCCCTGTAGCATCTAAATATTATTACTGCGGTGATAAAGATTGTCTAAGCGATTAGCTAACAGCAAGGAAGCCTCCGAGGGACAATTCTGTTAGATTTTCTAATAATTTTCCTACATTAGCAACAAATGAGGTAAAGAGTTGTTTTCCTTGTCAAATTTAACATGGATAACTTTAGAACTGTGTGGTTTTATCTTCCTCAGTGGTTCCAGTTTATTCATCTTTTCAGCCTTTTGTTACACGTTGTGCTGTGCATCTTTGTTCCTCATTTCTTCAGTGTTCGCCCCTCCTCGCCCTGCTCACTCTGTTTTGTTCTGGTGCCGATGCGCTGTAAAAATGGCTGTGGGTGATGCCATAACTCAGCCCTCTCCTCTCCCTCTCCCTCCATCCGTTTCTGCCATACAGATCATCTCCAGAAGAAAAGCACTGTGTCTGGCTCCTAATATGCTTCATGAGGTGTGTAATTCACTGTGCTCCGGAGGGGAGCCATTTGTCTCGGGGGTTAACTAAGTGACACAACAGCACTTCCCCATGCCTGTTACCACCGTGGGACATGTTGAACTAATCTAGGCAGGTAGAGGAATGGAAGATCCTGCACTTCAGCAATTAAGCATTAAGATTTGTTCAGGAAATCGATCCTAATGAAGTCAGAGGTGAGTTCAAATTAAGTGTAAATATTTGTAAGCAAATATAATGTTACAGCGGGAAAAAGGGAGTGACAAATAGGCACGCAAACTAAAAGTGAAGTCTGGTGCTCTCAGAGAACCAAATATGCTCTTCAGCTCCTGCTTTGTGTATTTTCTTTTCCTCCCCTTGTGTTTCATTTCTCTTATTCTTTCTTTTCTCTGCAACTCTTTCTTTCGCGCTTTCCGCCATGCATCACTGACACTTCAACCAAGTGCCTGACTGGCTTGTTTTCGTGGTGACCTGTCTCCCAGCCTGCAGTATATAAGGCGCACACACAGACATGCACACATACACACACTAATTTAGGGAGATTTATGAGGGGGGCCTTGCACCAGGAGCCATGCAGGCTGACCCCAGGGGTGTAGGGGGGGACTGGGTGGGGGAGGGGGCCTGGCTCCACAGGGGGGGACATTAATAATCCAGAACCAGGTCTGTCTCTGGGCCTGGCCCTGGGCCTCGGACACCAGGCTGTAACAGGCTGCAGTGGCCCAGTTTACTGGGAGAGAAACATCCAGTTCTACAAGCCATACTAATATCAGATAGATGGATACCTCGACTGAAAAAGACAAAACATAAAAGAAAACATGTAGGAACACATATTGAACACACAGAGACATGAGGGTAGACACACAAATACAGACCATCTCTCACACACACATACATGCACACACACACACACACACTCTGCTCCATTCCTTTGGAGTGCTACTCCTCAAAGTAGCAGCGAGCACCTCTATATTGCCCTCATGTCTATCTTAAGTGTCATGATTTATTCAAATAGAACATCTCACTGCGCTGAAAAATTCATTTCCAGCTCGCTCTCCGCATCGTCCCATCCTCCTCCTCGTCTGTATCTGCTCGATGTGTGTGCATGTCATGTCAGCTGAATTTGCCCCGTTGTTAAATATTTCTCAGAACAAATGGACCCTGGAGGAGGGAGACGGTGGGTCAGGGGAGGATCCGCGTTGTGCCTACGCCGCTCAGGGAGAGGTGCCACTTGGGAGAGATCGCTCCTCGCTTCCCCCGGAGCCGGAGCTCCAGTCCCAGCTTGGGGACAGAAGTCCCAGAGACACTTAACCAATTGTGTTTCATCCATTTCATCCGAAAAGGATCATTCAAAATTCAACTGAGAAATGTGTGCAGGGAGCATTGAAAGACAGGCAATGAGATCTCTCCTGCGTGCGAACAGCGTAGCAGAAAGTAGCGCTGGGTTCAACAACTTGTAGCCTGATAACATCGCTACCTGTGGCCTGGCTTTACACCAGAGCACCGGGGGGAAAATGCAACCAAATAAACATCTGTGCATGCGTGTGTGTATGTGTGTGTGTATCAGAGCCATGATGAATAAGAGGCTGTCTGGGTGATGGACAAGCTTGGCAGGCGGTGCTGATTGAAACACTTCCTCTGTCGGGGCCTGGCCCATTAATCTGATGGAGACAGAGACAAAGAGAGAGAGAGGGAGAGAGAGAGAGAGAGAGAGAGAGAGAGAGAGAGAGAGAGAGAGAGAGAGGAAGAGAGAGCTCCAGGCCCCCAGACCAGTAATGAAGGGTCCTGGTCCCTCTCACCTCAGAGCTGTCCTGCCATGCTGGGACGTTCTGCTACCCTGTCCAGTCCAAACCCTGCCCTCGTGGGACTGACCAGTGAATAATGGCCCTGTCATCAGCCTGGGTAGACGCTGCCGCACAGCCGAAGGGTGTGTGTGACCGTGTGTGTGTGTGTGACCGCGTGCTTATGCCCGCCTGCGTGCCTCCCCGCGCAGTCATTTACCCTAACTGTTCTCCTCTCTACCTTAGTTGAAGACTGATGTATTCATATTGAATAGTGTTGATTTAAGCACATGTTAAACTTAATGCATAATGCATCGACTATATATAGCTTGATAAAGAGCATTGTGTCAGCCCAGGACCGGCCCCATACATTGTGGGGATGAATGTGCCGCTTGCAAAAGTTCTTTCTTTTTGTTCCATTTAAGCACTGTATTAAATCATAACTATGACTGTGACTGTACACAGGCTCAAGGTTATGTTTCTAAATGCAGCAGGATCAGAAATCAGAAACTTAATTAGTGTGCCGCGTTTGTTCTCGGGTGAAAAGTTGTTCCCTCCAATGGGTCTTGAGGGAGGAATATGGAAGCAGAGAGTGGGAGAGACTGAGAAAATGTGAGACAGAGAAGAGGGTGTGTGTGACGGAGGCAAGTAAGAGGGAGATTGATACTGAACAGAGACGTATGGCTTCCTACGGTGTGTGTGTGTGTGTGTGTGTGTGCGTGTGGACGTGCACATGTGTGTTTTGGCCTCAGCATCCCTCTGTGTTTATCAAACATATTACAGCTCCTTCTAGATTCCTCACCTGCACACCCCCAGCCTGCTACATATGGCCCACCAATCACAAAATAAGGAATCATGCATACATTAGCATAGCTAATGGCCTACCCTCTCCATTTAATATGCAAATTTCCTGAAACATTACTGAATGCCGTCTGTTCTAAATGAATAAATTTGAATCGCAATTAGAATAATCCTTTATAATTAATGAAAACTGTCAATTTTGGTTCATAAGTAATTTGATTAAAGTGGTGATGGGACACTTATGAAGTTCATCGGGCTGCGAGGAGTGTGAACACAGACTCGCACGCATGCTTGCAAACACACACACACACACACATACACAAGCTGCATGACAACCAACAGCAGGGCCAGGGCTGCATTATTGATGAAGATGATTAATAAACTTATGAAAGTGGTTGTCACACATGCCAGACCTTTTTTTTTATTTTTATTTTTTTTTTTTACCCAACACAACTTCTTTCCACTCCTTTACCGCCGTGGAGAAACAACAGATCAATCACGCCTTTCTGCCACCTGACAGAGAGGGAAAAGTGAGGGAGTGATTGAAAAGGTTTCCCGGCCTCGTGGTGCTGTGTCAGTGGCCTGTCTGTCCGGTGGGAGACACTGATGGACTGTCGAAGCAGAGAGAGCACCACACACACACATGCCAAGTCATTACAGGGGGGTTGAAGCATTTCCCTGTTGTTTCTCGCAGGGCGGACGGGCTGCGCCGCTGTTTGCTGGCTTTTATCAGTATATAATAACATGTTATGAGGAGCATGTGGTTGAAGAAGAGGGCGCACAGTCTGTAACTGTTCATCAACATCCCCTTCTTCACCATTAACTCTCTCATGCTGTGCTATGCTGCCACTGAAGCGTATAATGGTGTCACTTAAATTAGGGTCACTCAACTGTGGGAAATTGTTGCAATGTGTATCTCTTCCCCTTGTACCGTATGTATATGAACGTGAGCACCCTGGTGTTTGCGCCCCAACGCGAATGTGTGTGTGTGCGCATGAGTGTGTTTGCATGGCTTCAGCCCAATAATAATGGTCCAGATAGTGTAGAGCCTCGCAGACTAATTAGCCATATCACTGAGAAAATAGCAGCCTGCTAATTAATGGGTATTATGGCATTTCAGAAGTCACTGCTCTAATTGGGAGGGAACTGAGCCTCGCATTTCCATACTGCAGTAATACCGGCTTTATCCGCCTGTCTATCTGTCGGTCTGTCTGTCTACCTACTTGGCATGCTTGCTTTTAAATACAATCCTCCACAGGCACACAGGCAAAATAATTATCCTGCACATGCTCGCATTTTCAAATGCGTGCATACACATACACACAGTAATACACACGGTTTTTACACATGACTACAGCTCCTTTAACCATAAGAAGACCAGAATCATTCATTTTTGTAACCTCTGACCCATAACCCTCTATATTTATTCTGATTAAATATCTTCATATTGCTTTTAGAGTAAAAGAAGACTAATGCAAGTGAATTGGTGAGTAATATAATACATCTGAATAATTCTTTGATTCATTTTGAGTGTGTGTCTCCAAACCAGCTCTCTCTGATACACACGCATACGTGCATATCCCCTATAGGTTCCTCTTAACCCTATCAGACGGTGGGACAATCAAAATAGATTTGCATTCAAATGCCACATGCTCGGTATCAAATATCAAATCAAGCCCGAGTCACCGAGACAGACAGACAGTCATCTCCCTGCATCCTCCACCACCCCTCCTGCACCTCCTCCCCCTTTCTCCTCTCAGGGTCCCTGGGACTCCCATTCTCCCCTGGACGAGCTCTATCGAGGAGTGACAGGCTGTGGCCAGGGTTTGATTGACAGCCTGTTGATGCTTCTCTTTCCACCACAGACGCGCGCACGCACACAGACGCACACACACACTCCCTGTTTGCCTCCGCCGCCTCCCCCCGCTCCTGCACTGGTCTGGGTGTCAGTGATAGCCCCTGGGCTAGTGCCCCGCAGGCTGCACAGCACTATACATACAAATCACAGTGTGTCAGCCTTGTGAATGGGCCCATTTTGACTTTGTCCTTGTAAAGTCAGGCCCCCCTTCGAAGCGGGCTGGATCTGTATCCTGCCTCTTTTTGACTTTCCCTTTCATTCTAATATGCACACACAGAGGCAGATGCACGATGAAACCTGCACAAAGGGACACGTAGTAGGAGTACGTGCACACATGAACACACATGTGCACAGAAACACACAGGAAAAATGGCAGATTTAAATGTGGTGCTAATGGGCAGCACCTCACAGGGACAGGGTATAAATACATCAACAGCAACACATGCACATAGACGGTCCACACACACACACATACACCACAACGGCCAAGACCCGGGGCCTAATCTCACACACTCAGCTAGTACACCTGGTTAATGTTAAGAGGGCAGTTATAGTCAATTACATTCCCATATAACGCATAAACCTCCACCCCGCCTGTGCTGGGAGAGTAATTGAAAACAGGCGCAGAGCGCACTGGGGTCCAGACAAAAAGTCAACTTCCCACCCCTGACTTTCCCATTCACTGCATGTGCCGTCTTCCCGTTCCATTTTCTGGAGTCCTGGGGGCAAACGTAAGGAGGAGGAAGGGGTGGGTTGCCATTTGGATATAACGCAGCAAAAGAGCAGGAGGATATGGAGTCATATGAGGTACTGGGGAGGAAGACAAAAGGAATGGGAAGGGGGAGATGGTGAGGGCTTTGTCTCCCAGGTGAGGTCCAGAAGAGGAGCAGTTGGGGTCGGGGTGCGATGGTGGTGGACTCGTGCCTGCGGTGGCGGTGTTCCGTGTGGGTGGGGTGAAGGTGGGAGGGGGGAGTTAAGGGGGACAGCGGTTGTAAGTAGGAGTTTGAGACTGACAGGTGACATTACCCTGCGTCATGGCTGGAGGGACAGAGGGACAGAGGGCGCGATGGTTATCCAAGCAGAGAAATGTCAACGTCCAGACACCGCTGTGACACACACACACACCAAAACAAGAGCTGCACAGACACACAAGTACACAAAGATCCAGGACAAAGGAGTCTGGAGTCTTTGAGAGCGAAAAAGGCTGGCTACAGTGGGCAGAGATGAAGAGATTACATCCTCTCCATTTAAAAAAGGAGAAGATGAGAATAAAGAGACAAAGCAGAAGAAAAGGCGAAGAGTCACTGACTGCACTATTACGAGTCAACAACCTTGCATTTATTTCCACCGTCTGGTTTCCAAACAGTTGGTTCTCTCTCTACATTCGTCCCTTTTCAATCTGTGCTCTGCCGTTTTCATTAAAGCCTAACCTAATTTTGGCAAAGCTTATAAAATGTCCATATTGCTGCTCATTCGACCCCATTGATTTAGTGTTTGGTTAAATATTCACGACTGTGGATGCAATTAACATGCTGTTAATGAATAATTGATCGCATCTTAAGCGGCCATAAAACTCATGCATATTAATTATTGAAACAGGAAATATGAAAAAAAAAAACAACCTTCCTTGTTTTGCCTCATTCAACGTTCTTTCATTTTGTTTCTTTAGTCAGGAGGGCCTGCTGAGAGTATTCGAGGGGGAAAAGTGCAGCTTGCGAGTGTGTGTGTGTGTGTGTGTGTGTGTGTACAGCAAGGAGACAGGAGGTAGAAAGTGCTATGAACACTATGCAAATGTCTCCCGTAAACACCGCTTTAACAGCCCTCGTGTGCATTTAAGCTGCCTTTGAGTACATCCATTTAGCTCGAACATACATCTCTACGCGCGCGCCTGTGCGTCGTACAGCTCAGTGTGATGCGGAGTACAGTGCGGGCGGCGCGAGCGTTGTGTTGACAGCCTCGGTGTGACAGAGGTAGTAGCTGCCTGTTTTGAGAGGCAAGTGTTTACCAGGAGCGAACACAACACACCCACACACACACACTTACACACAAAAACAAATCTAGCGAACATGGGAGGCTTGTCAGCGCGAGACTGGAGATCAGTCAGCCAACAATGAGTTTCCTCTCCCACTGTGTCTCTACTAGTGTCTGGTTAGAGGCTGATGTCACCCCTGGCACCTCCCCGGGCCCTGGTGAGTGCAGAACAATGGTACGGATAGGGAGATGGGGAGGCGGCAGTCAGCCTGAATGTGCCTCGTGCTAATGCTGCGATGCACCTGTGGTCAGGTGAATATTCAGCTCCCTTCCTCTGTGTGTGTGTTTGTTTGTGTGCACAGTTTGGGGGGTTAAATTCATTATCTGCACATCCTGCGCTCCTAAACCACTCTAAAATGTCTTGACATGAAAAATACATCCCAGGAGCAGCCACACACTCCAGGAAAACACCAATTTACATCGTTGCTTGTTATTTATTTAGCACTCAAAAAGCTCTTGGAGGTGTGTGCGTGTGTTATGTGTGTTACCCCCCTCTATCTCCCTCTCCGGCACCTAACTAACTACTCTGCGATGTTGGTGCCTCGAAGCTAAAAGTGACAAGCCGTCAATTGTGTTCCAATATTAACCCCCTCTCAATGTCTGCGTGCCCGTCTTCTTCTTTGTGATGTTGGCTTGATCAAAGAAGCAGCACTTTGGCAAAAATAAACCAGGGAGAGTGAGATGGAGGACACCATGCTGCTCACAGACTGATGAACGACGGCCAGTCTCTCTGCGAAACACTGTCCCCCTTTTCTCTTCTTTGTCTCTCCATTTTACTCTTTCTCATTATCTCCTCCTCTCTCTCCCTCTCTCTTGGAGAGGCAACATGAGGCGTTGGCTGAGCATGATTCAATATCTTCTATATACAGCCAGGCAGTAAGTAGTAGTTCGTGGAGTGTAGAGTATACAATTTTATGGAAAAGAAGAGGCTATATGCTCGAGCTTTTTATATGGAGAGGAAGACAGCGCTCGCCAACATTTTTTTTCTCTGTTGCATACTATTCTGAAGTGAGATTGAAAGAAGGCTGAGCGGGGGATAAAAGAGAGAAGCAGACCACTGGAGAGACAGAATACGATAGAACGATGCCCTGTGTCTGTGTTTCATCTTATCTTAGCAGGTTCACCTAGCGGTGAGATTCCTCAAACGCACCTTCAGTCATCAGCAAGGGGGGGCTGAAGGGAAAGGGATGGAGAAATAGAGAGAGAGAGCGAGAGAGGGAGAGATGGGAGGTGGATCTCTCTGTGGCTAATTCTCTGGGTGTGGGAAAGCAGAGCACCTAACACAGGTTGGCCTGGTTTCAGTAATGAGTTTGATTCTTCTCTCTGCCTCCTCAGCCTCACTGGGGACTAAGACTGCATAATAACATCCTCCACACACACACACACACACACACACACACACACACACACAGGCACAAACAGGTCTATGGGGAGCTAATTATTCTCACCTGTGTTAATTATTGCTGTAAGCCAATCAGCGGACTCTGTGCTAATTAGGCAGTGTTAGGTCTGATTAGTGTTTTGCAGCAGGCCCACTCAAACTGTTATCTACCATACTAGTCCCCTCAGGCAAGAGAGGAGAGAGGAGAACAGGTGGAGGCTTGCCCTGTGTGTGTGTGTGTGTGTGTGTGTGTGTGTGTGTGTGTGTGTGTGTGCGCGCACCCATGCTTAATAATAAATAACTGAGGGACAGCTCAAATTCACAATAAAACAAAGTCTAATCAGTTTCTTTTTGAATCAAACTTCCATTAAACAAAACAACGCATGCCATCAATTCAACCAGTCTCTGGCCTCTGAGTTAATTGGACCTGGTTTGGGGTCGTTTCTTTTATCTGGACAAACAGCCCCTGTGCCCTTTTAGTTAATGAGGGCTGATCCAGGATCAGTTCTGTCACTAATGGCTCCTTTTTGCCAGGATAACCCCACGGATTGATCCACGCATCACACATGCAACCTCCGTCCTGACCCAGGAGTGCTAGCTTGTGTGTGTGTGTGTGTGTGTGTTTGGCAGGAAGAACAGAGATGCCCAAAGAAGAAAGAGAGACAGAGAAGAAGGGAGTGGTAAACGTATAAATGGAGGGTCTGTCGATGATCTCCCAGGTGAGAGGAATGAAAAGAAAAAAGGAGAGAAGGGGAGAAAAGAGGAGAAAGGATGAGAGAAGGAGGGGGGGGGGGAGAAAGGGGGAGAAGCTGGAGGAAACCTTCCTCTTATGACACGATTGATTTTCTTTCAGAGGCTTGAGCCTGTCACTACTGAACACTTGGTCCCCCACTCCTCCTCACAAACACACACAATCACACACACACACGCACAAACTCTGTGCCCTGACCTCCACGTGTGCCTGCTGGTCCATACTGGGTCTAATGACACCGGGGCCTCCCACAGATCAATACCAAACTGTCACTCAGCTGGCAAGCACACACTCGCTGCATACATACACACACAAAAGCAGTTGGACAGATGCAGAGACGCACACACATACGCGCGCGAGGTAGGGTATGCGTTTGCACATTTGTGTATGCTGGAAGCAATGTTTTCTACAACCTCAGCAGATGCCCTCCTCCTACCCCTCCGCCCACGCCACCCCCAACACGCATGCATGCACACACACACACACACACACACACACACACACACACACACACACACACACACACACACACACACACTGGACCAAAGCCATATTCTCTCTCCTCAGCCGTTTTCTCACCCTCCTGCTCCCTCACACTGAGAGTCTGGGTGCTGATGTAATATTGATGAATGAGGATGGAGGCCCTATAAAAAGTGATAGGTCCTTGTGATTGTAAATTATAAATTGTTATCGATTTAACGTCAATTCCCACATACGCACACGTGCAAATTCACACACACACACACACACACACTTCAAAATAGACACACAGCTGCTTGTTTTGCCCATGAGAGACGGAGGAGAGTCCTTTTTTTCCTTCCTCTTGACTAACTTATTCCACGTCATTCACCGCCATCTCTTCCTGATTCTTTTCTTCTTTCCATCCCCCCTCCCTCCCTACCTCTTTCACTCTCTCCTCCTCCTCAACAATCTCAAGCACCCATCCGCCTCTCTCCATACACATCTCAAGTGCCACTTAGAAAACCAGACTGGGGCTTGAGCCAAACTCTGCTCTCAGTGGCTCTGTGTTTGTGTGACTGACTGTGTGTGTCACTTTTGGTGTCTTGGAGTCAAGATCACAGAAGGAAAACCTCACAAATCACCCCAGCTACGCATTTTCTTTTAATTCTGGACACGCAGAATAATTTATGTCCAACTGAAAATCTGTTGACTGTGAAAAGCTCTGGCTAAAAACATTTGTTTGTCTCTGTTAAATCACTAATTATAGCCTGGCACAACACAGGGCAGATGCAGGCTAATTCACCATTAGGCCGTTTGGTGTTTATTAAACTTTTATAATGTGATCACTCTGATAACGGCACAATTGTTTCCCTGGGCGTGTGTGATTATACTGTTGTACCCCTCTGTCCCCTTGTAATGGCTCCCGCCGAGTGTGTGTGTGTGTGTGTCCGTATATGTGTGTGTGTGTGTGTCTTGGAGCTTGCGGAGCAGTGTTTTCCATTTCTCATTAGAGTGGCACAGACTCCTGCTGCAGGGTCAATGGAGGGGGAGAGGGTGTGTGAATATGTGTGTGTGTGTGTATCTGTTTGAAGGGGAGTGGGGCGGTAATGAGCGCAGGAACATAATACTACGGCGTCCATTAATGCTCTGAGGCAGTGACATTAGGCATACTTAACTAATAGAGCCAGTCTCTGCAATTACCCACTGTTATCTCTGCAGCTTTAGAGGGGAACCGGCTTTAATAAATGTTTGTAGTGATGTGATAAATGCCAGGTTTGCTCATTTGTAATCCACACTGCGGGACAAGGGGAAGCGGGTGGATCTAATTGTTTTCCTCCAGATTGGAGAAAGTGGTTGAGTCGAGAGGAGAAAAAAAAAAGAAAAAACAAAACGCCTTTTCTTTTCAGAACATTTTCCTCAAGGTACATCTTTCTCCCTCTCTGTTGTCTATCTATCTATCTCACCAAGTCTCCCTCTGCCTCTCTCTCAGCTCTCAGTGGGGTACTGTTACAACTGTCCTCCTGTCAAACAGAGAAAAGCAGTCCGTACCCGACGCTCACCGTCACGTCTCTGCCTCCTCTTTTTCCTCTCCTCTCATCTCTCTTTCATCCCGGCCCACATCAGAGGCGCGGCCGTGATTGTGTGTGTAAACATCTTGTCATGCTAACACGGGCGTCATGACAGAAGAGAGACGCGCTTCATTAACGCCACGCTTGTAAGTTTGTCTTTGTGTTTGAACGTGCGTGTGTGTGGGCTATATGTCTGCCCATACACACCGTTTGAAGTGTATAGTAGTGTGTATTTGGATTTTCAAGGGTCAGTGGCAGAGACGTTGAGGATCTGTATAAACTGGGTTCTTTTATTGTACAACTGTGACACAATTTAAGGACTACCATCAGCCTCAGTCCTGTAACAGCAAAGTTAATACCTTCAGCATGTCATCTTCCCTCCTGACTCCCTTCTGAATATCTTCCACCAAGAATAACAGTCAATTAACAAGCAAGTAATCACTCGCCACAGAAAAAAAAAACCCACCAACAATTTCTCCTCCTTGCACACCCCTCACTCTTTTGGCAGTAAATCTTCTCTGTTCGTGTGACGACAATAGCCAGAGGAAGAGAGAGAGGGAGTGGTGTAGAGAGAGAAAAAGGGGGTACAGGAGGGAGGCAGAGGAGACAGCGGTGCTGTTAATTGTTTTCCAGAAAAAGGTTGCGAAGGTCTGCACGTTTGAACTGAATGTCACCTCATGTAAATCACAGCCTCTGCGCTGGAGAAGCCAATAACTGGGATAATTAGCGTGACTCTCTCCTGTGCTGCAAGCCGAGATCGAGGAAGAACACGCTGCCGAGGAAAGAGCGTTCAAACGCGGGGAAGATTCCAAGTGTGATTAACCAAAAAGCCTTCAGAGTTAAATCTGGAGTTTTGAGTGGGAGGACCAAAGAAAAAGACACATAGACAGAAGGGGCAGATAGGAAGAGAAGGAGAGATGAGGAGGAGAGACACATGGATGGAGAAAATCAGAGAGACAAACACAGAAGGAGACGCCGAAGAAAAGGAAACGAGTGAGCATTCCTCCCAGCGAGGTCAAGCCACTCGGTAAACAAACAAACAACGTTAGCTGCACACACACAAAGGGGGTGAGGCGGTGTAAAACAACAAAGTGTCTCAGTCGATTGCCTACGCCTTGCTTTGTCTCCCCTCATCAGTTACATAAACACAAACAAAGGCCTTTAAATCCAGCTCGGCCTTTTGAAGTGGAACAGTGACATGTGCTTGGGTCTCATTTGCCGATGATTAACGCAAAGTAAAAAGAATATATTAGGAACGTAAGAATATATCATCCCTTTGATCGAACAATGCTGTTGACCATAATTGTCTGCATGTTGACGTTGCTGCTTTACGTTTAATTACGGCAGACACACTCCCTTGAAGATTTCCTTTTGTCTCTTAACATTACAGCTCAAATTAGTCATGCTCAATGTCACAAATCTCATATATAAGAGCAGATATGAAACGCATGAACTTGGAAATAATGATGTGGTTACTAAATAGCCTGTATTGGTGTTTTTTTTTATGTTTTTAAAGAAAACTGAATATTGTTATACAGGAAAAAGTAAAATAATCAAAATATATTAAAGGGATCGGTCCTATGTTACAGAGTCCCACTACAGCTATCGCAGCCCCTGTCGCTCCCTCCCTGTCTCCCCCATGCCGTGCAGGTTTTCCTTCCATTGTGGCGTGTGAAACTGAGAGCGCCGCTCACAGCGCCTGGCCAGCGATCCACTCTTCCTGGACAGATTGATGGAAAACAATCAACAGACTATACATCTTGCTCGGGCACAGCGGGTCACCGGCACTCATCCTGGACACCTGGACCTACATCCTGGGCTACAAGCGCTGAGGTAGAGCGCCAGATTAGGGGATGGGACGGAAACTGGCTGATGGGAAGTGAGACGCCAGGTTGGGGGGTACATGGAGCTGGCATGACGCGTACGGTCTGTGTTCTCACTTAGCAGAAGTAATCAGTAAACAATGAATCATCAGTGAGGGCTGAGATCAGGGCGGCTGGAAGCTGAACTGCTCGATGACACACTGGCTCAGCCTGTTGGGAGAGGAGGCCTGAGTATCCCTTTACTGAGAGGAGCTGGTGTGTCTATTCAATTACGAGCAGCAACACAGGCAGCCATGTAACACATTGGCTGTGAGAGAGCACTTAGTGGGCCATGCGCTAGACTGTCCACACACATCAGAGCATTGAGAAAACAAAGCATCTCTCCTGCCGTACACACATAGCCGTGCACGTCCGAATGTATGGCATCACAACGAGAGGCACACACTCGCGCTCTTCACGCCTCATTTGAAAAGCAAATTGAGCGCATCTTCTAGGGCGAGTCACGGACTGAATCCTGGAAAACGTTCCTCTTTCCTCACTTGCAGTACCACACACATGTTCACACGCCATACATGAGACCTTGCGTACGGTAAATATATCTTCATTCTATTTAAATCCCCTACTATCTCTATCTCTCCATCCTGCAATTTCCAACACCAAAAATGTCTTAAATAGCTCTCAGAGAAGTAGGACGCTACTCATTTGGGTCAGATCTGGCCAGCCAAACCCCTTCATTCTGGGACAGAACAAACACTGACACAAAGGCAGAGGGAACGGCCAAGGAGAGCGGCCAGGTCAAGCAGGGAATGTCAAGCAGTAATGACAAAGCAGTTTGCAGAGAAAATAGAGCCACAACAGCGCTATTTACAGTAGCACTCACCAAACAGAAAAAAAACTCCTCGTGTCATGAAACCCAGAACTTTTCACTGTTATGACATTTGTAAATTACACTTTATATGCCCTAATAAACTGTTTGTTACCTGTATTCAGCTGGGAAGCATTAGCTTAACTACCTATAAAGCGTGATAGCAGCTCTGTTTAGTTTATTGGGGAAAGAAATAAAACACAACAACGCAGCACACACACAAACTTGAGCATTAAAAAATACTAAGTTCCAGTGTGTTCCTCACTGTTTCCTCACCACAAAACAACAACGAAAAAATAATAAAACCCCCAGCTTGAGCTAATTTGATATTTCATGTCAGGGAAACTGATCAACAGACAGACCATGTTTACTCTGAGAATGATGTGTTAATTTTTCGTGAGGTGTTCGCAAATGAAAGCGAGCCAGTAGTTGGGGAGTGAGAGTGCTGAAGGTCTGGATGAGAGAGAAACAGGCAGCGCTGTTTTAGAGGCTCCTCGACCTCCAAACTCCCTGCTGTCAATCAGCGCAGCCGTCTGTCCCCTGGGGCTGCGCTTTCCTCCAACCCTGGGGGGGAAAGCACCGCAGGGAAAAAAGAACACAACCAAACAGATGCAGAGAGCTGCAGGTCAGCGTGTGTGTATGTATGTGTATGCGCGTTATTTATTTTTTGCACGCCTGTGGATTCTTAAAACTGCGCATGCGTGCGTCTGCATATATATTTGTGTGCTGTGTATGAGTTTATCTGAGGGTGAGAGTTCCATCTCTGTCTATGAGTGTGTGTGTGCGTGTGTGTGTGTGCGCGGGTGTGTGTGTGTGTGTGTGTGCGTGTGTGTGTGTGTGTGGCAGATTTGCGAGGCAGCCAGCACCTGAGGGAGGGGAGTTCTGCCTGCATATCGATGAGCCAGCAACTCTGCCTCTTTGCCCCTGAGCCCTGCACAAACACCACAACCAGCTCAGGGCCAGTCCTTTTCAAAGCCTCCCATAACATCTAGTGCAGCTGTCCCCTCTGAAGACTGCACAAAAGAAGCAGCACATCAACGAGAAAAAACATAAAATCCTCTGAAGAGACAAGGGCCGTGCCAAAAATCAAGAGACAATCAGAGAAGATCTCCTTTCCTCTTAAAGAGAAACGCCAAAAGAGAGTTGCTGTTGGCCTCTCGGTCTGACTCTGTCTCTAGCTTCTCTCTGTCTTGAAGGGAAATGTAAAGCTGATGATAGGTGGTTAGAGACACAATACAAAACTAACTGTGAGAAAACGGGAAGACGGGAAAATGAAAGACTGTTCTGTGTAAAACAAAACAGGCCCACGACGTGAGGAGAGATTACTATATAAATAGAGACCTGAACATTCAAATGTCAGCACACACATCAGCAGATGCAGTCAGAAGAATGTAGGATAGCTGTACTGTAAGTGTGTTTCCACCTTCTCGCTAACACAGTCATGGATATGAAAGTGAAACTAAGCTGAGGGGACGGAAGGCGCTGCCAGTAAACCACATTAGCATCAAATGCAAATGAGAAGGGGGCTAATGGCTGGACAGGTGCAGACTGGGCCTCTAAATGACACACACACATATTCTCCAGCACACACACACACACACACAAATGAGATGGATGAATTAAACATGGGTGGGCTCGGCTTGGGGGGCTGGCAGGGCTGACATAAAGTCAATGACATACATTATTCACTAGCGCACGTTAGCCCAGCCAAGGCAACACATGACCTCTCACCCCAGGAAGTGCATCCAAACACAACAACCAAAACAATGAGGGGGTTCCCCACAACAGAGGGAGACAAAGAGAGAAGGAGAGTGAGACACAAGCTATGCAGCTAAATGCATGAGCTCGGAAAAATGCAGTACTCAAAACAGAGCTGGCACCAAAGTTTAACCAGACTAAAACCAAAGCAGGTGTGGGCATAAGTCAGGACAGGGGTGAAGGAAAACCAGGTCCTGAGTGCTAACTACCCACCTAGCTGAGAGTCAGGCTGTACGCTGGCTCACAGAACAGGAAACTGTCCGCCATGACATCATCCTCCCCGGGAGGAGCACTTCCTGCCCGACATTCTTCACTCAAGACACACACACACTTGCCAGGAAATGGCCTCTATCAACACACACAAATACACACACACACACTCCTGGGGAAATAACCAACATTGACGCGGATACGCTAGCACAGACACGCATGCAAGGAAATGGGCCACATCAACGACGGGCTGCAGGAGTGTGTGCAAACACAAACACACACAAGCACACACTCCAAAACAGCTATAAACCTGAAATAACATCGTCTGTGCATGTAAACTTGACACCCCTCTCAACCACCCTCCACCCCTCTCCATGCACCGTGACTGGAAAGAGGAATTATGGGATATGCAGGGATATCAAGTGGATCCTTATCTCTGGTCACAGAGAGTTTCTCTCCCCCCTCCAGAGAGGCTCTCCCAGCCTGGGGGACACCCTGCGGCAGGCCTGGGGGAGCTGGACAGGCAGGAAAGGGCCACGGGACACAGGTGGTAGGAGGCTAGAGAGGACACTTGGGGCCGGAGGGACAGTCATACCCCCAAAGCGAGTAGGGTTGAGAGATTAGTCCGCAATTATATTGATACAGCAAGTAAATTAACAAAAACAGTTCTGTGGGAGGTGAATTAAAAAAAAAAAACTATGCAGGGAGATGACAAAAGTGCACACGAAAGAGGGAAATGTGTTTGTGATTTGAGGCCCATCCAGGCACATGACAGACTGACTAGCAGTGGCTGCATATGATTAACCCCACGCTAACCAGGAGTGATGGAGAGAGGTGGAAGTGGAGGTGGGGGGGTTAAGGGCTCCCCTCATATTATCCTGACTCTGTAAGAGGCTAAAGTGGACCACACATGTTTCCCTGGGGAAGACATAGAGAGGCGAACAGGAGCTTCTCACCTTTCAGCTGCTTCCCCTGCCCAGTGTCAAGCACAGACACAACACACCATGCCAAGGTCTGTCTGAATTTCTGAACTCAGCACCTCAGAGGTTAAATACATAAAATATCCTCAGCTTTGACTGATGCAGATCAGATAGACTCTGAAACCTATCTGAGTCAGCCAGAGCTGATGGAATAAAGCCGAATGGCATAACGGCATGACAAGAGGACAAATTGTCGAGAATGTTTTGTCCAACTTCAGTAAAAATCCAAAAAATGTGAAAGTGCTTTCTGCCATCAGAGCCCAAACAAATGTGTTTCATAATTAAAATCGGTATCATATTGCTCCTTGTAGAAGCTTTAAGGCCCAAACAAATTCTCTTTTCAACGGGAAGCGAGATAAAGAGAGGGGTGAGAGAGATTCTCCCGGTGAGCGAGTACAGTACCCACAGCGCTGCAAATCCACACTGTACCAGATTTGTTCTCCTAACAATCAAATAAGTTTCTCATTAGCTGACTTTATTTTTCCTCATTCCTGCGGTTTTGCTGCAGTGGCCTGTTTCTCCCATCTTAACGAGAGAGAGCTAATTAGGCAATCAGACCCATTACTCTTCCAGAAGAGTTAGAGCTAGCCCAGCTAATTAGGGCTGTAAAATCTAATCATCTCTGCGAAACAGCAGAGGGCTAACGAGCCCTTATTTAACGAACTAAATAACTTCAAGGGTGGAGAGGGGCTGCTGATGGTATTTCTTTATGAATTTGAAGGAGGGGAGCTCATGGTAATTGAGTCAGTTTCACCCTCACAGTTGTTTGTTTGTTTATGAATGCCTGATTATTACAACTGCCAAGAATATATTGGTACTAAATGAGCAAACGTATAAACCCTCCTCTCCTTATTCCCTTATTCTCCTTCCCCCGCTTTAAAACAAGCCGGCCCCCCCAATCTCTCTCCTCTCACCTGACCTATTTTCCTGTCCAGAAAGAGTGCTCGCTGGAGAGGAAAACGGAGATATTGCTGTTGTTTTCCCTCCCCCTGTTCTAATTTGTTGTTCGTTAATGCTGCCCTCACACCTGAGCCATTGGGCGTCAGGGGAATACCGCCAGCGAGCGACCACAACACATGCTCAGTGTGGGAAAGCTGTTCACAGCAGAGCACAGCCTGCTTCACCAACATGGCTCAGCTCAAACTGCGGCAAACTGGAGGGAAAGTTTAAATGTACCAAGCCAGGATGGCGCCCGTGAACAAAAAAAAAGAAAAGAAGAAGAAAAAACAGCGACAGAGTGCACAGATGAGAAATTCAACAAGTACGCACACGTGAAAACAAAAATCAGAAATATGGCACAGAGTGATGGGCAGGCGTGTTGTCTGAGGCCACGTGGTGGGGTGCAGCTGTCTCAGGGAGCGCTGAGGTGAGGCCTTCCGCTTCAGTGGAGCGGAACGAGGGTGGCGCACACAGACACAAACTCACACACATCCACACACACACACACACACACACACACATTCAGACACAGGTAAAGAGTAGCTTTTGACAGAGCAGCAGCGAGAACAGGACAGCTGTGTTCATCAGATAGCACAGGTCACTGCCTCATTAACACACACACACACACACACACACACACACACAGACACGCACACACACCCATACACTCAAATGTTGCAAATTCAAATCACATATAAAAACTAAATAACCCACAATGCACCTTTTTTTTTTACCTGATAATGCAGTTGTTTGTAACAGGTTATATATCAGAAGATACGAGGAGAAAAGGTGATGCTTCGTGGAAAATCACCTCAGCGTGCAAGTTTTTAACTCTCATTCTGTCCTGAGCAGCGTTAAATCTGCACGCTCCAGCAATCGCTCAAGTATAAACAAATATTTCCCTCACACTGTACACACACAGCGCGGGCCGGACTGTAAATCTACAGGGTTTTTCCTTTTTTCCGACTGGCCGTAAATCATGCAAGCTGCTGCATCGGTCAGAGGTAGTTTATGACGGCAGGAGAAAGGTGTACAGTCAAAGAAAAGTGTGTGTCTGCAAACGTCCAAAGCGGCAGACAAGTTTCAGCGCCACACTTGGGTCCCAGAGTGAGATTTATATACAGAAACACGCACGCACATGCACACACACCAGGCTGGAGCTGTAACCCTAACTGCTCATCAGCTAAGTCATCAGCCCAACCACACAAACACTGTTTGACCACACTTGAAGCAGAGCTCAACTGCTCTGTGATTGCTCCCCCACTTCACACGCATACCGCTGAAATGTTATTTACTGCTGTTTCACACATTTTGCTTACACAGTCGATTATGGGTGCTGCGATTTAAACAACCTGTGGCCTGCCTTTATTAGGCCTGCAGGTTTTATTCTGTGGACGCGTAATAGCTTTCATCCGCTCACTTTTTAGTTTTTGGCATGGTCTTTACATCCGTAGTATGTTTCTGCAGCTGTTGTTCGGTCTGTGTTGTGCACTCTGCTGCTGTTTTGCGCCCGCACACAGTCATGATGTCATTGCCATGTTCGTGTTTGTGATGACATTGCAGCATCATGTCGGCCGAGGTTAAAGGGCAAAGTTTGCTTACCTGTCGATGATGACAGGGTCTGATGGGGTCTCGTTCCTGTTGCCACAACTCTTCTTATCACAGCATCGACTGCGGGGAGGTGAGAGAAGAGGTGGAAGGGGGGATTGGGGGGGGTGCAAAGACAAAGGGGAGTTAGTCACAGACATGTGAACAACAGAGAAAGCAAGATAAGGTACAGCACAGAGCAGCAGAGGAAGTCAGATGAGCATTACAGGAAAGACAAAGAGGAGTAAAAGGGCGTGAGACTTTGGTGGAGTTTAAGAAACAGCGTGGATTGGATTTCTGTCGGGCTTCTCGAGGTAAGACTGGGGCTCTAACGCTACAGTAGGTGAGATCAGCGGGGCGATCTCAGGAAAAGTTTGGAGGAGAAGCGCAAAAGCTGTGAGCTTGAATGGGGCTGGATACAAACTTGTATTAGCCTCCAGGGCTCAGGTTAGCTCCATTTCTGTCAGACATCACACAACCAGACATCTTATGTTCTCTATTTTTCCTCAGTGCTCGTCCCCTCCCTCCAACCCGCCTCTCTCTCACTCTCTCTCGCTCTTTCTCTCTCTCAGAAGTGGGTCACAGAGTGGTCCCACTGGACCTGGGGAGTAATGCATGCTGGGTAGAAGGGGGTTGCATACTGATGTGACGAGTCCTTTCTGAATCATTTGACTGCACTACAATGTTACATTGTGTTGTGTGCCGTCACCCCCCCCCCCCCCCCCCAGTTCCCCTAAAAAGTATCATCACGTCTACCTTTTCCTCTCTGTCTGCACGTGCAGTATGCATGTCTGTGTACCTGTGTCTGACTGCATGTGTGCAGCCCCTGTGCGTATATGCGTATGTGAGGGAGGAGATGGAGAAAGACACAAAAGAGAGTGAGAGAAGAGGGGAGAGAGACTGACCCTCCCCCCTACTTTCTTTAGTCCCTCAGGACAGGAGGCTTGGAGAGCCAGATCAGATTTCTGATCTCGGCCGTTTCCTGCAGCATATGAAAACAAGTGGTCTAAATTGCCTCGTGTGATAACCAGGAAGTGGCTACACTTTGCCACCAGCCATTTTTCTACACGTAACTCCACATGTATTTCTAAATGATGGACAATCCCATGCTGCGTGATACAGTTATTGATTGTAAATGCATGCAGCGACCCACCGTGAGAGCTATGCTCGCTTTAGTATATTTGACTGTGTGTGTGTGTGTGTGTGTGTGGTGTGTGTGAATGTGTGTATATTATGTGTAATTCGAGTCTGTCCCCCTCTGCACATAGCTCACTGTCAGGACACAGCAAACTGCATGTATTACACAGACTAAGGAGGATGGGTTTGAGTAATGAGCTTTTCCTTGTCCTAATTAGCTGAACATGAGAGGGATGCACACACACATATACACAGACACATACACACACACACACATCCCCATCAACAGAAATAGGCCAGGGCCCATCTCCCCAACCCACTTTGAGGAAAATGATAAGATTTCTATTGTAATTTAGCAGCACTCCTCATGTCTTTGCCTCCTCTTTGCACCAACAGAGACACCTCCAACAGGAGACAAACATTCATCTTGATCCAAACTATAAAACATTGGCCAGGCCAACAAATAAAAGTTGTTGTTGGGTGTGTTTTGTCTTACCTGCACATGATCTCGTGGGTCAACAGCACCCGACACATCTCTGGGTTTTTATCCTGGCCCTCATACACAATCGCCTAAAGAATGGAAGAAGAAAAATATCACAAAAAAATTTAAAAAACATAGTTTCTACTCTTTTTATGTGGCATGGTAAAAGAAAAAAAAGTGAGCCACGCTGCAGGGGCAAATAAAAAACAGAAAAGTGTGTGTGTCTTTCATCTGGGAGGAGTGTTGTCTATCTGGCAAATGTGTGTATCGTGGGAATCCAGTCCTCCTGAACAGGAACGCTGTGTTCTGACAGAGACAGTAAGAGAGAAAGCATTTGTGTGTGTGTGTGTGTGTGTGTGTGTGTGTGTGTGTGTGTGTGTGTGCGTGCACATGTGTGCACTCCCCGTGTGTGCATATGTGTTTGTGCGTGCACGTATGTTTATATGCTGTGTACAGTGAGCAGTTGGACTGCCAGACTGGAGTATAGTGCACCATCTGGTCCATACAGCACAGCGTCCAAAAATCTAGTCTGGTTACCCCTCCAACCCCACTCAACATGCTCTCCAGGGCTGTGATCACCCTGCACACACACACATGCACACACAAACACACACACACACACACACCGATAAACATGCAAACACACACGCACTTGCACAAACAACATCCCCTCCTACTCCTTTCATTCTAAGGCAAACTCTCTTCAAGCCTAATGGCACTAGAGGCAGAATTGGCAAAACAAAAGACCTGATATCAAAACAGTGTTGAAGCGGCTTATTTTCTTCGTTATCTAATTCACCCAAACGAAGAATTCCCTCAGTGTTCGCCAGCCCACATGTGCTGCTCTGTATTTCTTTGTGTGATTGAATTGGCCATAACACACTCAGGGATAGTTTGTTCTGTTTCACATTGAGGAAATGAGGGTCAAGGTCCTCAAAAAGTGAGCTAGCATGCATCACTGTCTCTCTCTAACAGTAACACACAACAGCTTCTGCACCTCTCTGAGATATGCACACACTATGTGCACACAATCACCCACACACACACACACACACACACACACACACATATGTACTCCCTGACGCTTATAAAAACACACCCCATCCCCACTTACAGGCTGCTGTGCAGAGGTAGAGTATGAGGACACATGTCCTCTACTTTTCTGGGCCTCTGTAAATGTATTCCACAGGTAAGACAGGTCGTTTATCAAGCCGACTGTGCTGTGCTGAAGTTGAGGGTCTCAGACACAGGCATGCAGCGGGGTGGGGGAAAAGAGGAGGAGGAGGGAGGGGGTGCTGCACGGTTAGAGGTGGGGGCAACATTCAGACCAACACAGCCACTCGAACTGATGCACAGTTGAATTCTTTGAACCTATAGTTTGATGCAAACTTCTCACCTGTTTAGTCATAGAGTCAATGAGTCGAACATACAAGTCCTGCTCTGTCCTGATCCCTGCGCACACAAACAGAGAGAGATGCTTCAAATGTAACTCAGATCACATAACGAGGTAAAACTCTCCCCATTTGGGAGATATTTCAAATCAGTGTTACTCAGTCTGACTTCCCCTGTGATGCTCTCTGTAGAAACTGAATGAATCCAACTGTCACTTGTGACTTTCACTATTTCTTACTTGCTGTCAGTTTTCTTGGAACTTGAAAATTTAATTTACTTTCTCTTCCCCTGTTGATTTTATCTCTAAAAACATTTATTAAAGAGCTTAATTGTGAAAATGCAAACAGCAGGCTTTTCTGAATTATAATCAATGTAATTAAATTATTCAATCCAGGCACCAGAACTAAATAAGTAATAACATAAATAAGGAAAAAAATAAAGAGGAGGATGGGAAACATTTTATTATGCTGCCTTAGGTCGTTTAGTGCTACCAAAGTAGGCTAACCAGAGAGGACATATTTACTGCAGGAAGCAGCAAGTATGGCATAATAATAATAATAATAATAATAATATAATAATAATAATATAATAATAATAATAATAATAATATGTCGTGATAATGAAAATAATGTAAAGCAATTTAGTGATCAGGTAAAACTCTGCTTGTTCATGAGGAATAAAACAATAGATATAATAAAACAGTCGAACATGACAATCAACGCTGTGACCTAAAACCTTCGTTTCCTGAGTTTCCTGACGTCGGTTTAACGTATCGTTCACTCTCTGCTTTTGTTATTGCTCCATAAAAATTATGGAAACTGAACTCACCGTTACTGTAGAGGAGCTGGAGTCTATAATGGATCCCATTGTTGGTCTTTTCCCCCGTCGTTTCCTATGAAAATTAAACCAAACACACCCGGTCAGAGGCAGCAAACCAGCTCCTCCTGGGACTTTTCATGCGCGTCCACAACTTTGATATTTTTAGGTTATCAACACGTTCGGTCTGTTTTACTGGGATCACATCATATCACCACACTTTGTTTCTATCGCCCACACTGGCACGAGATAAAAAAGGTTCTGGTTTGAAACTTAAACAACTTTGTCCTCCTGTTGTCATTTGACTAAATATATTCTGTGAACTCAACTTTTAAATAATCTGACATTCTGGGGAAAAAAACAACTTTTTTTTATAAATAGGCTTGTTTACAACTTGATTAATAATACTGGAAATTGAAATTGTGGGAAATGGATCTATAGACATTTAACAAATGTAAAAATAACAATTTTTCCTATGTAGTATTTGTATATCCGAGAAATCACAACGTAAGATTGAAATATGTTATTAATACTGACCGGCAGCAGAAGGACATTTGTGTCTAATAAATAATAAACAAGCCGATGCTAAATGCTGATAAATAAAACAAACATTTCGAGTTTTACTCACTTTTAACGCCACTTGCAAACAAATCAATATTGCACCTAATCGACGCATCAAACACTGACACTGATGCTTGTTTAAGAAATGAAATATGTTGACTGACAACACCTGCAGGGATGGGCAACACGCTGTGCTGAGGTGTCATTAATATGTGATTCGATAATAACAGTGGCGAGTGAGTCCAAAAGTGTTCGTGCACTTTATTCACTCCTTTAAGTAAATGAGTCGAAAACTGATTCGGAAGGTTTTGTAATTATGCAGGAAAGTTAAAATAATCAGAGGTCTGTAAGTCTTTCAGGAAACCACATCTAAAAATCACATCAGGGAAGCCTTCAGGACCCATGAACCCCGCTGTGTGCGTCTGGCCACTTTGTTAACACACGTCTGGTAATTTATCACTTTGACTTAACAGGCCAGTGCACTGTGTCGGGCTTCAGTCCTCTAAAATACACGCAGCATACGCTTATTTTAGAGGTTTGATTCTAAACCCTCACGGGGTGAAAATATTTTCTTTGACTTGGTGAAATGTGTAAACTCACCTTTTCCTTCTCTACAAAGTCAACGAAGGTGGTTCTCTCTATTTCCACCGGCTGACCCTGTCTGTCGTATAAAGCCAGCACGAAGTGGAAGAAGTTGGACTTGCGGAGGTTGGAGGGTGGCTGCTTCTCGAAGTGTGCCCGAGCGAGACCCACTCCGCTGCGGACACAAGCACAAACCAGCAGCATCCACCACGCAGGCGATTAAAATCAATTCATTCAGTAAAAGTGCATCATAAAGGATGAATGCTTTTAAACGCCATGCTTGCTGTTTCATTTATTGTCCAGCCTAATTTTCGGAGCTACGTATAATTAAATTACAGACTTTTTCTGATGCACTAACGCGCCCTTTGCAGTTTGATCAGCACTAATGAAACAAACCAGTTAAAATATTGAGGCACGGGCCTAAAACTAGACCAATTTATATTACAATCATAATTTGAACAGATCAATTGCTTTTATGGTGCCGGGGCTGCTGTCGATCAAAGTGGGATTTTTTTTTCCTTTTAAACTTGATCAACTTGATTTACAGTAACAAACTGTATTATTTTTAAAAAAAAGAAAAACAACTAAATTCGAGCTGGGGGAAAAATATTTATGCATGTAGTCTATAAAAAGTAACGCACTCTGCTTTATCGCAACCAAACAGATAAACAACCACCGAAGTGAGTAGAAAATCGTAAGCACAAACTCACGGCACACTTTGCACACAGCAAAGTTAATGTAAACTTGCATTTTAAATCCTGTGAGCCTAAAAGTGCTTTTTAAAACGGCGCTTTCCGTCCAGAAATATCTTAAAGCACTTTGAGCCTCGTACAGTATTTAATCATGTTGGACCTGGAGCTAAAAACTTATACAGCCAGCAGGGACAGTGGTTATCCAACAACTGCGTCCTCTGGGAACGCGTGCTGCCCCAAGTGATACAGCCGCTCCGTCTTTTAACACCGCAGATCTTAACGCGCTCTCCCCCCGGTCTCCAAGCCCCGGTGTCAGCGCGGCGCCAAGGCCGCCTCGGGCTCACCTCTGGGCGGCTGTGTTGGCGTCCAGCACTCCGGCGCCCTGCATCCATGTCCGAACCGCGTTCATCCCGGCCACCATGGGCTCTTCTTTCATACTACTCCCACTCCTCTGGATGCTCTCGTGGATGCCAAACATCAAAACGCACCTTCACACTGTCGCTATCTCTCTCTCACTCTCTCTCCTCTCTCTCTATCCTCCTCTCCTTGGCTCCCTCCTTTTTTCCCTGCCTCCCCTCCTCTTGCGTCTGTTTGATCGCGCTGTCAGAGGAGCAAAGTGGCGTGGTCTATTTCACTTGGCGTTTAGTTGCGCGTGTGTTGCTCAAAGTAAACAAAAGATGCGACATGTGGAAGGAAAAGGGGAGCTGTCAGCATCCAGGGTTAGCTGCACCTCATGTCAGCGACTCCAGAAGAAAAAGAGGGGGAAGCAGCAGCTGTGAAGATGAACAACGTGAGAGCGATGAAAGGGGAAGCGCAGGATGAGAGGCTGCACTGAGTTTGGCGACAGTCCCCCGGATCAAGGTGCAGCTGACAAAAACACGAGCAAAATGTCAGTTTCTGCAACAAACAGTCCACTGCGAGAGAGAAAACCAAGGAGATGAAACACGCGTCGCCCTCCCTCGCTCCGTGTCTTTATTTACAAAGTCTTCTCCTCTGCTCAGATGAATGAAACGGAAGATTACGCGCAATTAAGAGGCAGTCCTGGGCAACGGCGGCTCCGCTCCACGTAGGCTCCTGCTCGGGTGATTTGCGCTCTATTCTTCCCTGAGGAATCACTTTGGACCATCTCTGAGATGCCAAACAGGAGAGAACTAGTAGGTGAGGGAGGCGTGGTCTACAAGGCGAGCGGGAACGCCCCCAAACACAGTTAATAACACGGACAATCAGCTGTCCACCAACCCGACCAGCACGCTGCCCGCCCGCCTGCCTGCTGTCCCCGCCTCGTCCCACGCAGTGTCCCGCCCCAGCCACTTAGCCAGAAGCTGTGCGCTTGTGTGTGTGTGTGTGTGTGTGTGTGTGTGTGTGCCAGTGGTCTTTATGTGTATGAGTTTAGAGTTGACAATTAATGTATTCACGACTATCAAACATCAGCTCAGGGGAGGACATTAGTTTAATCCGTGCAGTTTGCCCGCTGAGACTAAAGGGCAGCGTGGAGAGGAGACCCGGGGTGGTTGTAACGTCTATCGCCTGTTTGCTGCGTTGTCACTTGAGCTGCAGCTATGAAAATGTGCCCGCGTCTGTCTGCAAAACAAGACGAAACAGAATCCGACTGAATGACTTTTTTTTTTTTTACACGAGCATCAGATGAAACAGATGTTTGACTCATTATTATGTGTCAGAAACGTGCAACAGCACAATGAGAGGAAACAATTTGAGGAATAGTTGTGTGCACTTGTGTCTAGATTTAATTGCAGATTTGTGTGAGGAGTTCCTTGCTTACTTAAAATAATTCAGCATCAACAAATGAACATCCATATTTTGATTTCCCACATTGTGCACGAGCTTCCAAACGAACCTGCTTTGAAAACACACAAAAAATAGACTTGATTTGAAGATTTAAAGGGAAATGTAAATGTAGTTTTTTTCTGACAAGAACGGGACCAACTGTGCTGAGCAGCAAGTGCCTGTTCAGAGTATCAACTCTGGCAGATTATGAGCTTAAGAAAGTTTCAGCTCACCAAAAAGGCTGGCAGCCGCTGCGCACATTTTCCTGCTACAGCCCGATGGTTTGAAATTAGCTTTGATTAGATGCATTACATAAATCTTGCGGGACTAAGTGCTGAATCCAACATAAATATGAGGATTACAGCTAAACCGCGTTGTGTCTCGCTGTCCAAAAAAATTGCAAACGGTCTAAAATAAGCTCTTAAAAACAAAAAATTAAAAAAAAAAAAAAAAAAGTGTGAAGTAAAAAAAAAAAAATACAATTTGCATGGCAGCTCACAGAGCCGTGAAACTGCACAGTGGGCTCACACGCATTAAAACTGCACAGCCCAGACCAGCTTGCAGAAAGTGAGGATGTTACAGCTCTCCTCATGTTCCCCATCAGTCCCGGTTTCCCCCACATCATTACAGAGTCATTTCTAAATTGTCAAATTGAATTGTGTGGGGGCCATCTGTTCAATAAGTACTGTTTGGTTTATTATAATGAAAAGGAAAGAATGAGAGGCTTTTCTCTTTTTTTAATCAAGGGGGCATCTTTAAAAATTAAGATCTTATCAAGAATTGTTGAAATGAATCCGCTTGACACGTTTAAGTTGATGGGATCTCAGTTAAGACTGCAAAATTAAGAGCTTTTAGAAAAAAGTCATATAATATAAGTAAATTCACGTGAGTTTCCGCAATATAATGTCTATTTATTTTCATTTGAATAATGAAATCGACTCATACTTTCATTCTGACGGTGATATGATATTTTTTGAGTTATATCTTGTATAAATTTCATCTACTCTGCGGCCAGTAGACTCGGACACGAGAGTCTCAGCCAGTCGCGGAGTCCCATAAATGCCATAAACGGTCAAGGTTTGACACCACACCCCCGCAATCATCTCATCATTGTCTATAGCTGTTTATTTATGTCTCCTGCTGTGAGAGGAGAAATGTGAGCACCCCACCACGTGAGTACACCACATAATAAATAGTGAGAAATAAAAGCGATGTGAGATAAAATGTCTCTCACACTCACACCGCTTTACTTTTATGCGCGCGCGCGCGCGCACACACACACACACACACACACACACACACACACACACACACACGTTCAGAGCTATCCTTCAGCACATTTGTTTGATTGTGGCCGACTCTCTCGCCGCGATCTGTCTGCCTTGGTAGGCATGCGGGCCAGCGCGAACACTCCAGGCCCCTGAGGTGGCATATATTTATATCCCCGAGCACCAACACACACTGTTAGCCCAAATATCAGTGTCTCAGTATCCAAAAACAGAGATGTCAGTTGGGGCCCGATGACCCAGCCATGTTAATGCTGCGGTTTACTAACTCCATGGCACCCAGACACAAAGGTTTGCAAAATATCGATGCCCATTACGCACAGGCAGCAATGCGCACGGCATGTAAACGATGTAAAGGTGTGCGTATGCGACTCATATTCAAGTGTCCACATATGGGAAGGCTGTTAAAAATCCCCCGCGTTGTAACTCTATTAGACATTTTGAAGTAACTGATCAGAAAAGAGTTGTAGGCGCTGCCATCCGCCTCCTGTACAACCACCAGATGTTCCCGTAAATCAAAAGGTTGGGTTGATGATAATAATGGCCTGATTGAATTGAAGACTCATAAAAATGACTAGTTGTAAAACGCAGGCATATGCTTATGAGAATGGGCCTTATGTCTGACAATATGCTCTCTAGTCGACATAAAAGAAGTCAACTATAGACGTTAACCGTTTAAGTACGTAGACAAGATGCCAGCAGAATGTAACGTCCTTGATACCTGCATAAAAAGCAATGTTATCACGAGCGTGCAGACTTAAAGAGTCTCTAAGACACGCAAGGAATCGCCTCACCACCAGTAAACTTAGCAGACTTAAAGATGGAATTAAAGGTAAACAATGCAAAACGATCAAGATTGTTTGTGATTGTAAAGAAATAATAAATCGCGTTTCATTTTTCACTCTCCGTGCAACACATCCTTATACTGACCTCTCCCACCTCGCTTCAGGTGACCGAAAGACCCTTAAAGGAGAAAGCCGTAGTCACTTTGTTTGGTGCAACGTTGCCACCTAGTGGTTATCGGATAACCCTGCACGCCTAAATGTACGATATCTTGCAGCCACAGTTGACTTTTCAAATGTAACACTTGCATAGTAAGTAGAATGCAGATAAATGCCATCTGCCCAAATTGCTGCTTCTGGGAGCCCATTAATTAACGTGGTCAACAAATGTGTACAAGGTCAATGAGACTGTGGATTCACGAGAACAAGTTGTGAATGTAATTGATCTTGTAGGCAACATCAGATGATTACCAGTTGGAATAAATCATGTGGGTTCAGCTGGATTCAGTTATCGTCTCAAAAGGGGATTTAACAGATCCTTAAATTTTTTTTGTTTTCTTTGTTCCTGTTCTGGATGAATATGTGCTGTTGTTTTGAGTTGAGTTTTCAACGTACTGATGGGCATGCATTTTAAGCTTTTGTGGGGAAAAGTCATCATGTAATAACCCACTGAAGGCAACTTCTCTATTTGATTTCTGAGCAGAAGGATACTTCAGTTACGTGTTTATGGCTTTTTGTCTATACTACGTGTGCTTTAATTATGACAAACAACATTGTTTTAATTAAAAATGAATATGGTTTCAACACCCTGTGATTTAAGTCGACAGGGGCTTCATTTGGACAAGTTTAAGTTTAACTTTACCCCAAGTGGCTCCCAACTTCTTTGTCTTGTGACTCATTAAACTGAAGCAGTGCGTGATTGCAACTCCTCCTCACCAGCTGCATATGTCTGTTAGTCGTGACTGGTCGGCTTCAGTCAGAGACTTATTTATGTTGTTGTAATTGTTACGTTGTATTTTTTTCCTTTGGCCTGAGAAACTTAATCTCATCCACTAATCAACAAAGTTCTTAGCTCCAAGGACAGTCTGAAAAAATAACGTAGCATGTTTATCTGCCACAACTGATCACCTAGTGACCCGCTCTGGGACGCTGATCACACTGTTAATATTTGCCTCGCCTTTCTAAGTAATAGACAGTATTTCTTCTTCAAAATGCACAGTGCTGAGATGATTACAACTTGCCCATGTTTGCTGGGTAAGTAGATGAAAAACGTTCTTTGCTTTTGATAATTCAACCACAAAATTTGTAAGGAATCAAGTTGAAAAGACTTTTCCCACTGTGCCACAACATCAAATCACAAAGTTTGATTTTTTTCTGACTACATTTTATGGGCTAAATATAAAAAACTGTTCACCCTCATTTTATGGTTCAGACCAGCAACAGTGGCTCTACCAGATCTCCTAACATTACTTCTGTTCAGCTGTTCAACAAAAGGAGCTCCATATGTTACAAAGTGACATCGCTGGTGTGGGGAATCCATTGAATACTAAATATGCTGCCTAATGATGGCTGCATAAAAAAAAATCGCTTTGATTTCATTTTGACCTCTATTAATCAGAGACATACTGTTGTTTGTTCCAGTGAAATCATGTGGCTCATGTCAGACAAACTGCACACAATCCATCATTGTAGTGAGACTGAAGCCAAGGTCATGGCTGACTCGCCACAACTAATAATGTGTAATTAATTATCTTCATCACTGTCTCCCCTCTCTCAGTTTTCCCTGCTTATTTACACAAACACTTCCCTTGTTTTGAACCATGGTGAGCTTTGTTTAGACATGATGTGCTAATGTAAATATAATGAAATATGTGAATATTGTTGATTAATTGATTACAAAGCAAAATTTCAGGCAAAAATGCTTGTTCCTGCTTACAAACGTAACAATTCAATGCTTTTTTGTCGAATATAATACTACAGTGAATATCTTTCTTTAGTCAGATAAACGAAGCAATTTTAACCTCCTAGGACCTGGCGTCCACATATGTGGACAACACATTTTGGGAATGCAAAAAAATAATTATTTGTTTTTACACTTAGCAGGTCCCAATCAACCCAAATAACAAAGAGAAATCAATAAAGCATGCCATGCAAGAGTTTAGGTCTTAGGAGGTTAAAGTGTTTTCTGACAATTAATCGACCAAACATTTAGTTGATTAACTGAGAAAACTGTTGGCAGACTAATTAATAAAACCATTTGCTGGATCCCTTCTGTAAACCAGCGTATACACATTTTAATAGTTTGCTATCAGTACACAGGTAAATGATTCATAATTTGTAGACTGAACAAGATTCGTGGACATCCTGATACGAATGCAATAAGATTTACTGTTTTAAATTTCACGTTCAGCTGGCTCGCACAGCATCCATCGCAACAGTTAGTTAATGGTAACTGTAAAGTGTTCCCTTTGACTTCTCGCACAAGAGGAAATTGAGGACAAAAATAGAAACATTTCCCAAAAATGTGTAAAAAAGCCCTGTTAAACAAACAACAAAAAAGATCAAGGGTCAAGGGTCAAGGGTTTAAAATGTGCATTACGTTTGCCTCTGCAAGGGCTTACATCTCATAACTTCTTCTCCTTTTTATGGCAGGGAAGTGAAGTGAAGAGTCACCACAAATGCCTGAGCAGCCTTGTTACAGACTAATACTGAGAAGTGTGGCCTAATACTCTGTGGGTGGGACGTTGTTAGTTTGGGCTTTTCTTTCATGTGATGTGGACTTTTGGTAAAAAAAAAAAAAAAAACAAGCAAAAACGGTTGTTTGCATTTGCTTTTCTTAAATTACTAACTCTGTTTTCAAAGATTAGCAGTGTGTTAAACCCACAGCTCCTTCCACGCTGTACATGGGATTTAATGAGTGAATAATTTATGAATCTTATAAAAGACTCCACAGTTTGACCACAAAGCAACATTTCTGATCTTAACTGTTCCTGGTACTTTATCCACTGGATAAAATAACATTATATAAATGTGTGGTTATATGGATTTTTGAAGGAAAATGACAAGTTTGACAGTTTGTACTTTTTGTCCTACCTGCCCGGGTTTGCTGCCATCTCAAGTGTTGTAGAGTAGACCAGGGTTTTTTGCTTCAGGCTGGAAAAAAGTCATCATTATTTGGTTAGTTATTTAGTTTTGTTAGTTGAGGGGATAAAATCTTATCAAGAGTGTGTGCTCACTAGATCACAGCCTGATTCGTTGTTGGAAGATGTACTGAATAGTAATATCAAAATAAACAAATGTACAAGTCCCATATTCATAATTTTACTTTATTACTTTCGAAATGCAGGCCCAATTAAAGTATCAAATGTACTCATTGTGCAACATGGACCCAAGAACATATGTAATGCAATATTATTTCTGATTCATTGAAGTGTAGATATAAGTAGTACTTTAAAGCTGTAAAGAGAGAGGTAATTTTTATACTGCGTGCTATTGGGTAGTTTATCCTTAATAATCAAGATTTTATAAAACAATCATATTTTTCACTGATAAAATATTGATTGATGTGAGTAAGCAACAAGTAACAAATGTAACACATTTTTACTCTGAAGTGTAGTTGAGTGAAAGTATAAAGGAAGATAAAATATAAAAAATATATGAGTAAAATAAAAGTATTTCACATTTGTGCTTGGTAACATTCATCACTGTAGGATAATCATAAATGGGTCAGATCAAGTGAAGGGATGGAGAGGGGAATAACAAGAAAAAAACAATATTGCGTTCACAAATAAATCCTACAGATGTATTATTTTCTCCATTAAACCTGAACACCTGAACAATCAGAGAGTATAAAATCATTCTTCAGCTGAACTGCTCGCAGATTTTATCTGCTGAGTTGACAGCCTGTGACGATGGCTCACAAGCCAGAAAGGCTGGGGAAACACTGCACTAGACTACTACAACTAAGACACTGCATCTCTCTGTGATAGCCTGGTCGAAACCACTGGACTAATATAATGTCATGCTGTCTGTGAACTATGATTAAACTGCAGTCACACTGAGTAACACAGACACACATTTCCCCCACTGTCTGAGGAAAAACTTACTAAAGATGACAACAGTGACTCATCTCAAAGCAAAAACACCAGCTTCTTGTATGGTTTAGGGGTCAAATCTCAGCTAACAACATCTTGTATATGAGAGTTCCCTCACAGTGATGTCTGAAACAAAGCATATTGAGGAACTGTCTCAGAGCTCAGTTTTCATTTTACTGGCCTGTCTATTCCATTACCTCATTTACATTACCTTATAGACTTTGGCTTGACAGAACACTTAATTTTTCAGCTGAGCAAAATGTAGTTGTTAAAGTGTAAAATGTAAAACAGATGTACAGTGATCCCTGGGAGGATGGGAGGAGAACACATTACAAAAATGGCACGTGTTTCTTGGCATGTAACAAAGGAAATACCATACATGCCATATTTCCTTCCAGGACACCGGCAATGATTCAAAGCTGAACGACAGTGCTGTTATTTGCTGCCGCGTGAGGAGGTGAATTTCCCCTTTGCACCTAACTGGTTAGGGAAAAGCCAAAACACAAGATATTTAAACCTTTCATTTATTGGTCAGATAGAAACCACCATTGAGGTTTCTGTCTCCACTAAAGGTACAATGTCAGGTGTTAAGGGTAAAATTCACATGGTGTGTTTAAGGTAATTGGAAAATGCGGTACAGAAGAAAATTTTGCACAAATGTCAGAAAAGCACTTCTTCTAATGATGGCTGGGACAAGGATGGAACTGTGAAACAAATGAAAACAACCAATGTCTGCCATTTGCTTGCAAACAAAGCTATCATGTTATTTGTCATGGATGTTTTATTTCACACATACTCTTATATAAGATAAATAAATAAATAAAAATGTATAAAAACATATAAATTGAAAATGAGATGTCCATGGTTTCTTCTGTTAGGCTCGTTTTTGGTTTTGCTGATGTTTGTTGTTGTTCCTGTTTCTCCTCAATCTGTAATGAAATACAGACAGTAAATAACATTGTTTGACATGATTTTTAGTTTCTTAAGCAAGCAACATATTTTAAAAAAAACAAACCCACATGCTTGTGTCATGTGAGTTCCTGAGATCTACCTCCATGCTGTTTAAAAAAAAGTAACTATGTAAAACAGTCTTTTAATTAGAACAAAAATAAATAGAAGTAAAATAATGTACATCACATTCTCAAGGTTACAATTACAATTTCTGTATTACAAGCCCTCAAACAGATGGTGTTTTTATAGAAGTTTAAGTGAGCCTTTGGCCATCAACATATACCACAGGGAGCAGGTAAAATGTCTTTTTTGTGGGAACCAAGAAGCATTATACACCAGAGAGAAAACAGAGAGCTGCAACGCTAATCCACTGAGGCACAAGAGCCAGTCTGGCACAAAATTAAAGCTACTGAGGAGGTAAACATGGTTTGGTTTGCAGGCAGGAGGAGAGCCAGGTGACTGGCAGAAGGTGGGAAACTAAATAAAGGCTGAATCTCCCACTTTACACCACTGGGAGGCACTGACCTGAAGTGGCTCCACTCGCTCCACTGCGAGTTGCAGAGAGCATCCTTAGCTCGGATACAGATGGCCTTAGTCTTGCGCTTCACTTCATACTGACAAATGTCTGGAGAGTGGACTGTCACGGTCTAATAAATAAAAAATAAATGACATCACTCAAGTCACGCAACGTTTACCCTTTCCTGTGATTTTTTTTGATGCGGAGCTGTGTCATGACATTTGCCTTTTTAAAATGTAATTTAATTTTATCGAATACATTTTTGTAAAAGTGGCTGTGGTGTCCTCCTACCCTTGTGACTTTAGACTCAGTGCATGGGTTGTCACACTTTTTGCATCGGCCTTTAAGCTGTGCAATCTGGAAACTGAGGGGGAAGTAGGAGAAGGGACTGTTCCAGGAGCTTGGGTAACTCCACTCTACCATTGTAGCGTTGACCTTACGGATTCTCACCTTGTCAGGTTTCACTATTGAGGAAGAACGCAAGAGTCAGAGTGTTACGAAAGCAATGACAGGAAGAGACATAAAGATAAAGAGATGAAAAGAAAACAATGGGGTATGTGCACACAAATGAAAACGTTCTGGAGATGCCTCACCAATCTCTGACAGAAAGAAGTGTTTGGAGTAGTTCTCTACCAGGAAGTGCTCGGTGTTCACGTAGACAGAAATGTGGATCTGCTGGCTCTCCTCAGCGAAGGGGCAGTGCTGCTTGTCCACACACAAGATCCTGTGTCCACTGTCATCCACTGAGCAAATGAGGCTGCTCTGACTGGAAGAGCATGTCCAATGCCGGCCACTGGTGTCCACAGAACACTGGGTAACACTGTCATCAGAAACTCTGCATAAAACAGCAAAAACATGGATTTTTACACAGAAGACTCACAGATTCTATATTTTCAGATTTGACCTTCTTAACAGTAACCTGTAACAACTTTTTATGGGCTGAGAAATTAAGAAGTAGCTACTTATGAAAGCACTCCAGAAGCAAAACATACATCATTCAGCGGCATTTACAGAAATCAGATACAAGGCCATGACCTTGATCTGTAAATGACATTAAATAAATACTTTGTTATGTTTCCTTTCAAAGGGAGGTATTTATGGGTGTCACTGTGCAGTCTCAGCTCTGACATGAGTCTGAATATTGTGTTATTACTGGAGAGCGAAAGGAAAAACATTTGAGCAGTCTGTGAGCTTACCGTCGAGCTTTGATAAATGCTACTTTGCCAACACGACTGCTGTGCCAGGTCCAAGAGCAGTGGAACTCACCGCTGAAATTTTGAGCGGAGCACTTCAAATAATCTTCTAATGAGAAAAAAAACCCCACACACATGCAGAGATGGGAACACAAAAGACAAATAATTTATCAGTTTTTACTTCCCCAGTTCTAGCTGCTGTATAGCACTGACTTAAATTACTGTCTTAAATTATACAAGTCACACTGTACCGTGGTCATTTTTCACAAGAATCTTCCTCCTCTCGGTTTCGGCCTCTTGGATCAGGACCACTGTGTGATTGAGGAGTGATCCGTCCTTGCTGTGGCAGGTGTAGTTGCCCCCTCCTAAGCTCTCCTCCAGCTGCACCAGATATGTGTTTCCGCTTTGTACTTCCTTCTCTCCATTCTTCATCCAGAAAATATCCTGACTTGTGTTGTTTCTCATCATATGCTCCTCCGGTGACTCCAGGCAGGTCAAGGGCAGTTCGCCCAGAGTGCCGTCCACCTCCACAACCAAAACTAACACAAGCACACAGGGGAATTAAAGGAGGTTAAGGAAGAATGATTTGAACTTGAAGTCAGTGATGTGTTTCCATAGAAATCAAACGTACTGTGGGGCAAAAGAGTCCAGTGACTTGTAGGATTTTGGCAACTGACTTGTAGAAGAGCACAGATGATGGTGATAGTAAAAAACTTCATCTGAATAACACAAATAAGACAGAGAGAGAGAGATGGTGAGAAGGATGTGAAGAAATGAGAAAATAAGGGTGAAAAGCATGGGATAAACAATAAATAAACATCACTAAGACTGCTAATAAAATAATTCGGTCTATAAACTCAACTATACAAAAGTATGATCTGACTAATAATAAACTGATAAAAAAATCAAAGCAAAGGATGAAAATACAAAATCTCACTAACCAAAAGTGCAGACTGAAACCATAGAATTATTATGCCTAACTTTCTGACATGACAAAATCCCACGGACATCATTAGTTTGCATGAATATAGTTAAAATTAAGAAAAAATTGAAACTAACTTCCATGTACCAAACCTATACAGAACAAATAGCTATGCTTTCATCCATGCCAACTTCCAAACTTTATGTAAATCGTTTAAATAAAAAAAACAAAAACGCTCATTAATCGCATATTTATTTTACATTTACATTTATTGACACTAACAGTCACACCTGCAGCTACACCCTCTCAAACCGGTATTGTGGATTCGCCTTAAAAGAATCTAAGTTATCAAAGTCATCTTACCTTGACACCGATTCCCGAAGTTAATGGCGATTCTCGCGATTGTGAGCGAGTTTTTATGTGACTGACATTTCAGGGACAAATTTCCCCCACACCGCCTGGTGAAGAGAAAAAGTCCAGAGGAAATTCGCTTTTCAGACGGGCGCACACTTACAGAGGTACTCAGCCACCCTTTACTCACTTCCACTTCTGGTGCCTCACTGGCCATTGAAGCGCTGCTTTTTATGCGACCCTTAAAGCACTTCTTAGGATAATTGTATGGGTATTCTTGTGTATTTGTGCCCTTTGCCATCACCATAGTTTGCTGGCTGGAACTGTGAGGTGCGGTACCTGTTTGTTTTCTTTCAGGCTGGCGCGTTTCCCCTTTCATTTTTATTGTGTTACACTCACAGGTTGACACCTGTTTAATGCCAGAGCCTCTTTTAAATGCCCCCATTATACTGGACTTTTGCCCCCACGACGGCAATATTTCTTAAATTTCATTTAGCCTATTTGACGACAACAACATACAACCTTTGAATACTCCATATGGCTAATGTTAAGGCCAATATACTTGAAGTTAACTAGCAGGTTTATAACCACGTAGGAGTACCGTACTGTACGAGTCATGTTACGTGAAATTACGTGCAGGACATCACCTAGCCAATATCACAATGATGATACGGCGAGATAGATAAAACAAATGGGTGACTAATATCATTCTTGACCTTTGTTCGAGGAAAATAAGAGGGATTGTTAAAACTGAAAGGAAAAAAGACCTACTTTTGTTTCCATGTCTGGCAAAACTTTTACGTTCTCCCAAAAAGCTTGACGTTATCCCGGGAGATCCAGAAGGCCTTTAATTGCGCGTGCCCACCAACTGCAGCAGCAGCAATAAGACTTCCGGCCAAAATCTTTCAGAATAAAAGACCTTGCCCACCAATATTACAAATTCGCCACAAAAGTGCTCTTACAGTGTATCTATCGGTGCAGCAGAGATCATAGATCAGATGTTATAATAATACAATTTTATCATAAATGTATTCAGTTTTATTTAACACATATGCTTTGGTCAGTTTGGACCTACTGTTATCTAGTAGCATAACTCTGGACATCAACATCATCACTGATGGTATTTTCTATTGTACTTTCTGTTTACACATTTGGATTGTTATTCAGTCTGGTGTAAGGTACCTGTGTGTGTGTGTGTGTGTGTGTGTGTGTGTGTGTGTGTGTACTCCCATGTGTGTCAGGTGCTTTTACATACCATATAATGTTGTACATTCCCAACGTGATCTGCAAACGTCAGAGTGTTTATTGTTTGTATATCAGAGAAAGAGGTGAGATACATGGTGTTGCATCATGTTATTTCCAAGATTCATTGAGTTTGTATTTCAGTTTCAAATTTCATTTGCATTTCAGTGCATTTTGGGCACTCTTTATATTTACTTGAATCAAGAATGGTATTTATGACACCATCATATTATATCATAGCATGTTACCTATCTATTTAGTGGTATCATAATGTTACATGTCACAAAGACATGTTATTTGCATGTCATTTAGTAAAGTGTCTTTCAGTCTGTCAAAAACAGGCTTGACCATCCTCGATTACTGCTTACTATCATCATCAAAATGAAACCAGAGATGGGCAGTCAATGAAAAAGGCTGGTCAGGTCAAAGAAGAATGTCTTGTCCAGACAGCTGATTAAATGACATCTTTGAGCTAAAATAATGAAAATCACAACAAATGGAGTGATGAAGTTGAGATATGAAAAGTGAAAAGAAACTTGAGCAGGTCTGAAGATAGGACGAGGCCCAACTAGGTAACCAGACAAAAGACAGGATTTCTCAAAGCTGGTGTCTTTACAGTTGCAAACAGTGGTGCCACAACTGAGCCTTCATTATTCACACAGCTTTCGAAAATAGAGCAATAATGAATGCACAAACTGCATTTTGAGAAAACATGAGAATAAATGCTTGGCACGCTGACAGACATGTGGACACAAGATAGAATGTTTACCAAAAACTGAATCATTTTGTCTCAAATTTCACTTTATTAGTTGTTACAAGATGGGTTTCTTTAAGTAACGCTTTCTTTACGTATGGAGAAGTAAAAATGAAACTATTTTAGCATTTCTCTGATTTCCCAAAGCACTGTTTGCTCTGTGTTTGCTTGTTAAAGTGGGATTTGAAGAAGGATCTGTCTCTCAGTGTACTTTCCAGCTTTGTTAAACATAAAGAGAATGTGCCCTTGCAATGCTGCTAATATACACATCCCTAATGTCAGCCCAGAATATGTTCATTATTGTGATGTTGGGCAGTATCACAAAGATACTGTGATGAAACTATTGGTCTCAGTCTCATGACTGAGACTTGTTGTGGTTGGACAGGTTAGAAACACAAACTCATTATGGCTTTTATCTGCTTCCTATTCCCCTTTGTCTACAGGGGGTCATGTGCATGGATGCATTTATGTTTTGTGTTTGATATACAATACACAGAACTTTCATTTATGTTCACTGAAATTATATTACTCATATGAAATCACAAATCACACAGTAAGGTACTTGTCTATAACTGATCAGCTATGGTTGCTGCCTCTTTGATTCATCTGAACATAAATATTCAGGGAAGCAAGGAATTTCCTACAGTGATGTAAACACAGATTTGTAATATAGAAAAACCAACACTGTAGCAAAGGAATGCGGTTTTTAAATTAAATATGTACATAAGTGAAAGTTCATACATCATAATCAGTGTACTAGTTAGGGGTCCTGGGAAGCCCAGGCCATCTTAATAGGTTAAAACCCACTTAGTGTTGTTGCCAACTTGATACTTAATACCAATTTTTTTTCCTATATGAGTTTAAAGGACCGTATAACTCTACAACATGTTCCAGAAGAAGTGTGTGCATGAGTTGTCATTGGGGTCAAGGTGTCAGTGTCTCTCTACCTACTGGCTTTTATTAAGGTGACAAGAGAGAAAAAAAAAGTGGGCTATTGTTATTCACTACACACAGAGCCTGCAATACACACACATGCACAGACACATGGGACTTACAGACACGCATTAGTGCCACATAATCTGATCTCCTTGTACCACATTGCACGTCAGTCCCCTGGCAGTGACTGGGGGTGAACTAACACCATTCCACCTACCAGGCCACTCTGTATCTCTGTACTGTGGTTTGTGGCTGTGTTTTTTACCCACAAAGCAGCGGGACCTGCGAAACTCCAGTTAATGAGGAAATAATGCCAATCTCAGCAATGCGAAAGGATTAAGACAATTCACTCTAAAGAATATATTATGTGTACTATTTATCTTTCACCACTAGATGTCCCCAGAGGGTTAAAGATGCCTGAATGTCAGCCCAGAGATGGAAAGTTGCCCAACTAGTTGAAGCAACAGTTGAGATATTCCACATATTAAATCCTTGTGGTTTGAGCAGTCATGCAGTCAGCATAATCTAAGCAATGTAATTACATCACACATACTGTGGCACATGTGTACTTTTGCTTTGTACAGATTCAGATTTAATTGAGTATGGCTGGTATCCTTGCTCAAGTGTCATAACTTGATGTTCTGCAGCTGTTGAGAATTACATGGCTGGGCAACAGACTCTGTATGGGCTTGTGATCTGTGGCTCTGCACTGGAATGTCTCCCAGATGCCCCCAACCCGTAACAGCTGGAATGGAATCACTGCAATGATCTCATCCGTGTGAGGGATTGGAAAGTAGGGAAACAAAAGGAAAAAGGAGAAGACAGTAATGATGTAATGTGTGTGTGTGATAAAGAGAGAGAGAGAGAGAGAGAGAGAGAGGGAGAGGAGATGGACATACAGAAAGGTCAATTCATATAAACTGTTGGATTCTGCACCCTGATCCTCAGCTGCCTTATTGACAGGGCTCTGGGCTCAGGGATTCTGAGCAGCAGCTGATTTGTTTTTCCATATGGACAGACCTCTGTAGCCTTCAGTTTGCTCTGCTAGGCTTTCTTGACGCTCAGTGGGCGTTTGTCTAAGTTCATACCAATTCTCATTGGAATCTTTTAAAAGATTTACGGGTAAAAGAGAGACTGCATTTGTATACAGATTCACAGATTCATGGAACTTTCTCTGACTGGCAAAGTCAAATACTGTCCCTTAGTTCCTGCACTTAACATTCCTCTTTGCATGGAACCACTCATTAATACAAAGCCAGATTTACTGTGTTAATAACAATGAAGTCAAACTGTCGTGTGAGGAATTTCCCACACAGTGAACTAGTCTGAAAGCCAGAGGAGGGCTGATTTATATGCATCTGTCTTGTAGTCTGATTTCACATTGAGAACACTCAGAGGTTGGACTTTAAGCGCAGAGTGTCAAGTGTTGTTCTTCACTGAATCCCAGCGTAGCAAAGTATGTCTCTATCCCCGCCTATCATTAAACAAGTATGCAGCCATATTAGCAGCTGTTTGAGGCTACGTTTAAGTGCAGTGGTGCTCTGAGCAACATGCAAATGTCAACATGCCTAAAGAGCTGTTCAACATATTAAGAATAAATCTTAAACAACAATTATTTAAACTGAACTGAATATGCAGAATCACATTGTCTGCTGGGGAAAGAGTGGAGCTTTTAGCGCCAGCCTGAGAGCAACATTGTTTTGTGCTGAACTGGACAGAACTGAGGATTCAGGACTGAACAATGCAGTGTTATAAAAAGTGATGCATTCACTTACTGACATATACACTGGGGTGGAATTTGAAAGGGGGAATCTGCACTTGTACTGTACTGTCCGTTACTGTATGTGAACTGAAGCAGTTAAGTTGCAACACTAAGCTTAACAAGAAGTGGCTGTTGTGCTATATTGTCAGGAACTACAAATCAAAGTATGTTAATTGAGCAAATGAATTCAGAATTTCCACATCTCATGCTAACATGCTCACATTGACACTGCTAACATACTAATGTCTAATAATCTTTACCATTTCCCCCATCTCATTGTGTTACTATTCCAACGTTAACTAATTAGCACAAAAAGCACAGTACAGCTGCAAGTGTTTGGTCATAAAACAAAGTATTTGATTCTGGTCTCATGGTGGCACTAGAGCAAACGTCAGAGGGTCAGCAAATCAATTAAGTTCACTCCCTGGGGATTAGGAGCATCTTGTTAAAATTACTTACAATAGTTGATTAAATACTTCGGTCTTGACCAAAATGGTGGAGGATTTGACCCCTCAAACCCCTCAAATTATGCTAAACGGTTTGATTCTGTATTCAAAGACACTGTGTCAAGGTCTTCCTCATGTTCAGCATCCCAGGAGCGGGAATTGAGTTCATACGAACTCATTTTCTGCATGTGGCTTTAAATAATTGCCATTACACAGTATCACCTGTGTTATTTATATGGGTCATTTCAGTTCTTTATATGGGAAGTTCATTCAGCAGCACCATTAAATGGACCCGTGTCCTTTTGTACGTCATATATTTGACCTCCTCGATAAAATGCTGAAAGATGGCACTTTCCTCCAAAGACTGAAGATCAATGGCTTCTTTTAATTATCAAACATGGCTGTGTTATAATACAATCAATAACTTTTGACTCTAGGCTGTTGAACTTTATATCAAATCATCTCTTGATAGAAGTCAAGCAAAGGGGAACAAATATCAAAGTAAGTCAGAGTAAATAAGGGAGTTCACGGGGTTCAGCAACTTTAAATGCGAGACTTTCGCTGCAGATGAAGCGTTACGTTTTAATGAAACCAGCGTCCCACAGTGCCCCCGTCTCTATCGTCCTCTCTCAGGAAACTATAGGCTGGCTCTGCCCCATTTATCGTCCTCTCTCAGAAGAACAGGGTCAGTGAGGGGTAGCCTGCTGGAGAGCGAGTGTAGGTGGAGGGATTTTCTCAGGCATTATATCACCCTTTCCCAGACTGCCTCCAAAGTGTCTCTTCTAACACTGGAGAGGAAGTCGCTTTGCTTAAGTTTTGGAACAATTTTCACACCAAAAACTTGTTACAGAAGAGAATATTGTTCTTAGGTAAAGGGAGGGATCAAGCTAGAAAAAGATCAATGTGATCAAAGTGTCTATCAAATGGCCTGATGGTTTGGCTTTACAAAGAGGCCCTTTGTATGTAACAAAGAGCATTTTTTTTTTTTCCATTTTGTGTGCCAGGATCCTCAAGAAGAACTGCTGATTTTCTCAGTAGACAAGAGAGGAGGAAGGGAACAATCAATTGAAGAATACAGTAATTCCAGAAAATGTTTAGGGCATTGATTTTCCTATTGTGCTTTGAGAGGCAAGAGATTATTATGGGGAAGAACACACTGACAGCTTTGTTGTAAAGACATAGGCGAGAGGTATTCATTATCTCATGATGGATATCTTATAAAATACTATAAATCATAATTGGTATTTTTGAACTGAGGAAGAGGGATGAGGACACAGACAAAGTTCTTAGGAACCTTCTTCCCTTTCCCACTCATGTTAATCATAATAATGACAGTGTGCAGGAGTTTTGTATTTTAGCTGAACTCATATGGCAGACAGCAATGATTGGAATTACATTCTGAAACTATATATTACTCTGACACTTGAGCACTCTGACTGGCTGCGATCCTAGAGTCTGGGGGGGCATGTCAGGCAAAAAGGGGACTTGTTCTCGTCAGTGTACATCTTGTGCATGTTGTGGTTTTGTGGAAAATGACTGGACCTGCTACAAGAAAAATGATGAATATGTGATAGTATCCTGAGTCACCTCCCTCCTCAGAAACTCAGAAGATCACACTGCAGCATCAGTGTGTGGAGAAGAGACAGTGTGCTGTATTAGCTGCAAAATATACTGACATGTCCTATCTAGTGGACTCTTTACTTCTGTACAGCATGGCAAACCTCTGTGTCCTGAGATTAACTGAGTGCAATTGTTATGTCTTTATTATATTTTGTACAATTGTTGATCTTTGCATATTATTGTATATTCATTGCCAATCATCTGTTGGTGTTATGGCCAATAAAGCTAATGTGGGTTGAACTGAATGTGAGGAGACAGAGAGGGAGACCAGATGGCAACAAAAAGTCGTCCAGTGTAGGATGGAGATGGCTCCAGTGGCTGGGTGCAGCAAATGATGCAGCAAAAATTAGTGAATTTTGTGCATGGATTGAGAAAATACAACATAAATGTTGGGCTCCACAGCGAGATAATTTGATGGTGTTTGAAGCTGTGACCCATCAGTGCAGTGACACGATGAACTCACATGTTCCCTCTGCACGTTTGGAGGCTGCACAGACAGTCTATAATCATTATAATGATGGTGTATTTATTCATCATATATACGTCCACTTACCCCTGACCTGCCATCGTTTTACCTCCTCACCTCATCACTTCTTTTGTTTTTGGTGATCAGAAAACCATGCTGGTTTCATTTCACTGTGATAATGATTTTATCTTTAACTTGACTCTAGTAGCCCTCTTCTGCATCTGCTTCTTCTCCTTCTTCTAGGCAAGGCTGTGTTACACATTGCTTGCTCTTGCAGGTCTGTACAGTCAGTGACTTGTGTTTTTCAATGGATTCTGTAGGTGAGCCCACTCCCACTGCTACCTGAAGCTGAGCAGCAGCAGCAGCTCACTGTGTAACATCCTTCTGGCAGGTTCATGTGGGTTTATACTTGGTATTGCAAGGGTACTAATATGAATGCCCACTGCTGGAGGCCTTTACCCAAAATCTTACCCAAATATCTGCCTGGTTTGCCTCTATTGAAGGTGCACCTGTGGTTCCGAAATCAGCTTTGCCAAGAATGGTGATATTAAATGTACAGGATTAGTTTCAGTGGATCACATGGGGCCATTTTATTTAAACTCTGAATGTCCTCCTTTATTCCAAAGGAGGATAGTTTTCCATTTCCAAGAGCCCATGGTGTGTGGGACGGAGCATCAGCCCGTTTTTTTTGCCTCAGTCTGTGGGTGGTACTGAAATACAAAATGAAGCTGGTTCATGCACAAGATTTTGTTATTTCTATGTGACAACTTTATCAGACTGTCTCATGAGGTCAGTGACTGTTGTCTGTGTTTGTGTGTGTGCATAAAGTGTGCGCACTTAAGATAAAAGAGGACAAATAAGCTCAGTGACTCACTGATCACTTCCCTTTAAGTGTTATTTTCAGCGTCTGCCCGTAACAGTGACTTCAGCTGGCCAAATGGATCTGCTTTGAACGACTGAACCTTTGGCCTGGCTGGTTCTCTAATCTTAGGCATGGTGCCAAGCTCTACATGAAGCGTTGCTTTTCCTTCTTTTTGTATTTTTATTTTTTTTCTGTTATTAATGTGCTTCTTCCTGTTCTGGTGTCCTTTTAATGGCAGAGGGCAAATGTCTGGCCTCTCCTCAGGGATCCTGGCACTCTGCCTGGGAGCCCGCTTCAGCGGGAAAGCAAAAAGTCTCAGGGAAATTAGAAACAAAATGGGCCAATATGTCCTGCTACATGCAAAGTAGTGCATGGCAACCTTACCATAGCAACATCAAATACTTTTTACAGTTATAGTAATTAAAGGATGTCAAAGAGAAAAAAGACAGTTGTCTGTCAGTTCGAAGAAGACAGCTTCACTTACTCACAACTCAGTTTTTTTCAGCCTCCTACAAAGCTAACACCTGTGAGTAAATCTTATCTGGGATGGTTTCTCCTTTTCTGTAAGGATAAAAGTGCATGTGTGAAAACACAGCATTACAAATAAGAATGACTAAATCAACTCGCTGAAAAAAGATTCAGTCATTATTTACTTACATTTATAAAATCACTTAAAAAAACTCATATTGTTCAGTTATTTAGATTGTATACATTTTCTTAAATTGAATAATAATTGGAAAACAGTTAAAATGATTGCTCAAAGAACTCCATGCATTGAAATACACTTTATAATGCTTTACTTATGTTACGTAAATAATTTGGATAGATTTTCAGTCAGCAATCTTTCCAAATTCACCAAAATGTTGACTTACTTAATGTTCTGTTGGTATGCTCTCTTCAATCCACCTTATTTATATTTTGTGGCATCCTGTTTTTGTCATTTGTCCAGTGGATTTATATTACTTTCATATGTGCAGCCCTAGACCTTTCACAGCAACGCTTAGGAAAATATGATAGTACAGCATTTGCATAAACTATCTCCAAAGCCAAATTTGTATTATCTGCTAATAAACAAACTATGAAACTCTGAAATACTGCTGCACATTCTTGTTTTTCAGTCCTAGCTGTCAGTCTGGCTTCATATCCACAGAGAGCGAGAGAGTATGAGTAGGATAACAGGAGTCGGCAAGATTTGTTAGTCTGTACATTTGATTAAAGGTAGTACTTCATATCTCAGAAGCATTCAGGTGTAATTTTGGATCAAAGAGGGGGATGTGTAATTGGTGGTAGCGCAGGCCAACACAATCAATCTAATGGACTATTTTGGTCTAGTCACATTGTATTATCAGAGCTGCACAAGCTGATATGTGGAGAAGCGGGCCTGTGATGCTGTGCCAGTGGAATGTCAAATGTCCAACCAGACTGCCGTTTCAAAAGCACCATAATGCCGTGAGGCTGTTTTCGCTTTCTGGCTTGATGAACAGCTTGAGCAAGCCTATGAGAAAGATCCACCATGCAAATAACGACAGGAAAAGTCCAACCTGTCTGAAAACTCCAGGAAACAATTCATTGTAGTTACATCATTTGGTTGAAACTTCACTGAACTGTTTTCCGGGTGCAGTTTGCTTATTTGAGTCCATCTGAAGTAAAATTACAAAAGGCACTGAGGCAATTTAATGAGACATGTTTTGCCTTAAAACCTTTTGTTAAAGCTCACAATGCAATTGGCTGTGAGGTGAAATACAGGCCTCAAGCAGAGACGGAAAAGTAAACAGCATAAGTGGCATCAAAAGATCAGTTCAATAGATCAGCAGTGTACGCATGTTTTTGCACAGCCAGACCAAACACCAGCAGCCTGGCACTGCTGTCTTTAAAAAACTGTGTTGATACATCAATACCATACACCAGTTTGCAATCGGAAAGCATTTAAAAGAAATGTAATAACCATTGAATGAGGCTTTTATCAACATATGGAAGAATAATTGTTCATTTAAGTTCTTCAGACATATTTTATGACCCGTAGAAACTGATTAATACTGTATGTCTGTCCATAATAGAGATCAATGACCTGCTTACAAATCCTTTAAAATGACATCTACTCCTCCTCCACTCTCCCTCATTGAAAAATCCAACTTTCAACATCACGCTTAAGCTGCAAGCTGCTGCTGGACCACGACTGGCACTGGAGGAACATATCTGCCATGTCACAAAATGTTACACAATATATCTGTAATGGACAACAGATTTAATGTCGCTCTTGCCCTGCAATAACTGTTGTACCAGCTAGGGCATGACTGAATGTTTTTATGTTCATGTTTAGGCACTCACACAATTTGTAGCGTATAAGCATAATTTCTAGAAAACAGGGTTAAGTGAGGTGAACTGAAGTAAGTCATCACCACCAATCAGCCCTCATTTGGGAAAAGAGTTTCTATAGAAAGCCTTTCAATGGCTACTCACTCTGTACCATGGCAATAAATACAACACCCGTTGTAGGAATGGACAACAATACTTTCAGTACCGATAATACAAACCTTTGTGTTGTGATCATCTTGGAAACATCTCGGAGCTCACAGTGAAAGAACCTCCAGCTGCTGCAGACATCACATTGTGAGTCCTGTGAGTCAGCCCCGCCCAATCAACTTTTCTGCTATGGCTAAATTTGGGAGTAACACAGAGGGTGAAAAACTGAACATTTGAAAAAAAGACCCCCTTAGTTGTTAAAAGATATGATGTATTTCCCACAATTAGGGCTGTTCAATCAACACATCAAAGCAAAAATGTTCCCACGGTCATAACTCAGGCAAGTTCCTGTCGACTTATTTTCTCCCCTTACATGAACTCAGCTGTTTTGCTGTTTCAGCCAATTTCCATGTTGTAATTTATTTATTTTTCCTACCTCTACCCTCATGTTTTAAACTCCCACTCATTCCACTGTGTTCAAAGTGTGTTTATTCAGTAAAAGTTAGAATATGCGGGGGACATTATATTTCATGCTTGCTCTGCTATGAGACTTTATTAGACATGAGACAAGACTTTGCCAATGGGTTCTCCTAACTTTGCTCTGCTTCCCTACAGCAGGAAAAACCCTATTTTTCCTGGTAGAGCATGGAATGCCAAGCGTCCTCCAACTTACAGATGCTTCAGACTTGGAGGTGCCACAGCCTGGCTCCTTACACATCAAAATTCAGGGACTTGTGGTTTAGACAGAAGCCACTTTTGTGTGGGTTGTACCACCTGAGCAGATGGAGATCTCCCATGCAAGTGTAGCGGACACCTGGCGAGTCTGCAGCCATCTCAACACAAGTAGAGTGACACGCGCATGAATTTACACACAGTCCTGTCCTGGCACAGTCTTGAAGACTATACAGTATGTTGCAAACAAGTTTGCATCAATAATAAAAGAGCTCCTGCAATGAGATAGATGCATCTGCACACCTGTGTAGAGACCATGTGTTGGCCATCTCTTTCTCAATATGTTGCAGTTGCTCCAGTAAACCACACTGTAAGAGCTGTGCTTCATTGCTATATTTTCCCAAATATTAATGCTTAGGTGGCCTCTGGTCCTCTTGTGTGCAGTAATGATGATGAGCCCCCGACTGGTCCTGTTTCTGGCCCAGTTTTAGGCAGGGGGTGAAATATCTGCTCAGCTCATTTTCAGTCAGGACCCATGTTTCACATTCTCATTTATTTTGATATTAGGAAACTAATTAATATGTAGTGACACTCATTTTTCAAGTGATTGTTACTTAACTGACAAACAACTTCAGAATCATTTTCAGAACACGCAAGTATCGCTGTGATATTAGATTAGAGTTGCTGAGTTGCTGCTTTGCAAACAAATGGAAAAAAGCTATTACTTAAAAGCTTCTCAGCAGGGACGGTACAGTTTACTTGCAGTTACTTATAGTATTACAGGCAGGATTATGGTGATAGTGGTGGATGGTAAGTGATATCCCTGTTGAGAAGCATGTCCTAATCTTCCCCTGTTAAAATGACTTATTAATAATGTGAGTGTTGTAAATATCTTTAATAAACTGCAACCATGTAAATCATTTTGATAACTGTCCATATTTGGTCCACATAAATGTCATGCTGATGTTTTAGTGATGTTTTAGTGCTTAGCTTAACCACTTTGCCATAGCCATATATATCCACTGTTGCCTGGATTAACAGTCTTAGGAAATATGTTCACTCCCTCAGCTTGTGGTTTGGTGCTGAAGCTCATTAGCTACAAATCACATTTGCTTGTACTGTCTGTGAACATTTACTCCAGCAAAATCAACTCAAACACAGTGTGTCAAACTTGTATTGGATAATAACCAATCACAATTACCATGCTGAAACAAAATCTATGATGATCACAGATTTGATAATGGAGCTTTGACAGTAAATAAAGCAGATGAATGGTTGACTTTTATGACTGGGAAGCTTTTGGCTACAGAGTGGTTCCTCTTTTTGATTCATGCGTCTTTTCTTACGATTTTTGAGATGTGTTTTTTTTATGGACGTGCACGCAATGTTTGTAATGGCTTTCTTCTCAGGACTACGGTACATAATTAATACATTTTCACTTTCAATTACTGATATTCTTCTATTAAAGGTGTGTTAATTTACTGCAGTTAGTATAGACACAATCAGCAGTGCAACATCCAAATACTGTACATCATACAGAATTCAGGTCCACTGCTTACTTTACCATTGAACAACATATTTAAACAGTTCAAACACGTTAACCTGCCTTCCAATCCAATCAAGAAGGGATAATACTGACCATTTTTGAGGTGTCATACTAAAATGTTGCACATTCACACTCGCTTAGTTGATCTGGTTGTTACGATGTTTTTGACTGTGTATTTGTCACTTCAGTTTGTCATCTTCTTGTAGTTATGCAAATTCTGCCTTATGTGTATGCTGTCCTGCTGCTATAGCAACAGCTGTAAGGGAGAGGCTTACATGCCGTCTAATTTGTTCTTCAAAAACAAAAAAGCATCAAGCATCAATCAGCAGTAATTTAGTAACGAATCTCTGTGTATCTCCGCTGTTTCGGAGTCAAAGATAAGACTTATGCTCAAGTATTACAAAGCACTTTTCAGAACTTGGGATACTAGCTTTAACAATTCAACTTTAACTTAGCTCAGTATTGGTCCTAGTCAAACACTGTTCATCAGATGCGCTGTAAATGAAAAGACGAGCTGGGGAAAGGAGAAAAAGGCCTGGAACATTCTCCATCTTTATCATCTCCCCCACTCCCAGGTTCGTTGGGATTCAGTTCTGTCTTTGCTAAATATTCCCATTTATATGCAGGTGAGCGTGCAGGTGGGTGCTAGTCTATTATCCCTTTGATTTGTATTTCGTAAACAACACGTCAGAGATGATGGTGGAGATGGAGAGCAATCAGATTCTATAATTATATCAGCTCTCTTCCGGAACACAACGCTAATACTGGGGATTCTGCAAATGCATCTTTCAGTTAAATTCAGATTTTAAAAGCTGCATTATTCATCACTCACAATCTTGGCACAGAACCTGGGAGGAAAAACTGAGGCCTGTCATTCACTGCTTAATAGCAGTCATTTGTCTGAACTGAAGTGGGTCTGAAACACGCTGTGATATCTTGTGTTCCAATTTCTAGAAACTTATAAATGCAAAATCTATTTTTCTAATCCATTTTAAAAAGACATGTAAAATGTGAGGTAAAGGGCAGGTGGCACACTTACAATGAACACGAGCAGCTGAATCAGCAGTGCTAAAGATTAGCAAGTGTGTTCAAAAATATCTCTTGTTCATCAATGAAAAGTTTGATGTAAGGTCTGCGTGCATTGGAAACAAAACTGAGAGGATTAATGACCTTTCACTCCCAAGAAACTTAGGCTAACTTGTGCAGGGATTACAGCAGGTGATAAAATAGTGAGTTGTTTTGGGGTTTTTTTTAATTTGGAAGAAAAAATGTTTGCTTTTACAAATCACATTGGTTGTGGTTTAAATGTATTTCTTAAAAGTGAAACTTTTTCTGTGGGGTACTTTACATTATCTTTGCAATCAGTGCAGGCTACGACATTCAGCAGTATGCCAAAGCTAACAGCATTCATATGCTATAAAGCTACTCAACTTCAACCAACTAGTTCCACTAAATACATTCTGAGATTTAAACTTGATCTCAGCTACAGACAAAAGGTGTATTATGTCACGATGACCTACCTAGATCTCTGCTTGTATTGTACTTATTCTATGTGCAACACAGACAAAAGCGTCTGCCAAATGACATGGTAGAATTGAGCCCAGGCATGAAAAAGCACATACACAGCTGGAATTACTGATCCAGGAAGGCAAGGTAATGGTTAGATGAACTCCAGCTAATAAGGAAACAAGATGTGACCTTCGAAGGGTTAAGAGGCTAATAGTCAGGAGCTTAGCTGACTACACATAATTAGCTATTCACACTTTAAAGGTAGCAGTGATAAAAAAAAGTGTAGTTTTCAGAATTAAATGTTCACTTATACTGTGTCAGCCTGTTTAATAGTCTAGCAGAGCTCAGGTCTGTGAGATGATTATTCATGCTTTTGTGTCCTCCCAGCTGGATTACTGTAATTCCCTTTTCACTCGTCTTGGCAAATCATCTCTGAATCATCTGTAAATAGTGCAGAATGCTTGCTGAGAGGTTTTTAACCAGATCCAGCTGGTCAAAAGACATCAAATGTATTTTATATTTGTTACATTGGTTCCCATTGGGTTCACGGTTTACTTCAAGGATCAGGTTCTTAAGTATAAACCCTTCATGGTCAAGCACATGAGTACATCTGTGACCTTCTACCACTCTGTATCGTGAGGTTGCCTTTAAAGTAAAGGCTCCAACACTACAGAACTCTCATTCATTGAGTGGACAGTCTATTTATGGCACTTTTAATAAAGCAATTGAAGACTCACGTGTTCGAACTGTCATTTGTCCCACCCTAGAGGTGTGTCCTTCTGGTGCCTGTCTTTTGGTGTGTTTCTTGTTGTTGTTTTATGGTATTTTCTTTAAATTCATCTTATGGCTTTTGTTTTCATTGTTGAATGTCCAACTGCATAGAGGACTGTGTAGGCCTACCCTTGCTTTTGCTTTTACAGGGAAACTTCACATTCACACTCATGCAAAGTGCTTCTTCTTTAGCTGAAATATATTTGGTATCAAAGGTAAGAAGTGTCAAGGAATATTTCAGTGAAAGGGGAGATCTTGAAATGTACCAGTAGTGCATTTCAACACTTTCCGGAAATCAGCTTGAAATATGGCTTGTAGTTTTCTTCTTCTTCACAGGCCAAAGCTCTATCAGAGCTTTGATCTGAGGTTGAACGAATGCCAGAAGCAGCAGTGTATTTAGCCACTATTAGGTGTGATTGTTGGGATCACAGGAGAAGTCCGTGAGAAAATACTATACTTAGATAGTGAAAAACAAATGTACGGCTGCCTGAAATTATTTGTTTGGCTAATTTCCTGAAGTATAAGCCGATTAGTCATCATGTGCAGAGATATGACACCATCCTCCTCATGTAGAAAAGCAACTATTATGTATTAGCATCAGCTGTGCACAAGTACAAAATGTTTCAGTGCATCTTCATTAAGTGCCGTGCAGCTGCAGATACTACAGATCTTTCAGCACAAGCCCAGTTGAAGCAGCAAGGTCACATTGATCATATTTGATGTGAAGTGACAGGCAGTATAATGAAACAGCTCCTCGTTGTTAATAACACATGACTCTGCTTATCTGAACCATGAAACAGGACCTCAATGTCTCTATCTCTATCGTGTCTGGCCTCCTTTTATCTCATGCCTGTCTCCTGAATGGGGCTGACGTGCACATACACTTGTGTCTTTTACCAATGGCCACACATAATGTAAGCACGATGATACTATTTCTTCCTGAGAGGTTTCATGATTTTACAGTCCAACTTCTGCCCTGGGGATCCTTAAATCATAATCTATGAATGATAAAATCTAGTCATGCTCAATGTATAAAACTGCTTAAAGCTAACAGTGCTGCCAAAACTTTCTATAAATTAACCACTGTCAGCCGCTGTATCCTTCAGCAGCAGCGTAAAGACAGCCACTAAGTGAATCAACAGCACAGTACTGGGTGATGACGCATTTTTTATTGTTTTTGCTCTGTGCTCTGACATATCATATTTGAGTTCAAACAATGACTCTAACTTTAGGTGTTGCTGTTTTTTGAAACATTATTACTCCTACGTTACTGTTCTTGCCATTCATCGCAGAGATAGGAGCATGGCCTCTCAGATAAGGTCCCATTTGCCATGCTTTGTCAGAGCTCAGATGACGTCTGTTCTGCAGAGAAATGTGCATTATGCAATGTTTCAAAGTGGCACTGCAAAACACTGGATGCAGTCTAGACTTTTGTAAATCAATGAGTAAGCCATTGGTGACTAAAACTAAGTGGAAGCTAATAAAGCCCATCAGTTCCTGTTTTCATTTATCACATTTCTTTTGGTGCTTGTGGTGCTGTCTGTATATCAAAGGAAATGTGAGCTTTTCGTTTACATAGATGATGATATGGATGATAACCAGGAATGAAAATCAGGAAGCATGGAGACAACTACTGTGATGCAGCTGCAGATACAGTGTTCTGTTCACAGCACAGAGAGGTTGTTCAGTGACCAACCAAATAGGGCCTGCATCTACATTTGGATGCTGATGCTATCTCATTAGTCTGAAATGAAGGAATGGATTGCTTTTACAGTTTTTACAAAGCAGGCAAAACAGATCAGAGCACAATCAGTCTCCTATCTGTTGGATAAATAGAGTGTTTGTGTTTAGGCTTTGACTCAAGTCCCCCTGCAGCTTTTTGATTTCCCGAAAAAAGAAAGGCCATGTCACTGAATTAACCATTTCAATGAGTAGCTTCAGTGCAGGGTCAAACCCCTAACTCACTCAAATGAATAGAAAAACTCTCTTTGACTCTTTGTATGAACTTTGTGTTCAGATTGCCGTGAGGCCACTCATGCATGCTACAACAGTGTGTGTTGAGCTGATTTGTCCACTCAGTTAGTGGACATTCTTTCATGACTAGGGTTAATTAATTCTCTATATTTACAGTACATTGGAAATAATGTGTCCAATCTTACTCTAATCTTAGCTGGTTTGTCATCTCCATGCTTTCAGTAAAAAGTTGTTTGTGCTGCTGGTCCATTTTGTGTCATGAAACAGAAATAATGCAGGTTGAGCTGAAGAGTGCTTTTTGTCTTTCAGTTATGGTTCAAGGTTTGGCAAATAGATGACCTGCTTTGCATTAAACATAGTAGTGCTGTAATAACTTTAATAATAATAATAATAATAATAATTTTATGGGTGTTATGCATGAAAATGTTATTGATTCATCTATTTGTTCTAATATTATTTTTGATTCGATATGTTTTGATATTTACTTTCACAACAACTCCCATCAAGTGTAAAAACAATGCTAATTCAACAGCATGTTTACAAGAAAAGAACAATCTTGCAGTGACAAACACTTGATACGTGCTATTTTTAGGGTTTTTTGTTTGTTTGTTTTGGACATATGTCTATGAAAATACCATTTTTGCATGTTAATGACTAATACAGAAGAAAAACCTGCAATATATATTACTGGCATGTAAAATTAGTTTAGTAATATATTATAGAAAGTAGTGCTAAAGTAATGCTAACATGAAGGTTAATACAATTATTCAAAAGTCTTTAAATCATTAACCATTATTTGTAGTGAATCAGTAGTTCATAATATCATAAGTAGAGTGGTGTAAACATGAATTGATGTTGGCATTTGAATTCTCTTCTCATGTTAACAGCATTTTGCCCTCAGTGCCTCTGATTGTCTTGAGCGAAACATGTGGAGGAGCACAGGGATTTGTCTGCAAGGTAGCCAGTTTTCTTCCATGTCTGCTTCCAAACTATAGGAGATCTGTTATTATCTTGGTCCATGACTATAAACTAAAATGCATGCTTGGTTTTGTTCACGTCTTTATAGTCCTGTAGTCGTTATCTGGTCTTGCAGCCTCCCGAGCGACTTGTCTTAGGTACTGCATACAATTCAAGGCATGGAGATGTTTTGGAGGCAGCCAGTTAGCAGAAGGGGTGAATCATGTTGTGCTCCTTGTCCTCCTGCTAATGGCAGCATTTTAAAAGAATACCACCTTTCCTGTGAAGGAAAGGCTACACTTTTTCCAAAGCTTCTGCTGAGTGTCTGCTCTGCCCGGGGAGTCTTTAATTGTTGCTCTTTTGTCATTTAGCTTTTTAGTTCCCCCCTAAGTGAAGGACAACAAGGCCAGAGCTTATCTTTTCCTAACCCTCTGCTCTCTGTGTGCATCTGTGTGGGCATGGCAACCAGGCAGAGCAGCAATAAAGGTGAGTGAAAAAGAAAAGAGTGAGTCATCCTCATCTAGAAACCGAACACACAAATCAATTTAAAGAAATCGCCTTTGGATGAGTTTTTTTTCTCCCATCATCAGTCGCATAGACTAGATCCAAACAACAAACCAAACATATATACTTAAGACATTTTTATTTCACATAAATGTATGATACAGTATCGTGATGTTGCTAATCAGAGCATCAGAGCTCTGTATTTTAACTCAGAATTCTCCTTTGAGACGGTCAAAAAAATAATAGAAAACCTTTACATCTAGTTTGCATCTAACACTGCATATATACTTATTTTATTATCCCCAAAACAAATGATCAGTGTTTGCACACTTTACCTTTCTGTTGTACTATACCCACAATACCCAATAATGAGTGCAGAAAAACAGAATAGCCAGAGACTCGTTGCCATCATTAAAGATCTGTTTGAAATGGCACACTGGGGTGTTAGAGAATAAAACTCCCACCCACCCACATTAAACTTTGTTTTTATGACTCAGATCTGTAAAGATGAACACATCTATTAGAACTTTCTTGCACTAACTTTTTAGGCTTGACACTGTTTCTCCTAGTTCTCACTCACTGAACTTCTTGGCTCTGCTTGTTATTGAAAGTAGATTCATGTTGAATAGGAATGTGAGCAATTTAAGGCTGCCTTGCTCGACACCTGCAGGAAGCAAGATAGCATGTGGTAAAAGAGCATCTCTCTAATGCAATTACCAAAGCACTCTCCAATTCGGAGAGCTTCACTCAGGCATATGTTCATAGATGGCATCATTAAATCCAGCTTTCTAATGCAACCTTCCCGCAAAGTTGTACCTTGACAGTGGCGTCATGATGAAACTCTCTGCATATACAAGACAGGACATACAAGAATGTTCACAAACACATACAGTTGTCACGTGTGCACACAGTTGAATGTCTCAGAGGTGTACGTTACCTAAAAGCTTTGTTGTAGTTGTTCTCAGTTTGGTTTCAGACAACGGTAACTCAGCAGACCAGCCAGACCTGTTCACACCTTTCTATTCCTGCCTGCTGGTCACTCACATAGTGTTCTAGGTCATAAACACTGGAGTGGAGCCCACTGACAGAGGCAGTGACTGATGAATATATTTTTGTCAATTTCTGTTCCATTTCTGATGTAGAAAAGCATTTTAAAGCAAATTATTCTTTAGGTCAGAATATGCATGAGACAAAAAGTGAAAAGGTTTTGCCTGATTATAAGTTACTACTAAGAACTTCAGTGTGCAGTAAAATGGAAACCATGCCATGACCACGTGCTTACGTCACCTTGCTGCATCTGTGCCAACAGTTTTTTTTTAGGCTTTTCTATTTGAATTTTTTGACCTAGATAATTGCTTTTAGAAATGTATTCAGAAAGGATGAATTATATTTCCGTCACCGAGGATCTAGCTGTTAAACTGAAACCTAACAACCCAATCCCATCCTTTTGTAATCCTCTATTTTTAGGATATTTTGTTTTTATGTAATTATTCCTTTTTTTAACAGTTTAGGTTGAAGGAAAACCCATCAGAAATGTCAAAATCATCTAAAACTGTATGTTCCCTTAAAACACCTTAAAGTTGGATGTATATTCACTGTCCACGCAGAGTACTGTCCAGTTTTAAACTCAGCGATTGTAATTTCTTAGTGCTGTCATGTGAAAAGGAGGGAAGTTGCCTACGGTATAAATAGGCTGTCTGTCTGGAAGTAATTTTGGCACCGTGCTGTCCTAGTCAGAACTGCCAACTATCAGGGACACTCAGGGGTACAAGGTTTCATTTCATCGAAATGCATATGGTGTCTGCTAGTGACGAACTGGCATCATGTGCCCATGAACAGGGAGATAAGGCGCAACACACCACTTGAATGCAGGCATGCAGAGACATAGACATACCGACACCCAGCCAGGAAGCAAGCATGTGTGCCGAATATGCATTAGCTGGCACACACACCTGTGGGTTTGTGAATATAAATGCAACTCTCACACAACTCCACCAGCTTCACATTTAGCACTTGTCTTTACCCTGGCCTTGAATTTCAAACCTTTCTACTCTGGAAACACCATGTGACCACAAAAGCTGAATGCACACTTTCTCTTCTATTGCATCACTTAAAACCATTCATATGAAACATGGACATGATAAGTCATATGGTATCAGCCAGGGTTACATAAAAAGCTTTCAATGAATGTACACAAACAGCATGCTGACGGATGCACTGCAAACTCTTTTTTCACTCTTGTATGAGAGAAGAGAAAAGTTTCTTTATGTTGCATGCGCAATGTTCTGTTTCAATGAAACACTGCCAGTGTTGTATCATGTCATGTGGGTTAGAAATAATCACTTTTTCTGTGGGTAAAAGCACAGCTCAAGTGAAATTATCTCAAGCTCTTATGAGCTCCACAGAACAGGAACATGTATGCATCAGTTGACATTACATTAGTAATGAGATTTTGTTTAATTCACTGTTGCCATGAACTCCTCAAGACAAGAAGTACTTACTTTTAAAAGGCTGCTTGGCACATCATATCCACCCTGCTTCCACAAATGAATGTGCAGCACTTGCCCCCTGCATCTCTTTCTTTCTCTCAGCCTCTCACTGTTTTCTCACTTAACACTGTTTCTCTGTCTCCTCTGCTAAAGAACCTTTCTTATACTAAAACAGACCCCTTCACCCCTCACTCAGACTCGCTATCCATGAATTCCTTTTGACAGAGCTCATTTAGGACCCCTGTGACCAGACAGTTCATTAAAAGCTTCCCATCCATCTGCCCATGTATTTGTATATCTGAAATGGCTGCTTGGTCACCAGAGGTTCACCTCCAAGTTCAGGGTGCAGCAGCAGAACACAGTATATCTCGCAACTTTTTTGTGAAGCCAATCTCTCCCTGTGGAAAGTAAAAGAACAGAGTGATTCAGGGTCATAGCAGTGATTCAGCATTACAAAACAAAGTGAGTGGATGGGAGTAGAGTGCTATACTACTTCAACCCGACCCCAATCAGTGACAGACCTTGTACTTCTGCCATCATGCAGGCCGACCATTACGACCCACACTCATCTACTGTACGTATGTGAGTAGAAGCCATATTTCTTTCCTTTCCTGTTCAAGGTTTGTATGTTCCAGTGATGATGGGCAGCCATGGGAAACCAGCGTCACAGAGGGACCTGGCAACATATTCAGGGGCTAGTTGAGTACTTCCACTGACAGCCAGGGCTGTGATAATTATATCTCCATGCAGTGGGGACAATCTGGAAAGGTTATTTCCATCTGCTGAAATGCTTGTAGGCGTGTTTCCTTTTGGCCCTTACGCAGAAAAAAAGATAGGGGGAGAGAGCGACAGAAGCGATCTGGCTTAGAGGAGGATTACACCATCAAATACTTCTACACTGTACAGGATCATCAGTTTGTGATGGTCAAGGTGCTCCAGGTGTTATTTTTTGATATATTAAACATTTTAGTTTACTCAGTTGACGTACCAATTATCCCATAATCTGCATCCTATGTGTCCATCTCCACTGCCTACATGTCTCAAAATTGTCATAGTAATCCCCTCCCTCCAACTGCGACTCTTGATATAACCAAGCAGAGGCAAATTATTCTTGTCACACTATCGCTAACTAAACTAACCAGGAGCTAGCTAGCAAATGACAGCTTAGTTGGGCCAAGTTGTCATTAGCTAGTTAGCTTTTGGTTTTGACATGTACAAACATATGTCAAAACCATGTGCTTTCACTGCCTGGAATGCTTGAATTTGAATTTACATTTACCTTTAACATAAACATAACCGTCTTTCGGGTTTTAATAAACTTCTAGTCTTTGTGACTTGCGATAGGTTCAGATGCTCTCAGTCTTCACAGGTATTGACCAAGCATTTCCTGCATCATCGTCCATCGCCATGCTGTGGCATTTGGCGTGAAACAAGTGAAAAGGTTAATGACATATGAAACAAATTGTAAAGCACATGAGGTGGCAAGGTCATTTGATCGGCTGTGTCTCCGATACCCTGGTACAATTAGTCTTTCTGATGCATAAGGCTGAGTTGATGATAATGATGACTTATATAGGCGTGAGAAAATAATGAAATATATTTTTTATTCTGCATCAGAGTAAGATGAGAGCTTGCAACAATCAGAGAAGGGAAAGAAGCACTATAACAATACAAAAGTGAAATGCTTGTTACATTTTATCAACATCAGAAGACATGTAGTTTGTTTATCTCTGTTTTCAGAGACGTTAATTAATAATCTAACAATTATGACATTATTTTTGTTTAGTTTCTTGGACACATGCTTTTACTCAAGCATGAAATTGCCTGTATAGTAACTGCACTTGTAATTCAATCATTCTGATGCAGTGTTACAGCTCTTGGATAACACTGGGGAACACAATTTTTGTTGAGTTAGGTCTGACAGCTGTTTTTAACTAATTTTTGGGTGTGGAATCCAAAACTGATCTCGGTTTTTCTCTATCACGTCAAGTTTTTGAACTATAGGATCCCCGTTTTCTTAAAACATATGAAAAATACTGTACTTAACAGATATGTGCTTGTTTTATAAAATATTTCAAATATTGACATACAATGAAATATGAAAGAAACAGGCATGACTGCAATGTTTATTTAACAGTATTATGTTTTTACAAAGGATATGGCTACTGTAATTATAATTACAGTAGGATCCTATAGTTCAAAAACTTGACGTGACAGAGAAAAACTGAGATCAGTTTTGGATTCCGCACCCAAAAATTTGTTAAAAACAGCTGTCAGACCTCAACAAAACTAACTCAACAAAAATTGTGTTCCCCAGTGTAATCGGTGGAATTTTGCTTATCTGGAGGGTAAGCTGTGGAGAAAAAACTTGACGTGCTAGAAAAAAAACTGACTGCAATTTTGGAATCAGCATGCCAATTTTTTTAGTTTTAATCAGCATAAAAATCTAACTCAACAGAATTTTTTTTTCAAATTGTTCCCCAGTGTAATTGATCACCACCAGCTAATTTTGAGCTTTTTCTTCTACTGTACACTGCTTCACAATGTATAAAACACAGTGGTGATGAATCCATTACACACATAATCCTCGTTTTACATCAGTGTGTTGTGACCAGCCCTTGAGAGAGTGCAGATTGCAACAGCTCCCTAATTCTCAGGTTTCCAAGAACCCAAGAGTTCTGTCTGCAGGATCAGTACATCATGTTCACGCATTGTGAATTGCTAATTAGTTAGTCACGGCCTATGATGCCTGTAGCAGCAATAAAACCTCTCAAATTGAATTAAGCGTGTAAACACTGTTTGATTTGGATTAAGCAAACCTTGCTTCTTGGTTGGGAGGAATCAAACTAAGTTTTTTTAGATAAGGCAGGTAAGATTCAATGGAGCAGTGACAGAGAGGGTTTTCCTTGTAATTCCACAAATAAAGCACTTAGACTGTTGAAATCAGATTATTTTTGAGTGATTCATCATCATGATTATCTGTCTTGTCCATCTAGCAGACTTACTTCTTGGCCCAGGGATGTGCAATTCATATATTCAGTAGAGACTAATGTTGTATTTCCCATTCACAATGTCTGACCAGACAGGAACTGTGACCTGCTTCGGGGTGTGAATGTTGAAGGTCAGAAAACAAGAGAATAGGGTGGGTTGAGGAACTGACTGTGGCCTAAAGGAAATAAGGTTATGGAAAAACTGATGAGAAAATGATAGGGTCAACAATGAGGAGAATATGTCTTAGTACTTACTACATGCAACGCTGACCTGTTGATGTCTGACCTTGGGATATTTATGCTTTGGGAAAGATGTGAGATTTCTAATTTCCAAGGTTATACGTGCAACATCAGTGCTAAAGACAGCTTTGTAGATACATATTTATCCGTCCTCCTCTTGCAGACTTTTCCTATATTTCATTGCTTGGCAATTTGTCCAAAACTGTACAGTGTGGTAAGCCTGTGAACAAGATGACACACACACACACATTCGCACATGCAATTCATGCTCAGCTTTTAAAATGATGTTTGTATCAATGGAAGTGAATCTGCAAACTTACAAAACAGAGTTACAGATACTTAAATGTAGTGTAGTAGTATTGATAAAACCTGCAGGCTAACTCCTGAATACAGGCTACAAACCTGCATAACAGTTTACATGCAAACACATGTAGAATCTTAAATAATTAAACTTACAGGTGCAATGATTCACAGTTTTAACATTCCACAGATTCGTAGCTGCCACTGTCGTTTGTCTTCACACAGTCAGTGAGTGATAATGAAGTGTAGGATGGTATGCTTGTACAGTGAGGTCCTCTGTGTTGTGTGCGCACTTGAAGAACCTGCTTCAGTGAACAATTCATCTTCTCAAAACCAAGTTTTGTAACTGTCCTGCTTTACAGCCTTCACAACAATACCTCTGTCACTATCTAAGGTAATTGTATCTAAGAGCAGAATAGTTTTTATCTCTTTTTTGTCTTTAACAAGACAATTGAGCATTGAATTTATATTATTGTACTTAACCTTGCCATGAAATTGACAATTTACAATGCACAATTTTCTTTTGTTTTGATCAAATGCTCATGAATATGGATTGTCTGTTCACCAACCCCATGTCTCTATCATTTGTGCCAACGTCCGAAGTAACTAACATGCATTAATACAAACCTATCTGGCTTTTAATGCTCATAAATCTTAAATAATACTAGCAGAAAATATGTTAAACTACTCTTGGGCTCATTTATGATTGAGATCAATGCTAACTGAAATGTCCTAACTGGTGCAAGCACTGTCTATAATGAGTAAAGATGGGTTTTGCAGTAGGAGAGATGAGGATGAAAGGCCACAGTATCTGATGTGTGGTAAGGAGTTGTATTAAAGCTCTGTCTCATAGAGCAGTATTGATCAGCGTGGTGTAAAGAATGGCAGTCTATCTCTCAGTGGGTAAAATCAAAGGGCTCCACTGCTTCTTGCAAGACCAGGCAGGACCAATCATGTATTTGGGCAATCTCCTGTGCAGATGAAGGTCAGAGAGACCCAACACAGCAGATGAAGAAGGTCACAGCAGGGTTCTCTGTAATTAGCTGAAGCTCAGTATGTCTGGCCTTGTCCACAGTGACTGCAGAGGGATTTCTCTTCATGTAAATTAACTTCCAATTGTAAAATTCAAATCACAGAGGACACTTTTCTCAGAGGTCAGCAGGATGAGCTAAGGTGAGCATTTAATCTACAGAGTCCCTCAGGACCAGGACTGGGATGTGGAGAATAACTCACTTCATCAAACTGTATTTTTGTTTGCACAGTGTACTGAATGTCTGTTGTTAACAGCAGGTGCAGCTTCCTTGTAGTCACCGGTGCCAGTGTAGTGTCTGAGAAACAGCAACAGAGACCTCTGCATAAAAACAAAACAAGTCTGCACACAGGTTTTCTGAACTGGAGCTGAGATTTTTAGTATATATCAGCAGACGTATGCTAGCTAACATTAGCACCAAAGCTTTAGACTGTTGTCGCTCATTCACATCAACTGATAATCTGGGGGGAGGAGCAGAGGTAATGACCATGGTCCCAGACCAGATATTGCTTATGATTGTGGGGAGGGATGAATTGGGGTAAAATTTACCTGAAACTCCTGTAGTCTGAGCCAGGCTTAAAAGCAATCATTTGCTTCACACAACCTCAAGCCAAAATGAGTGATTCTCAGAAGAGCTGGCCCCATTTACAATCAGTATGTCGGGAAGGCAATATGACTGACAGTTTGAACCCCTCTAATACTGGCTCTGAGACATACAGCATAAGCTACAGATCCTTTCAAACAACTCTGCCCTTTTTTGAGCTAGATTCTGTGAAACACTTTGTATTCCCATCAGGATGAAATAAATATGCATAGAAAGATATATGCATTCTCACAGATGTAATTACCTGCAGAGGGTAACACGTTATGGGGGAGAGTTACCATTTTAAAAGCTTAGTGGTAAGTTTAGGGTATTGTTTAATACACTTCTAATACACAGCCATTCTCCTCATCGGACCTAACATTAGTTGCTAACTGTGATCCTTGTGGGAGGATTTACAACTGTGTGTGTCTTGGCAGATGCGTGCCCATGTGTGAATATTTCCTACTCCTAGGCACGTCAGAGTTGTGTGTCACCACTGGGCTAAATGAGGTTTCCAATTACCCAGGCTGTTGACTGCAGTCAAAAGTTTAATACGTGGCTCTGGCTGTACCCTGTCTCTCTCCAAACAAGGAGAACAATCAATGCTGCGGTCAGTGTGCAAACCAGAAGCTACAGTAGGACACACAAACACAAATACAGAATGAAGTTGTACAAGTGTAAAACAAACCACCACTATAAAGATGACAGTTATTCATGTCCATCCCCAAGGAGTGCAGGAACAAAGAAGGTTGGAGTCTCTAAGTGCTGAAACCTGACTTTACATATGCCATTAGACCCCTTGTTTTCTTTTGGCTCATGTACTCTCTCCAACTCTCTCTTTTTTTTCACACGCACACAGATGCTACACTACGCCTCAAAGTCAAGACTTTCTGTGGTTCTCAGTTCCGTTTTCTAAGACCAGGGTACAGTCAGCTGGCTGGCTAGAAAACCAAAGAAGAGTAGTTGTGCAAAACTGCAGAAGCAGCATTGCAAAAACAAGGAAATGAGAAGATTACAAAAAAGAATCAAATGACACAAACTATGTTGGCATGGTGATCCTGCCTAAAAGTAAGGGCCTAAAGAGGAGACTGTGATGGGAGTAATGCTGTTACATGAAAAACAAGAATATAAGTTTATGATTCATGCAAGCTGTGGAAAAGTAACTCAGAAATTGTCCAGAGACAGCAGAAAGTTATGTAATAGGTATGGTGTGTGAGTGTGTACCCAGGGCAGCATTTTACCAGAATGTAACAGTTAACCCTGTGTTATCTGTTCAGCTCAGTTCAAGTAAAATGTGCTTCATTGTTCCCTTAAAAGGTATACAGTTTCCCAATGGTTCTCACCTGTCATGTCACAATCTGACGCTTCCTTGTTGTCAAGTTACCTTCAGTGACACTGTATTTGCCTGTTCACTGAAGTGGAAATTGTGCGGTTTGAAGAATGCCTCACTTGGGACAAAAAAAAACAATGCAAAAACATGATTTGATGGTTGATTTCATTACTAGCAGCTCCAGCTATGGCAACGTTGGCCTGATTCCACTTCTTCAGTTCATACAGAAACGTCTCAATGAGTACTAGAGGTATTATAATGAACCCACACACATTCGTGGTACCCCCGGGACAAAATGTGATAACTTTGGTGACTTTTTTCTCTTGTAAACCTAACTCTAATCCAAAAGCATGTACATCCATCCACTGTGTGCCATCATAATATCATTTGTGTCATTTTTGCAATACTTTGGTTAATGACTTGCCAAACTACTGACATTCTCATCAGTCTCATTCATATCTTGTACTCCGTGCTGAACAGAAATTGTCATCGCATGCTAACATGTTAAATTAACAAAGTAAACTGCTGCTAAACCGCAGCACATTAGCAGTAGTTGGTGATTTGAGGGTAGAGATGAGGGGATACGCTGTCCTTCTGAAGTTAGAAAAATAAACGATTACACCAAATTGAGTCAGTGAAGTATACATACACACACACAGGGGACAGAGAGACAAGAGAAAACAGAAAAATAAGAGAGTCAGAGAAAAATATTTTCACATGGTGTTCTCTACAAAGACAAACCTAGACAGTGAGAACAGAGCTTTTAATCAAGAATGTACAGACTCTTACATGTTCATTTTTCCCACGGGCAGTTTAACGGGCATACATCCCATATGTGAGACTGTGGCGATTTTCTATAGCAGCAATGTGAAGCATCGCTGCTGGATAAAGAGCAGGGCTTCTTTTAAACATACAAATACAAAATGGCACAAAAACACACATATATACATGTATATGTAGTAACAAATGATAACACAAGTTAGACTGAGTACATTTTTTGTAACTGTAAGTATCTTCACACATTATGTATAATGGATAATGGCTCACAATGTGTCCATTATCAGGAATTAGTCTATGACTGCCGCACTCAGGGTAGTGTTCAGACAATATCACATCTTCTTTTTAAGAATCCGCTTTAAGAACTTTGTCTTTTTCATCTATATGAACAGCTAGACAGAGCATCAGTTATATTTTAATCGATAAAATACGCAAATAATATTAACAGTCCACCTTCGTGCTAGCATGCATACATTTTATTTTGCTTCACTGACATTAAACCTCTGCAGACACAGCTCTCTCTCTGAACCAGGGCTTTGACTGTGGAAGTGATGAGTACCTTCATATGACCAACAGAGTGTGACACAGTGTTGAACTCTTAGGGGAGACTGATATGTAGAGCTGGTGACATTACTGTAATAAGATTATTGATGAGGAACATGTTGATGCAATCAATGGAATCAGCTCGACTGACCCCATTGATTGAGATATCAGAAACTGTGGATCTTGGTGGTCTGTGATAGGTGTCTGAAAAATGACTGGAACCAGGTCAGAAAGGTCATTTCACATAGAGAGACACTGTATAAAATGCATTCCAGGCTTCTCAGACAAGCAGACAAATTAATAGTGGATATTCAAATGCTTGTATAAGGAAGTTGAGATCATTGGACTTAATAGCATGAACAATATTGCAGATTTTAAATGGTGTTATATCTAAATATCTAAGGAAATCTACTGAAGGTTTGAAAACAGGCTTGAGACATCTGGAGTGAGGTCACTGTGTTGCTGCGATATGCCCTGTTTTGTTCTTTACCAAGCAGCAACCTGCCAGTAAGCTGACATGTTTATTTTGGGTGAAGAGCACATAGTCCAGAGGTTGTGTATGTCAGTCTTCAAACACTTAAATATACATCTGGTGTTATTCCAAATATGTGCACAACATTTATGCTGCATTGACTTGCTGTTATCATTCATGGTTTCATAAAAGACTTGGATCTACAAGGTTCAACAAAACATGGGTGATTGACATGGGCCAAGCTATAGTGGCAAGTCACTGACCTCATTCATTGCTTCTAAGTGGTTATGCAACCTCAATTTGCTTCTTCCTCTGGGTGGTATCTGATAAGTGCTGAACAGTGTGTCTCTTGGCAGCACAAAAGAGGAACTAGAAGTGAGGGCGAAGCAGAAAAAATAAAGAACACCTCCCAATAACTGAGTTTAGCAGCCCTGATTAGCAATCAACACTTCCGGACTGAAGAACTTATCTTTATCGCACAGCTTTTTCGGCCACATGGATTATATTTGTTAGAGAATTTCCAGTAAAGTAAAAAGTGACTGTACAGTAATGTTATAGACCTTAAGATCAGACTGTCCAGTATACTGAACTCCAAAACTACAGCAACTTGATACACAATCTTCTCTGTTCAAAAAGGTGATTTCACATACACACAATGTGCCTCTCCACTTTTTATGACTTTGCCTGCTTTAATTACATTTGTATTAGGCCAGTATTGATAAGTCAGTGGTGCGGTGCTGCTCTTCGGATGACAGTGTCGGCTTGTCACCAACTTGCTCTTGCATGAATTGATGTGAAAGTTTGTAGCCTACAGATATCCACGGTGCTGAAGCATAAAACCCACTGAGTGTGAAATTTCCTCTGGGGCATTTCATTTTCTCTAAGAATTGTGGTTTATATATATGTGAATAAAACAAAAATAATGACATCAGCCTGAGCTGTAGTTATAATTTAACAAATGTTAGCATGCTAGCAAGAAAAATGAATATGGTCAACACTGAAAGCATTACAGCCAATGCTAACATGAGCATGTTAGTATTGACATTGTGAGCACGTTAGCATGCTGTCATTAGCGTTTAGCTGTTACTGCTGCTGCATCAAGTGTGCTTATCGTCTTTTTAAACACACTTATGTTCCTGTTCTTTATTGTTTTTCTCACTTGCATATATTATTATATATATATATTTATTATATTTTATACATTCACTGTCTAATGCTTTTATTGCCTACCTTTTTGGACAAAGTATATTGGCCATGCATCAGCTGAGTTTGTCACCGATAGACAACATTTTGAAGACAACCATTCAATCCATTTCCTTCACAGCTAACAGAAGAAACTAGTGCAACATGTTCTTGATGAATAACATGAAAACGGTTGTTCCGTCTCAGTAATACAATAGTGGATTTGTAATTTGATGTTACATGGCAGATATTTTCTTTTCCATTTCCTCTTATTGTTAATGGTGAATTATTTCAAGACAGCCTTAAACCACTGGCCAATATAAGAGTGCTATTTTGAGGATAGCATAGAAACTTTTAATTTCAGGCAAATTGGTTTCCTCTCAATATTGGCCAAACAAAAATCGTTATTTAATAAAACAAAACATTTATAATCTTGTACAGGACAGATTTTTTTGTTCCTTTCTTGTAGCTTCAAGAAACAATATGGCTTGATATTTTAGTATCACTCAACCATCAGCCTGAAGTTAAGTTAGTTTCTTAAGTTAGTTTCTAAACAAACTAGTTTTCTCCTTGTTGGCATTAAATTTTTCAGTGTATTTGTTGTGAGAGTGATGTTGTTTCATTAAAATGAGGATTGTGAAGGTTTACCCTCCTTGTCCTCAGTTCAGCAGCTTTACAGAAAAATCAAAATGTCATCAGTTCCACCCTTAACCTAGAATAAAGGCTCAGTGAAAAGGTGGTGTAACAGAAATATTTCCACAGTGGTGGTCATCACAGTAAATAAATCTCTTTTTTTATGTCTAGGGACTTTCAGAGCTAAAACGTTGTAATGTCTGTTACTTTTAAGCCATGTTTCTCTAATATATTCTTATACTGTGAGCCAGACATTCTTTTTTCCCCAAATACAACAAGATAAATGCATTGCCTTCTCTCTGTCTATGTGTGTGTGAGCAGGTTGTCTGTGTGTGGGTGTGTGTGTGTGCGCGCGTGCATGCGTGTATGCTCCTGCTGTTAGTTTTACAGAAATGGGTCAAAGATTAATTGATGGGATCTGTGATGAGGAAGACAACATGCTGTTTTTCTTTGTGCAGAGGAGTAACTTGATAAGGAAATGAAACACTGGTGCCGTTTTCAGACAGGAAACATTAACATATATTTACCAGAATGGCCGAGTGCCCCCAGCTATGTAAAAAAAATATCAAAGGACACAAGCACTGTCTAGTTTAACCTGTGATTTGTGTACAATTGCAAGGCTGCGTTATTGTGCCATAAAGTCATTAGTGTGATAACGACCTCTGATTAGCCTTATCCTGCAGGCTTGTCTGATCCTTCAGAGGCCAGGATTACAGATGTTCATCACTGAGAAAACAGTTAAGTCACATCGATCTCCATTACGTCACACAGACAGAGACGGTGAAGTGAGACGGCTCTCGTCAGCTGCTGCACAGTAGCCCAAAGGCACTTTGAGGTTTGTGACCTGCACAGTTGGGGTCAGGGCGTGTGCACTTGCCTGCCGACTGCTCGATTGTGACCCTCTCTCTTGCCTGCACTGAGGATGAACGTGCACTGTTACTGATGACCTTGCGCAGATAAGCACCTAATTGGTAGTCAGCAAAGCAGAAACAATCAACAGTGCAGAAACAATATAGAGATCTGAATTAATTCTCACTCACATCTGCAGGATAAACACAGCAAGGCGCACAAATGCAGGCGGCAGATGGTTTGTGACGACAGTACTTTTCTCTTGCATCCCAACACAAGAATGCATGTTTAAAAATAATCTAATAATATTCTGGTCCCTCAGTTAGTTTTACAATCATTATGCTATCAGAGACACCACCTCTCTTTAAGGATATTTCCAGATGATTATTATTCTGGCTTCACTCAGAGATTGGGATTTGGTACAGCTGACCAATCACCACACATGGAAAAATCCTGTGACAAACTGTTACAGTGATGTTATTTTCACACTTTATTGCTATTGTTCAGCCCTTTTTACTGCCTCTCCACACACACAGCAGAAAGGGATCTTTGGCCCTGCGATCATGTCCACAGTCAATAAATTCAAAATATTTTTAAAAAATCAGTTTTGAGTCATAGTTGTGAAGAGGATATTGAGTTTTTCACAAATTGCCGCATTCCATGTTGCTGTAAAAATATCATTTTCTTTGCTTAACGTGTAGCATTTACAGCGTGACTGTCAGATGAGATCACTCAGCCTTGTTGATGGGGCTAGTGAGTGTGAGTTGAGCTGCAAGTGCAGTACTTACTCTTGGGTTAAGTTTTTTTAGCTTTTCCACATCCTCTCTGTGACCTGTCACAATTTCCTGGTCAGAGGAGTTCAAACATATCTATAGCTTCAATCATCCTCCGGAAATTCCCTCAAAGGCAAACTGGAAACTGTTGGTTTGATTTTAATCTGCTCTGATGCATTATACCTGCAACTTTTAGATAACCTCAGGCGTTATAGGAGATAACCTGCAGAAAAGAAACCAAGTTTCTGTTTTTTTCAATTTCAGCAGCTGCTGAGTGGATATATTTTTGGATGGCAGACCCTGGTCATTCATTTTGATCTGATTGCTACAGGACTATGACTCACTGACAGCACTGGCTCATTGTTAAATAAAATACGCATTGGAAATAGACCACTACTGGCAAAACTGTCAATGATGACAAACTTTATTGGTATAAACTAAAAATTTTTATTAACCTTGAGATGAAAACTCAGACTTGTTTTCTATTAAAGTAGTCTGATATTTCATCAGACTACTTTAATCAGACTACTTTTGACATATCAAATACAGTTTGTGGTAACACATCTGTGTCTGTCAACACACTCTGCTGCAACTCTGTTACTCTGTATGATTAATGCTTGTGTTTTAGGTTCCAACTGTCCCCACAACCACTGGTTTTCCACCAGAACTGGCATGCATGTCACCTTAGTGTTGACATGAATCATAGATCATGTTATTCAGTGTTATTCAATAACAAATATGTTGCCAAACTGGCCAGTGGTGCCACACTGCAAAGGTAAAATAAAACAAGGGAGTGCACATCTCTTGTTACGTGGCTATTCTCACTGAGTTGTGAAGGCAGCTGGCAAAAGAATGAATGCATGAAAAATACTCTGTCCACTCTGTCCACGATTTGCAGAGATTCAGCTAAAAACAGATGTCACCACATAACCATAAATCCAAGATAAGAGCAAAGAAAAGAAACAATAACACTTCAGAAAAGAATATCATGTGCTATTTTGTCTGTATTAAGAGTTTATATTCCTTTGACTTCCAAGATTATTTTCATAAAGTGCTGTAATATGATATTGTTTGATATATTACCTAAAAATGGTCACTGTGGTGCACCAGTGACTGAGAATGTCAAACATTTTGAAATAAACTATAGAAGCTTTGAGTGAAAAGAACTTTCTTATACTCCTAAAAACAATAAGATTTTACTGCAGCTTCTTAGACCTGATTAATGGATCACATTTAGACTGTGGATGCTCTCGAATGTGCAGTATATAGACTTAAGCACCACGGCTGAAATCAGTTCATCTAAAAAATGCGCACTGTGAAAGTAGCAGGAAGTAAACTAAATTAAAGCAAATTACCTAAAAATAATCACTGATCAGATGATGCATACAGTTTCCTCTTTGGTTTTACAGTAGCCTTATTTAATCTCACAATCCTCTGCTTTTATTGAATATGTGACAATTCATTCTATTAATGTCACATTTGTCATGAATTTCATGCTTCTTTTGACACATTAATCCTCATTTGAAATAAATTAGTGGATTGCCTGCAGCTTGACCAATTTCATGCTTCCCTGAACTGATGGCAAAGTCACATAGGCTCCCCTCTTGTAAAAATAAATAAATAAATAAATGTATTCAAAGGTTCCTGAAAGTTTAGCATGCATGGTGCACTGTACTACCATTTCCACTTGACCACCCCCAACAGTGCATGTGGGAGATAACATTTCTTAAATAATAATGATGATTTATATTAGATTTTAATTCGTAATCTCAGCTGAAAGTCAAAGTCACCAATGTTGTTTTCAATGTACATTAGTCAGGGATACTCCATTTATTCATTTATGATCTGCAATGTCTATATTTGTGGTGCTGTAATGACTGGAATACTTTTGTTATGCATAACTTCAACCCAGAGTCCATCTGGTCCTCGTGCTGAAGCAAATATGTGCCTCCACCTGACTGTAATTATGTCCAGAATAGTAGAGCAACAAAATGCAGACTACAGTAGATTCCATGAAAGCCAACAGTGGGATATAATACTGTAAAGATGAATTATTTTGGATCTCACAGTTTTTTAGAATAGGTTTCACCTAGTTTGCCATACATATGGCACATATGGCTGCAAGCTGCAAGCTGCAAGAAACCCAGATAACAGTTGAGCTGCAGGACACACACACACACACACACACACACACACACACACACACACACATATATAGAGAGAGATGCTGCTGATAGGCACTCTGCATATTCACTGCATCTGTAATTCTTGCTGACTGAGAAAAATGTTTATAAAAAGTCAACCTTTAGTTACCCTGGAAATATCTTTGTAGGTCTGTATGCACTAATAAAAATGCATACATGTACAAGGATAACACTTGCAGTGCAAAACAGCAATGCAGTTTAATGTTTGCAGCTGCAGGACATACATGCATACACACACACACACACACACACACACACGCACTCAGTAACAGAGACGGACATAGAGTAGCATCAGAAAATAATGCTGGGTCATGTGGAGAGATATTATGAAAGTTAATTTAAATGTGCCTTTTTCATTTGTCATATTTTTTCAGACTGATGTGGTCTGCTCTGTTCTTCTGATTAAAGCTGTAAACAAAATGCTAACAGGGAGAGAATGAAAGAGAGAGAGAGAGTGAGTGAGAGAGACAGTGTGAGAGAGAAAGAGAGAGAGGGTGGCTGATGGAGTTTGGACGGAGTTTGTTAATTGCCACAAATACCAATGTTGCATGTGCACATAAATGTGTATGTGGTAGGGTAGTACATTTTAATAGAGTGATAAATGAGTAATAAATAAGTGATAAAAGACTCGTGCCCCCAGCACAACTGGCGTGCTCTGTCCCTGTCTCTTTCACAGCTTCGTGTGAATAGGTCTCATTCCAGCTCACGGCTTCAGAGGATAGGAGCCATTCAGAACTGCAGCTATTGGATGGCTGCCAACATTATGGCATATAACAAAACCACAGATAGTCGTTGGCTTCATATCTCAAATTTGTGTCTCTTTCTCACTTGGCATGGGAGGGCTCAGACGCTGACTTGTTTTTTTCTGCAGTTTATCTTTGTAACAGTTTGAAGATGGCAGAGATAGTCTGCCGGAGGATGAGGCCGCTTCCTTAAGAGGTAAATAGAAAGAAATCATATCTTCCCCTGTTTATCCGCACATTAATAATGAGAAGCACAAAGCACTGTAAGTTCATGGGTCAGACCTTTTCCCAAGCGTCTCAGTTGTGCAAACCTATACACTAGATATAAGACTTCTTAATTTAAATGAGCAAGTGAACCCAACCCCTGCACTGAATGCTTATAAATGGGTTATGACAGGTCAGAAATGATAAATCTCTATTCTGTGGGACCAAAGATAAAACATACAGTGTGTTAAGTGTGTGGTCAGGGGGCTAAAAATTAATTTAAGCATGAGGAGAAAATGGCTTGCATCCTTATTTCCATTCCATGAATACTAACTGGTGGCCCAAAATTCATGCAGATGGTTTATCGTATCGTCGGCTGCTCCAGGATTGGTCCTTCAGTGCCTCCACTCCATCACTTTCATTCAATCTGTTTAGGAGACAAAATGGTAGCTGTTCATTTATTTATATCTCTATTCACTGTACCACCATCGCCTGACAGTCACTACCGCCTCTGGCCATTAAGAGCAAATGAGACAACACAACAATCAGAATTTAAATAGTGGCGAGACCAAAGAGCGTAAACACAGCAGGATGCAGAAATTTAAGTTTCTTTAGTTTGTATTTGTATTAAAGTGGTTTAGGGTTGAATTGTGGGTGTTTTGATGGATTATAACTCCCCTCTGTGCTGATCTCAGGTCCGCAGGGACTTCTCTGCTGAATGGTACAGATTTGTACACACTATTTAAATCCTCAGGAGGACAGTAATGCATTACTTTTCTCCCCATAGGGTTAAACAAAGGTAATAATTCAGCTCAGGCCTTAACTGCCTAATTCAAACTATAAATCCTGCATTAAGATCCAGAGTTAAGGCAGAATCTGAGTCGTCCACCAGTAAATTTTTGCCTAACCGAGGAGGTCATGGGGTCAATCCCAGCGTTCAACCTCTTGAACATGTCAAACAATCATAAGTCTAATACGCTCCCCGAGTGTTTCCCTTTGTGTGTCACAATCAATAAGATGGACAAACGCAGTGACTCCCAATTTTTCTGCCAAGCAGAGAAAAGCTTTAGGAAGTTTCTCTTGTTGACTGCAGAAGACCTCTCTGTTCCGTGGTGTGGACATTATTTCCATATCATGCCGTGCAGGGAAATGTTTGCTGATGTGCGATGGTGGATGGAAATTCTTTGGAAATATAAAAGTAAAAGGGAGTGTGGGTGAAACAAACTCCAGCCTCACACACTCATAAATTTTAAAACAGCGTAATGTGTTATGTTCACCCTGCGTAAAATACTGTGTGTGTTACATTAGTCAGACCCCCATGACGACCTTTTTTATTTATCTTTTGTATATGTTAAGCTGTGTCTGGTGGCCACAGCCCAAATGTTGTTGAATAGTTCAAATATAAAGTGTTTTTACAACCTCTTCCTCCGTCTGAACTTTATCAGGGGCAAACTGAGAGAACAATGACTTGTTTGCTAAGTCAATAGCTACTTAGTCTATATATGGTCTGATCCATTTGAAATACACAAAATAGTTTTTTCTCACTGTTTCTGTTTATCTGAGCCAGTAGTTACAATACCAGCTTGGATACTTTCCACTTGCAGCACAAGCACACTCTGTGGCTGCATAGCAATACAAACACTGGAGGATTTTTTGGTCTTTGATGGTCATACACCCATTTGTTTTTGGGTGGACCTCACCCCACAGTCCCTTGGGGGCCTTTAACATAGAACCAATTAGTGTTTCGGGCTCTGTATTAATCCTGAGGGGAATGCCTTTGTTCCTACGGGTTAAATAAGGATATGATTGACCTGGACAATAATTCCTTGAATCAAAGATTGAATGGATTAGACATGGCTGGATAGTCAGCAGCAGAAAAATACTTTCTTGGCATTGCCTTTAATTTGAAATCTTTTTTTTTTATGTTTTCTTTTGTTTGTGTCAATTTGTCTGCTGTAGAAGAAATTCAGGATTAAGAAAATTATGGTTTATGAAACAATATGTACACAGCATGTATGTTTTTGTGCATGCTTTAGTTTGTTTTCATGGATGAATGACTTTGTGTGTGTACGTGTGTGTGTGTGTGTGTGTGTGTGTGTGTGTTTGCAGGTCAGTGCAACAGAGAGAAATCGATTTATGCTTTATTAATCCTTGCAAATGCTTTAACAAATCAGCTAAACAAATCAGCTACAGCTGAAATATCACTTAAGTATTTTTTTTGTTCAAACCTAATAGCGCAGACTTCAAAATCTGCTGAAAACATCAAATGTTTCACTAAGTTTTGATATATTTTCCAGTGCTGATATTTCATTAAATGCTAAATTAAACACCACATTAACCTGTAAGGGCTGATGGCTCTGGGGTAACTCTGTTTCCCAATTAAATCTGGATATATAAATGAATTGTTTAAAATTCTGGGCATTTTTTTATATTCAGATGAGAGGATCAATACCACCATCATGTGTGTATGCCTCTGACTCCCCATAAGACTACAATGTCTTATTTTTCAGTTCAGTTATAGGTGATGGTCAAAGGTCTTCATCTAAATTTAACATCCAATTCTCAGAAACGAAATAATCACTTCCGTGTTTCTGTTGATTTTAACAACCAATGGCAAGTGTAATGCAGTAAAGCAATTTAACACTCAAAAAAATAAGTGAGGGAGAGTGTTAAGGCTTTCTCATTTCCTCTCAAGCTTCTGAAAGCTTTCCCCAGAGGAACAATGTCTCCAGGTATTGTTCCTCACAGATTACAGTAAAAATACAGTTGGGGGAAGTGGGAGGTGCAGTTTGGGTCATCAGGTCAACATCACAACTTTCTTTGAAGAAAAGTGGGAATCTTACAGAGGAGATGTTGTGGAGAGGAGATGGAGTTATTGTAGCAGCGTTTGACTAAACAGAGCAATGTGCGATATATAACAAGGGACAGGATCCAGGACAGTTAGAGGGTTATCCAAATGTGAACTGGCTCTGCCTGGGAGTGACAGGATACAGGAAGACAGATGTCACAGGCTGAGGAAACCAGTCATGATTAATCGAACATGCAGGCTCCCACTTTCCAAAACAGGGCACTGAACAGAAATTACATTTACATTACATTTAGGATCATCAAAACTGTTTAAGAGTTGCTGAGGTTTATTCCAGTTCAGGGCTCAAAGTAAAACAATTTCAGATAATACTGGAGCACAGATTTAAGTAAGATGAAGATATGATCATAAATGTGAGAAATTGACAGATTGTAAATAATTCACAAGATTCATTGTACCTATAAGACAAGACATGCAATGTACAAGAAGGCCACTGTACATTGTCCATCGTACCCCACAGTCCATGCATTAAGTGTTGAAGGATGGAGACAACATATTGACCATTTTACAATTCTTCATACAATGCCTTATCAGGCATTGAGCATGCAGAGTTGCTTCTGTAAGATGCTCAAGAGATAAGGCCACAGGGGTCATGAGTAGATTCAGGGAGCAGTTAAATGTTCTGTAAATTTCATGCAATTCTTTACTCTTTTACTCCTTTAGAAAGAAGATATGTGCACTCTTCTTAATTTCAAGACAATGTGTGCGTAAGATTCAGCTATATCTTGGAAATATATATGGAGAGGTCAGATCGTCAAAACATTTGAATTAATTGTGAGAACATGAATATATGATATGAGCAGTGTTCGCAGAAACCTGCCAAGATGTGTTGCCATGCAACAAAGTGAACAAAAGGTCAGAGGGTCTGTAGAAATCTTATTGACATGAATATCTATTGCACATTTTATAGCAATCTACTGTAATGTTAGGGTAGGATGGGTGAAGTTAAACTCTTTCAAGCTTAAAAGCAATAGGAGAAATCATAGCAGGAGTCAGTGTATGCATCTGTTGTTTTATGTTAAACAGCAGGTCAAAAAACATGATTTATAGCAGCCACGTGAAGGCTTAGGTTTGAGATCAAAACATGTGGATATAGTGTTCTGATTTGTTGTTGCGTCAATAGTCATATGGGCCTTTGTGAGAGAGCTCCTTGTGACATGAGTGCAGTACATGGATGCTCCACAGTGCCTGTGGTGTGTGCTGAAGGGCAGAGCTCTGCTAGCACTACCCTCAGTGAGGTTAGCACAGACCTCGTCACATAAACACACACACACACACACACACACACACACACACACACACACACTTATACACAAACAGACTTACAAACAGCCTTACAAGAAACCTAAACACACCTACTTATCCCAAAAGCCTGTTTATGATCCATGCTCTATCGTATCATAATGGTCATATTCTTCACGGACCTGGCCCGACCTCCCACTGTACTGTATTTCAACTTAATTGCCCCAACTCGTGATTCTCCACCAAACTCCACCAAAATCATTACACAGCAAGAAATGGCTGAAGAAATATTTTTATCTATTGATGACAGATGTCTGAAAGAGCATTGATCATTTCACTGCTGTTATTCAGTGTGAGTGAATATTGATAGTGTGGAAGTTATCAGAACTCTTACTTTAAAGAGGATGATGTGGTTCTTAACTTGCTTACTTTTAAAGTACATTCTCAGCTTGCTATACATACATAACTATTTAGTTTTAGCGCATCATGCTGACTCAGTCCAAGCAGGACTGAAGCACAAACAGAAACAGAGAAAAAAGCATTTACACCCCACAGAGGTTGATCTCTTCTCATCCCTCTGCTTCTGTCATCTGTCACAGGTAGCATTTTGGTTGTGACACAGAGCTCAGTGTTCAAAGTGAAAAAGACACGCCATTCTGTCTCCAAACATGAACAGTTTTTCATACACATGATCGGTATCCTTTGGATGAAAAGCTGCAGGGTACAGTCTTTGCATAGCTTTACAAAAATGCAAATTTGTCCTGTATCTATTTTGATGCAGTATAGCGTGAGAGTTTGTTCATCTCCTGCAGGGCACACTCAGGGCCGTGAGTGCAGATTCATAACAGAAATAGGAGGGACTTTTCTGCAGTCTAACCTTTAGATATTTATCACTGTAGCATTATATAAGCACAAACATTTTTGTTTCATGTGTCAGAGAATTTTTGGTGTATGCTGTAGTCCACATTGTTATGTTGAGCAACATGGCAGGAAAAGCACATAACACTAACACACTAGGGTTTCATCAGGACAAGGAGAGCTGTAAGAGCCAAACCTCCCTATAAATCATAGATTATACTGCACGCTGAAGTTGGTTTAACTTTCTGCTCACTTTAAGAGTCAAGAAAGCTTCACCTGTTTTTAATTGGATCAAGACCAACAAGGAAAGGCTCTACTGCTGGACTAAATATTTTATTTATATATTATTAACTTTGAACACCATGCTCTCATTCTAAATTTGTGATTATATGGAAAACTTATAAGATTATTGTTTTGCATATTTTCAAAAGATATAAAACTGGAACTAGAAGTCAGAAAATGTACTTTTTGTAGCTTGTCTTACAGCTTTTGTCTCATGCAGCCCTGCAGCAGGGGCTGCAGGGACAATGTGTTCAAACTCTCTGGAGCTCACAGCACCCTCCACAGGCTGGCTGTCTGATTGGCTGAGCACTGACCATGATGTCATCACTGCACGTTATAAGGGCTCTGACAAATAGCCTGGGAGACACATTAGAAGAAACACTGCTCAACTGAGGGACTGAGTGAGTGAGACACACGGAGATTAAGAAAAACAGACTATAGAAAGAAGGACATGTGACAGTGAATACTTTGCAGGAACTACTTAACACGGGCATTTCTACTTTGTATGGGAGGCAGAAAACAAGACAGCTACCTGTGGAGGTTTGTGGGGTTTTTTTTTTTGTTTGGCTTGTTTAACATGTTTTATGAGCTGTGCTGGCTGAAGCCTAACAGGACGTGATGAGTTTGTTGTGTAGTGTTGGTGCAATAAGTTTTGTTCTCCTTTTTACTCTGAAAATACAGCCAGCATCAGAAAATAATACTGGTAACAGACACAGCAGGGTCTGTTGTTGGTTTGCAAATTTGTTAGTGCTACTTGTATATTATTATTTCTAGAAGCAGTGTTATTTTTTTTCTCTTATATACTATACTACACTTACTATATCCACTTTCATAGATTTAAACTGTGATCTTCACCTCCTGTGTGTGTGTGTGTGTGTGTGTGTGTGTGTGTGTGTTATTCACATATGGTCTCTTCAGATGGGCAGTACAACCCCCCCAGGGTACCTCAATGCAAGTACAGAGATACTCAACACGTCAGACCCAGGTAAACAAGAGGAGAGTTACAGTGAAGCAACAATGATCCTGCTGGGAATGATCATGTCCTTACTCGTCTTGTGCATTGTCTTTGGCAACATCCTGGTCATAACGGCGATTGGCCGCTTCCAGCGTCTTCAAAATGTCACAAACTGTTTCATCACATCCCTGGCCTGTGCTGACCTGGTCATGGGTCTCATTGTGGTTCCTTTTGGTGCCTGTTACATCATATTTAAGACCTGGCACTTTGGTAGCTTCTGGTGTGAGTTCTGGACTGCGACTGATGTGCTCTGTGTGACTGCAAGCATCGAGACCCTGTGTGTCATAGCTATAGACCGTTATTTGGCTATCACTTCTCCCTTCCGCTACCAATCGATGCTGACCAAGTGCAGGGCTCGCATCGTGGTCGTGCTGGTGTGGGTGATTGCTGCCTTGATATCTTTCCTGCCCATCCACATGAAGTGGTGGATATCAGATGATGTGGAGGCGAAGAAGTGCACAGAGAACAGTAGTTGCTGCGAGTTCTACACCAACATGGCTTACGCCATCACCTCCTCTATCATCTCCTTCTACATCCCTTTGGTCATCATGGTTTTTGTCTACAGCCGTGTTTTCCAGGAGGCCAAGCGACAGCTGAAGAAGATTGACCAAAGCGTTGGACGTTTCCATAACAGCGACAACAGCAACCTCAAATCTCTGGAGGCCAACAATGGGCGTGGCCAAAAGAAGGCCAAGTTCTGTCTGCGGGAACACAAAGCGCTAAAGACACTGGGCATCATCATGGGGATCTTCACTCTGTGCTGGCTGCCCTTCTTTCTGCTGAACGTGGTGGTGGCCATATGGAAGGATCTGCACAACGACCTCACCTTCAGGATTCTCAACTGGATAGGTTACGCAAACTCTGCCTTCAACCCGCTCATTTATTGCCGGAGTCCCGAGTTCAGGTATGCCTTCAAGGAAATCCTCTGCATGAAGAGGAACCGCCTCAGCAACCCAGGGCCCCTGAATGGATACATCTACAGTAGGCACAGCTGGCAGAGTGAGCAGCAAGGGAGGAGCAAGGGCAACTCAGAAGACAGTGACACCAATGAAGGGTGTCTGGGGAAGGGAGCGGGGGTCTGCAGTGTTGCGGAGAGAACAGTGGACCCCAACGGGAATTGCAGCAAAGGCCCAACAACTGTAACGACTGTCCTTTAAACTGGGATCCCTGAGACCTCTGTCAGCAGGGCAATCCAGACATGTTTACACTGCTATCATAAACTTTTTCCAATTCACTAATGAAGGTAAGACCAGTCAGATTGACTTGTAGCGTCTCTGGAGACTGCTTTAAAAAACAAAGAAAGGTAATAACCTGTTCAGCTGAGGAAAGTATTTCTCTTCCTCAATTCAACACGGTGAATAAATACTGTAGGTATATCACTTTTTGTTACACTTACCATGTTTAATTTTCATCTACCTCATCACATATTTTTCAATATTTGTTTTCTGACTGTCTCCTGAAACTAGTTCACATAAATTCACTGTCCACAGAAGTTACAGTCGGGCAGTATTTCAGCTTATTATTTACTCTACCAAATGGTCTGTGTAGTGTATAATTGCTAATAATCTGGCTCCAATTGAATCTGTGGGCATGACTTTTTTTTAACTTGGAGATTTTGGCAAAAGATCTCACGACATAATAGCATAAAAATGCTTTTGAAATTCAAAGTAAATGTCAAGGCTGTAAATTCCATTTGGGATAGTAAGTTTTTATTTCCATCAGAAATTGGATGAGGAGTATGGACGGATCAGACTTAATGCCTCTTTGGTGTTTAGTTTGATCCAGATCCAGCAAAATTATAATTTGGCTTCATTTTATTCCCATTTTTTTGATGGATTGTGTGAAAGATGATCAACAACAGGTGTGGCAGAACCTGTCTCTCTGTCTCCTGTAACATCATGGGGCCCTGCTCCCTGCTCTAGTGTTTTACAGCCTGTTGCATGGGAGTTGCCGCTGCCAGCAGATAGCACCAGGGATATGAAGTTATCTATATCTCACTGGTGCAAGCTGAGAAACACTCGGGGCCATCCTCCTTTAGTCATGCGATAAAACTTGCATGTTTGTCTATGCTGTATCAGCCAGATTCCCTTATAAGCCCTGAGGATATCTTATGTCTTCTAGTGCCAAGCAGATAGCATTATGGTTAATAATGGTCAGTGCTGCATGTTGACCTTTAAATATTGCAGCTGTTTTATGAATACATTCAAATGCATTTTTGTTTAAGTTTTATACTGCACAGCCTACCATAGCATATCTAGCATTCAGCCCATAGGTTAATTTATGCAGCCTCCACATCAGGTACATTATGTAGCCATTACAGCAGTGTAAAGCAAACTGTGTGTCTCTTGTTCTTTCGATGTGCCGGTAGCAACAGTAACAGTTGATCTGTGTTGCAAAAGCCGTGTTTGTTTTTTACTTTTTTTGGGTTGCTCTGTTTACTGAAACCAGAGAAGACGTTTCCTTAGTCATGGCACAAGGGTACAAACCACACACAATAATAAACGGTGCATCGAAATAGCCAAGTGATAACAAAGTTCCAGGCCCTGAGATGTGATGGTGGCGACTATTCAGGCCAACAAACAGAGATGAGAAAACAGTCCTGAGCAGTGCACCTTTGTCACTGCTCCCTGACATTTCCCAGAGTCTCCTCAGTGTAAACGGTCGTCTCGATCTTTGTGAAATCAGTCTGACAGTTGGATAAAACACTGCACTGAGCAGCTGTTCCAGTTGTTTCAGTCAGTTTCAGACAATCTACTTGAGACGCTGCTTGGTGTGCACTCTTCAGGAAATGCCCCAATCCAGCTGAGCCCAGCCCAATAAACACGAATAAATCCATTATCTTCACCGTTTAGCTGCAGAATCAGATAACTCTGTCTTAAAAACAACACTGAAATAGATTAGAAGATTATATATTATGGGCCAGCCTGAAATGAGACTCTTCTTATCACCAGTCTTGGGAATGTCATTTCATTAATGGAAAATGAGCTGTTAGCATGCAGGGCTTAAATTGGAGAATTTACAGACTTTTCACAGCGCTTAATGGCTGGCAAGATCATTACTTCCAATAAGAAGTAATGGAGGCATTGCTGCAGGTGTAACCCCCCCTTCCCCAGTCTGTTTGGCGATCTCTAGTATGTTCTGATCAAAGTGACAGCATGCTAAATGTGGCTACTGGAGGCAGGAGGGGGAGCAGGGATTCTCTACCAGTCTAAATCGGTGTTAGTGACCTGTGTTTTAGTGCATGTAGCGTTGCCTCTGGACTAAGGTCAGCTGACACCATCAAAACTGTGAACTTTGTTCCCTCAGAGGAATCTCTATGTACTGTATTGCTAAGTTTGATCAGCACTGTTGTCATAGACCTTAGGAATAGACGTAACTACGGTGTCATCATACGTCAATGTTTGCCATGTGAAAAACAAGCTTTCCAGTATGTTGACCTTTTTTATCTGTTTTTCTTCTTCGTGGATTTACAGCAAAGCAAATGCAGGGGTTGAATGTCATGACAAATGTTCTCCAGGTTTTGTTGTTTTGGTTTTTTTTTTACTTTTTTCACTGTACAGCATGCACAAAGCACAAAACAGATAAAGATTCTAGACCAAGATTTTGATTATGTGACTGTTTGTATTTATTCACTCAATGAATTGACTTATAAATTTCCCCACTGTGGGATAAATAAAGTATTATCTTATCTTATCGATGCTAAATTAATGTGTCGCCTCGGGACTAAAATAAAAAGGTCTCTATTTAACACATCTGTCATTTTTAGAAGCTCTTCACAAGTGGTCGTTTGCATGTCCGCTCTGTATATTTGTGGTGATGTGTTTGTGGACTGTGGTGCCATTTCCTTTCAAAGTGATCTGTTTTAGTCCAAGAGGAGCAGGTTTTGAACTATATATCCACACTGCTCCCTCCTGGCAGGGGCCTCTCCTTGCACTTCAGCTGTGTCAGAGTTATTAATGATTAATGGTTGCTGTTTCATCAAAAACTCTGTATAATAAGGAATGCAATTCATGTCTTCACCTCCTCATGCTGGAGGACACAATGCAGTTATGTGCAATGAGTCTTGAATGATGAGCTGACACTAGAAACATTCCAAGTACAGCTGGTAAACTATGTCTACTGATGCACACAATGAATATTCAGATGCCCCACAGAAGTTCAGCACATCTTGTCAACTGGTGTGTTTATACCACCTCTGCAAACATAAAACGTTCTTTTAAAGTGGATTCTGGGTGACAGACTAGTCTTAGAAAATATATATTACAATGTGGCACGTATATTTTTGATGCAAGAGACAATAACTGATGTCTTGTATTGACACATTGTACTAAAATCAAGGCTCAGGTGGGCTAATGCGACTATGAGCCATTACTGATCAATCATTATTCCTGGTCACTTTGCCCCACAAGAACATCTCCCCATGATGAACTTAAAGTAGCACTGTATAGCACTTTTATGAAACATTTGAAGAATTTTGAAACATCTGAATCCACGTTTGAGTTCATAAACTATAAACAGTTAATGGCTGGAGAGTAGCACCTGTTCTCTTGTACCATAATATTTTTGTGGAAGTCCTCTTTCCTGTTTGTGACTAAAGACTGAGCAGAGACTGAGGAGTCATGGGAAACGATGGCTGCAGATTCTCAGCACGGATGTTGTCGAAGGTGGACTATTCTGATATACTGATTTATGTGAATGTGAACTTTTCAAATAAACTTAAATATTGCTTCAGCTGTCATATGAAAAGTAAACCTACTTACATGTGAACCTTTTTTCATGGCCGGAGTGAAAAAAGTCGTCACTCAAATGAATGTTTACTAAATGTTTGCAAGCTATTTTGGCACACGTTTTTGTCACTGTGTAGGTAACGAAGCCTGTTACAACATGTGGTGTCCTGTGGTATTTATGAAAAAGCAAGTGTATGTGCTGTAACATTTGTATTGAAATAAATTATGTACATGCAAAAGTCCTCGTTGATGTTTCCTTTATGATCAGGAAACTGCACAGTGAGTGGTCCATCCTGTCTCTGAAAACTGTGGCCTTCTAAATGCGTCAGGTCTGCACACTGATAGCAGTTCAGTCTCTCTTTGCTTATGGGAAAAACAGTCATCAGAAACTGACCCAGACGGAATGATGGACAGGAGAAAATCGTGATATATGAAACTGTTTCCATTCTCCTTTTGAAACTGCACAACCGCTCAATGCTCCGAGCAGTCATAGATTTTACAGAGCACCTAATTCGATCCCAGAATTCCATGGGAAGAAGACTGCAGAGATATATAGAGCCATTAAAATGTCCTAATATTTGGCACTAAGCCAGAGGGGAGAGCATTTTTTAAAGTTTCTTTCAAGCATAAAATATGATCATCTGCTGAATGAAGATTAAAACCTTCATGATTGTTAGTAATGCAAAAAACAATGACCAGAACAACAAACGATATCTAATACATGAATAGATCAGAATTTTATGGGAAACAAAGACAACGGACACTTACAGTATTTTGAAATTAGATTATGTGCACTGAACAGGCACATTGCTGTTTTCTCTGTTCTTCATATGACAGATTAGGGTGCAAACTGGGGACATTTAACAGCATAAACACCATATGACAAGTCACGACTGGCTGACATATCCTATAGCATCAGGCTCTTTCCCCATCTCTTTATCTCTGACACTGTTCTTCTGCCTCCATACTGTGAAGTGATAAAAGCATTTTACCTTCATTTGTAAATAACACTTTCTGCTGCATTAAATTATATTGTTATGTTACAAGTTATGCTTAAATAAGGTCAGTTTGCAACACAACATTCGCTGTGTGGGAGCAAGACTTGGATACATTAGAGTTCAGGTTAACCTTAAAGGCTCTGACATGCTCTCTACTGGATATCAGCAAATTAACACTCCAGCAACACCAGCCAAACTTAGCTTATCTTTGACAGTGTTATGTTGTTACTGGTACAGTAAGTCCTCATCGTAAAAGGCTTTTCTCATGTAACATTAGAACAAATAAAGCATAACCCTGCAGCCAAACTGGCTTGTATTGAAGCAATTAAACAAGAGTTTCAATGCAAGACAGTAACAACACTGCTCTTCATTTGCTTGAACATCAACTGGTGAAGATAGTGACTTTAACCTGGAACCTGTAAGCTTTAGTCCAAGATATTAAAGCCCATATTAAAGACTCTTTTCTCATCTTAAAATTAGTCAGATATAAGCTTTAAAATTCCAGCAGACAAGAAGATATTTTAAACCAACTCACAGAACTGATGTTGGCTTAATTGGTCGGCTAGCTACAGCTTGTAAAACTTGCACGTGACAGTTGTAATTTGAGGCAGCAAAATCAGCTGGAAGTGGGAGCAGCCGTCTCAAATAAAGGACCCACAGAAAATGCTAAGAATTACAGTTGATTTGTCATTGTAAACTGGAGGTGGATGCCACCAGGCAACCACTGCAAGCTCAGAGGTATCAGCCCTAATCCTACTTATGATTATGTAAACAGTCTCAAAGCTATTTATCAACTACTTTCCTGCTGCAGTTTCCTACTTGCAGAGGAATCTTCAAAGTAAATGCATCCACTTCTGCTCACAAGAGCCCATCACCCTCTGATCCAAGTTTTTCCCCTGCAGCGTCAGATTGTTATTTCAGTTTAAGTCATGTCAAACGCTCCGTGGCTTCCAGGGGCTTAGAAGTGCACTGAGGGTGCTAAGTCTGAGAGATCTGCCAGGTGCTCTCTGGGGCTTGATGGCCAATTTTCAATACTGACAGAGAAACTTCAAGAGCTCATATCTGACTTATGATGCTAACAGTCTGCTCAGGCTTTCTAGTATAAGTCCATGCATGGTAAAGTCTATCATCTGGCCTCAAGGACTCAGATCCTGAAGGGCAATATAAAAAGGCAATTTTCCCATATCTAGACGTACCCTGTTGTTGAGTCAAGGCTGTAAAAAAATAAAACACCAGGGAGGGAACCTCTCTGGAAAGAAGTGGTCTGTTTTGGGGGACAACTGTTTTCTCACATATGTTAATCATTGCAGAGTGTGTCCATGTGAAAATGTTGTCTCTGATAGATCGATAAGTCCCCTGGCACTTTGGTGACTAGAGCGACAAAGGCACCGCAATGTCTGTAGCCCCCTCGCTCCCAAGGGCTCTGCTAGCAAATGCGTGTGCGCATATCCATGTGTGTATTTTAGACCATGTTGATGCAGGCATGCACACGGGTGCATCTCAAATCATGGCTTGTCCACATCTGAAAAACTAACCCCGCCCGACCTGAGGTTATAAAAGCAAACATGGACTCCAAGGCCAAAGAAAATTAAACAAAACACGTTCTCAAAAACATTTCGCTTCTCTAACTCGCTATATTCTGCTAACATGCTAACACATTTGCCACTCTTGTCACAACTACAAACCAAGTACGGTTGTCCTGTAAATTTTCTCATGTGTCACTGCATCATGGTAAGTTTCTGCAGCTGGCCGCATGTAAAGTCGGGATAAACAGAATATTTCCTTTAACAGGTTTTATGCTCTGCTCTAAAAGACTCAGACCTTGTAGATGGAGATAGATGGCACAGCTCTTTTCCCTTTGGCAACGACATAGATCATTGTTAAAGATGCAAATCCATGTTCACATGACATGCAGTGCAAATCAATTGGCAAAATACCAAGATATAAATGGGATAGATGTAACATTAGTGATGTGAGCCCTCCATAGGATTTCTGGGTCAAGGGTTAATCACATAGTGAATGATGCCTCAAAAGCTCTCGCGGACACATGAGCAGCAATATTATGTCACCACAGCCCACATGTGTTCCTGATTTCTTGCCCTTTTTCAACTACTTCTTAAGGCCCCCTTCTTAAGGTCACACCAGGAAGTGGCATGATGACACAGTAATAATAATAATAATAACTAAATGGCATGCCAGTTTGGTCCCTCCAGTTTTTTAGTTTGCTGTTGTATGTCTAGTTTTTATTTTTCTCTCTTACTTTCTTTTTTGTGTTACTTTTACTCTTTGAGAGTTATTAACTATAAAGTTCAAGCGGCTCTGGATTTTTTTTTTTGTTTCCCAGAGTCCACTGGAGGATAACACAGATGCACTTGTGTACAGCATGTACAGTACAGAAGAGCTCCTCTGAACGCTGGCTACAAACTGCATACATCTGTTTGTCGTTATCTGCTAAAATGCCCTCTGTTTTTGGTTTACAGGTTTTTAACTATCTGTGCAGATGGTCACACACAGTAATGTAATTGCTTACAGTCAGCAGGAAGCGTTATACAACTTAATCTCCAGTGTCTGCCTCATATTTCTACTTTTCTTAATCTTTTTTTTCTTTTTCTTGTGCTGAAGGTGGATCACTTTTGGCTTAAAGCTGTATGAACAGGCACACTGACACAGGCCAAAGAGGAGGCAGTGTGATAATTCTGTTTGAAATGGACTGAAGCTCTGCCTTTTTCTTTCTCTTCTAATGGCTCAATTATCTGACAAAATAACAGTCATAATTGGCTTCCAGGTAATCAATTTGACTCTAGCCATCTCCAGTATATTGTGTTCTTAATGGTAAGCAATTGTATTGGTTGATGGCTTTGATAAGTCTCACTTTTACCACCGTTCTATAGCCACCTCAGTGCTTTACATAATTCTGCAGTGTACTTCTATTTGGTTTAAAGACTTAGACTTGTCTCGTGTGGTATAGTGTGCTCTAAGCTGCAGGGATTGACTTTTGAAGAATGTATTCATCAACCAGCACCCTCGCTGTTGCACACTCATCAGGAAGGCCGCTAAAATGGAAAGCTTACATTAATCATGCTCCTCTTTGTTATCACAACTCACAAGACTGCTCTGCAGCAAAGATTGATGTATGCTAGCAGTTTGACGAAATTAAGGCTGTCACTCACGGCTGGATGTGCGTAAACTGGGCATTTCGATTAGGAAGTGTTCCCACTTTCAAATTACTGTAAACCTCACAGGTTTAAAATCATCCAAAAGAAACACAAACACAGGAAGGAATGATTGTCACATTTTTGTAACGTCCTAATAACAGTGGAAGTTCCTCCTCCTGACCCATTGCAGCCAGACTTGTCAGGCCTCGTCACCATTCTCTTTATCCTTTTCACATCAGAGTGATCTCCCCCAGTGGTGCCTGACATGCCTGCAGTGTTCACTAAATGAGCGACAAAGATGCTTGTCAGTTGAGTAACAGACACCTAATACAGACCTACAAATATGGATATAGAGGGATACTGAAGTGCAAAGGAAACTAACAATTGCGCGCATGTGCAGTTTTATGGGCTTATGGTTAATGTCCTGTGGCAAAGAAACATCCAAGAGTAAACCCTGACTCAACAGAGCAGCACAGCTTGGGAAGTGGAAGCTATGAACTGAATTTAAAACACATCTCAGGCCAGTAGTAAATACCTAGCATAGGTAGAGTATTTTATTAGATCCATGCCTGTTGCTGCTTTATCATTACAATGGCCAGGCTGGACTTTATTAGCTGCCATCTGTTTCCTAAAGTTTGCAGGAAAAAAGTATTGAATTACCATTTATTAAACATTTTTGGATAGAAAGCCAAAACAGACTTGAATTAATCTTGCAATGCTGTGTGTCCCTGCAAAAGATTTTTTTAAGAAGTCCAGTGTAGTGAGCTAAAAATTATAAAATGTTACACACATTAACAACCAAAGAGCACATGAGTGGAAAAGTACTTAAACACAATACCCAGCAGCAGCCTGTTCGTCTGTGGCTGATGTCTGGCAAGAGACAAGAGTTGTACAACCACAGAAGGTTCTTTCCTGAAACTCAAGTTACCCCCCCCACAGTCCACCGCAAAAACTAGTGTGTTTCTGTGTGTAACAGAGAGTGGAGACAAATCAACCTACAACCTTGACAGACTTATGGCAAATTCACATTGTGCTTGAGGTGCAAAGAATGTTTAAGCAAGTTCAAATGCAAGGAACTTGAAAGACCTGTTACCAGAGCAATTTACCATCCCAGACATTAACAATCACATATCACAGTTCCTGTCAACATGAACCTCCTCTAATAAAGATCTGTTCAGGCAGACTGAAACCAGAGTTAATCGTACCTGCCAAACCTTCATCACAAGCTACTGTAGTCATTCACATTGACCTTATGGAGGTCACAGGAAGACTGTGAGTTCCTCTTAACTGGAGCGGTTAACCTGAGACTGAGTAACTTCTTCTTAATGTTGGAGTTCACAAGGTATCCAATTACTCATGATGGGCAAAACTGAAAAAATTATGCAGTGTGTGTGTGTGTGTGTGTGTGTGTGTGTGTGTGTGTGTGTGTGTGTTTTGTTTGTTGTTGAATGTAATGGACTCATTCACCTATTACAACAGTGAAAGATAATGTCACCACAGAGGAGAGTTAATTTCTCCAGGAATGAAAAGTGTGACAGGGAAGGACAGGGCAAGGTAGAAAGGTGAGGCAGAGTGTGACTGTGTGTCCCAAATTGTGTAGCAAGGCATGCACGTTCATCAAATCATAGGACTGGAGCTGGACTGTGACATCTCAGGTTTAATGGTCAATCATTAAATGAGAGCTGGCAGTTGAGACCACTCACACTATGTGAACATGGTAACTAATTTTTCTTCTGCAAGTCAATCAAAGTGTGATCTATTATTACGTTTTTCACATATTGAATTCTGCAACACTCTGAAACATCCTGTTTTGACTGTGTACAGTACAGACCATGATGCTGACAGAGGAAGGGCCAAAGTTCCCTAAAAGGGCAGCTTCATGGTTGTCCTGTAGGCTCATTTTGGATATCTTTCTCGTTATTTTTATTTTATTTAATAATGCAGAAATACCACAAAAATAATCCTTGAAAAGGTTACTTCTCCAAAAAAAATGATAAATAGGTCCATGAGGCACAATGCTCCCATGAGAACTATGAATTCATGCTCCCTCTCTGGTATTTTTGCTGTATTATGTGTTTAATCCTCAGAGTAATACATTGACACCAACATCCATGGTATATAAGTATGGATATACATGAACCTAAATGGGGAATAGAGCTATTTGGATAATGTATTTTGTATTAATCAATAATATTTGTTTTCTCCCTGTTTTTGAATTGTTTTGTACAACTGATTATTCACTTGTTCACTTGTTATATGTTCAGGTTTTCCTTCCACATGCCCTTCTTCTCTATATGCCATGTTTTGTCTATAAAGTCTATAAATGTTCTTTCATACAGTGTAAATGCATTTAAATGCAATGATAGCTAATAATGTTGACCAAAAGAGAAAAATGAAACTCATGCTCAGTCTGCTTTCTGGTTGTTTACAGCATGGTTTTATGTGCAAGGGAATTGGTTTGATAGAGAGGGGGTCTGTCATCAGGACAATGGCGTTCTGATAATCCTTAGTAAGAAAGAGTATCTTGTGAAAGAGAGTGTTCATAAAGTCATTTACGGTTTATGAGTTACAATGAGCTGTTGTTTAAACTATCTTAAGGCTTAAAGTGTAAGATAAAAAACAATTACTAACTGAATTTGTTGGGTTGTTTATAACCTTCATTCCCCCCCATGCCAAATTAGACAAGAAGAATTGTTAATTTCAAGCCCTCAGGGTTTCACATAATTTTTGGTGCAAAGTTTTTGGGTCACACGAGATTATTCAACCTTGAGTTTTACCCCAAGTTGATATTAATGAGCTTCTGTACTTTGACACAAGTATTCAACAGTGTCAAGAGCATAAACTCGTTAAGCAAAAGTCCCCAAAGATCATTTGAAAGTAACCCTGGGAATACTTAAAAAGGAAGAACAATTCAGTGCTTGTTTTGGCACAATCGAATGTGTTTTGAACTTGTGCTAAACCCAAGCCTGTGGGGGGAAGGAAGAAGCCCTGCAACATTATTCAGCATGCAGACCATGTATGCAAACATTCCTTCCTTTGGCTTGTTGCTTTGCAACAACCTAATCCTTAGCCGTTCATCTTTGTTTGGCCTTGCCTGAACTCGAGCTCTAACTTGCCTACTTTTCTCTGCCATTTTCCACTGTGCCAGTATTCACAAAATGTATGCTGGTTAATATCTTATTACTGTAATTCAAGATGTGTCATTTGGCATGCTATTCCCTCTAAAAGTGTGGCCTAATTCAAGTAGCACCATATGTACTGACCAAATCACTAGATATTAGTGTCTGTATTTAACATCATCCTGTCAGGAAATGTGCTTTAGTATAAAATCCACACCTGTTTCTTACCCACAGTGACATGCGAGGACCTTCCTGCTCGAATGGACGTCATTATTGGACTTTATGTGAACCCGAGCCCAAAATGTGACTGAGAGGACACTTTCCATTATGCTCAGCTTGGACTGATGCCATTGCCAGGCACATGACGGAAATCTGTTTCTCTTTCCTCTCTCACCTGCTGACAGTGGCTGCAGCTATTGCAACACAGGCTGCAGCGTGGAGTTGTCTTTCACTGCCTACCACTGGCTAAACTGAGGAACAACACCATCTGAACATGAGCATACAATCAACCCGACAGCTCTCCCTTGTGGTGCTTTCACAGCATGGCATTACTAATTTGCTGCATTGTTTCTCTTTGGTGGCTCTGATGCGGAAAGCACAATGACACTGAACAATACACATGAACAAATAAGATAATGCGCAAAAGACTCTAGATACAATCACTTCCTCCTCAATGTTGTGGCTCCAGTGGCACATGACTGTACAAATGAGAAGAAAGGAAGAAAATATATGTTAAGTGGAAACTGTCTCTAAAGTTTGTGTTTTATGCAAAACAAATTTATCAAAATATGTGAGCCCCTTGTGGCTAACTGCGCAGTTTTTGGGGATTACATTGCAAAAAACTAGAGTAATTGACTGTTGTGGGAAATGACTTTTTTTTTTAAATTACTTTAAGTAATGCTTTTTTAAATTACTTTAAAAAAAAAGTAAGTAAAAAAAATGAACATTAATTACTGACCAATTTTCAAAGCTGAAACCACAGAAATCCTGAAGATGTCTGAGAAGCAGAAGTAATGAGTGACAGTTAAAAAATTGTTGTTTTTGGTCTTTTTATCATAAGAAAACTGTCGAGTGTGTTTTGCCAGATGCTTTCCTTAAATCCCACTGTGTGTGTTACTTATTCTGATCAGCTTTGTCCAGTGTTTTTGTGCTTTGCACCTCAAGGTCTCCCGTATTGGAATGGACAAAAGCACAAATAAACACTCAGTGAAAAAAATAACATTCTTTATGTTTGATTCATATCTTCCAGAGATACTGAAAAACATTTAGAAAAAACATATATTACAAGCACAGTGCACTTGAATAATCACACTATATATCATACAAAACAAAAGGCACATGCTTTTTAAGTCTCTAAAACTGTATTGACATCATCTATCCTACAATAAGTGCCATGTGGGTGGAACGTTGGAGTCAGCTTGCTGGTCAAGAAACATGTGACCAGGTGAAGGAAATGTCAGTGAAGAGCTTAAAGTGCCACTGGGAGGCTACGTGTAGGCGTCATCTAAGTCCATGTGTTCACTGTGTGTCTCAGCAGATTTATCTCTGTCTGTGTGGTCGTCCACACCTACAGCGTTATCAGTGTTTACACCAACAGTCTCTGCTTGGTCAGCATCGCACTGATTGGCATCTTTTTGAGTAGGATCTGCGTCTGTGTCTTCAGTTGGTGTCTTTTGTTCGTCCTGAATGTTAGAATCTGTGCTTCCTGCGATGTCACTTGTGTGATTAGCAGCTGCGTGACTGGGCGTGCTGTGCTCAGTATCCACATCTGAGTCTTTCCCATATGTTTGATTGTGATAAGTCTGTAAAGTGTCAGTGGAGCTGCTCGAGTCTGAGATCTGTTCCTTTGCTGTATCAAAGGACTCTGTCAAAATACTGTCACTGTACGACTGGCTGGCGATGGTCTCTGTCTCAGACCCAGAGGCATCCACAAAAGGGTCCATGTCAGGAAGATTCATGTTGCGACCTTCTTTCCCATTCATACCTCCATGAATAGTGTCTGTATCCGCTGTGTCTCCACGCATTACACAAGTCCTTGTTAATGAGCTCTGCAGTTCACATTTTTCATTTTCAGGGTTATAAATGAAAACGCTGTTCCTCTTAACCAAACTTTCTGTATGTTCCACATCAGCATCTGAGTCATTTTCCGGCCTGTGGCCATTCTCTGCGCCTGCATCGTCCATGTTTTCCTCTCCAGCAGCAGCGTCTTCCCCCCCAGCCAGAACTCTCTTCAGACTCTGGGCTCTGTCTCTGTAAACTTGGCACAGGTGAGCGTCGGGCATGTGGTTGCCATGGATCTCGGCCAGTTTCATGTAAACCACATACAGGGCCTCGGGGTTAGCTTGGTCTTCCAGGGCCGCCGCAAGAGCCAAGTGGAAATAGCCCACTGCATCAAAAGCATCCTGGAGAGGGTGCACAGAGCAGAGGTCAGAACAGGTCTGAATCAAACACATTAATCTTCACATTTGAAGGTTGGATTTTGATCTCTAGCATTTGCTGGACACAGATAAAGGTTGAGACAATTTCACTGTTGCTCTGCCATAATCACATGCCTTTTTTAATGGGGCAGGTTGAAGGGTAAAATGAAATATGCCAAATGCTTTTACTTAAACAAAACAGTCCACATTGAGTACTCATTGTTTGTGAGAAATGTGTCCCTCTGCTGCTAAACAGCAATAAAGAAACAGATGATTAGATTCAGAGCATTATAATATTTGAGTTTTCAGTCCATGCACACAAAATGATTTAGCTGTTTTTGCCCTGACAAAACCTGAATCATGACTACTAAAGGTTTGTTGAATCTTCTTGAATGGCAGAGCCAGAGAAAAACTGGCCATTTAAAAAGAAATTTCAAGAATTCATCAGCAAGGACAAGAAGTATGTGTTTTTATTAGTGTTAGAATTTTTCATAGTTAACAGAGAGAGAACTGCAGGAGGCCATGGCTGAAACTAGAAACCAGTGGTTTTCCCTTTAAACCCAAAAGGCCTCAAGGCCATTTCAAAACATTAAAACCTGAGTTGGATAACATTTTGTTAATTTCTTAGGTTAGCCTGCAGAACTGAACTCCAGAATTTGGACTGCAGGTTTAAATTTCTTTTTTTTTTTTTTTTTTCATTTTTGGTGGCATTGATAAACTTCAGATGAAATAGATTTGTCTACCTTCAGTTTGTGTAGAGTGAGATTGCCCAGTCTGCAGTAAACCTTGGTGTAGTAACGAGCCTCCATAGGATGCTGCAGGACGGTTGGACAGAGCGACAGGGACTTGAGGTAGTAGTTTTCTGCCATCTCATACTGCTGCAGGCTGTAGTAGATCGTAGCCAGCCGGTGGTAGGCTGTCCTCTCATTCACATGCACGCCTAAGGAAACACAATACTGGTCAGTTCTGAAAAAGTAATCCCAAGCCACATACGCTATGGTTATTGCAGCTGTCTTTGCATCAAAAGGCACTGATTCTACTATAGGCCACCTTAGTGCTCTGTACCTGTTTTACCGGCAATCTGAACAGCCAGTGTTGCGTACTGCAAGGCCTCCTCCTGATCTCCCTGGTTCATTAACAGCTCTGTCAGTTTACTCAACAAACGGAACTCTGAATGGATGTCCTTGATGCTCCGTGCAAAAGGCAGGCTGCCATCCTGAAACCAAACATAAATAAATTCACTGAAAGACCAAGTTCCAAGAATAAATATAAATGCATTGTTAATGACAATACTGCATCATGGGATTGAAATGACAAAATACATCAAACACATTTTATTTTGCGTCCTCTCACCCTGTAGAAAGGCAGTGAAGCTATTTGGATCCTGGTGCCTTTAAAGTAGACGTCTCCTGCCTCCTCGTAGATGCTCATGGCAAAGTGAGGATCGTTCATCCTCAGTGCTGTCTTCACTGCTGCCTGTCAGTCAAAATATATTGCCAGTCAACATAGATTACACATGTAAAGTTTGGGTGAACCTTAGATATTTGTAATACCTGTTAAAACCTGGGAAGTATTGCATTTTTATTAAAATTATGTAGATAAATCAGCTGATAAACAATGAAACTGAAAGAAGCAAAAGGCAAATCAAGGAGAACAAAAAGAAGAAACAGAGACTGTTGAATGAATGTTCACCTCTGTCATGTAACCACTGCCATATATCCCATCTTTTTTACCTGCAGGTACATGTCTGCTAGCTCGTCCTCCTGGATGAGGTAATAGATGCGTCCAACTTGCAGCCAGGTCTCAGACTCTTCCTCCCTCTTGCCCAGATCAATAGAAATCCTTAAGCTCTGCTTGGTGTAGTCCAGAGATTTACGAGACGATCTGCAACCCACAATCCAGAGGTGAGGCTGTTACTCAAGAATGAAAATGATATTATGGAAAAGATGGACAGAAAAAACGTATGAGGGAAGGAGGCAGAGGTACAAACTCACCTCTCAGTGTTGAGCGAGAGGTACAGGCTGCTGAGGATCTCCAGATACTCCCCCTCCAGCCGCTTGTCCTTCAGCTCTCTGGATACCGACACACAGTGCTCATTGTACACGATGCTCTGACCATACAGCAGCATGTCAGCATACAGCCGACTCAGCACCTTGGCTACCACCAACTGACCTATGAGAACATACAGGAAAGATGTCACTGGTCAGTCCTAAGACTCCTTAAAAGAGACTCCTGTGCATTAGCTTGGATTATATTATTAGAATCATTGAATCATTGTTGCTATTACACCATTTGTCCATCGGGGGCACTAAAGTTCTGTTTTCAGCCCAAATATTAGTATCAGCCACAGTAACCAAGTATAAGCCTACTACTATTTGTCAGTAAAAATCTATACAGAGCCAGAAAACTGTGTTGTGTTTAGGTAAAAGGTCTTAATCACATTCTGGGCGTGTGTTAAATTAACAATTTAACGTGTCAGTTGTTAAGCTTTAGAAGTTCTGGTTGGCATTGTTTTACTCTGATACTCCTTGTCTCAGGTCTTTGAGCTAAGCTAAGCAAACTGGCTCCTGTATCTATTGACAAGAGAGCTAATAAGGATTTTTCTTAAGATGTCTCATTCCTGCTTCAGTGAGAGAACATGTACTCACTGTGTAAGTTTCTGGCATGTAGTGCAATTAGTAGCCCCATTTCGTAACAGGCCCTGACATCGTGACTCCGCCCCCTGTCTTTGTAGCTCCGCCCCAGCCAAAGGTAGGTTTGAACGTGTTCCTCGTCTGTGGGGCTTTCCCAGAGCTCCACAAAAAGACAAAGGGATCTGGTAACACAATCACAACAGTCATCATCATCACAATGAAACCAGTATCTGTAAACTCTCTCTACATTTGTTAGGGTGGAAACTTTCAACAATAAGACAGATATCTAACCTGACCAGGAAGCGCTCTGCCACACAAGATGCTCCAACATCCAGTGCCAGGCAACCCAGGTTGGCCAATGCCAATGCCTGGTTTCTCTGGTTTCCACTTTCCCTGGAGATTACCAGGGCAGAGTGGAGATGCCAGCCGGCCTCTGGGATGCGACCCTGCCGCCTCAGACACAAAGCCAAGAGGTTGTGGATTACTCCTCGCTGCGTGGGACTGTCTGTGCCCTGGAGAGGGAGGTACACACAAACCCTTCATAATCCCAATTCATATAGAGAATCAACCACAACTTTTACACTTCTGCACACATCATTGTTTGCTGTACCTGGAGAGATGTGAGCAGTGGCTGGAGGACACTCTGGGCTCTGTCAGCCTGGTCTGTCAACACCAGCAGCCACCCGAGCAGCACAGAGGCCTCAAAGCCCTCCTCCTCACTGATGTGGCCTCCTGTCTCCACAGCCTGTTGAGCACACTGCACTGCCTTATCTAAAGCATCATACTGCTGGTAGACTGAAGCCAAGCCCTGACACAGGTCCCTCTGGGTCTTCATATCCTCCCCTTTCTCTGCGATAGCCAAGGCCTGCTGAAGGTAAACCACAATCTGAGCAGGGAGCAGGGAGGTTCCCTCCTTCCAGTGTGGGTTCAGGCGAACAGAGTTTTTGATAAACAACTCAATCCTCTGGAAAGCATCATGAAGAGAGTGGTCTTGCCTCGAGTCCAGGCTTAGAGAGGCCAGCGCCAAGTAGGGCATGTATTTACGATGATAGAGCCAACTTAAGAGCCAGTTGAGGTCCACAGGAGCTATGGGGGGGCCCTCAGCGGCGGAGAGAGTTGCTGAGAGAAACTGGAGTCGCTCAACAAATGGAAGAGCATCATCAGTCTTCCTGAGCAGCAGGAAGAGGCTGGAGATGAGGTAGCAGACTCGAGCCTCCAGGTGCTTGTCCCCGATCACCACCGATCTCCTTAAGAGTAACTTCAGCAGCTCAACCTCGTCCATGGAAGTGAATGTATGGCAGGAGAGACAGAGGAGCAGGGCACTGGCCTTCTCCAGAGTCTGGGGCAGTTTGTCTGTCATACGCTGCTTCAGGTAGACAGCAGTGAGGTTTGTGAAGAGAGCGACGAGAAGCGGCGTGTCAGAGAAACTGACCACACGAACACTGAGCGCCTCCTCGTAGTACACACGAGCCTGAAGAGCAGAGGAAACTTACATGTAGGAGCTGACTTCTGACTGATGTAGAAGTCAAACAACAGGGTAGACCTTTCAATGATAATGTTTTGTATGTTGTGATGTCTGGCCACAGTAAACATAATCACCCATTTTAATACTAGTAGTGAAGTACAAACCTGGGAGAACTTATGCTTCCTGGCACAGAGTCTTCCTAGGAGAAAGCATGCCCGTCGATGCGCCCAGTGCATGCCCATCCTCTTGGCACACTCCCTGACACTCTCTAGGTGTCCCGACAGCTCGTCTTCCGTCTTACCACTGAAGGTCACCCACAGGAAGGAATACTGCAGGTCGTACAGGGGCAGGAAGTCCTCCTGGAAGGAATAACAAACAAGATAATCAAGTTGGCTCTTGGCAGGATAAGTCTGTTTGGCCAAAAGAGTTAATGGGACTGAAACAAAAGTAAACATCTTTATGGTCGATTCATGTTTAAACTGATTCTTCTTGTGGAAAGTGGAAGTGGGAATATGTGTTTGTGTACTTCAACCATCAGGTCATCTTTGATTGACTGGTGACTTACAATTAGAAAATCAAGTCATGCTAGATGGTTAGGTATAAAACATTTCTTGAATAGTCACAGTTTTGTCATTCCCAAGATGCTTTCTTTCACATACAGCCAGAATTTCTTTTCACGATCAGTCAAGACAATGCACCAGTATAGCTTACTTTCTTTGCAAGGCCAAATTAAATTTCATGGTACAATTAAGTGTGTTTAGTAATCAGAATTGTGCTGAAATCATGATATAATAAAGGCATGCCAAAGATCTGTCTGTTCATATGTAATGGTATTTGGATTATTGTTAGTAGTTAAATAACAATAATGGGTTGCATGAAATAGCATCTTTGTCATCAAGGTGAGAAAACAATTTTCAACAGAAAATTGACAAATTGCTTTTATTTCCATAGAATAAAACGCAAAAGAGAAACAAAAATGAAAAGTCAAGAGCTTATGTGCATGGCCCTGTAATAAATAGATCTGCTGTCTGCTGACCTGGAAGTGTTTGTGGTTGAGCAGGGTCAGTGTGGGGTCACTGTGCTCCGAGTCCTCCCCCTCCCAGCTGTTCTCCTCCAAGAAGAGAGGTGGGTCTTCCTGGAACTCGTCCAGTTCTCTGAATGTGTCATCCAGGGTGAACGACAGGCGCTCTCCCTCCTGCGGCAGAGGGTTGTGGGATTGATAGAGGGACAGACGAGGATAGGAGTGAGAGAGAGAGGCGCGAGGGGAGGAGTGGTACGGGGGCGTCCCTCCACTTCTCTCTGACACCACACTCTGTCGGGCGCTTGTAGGAGCATTCTGATCTGGAGAAGAAGACACGCAGTAGGTAAATGTAGCAGAGAAGTTTTAACTATGCTTTAAGCTCATAAACAGCTGTTTTCCACAATAAGTTATAGTCATTAAGTTATAAATTATTACCATGTTTTGGCCGATTCCTTATGTACATGAAGTCAGTCTGGTCCAGTCTATCTGGAAACACACAAGGTAAATCAATTTAAGCGTTGATTTTCCAGTTGGGGATGAAGCTGGAAACATTTTTTTTCCCCAGAGTGAATCACAAACAGCACTACTGTTAAGGAAATAAACAGGAGCTGCACATCAAAACATGACCTATATTTCAGTAAAAGCTCAGTGGCACAACCTGTAGAGTACAGTATCTCTTGATTAGCCCTTTACCTAGCCTGTACACGGAGCTGATGTCAGACGAGAAGAGTCTTTCCAGCAGGCCACCGTCACTTGGCTCGGAGCTACATGGGTTGACTTGAGCCAGGCTGGCCCTCTCCTCCTCAGTCAGAAAGACCAATTGTCTGTCTCTGTGCGAGGGAAACAAAGGCAGCATTATCCTTTTTGCTGTCTCCCTAGGCTCCTCACCCTGTCCACCCTGCCCAGACTGCAGATAGACACTAAATAGGATTTTATGAAGGAGAAGCAGTAAAAATAAGAGGTAACTAATGTGGATTTGATCAGGTTAAATTGCTAAAATGTTAAAATGACGCACAACATCATCAGACCAGTAAGACACAGCCATGTATCATCCAGCTTAGAAAAAAGGACCTTCTTACAGGGGTACGGTGTCCAGAGGCTTGACATGGGCCTTGTGTACAAAACCAGTGTGACCAGTGGAGGTGTGTGTTCCTATGAACACCCCCAGGCCCCGCAGCAGTAGACCCTGGATCTCCACAATGTCACCTTGGCATAGCTGAAGCTCATCGGGGCCCACTGGACTGTAGTCAACCAGTGCTACACAGGAACCAGTCACTGAGGTGTTTGATTAGGAGAGATGAGGACAAAGCAAAGGACATGAAGAATGATGGTAGTGTAATGTCTTTATACTGTTCTGTGTTTTTATATGTAATCTTTAGGAATGGGCAGGATATAAAAAGTTTAGATGCTTTTCACAAGTGCATACAGGTTGGAGCTACTAGTGCATGCATAAGAATATTAGTATTGATCCACTGTGGCTGTGCACCGCCATCTGTTCCAGTAAATAGAAAGTGGATCAGGTCGATATTATTGCATCTTTGTGAACAGTAAAATGACTGGCTACACAAACATAGAAAACATAAAAACCCATGAGTCTATCTGGCTAACGTTTGTCTGAAGAAGTCCCTGCAAAAACAAACAATACTATCACCACCACTATCTATTTAGGTTTGTCACACATCAGGCAGACATCAAGCAACATTAACACTCATTTTAAGCTGTGTTTGTTTCAACTTGATGAATCTAACTCTGATTTGGTGTTTAAAAGCTAATTTGGCAAATATCTGACTAAAGATTTTCCTCCATCATGTTCATCAGCTAAGTATGTATGTGTGTTTGCTGATGACCGGGTAGTTTAGAGCATGTTCCTCCTGCTGCATCTGAAATTGACACTATGAGAGTTATTTGATTTGATAAACTCTTAAATAAATAGAATAATGGTATAATGATTAATAATGAAATCATATTTATGTATATGGGTTATTTGTAAGTAAGAATGTTGATGTTGATTATAGATAGATGTTCTTGTGATGTTGCAGATTTACAGAAATCTCAGGTTGGTCACCATGGTGAGATCAGTAGAGTACAGTATCTCTTGACTAGCCCTTTCAGTATCTATGCCTGAGTTCAGTCTGCTGTATGTGAGTATACTGTACTGTACAGGATGTCATATATGTGAACATGTGTTTTTACCAATAGAATGATCAAATGCTTCTTTTTCAGTTGGCGAGCATCCAACATTGCACGGGTACTTCCTCAGGAACCACCTGAACAAACAGGAAGTAGAGTTCAACAAAACCATGACAATTTATGTGCACCAGCCTCCACCACCTGTAGTGCTGCCATGTTCATTCAGGCCATATGTTTTGACAAGAGAATGTGTAAATCTCACAGTTGCTTAGGGTGTAAATAAAGGACTTTTCATTGAAGTCACTTACTGATAGAAGGGGTAAGGCAGCGGTTGCATGGCGTTGACTGGCACCAGGCCGTGGTTTCCTGTGGAGAGCATGGTGCCCTCCCACATGTTGTCCTGCCCCGTGTCCCTCACCATCAACAAGTCATTCTTTTTGAACGACAGCTGCTCTTCATCTTCCTCACCCTGCTCACTTCTTGTGAAGAGTGCCTTTGCAAAGAAAGATCCTGCAGAGAAATTGGCTCATCAGTGGACAGATTCCACAAGCAACCATACAAACCTGTATAGTAGACAGTATAAATACGCATGTGTGCATTCAGACATGCAAAGTGTTTTCAGTCAGCATTTCTGGCAATTATAAAAGCTGCCACACTTAAGTTAAAGATCAGCAAAAGTGCTTTAGCTGGTGCGCCCTCATTCAGTCATCGGCAAATGATGGATGTTTTATATCCTCCCCTATTAAGTTAATGTAATTCTCATCACTATTTGCCAGCACTGCAGTCCTATTATAAGTTTCTGTGAAGCTTTTTGCCTGAGGGGAAATGTTCAGAAGAAAGTCTGTGTACAGACCAGAGAAAATCAATATATATTCCTGAGTAGTATAATAGTTTTACTTTAGCAGAAAACTGACTTATTTATATGAAGCATAAAAATGTCTAGCAATTTGCTAAAATTCAGCAATGTCCAGTTTTTATTTAATGCACTTGAACAATACAATACAATGCAGTTGAGCTCATAAATAAAAATGTGATCATAAGTCTGATATATAATGAGGCCGCCATTAGAATTTAGACATTGACTGTAGACAGTGACGCACATAAAATCTTCTAATGACAATGAGGCATCCAAGTGCTATAATTTGTGGCAATATGTTCCTCAGCCCTTTTTAGTGTTAATTGGGGTCAGTGGGAATGTATTAAAAGTAATGGGATCAAATGGCAGCTGCAGTCAGTTACTTTATAACTGCATTGAAAAGTCACTTTGTACAATAAATACTTCAGTACAGTGCACTGAGAGTTTTCACAGGAAGGACAATCTCACATTTTCATTTAGAGAATATAGTAGCCACAGTTATAACTGCAGTCATACAGTGTTCAGTAATTCAACAGACGACCTGTTTCACTTTCTCAGCCTCTGTGTTAATAATCAAATGGTTCATAAAAGGCTGACTTCACTTCAGAGTCTTCAGAAAATGACAGAGCGTGACAGGGTTACTGACCCTCCTGGAGTAAAAGTCCCAGGTAGAGCGTGGCCAGATGTTCCTCGTCCACAGTTACATTGATCTCCAGGTCACTGAGCAGCTCTGGGTCCAGCCAGAAGGACTGATCGCACAGGAAGTTCTCCAAGCAGCGAGCTACGTACCCTGGGGCAGAGCACATGCAGCTCAGCGACAAAACCTTGTTATACAACTATGATGACAATGAGATTAAAAATAATGGAATCAATGCAGAAATAGGGAAAGAGGTAAAGTTCTTAAAAGGCTGACATTTATGTGTTTGTGATGCAGTAGTCCTTAACGTACTTTACTTGGTTTCAAAATGTTTGTCTTTACGACACCGACTAGTCTAGATAAACATCAGTCACAGTCTTCCTTAACAGTCAAAGACCAGTCTGCTTTTTTAGGTCTTTGTGGGTGTGGTTTGTTCAATATATAAAAACAAGTGTCATCAGACTCTGATTTAAAGTGTTGTGAAATCCAGACTAGCAATCAAAGTTCATCACCCTCTTTCCAAACTACTTCAAACCAGTAAAAAGAGTATGAACACAAAACAAAAAATCTCTCATGAGAAATAACAACACAAAAGGAAATGAAATGTTTATGTAGGACATGATTGAGAAAATGTTTTCAGGGCCTTGGCTGTCATAGTTTCTTACCTAAAGCTAAGTATGTTGAAAACTTCCAGATTTCCTCCACAGTCTTGAACGTGAGAACAAAGCTGTCCTTCTCAGCGTGGACAGACACCAGACGTGCAGACAAGTCCTGCAGAAACAGTGTTTTAGTAACAGAACATCCATCTCTCTCCATCAAGTACACAGTACACATACAATATAATGTATCACGTTGCATTATCTGGACTCTTATCATATCACAATGCACGTTGTTCTTCATTTTGTTATCACAAGGTCTGAGTAATGCGATAAAGCCTGTGTAATATCTGCATTATCAGGTCTGACTCACTTTAAAGAGCTGGATGACATCCTGGCTGTTGCTTTCCACCACTCTGAGACGAGTGCGTAGCGCCTCCTGTAGGGCCCGGTCAGGATCCACACTGGAGCGCCTCCGCCCAGTGAACAAAAGCACAATTTCTGGGCAAAAGACAAAAGGAACATTGTGAGTAATTATTTCTTCCAGTGGAATAATATGGAATAAACACATCCAATGCAAACAGGCATAGAAGACAAATTAGCTTAGAGAAGAAAGAGAGGGCTTATCATCTTATTGTCTGCCAGAATTAACCGAATAATGTGTTGTATTTCTAATCCTGTTGCTAATTCATCACACTTGCATGGATAAATTGCTGTGTAATTCTCACTGCAGTCAGAGATTAAAAAGGGAAAAACACAGTAAAACTGAGAGAGAAATGAATTGTCTGTTCTCTACAAGCAACAGAGACAAAACTTTCAAGAGTTCATTAAAGATTTTCTACAGGAGCTCATATTTCAGTAACATGCTCTGTGAGCACAATGTTTGTCCCTGGAGGAATAACAAAGCTATTAGGGGCCAGTTACTGGACTCTCAGTGTGGCCATTCAAATCCATTTGAGAGGAAGAACCTGGGGGAACGTGATGGATGGAGCTAAACTGCTGAGTGAGTAAAACATTAGTAGGCAGGGAAATGTGTCTCATCAGTATGCATAAATATGATGCATGGGAAATGCTTTTACATTTAAAAGATAACAAGCTTATGCTGGCTGATGCAAAAGTATTTTTTTTTTCAGTAGAAGCATGTTAAAAGTCAAAGACTATGGCGAAAGCGTCAGGAAATCTACCTGAGGAGAATTTCTCCCCCAGTGACACGGTGCTTCCTCTAAGGAAGGCCTCTTTCTTCTTCCAGTAGCTTTCAGACTCCACCCCTCCTTCACCTGACTCCACCACCGGACCGTCCTCCTCCTCACCTACACCTTAAAAAAGAATCAAGGCCCAGAAAAAAAGTTTCGATTGTCAACTTTTCAATTCAAAAGGAGAGCATGCATGACTTTTAAGGTCAAAAACTTAATCCAGTGTTGTTTGAGCCAGTGTTTCCCAAACAGCATATTGTATTTAGGGTTTTTTTGTGTGTTTGATAAAGACAGGTGTGTATGTGGAAACAATTTTATCAAAGAGGTCATCATCAGGCTGTTCAAAGTAAGCTGCAATTACAATGCACGTCTCAGACTCTTGAGGAGATTTAACGGGAAATGTTGCCAGCTGACACAAGATGGCAATCACTGTTCTGCTATTTACCACAACACATCTGTAGTTAGTATGGGGCCGTGTGGTGCAGATTGGACATATGAATTGGTGCAGCAGTTCCCAGACTCTTTGTCTGATGTGATCGAACAGCTTCTTCCTTTACCTGCCTTACTCTTTCATATTCATCTGTCTTATTCTAAACTTTTTAAATTCTATCTAATTTTAAAGTGGATGTCGGACACAATTACTGCGTAGGTACTGAAAGGATATCTTCTGGGAGTGTGTTGCAGGTTGGAAGCTGTTAGCAAATTAGCTTCCTGACGACTTGAGAGACTGAGAGGGTTCATAGTGGTAGCAGACTGTCAGAGATGTACTTTGGTGCTAAGCCATATAACTATATCATCCATTAATGTTGATTTGGGGAAGCTGGGGAAGCATAGATATCAAGGTACTTGGAGTGCTGGGAACTGGACATATCAGCCATTAGTGCACAAGCTCTTTTTAACCATTTATCCTTTATAATGCATGTTTAACCAAAAAGCAAAACTTTCAGCAAACTATTTTACTATATGAATTTTTAGACCTCAACACGTAGATATACTTTATAGTATGACTTTACCCCTGGATGGGAAGAGTGGGTAGTATGTTTATATCTCAGCACATACACTGGATCTAAATGGTTTCGAACCTAAAAATATCAGCCTGATCAGCCTTTTGGATGCAGAAAAACAGGCTATTGCGGGAGCGGTGATGGGTTTCCCCCGGTTAGTCCCATTGTTTAGGGAGGATGTCCCAAACACTTCCTTTGTGTGCAACCACGCAGACAGCAGCACCGGCAAAATGAGCCTTACGATGCCGTTTGGGCTCCATAATGTGATATCAGATTAATTAAAATCTGCGCGCGACTGTCTACCTTGAGTCATGATGTCATTTCCTGAGAAGTGTTCACTTGCTCCCCCGAGAGTATATGGTGGTTCCCTCCACAGAGCATCCAGCTCAGCAGGAGAGATGTCTGGAAATAAGGGAACAGATCAGTTCATGTACTTGAATGTGAAGAAACACATTAAGTCTCCTTTATGCTCCACTTAAATCAATTACGGTGTTCATCAAATATGTATTTATACTGTTCAAACAGCATAGTTTGTCATTTTGAGTGTTATACATATTCATATTCTTGCCAAGAGTTAGATGAGAAGAATGATACCACTTGCTGGAACCAGCAGCTGATTAGCTTAGCCCAGAAAGAAGACTTAAAACCAGTACCTCTAAAGCTTACATATGGTTACATTTTACTGAAGTGTAAAAATTGCCAGATTTATGACCCAGACACTTTCCTTGCTCCAGCCAATCAGCAGTGACTCTATGAAGTTTCAGCTTTTATACAAATGGATCAAACAAACAAGACGCAACACATTAATTAGTGATGTGTGTCTGTCTCTAGGCAGTGCTACCATTCATCTCATCTCGGCAAGAAAGCACAAAAAGCATATTTTCCAAAATATTGAAAATAAGGTTCTAGGGTGAGGGTGGGGGGTAATGCCACTGGCGGACATGGGTGCAGCAGTTTAATTGCCAGGTTCAAGCCATTGGTTAGTTTGAGGAGTTACTGTGGTTTGTGGGGATACAATGAATACACACAGGTCCAGCAGGGACACTCAGCTGTTCTGACATCAGAAACACCTCCTGGCTCACACAGCTGCCCTGCCCCTGACTCCTCTACATCTATGTCAGCACAGTCACATTTTCAGACACACAATCAGACACCATTTCAAGTGAAAAAGGAAGACAGTGTTAACCGGACAGTAACGACAAAAGTAATACTTTTCATTAAAGTGTCACTTTTCTTCCATGCTTTGTCAGTGCAAATAAACCACAACAGAACAGTATTATCATGATGCAAAGCATTCACAACAACACGACCTAGCAACACAATGCAACATGACATTAGACCGAGAGAGGACAAAAGCCTATTCTTTTCTGTCCTCCAACACAGAGCACAGTTAGCACCAACAGGACTGCTTGAGTCAACACAAGCACAGTCATGCTGCTACAGTACAGAAACACACCATGCCCTGTTTACCTTCTTGGCTAAGTGTGTTACCCATGGTGTGTATGGACCTATACTCCTGTCTATCTGAATGTAGCAGCCTGTCTCATGTCGGTGCAGTAGTAGCACAGAGTGAGGGCTGGGACGGACCTGTGAAGGAGGAGAGGCAGACTTTGATGAGCGGTCCACAGCAGGAGGAGTTGAGCAGCGGTCTGCAGCAACAAGACGCCATCTGGCCCAAGAGCCGGCAGCTCCCAGAAATCAATGCCATCCCATCAGTTCCCCCCCAGCCTCTTTAACAACAATTCACTCTCTTCCTCCCTGTAGGACGGACCCGGTTCCCTTCCTATTTCTGTATCCGCTTTCCTGCTCTGTTCACTGTGTCTCCCCACTAGTTACAGTTTACTGGATGTGAGTCCTCTGTCCCTCTCCAAGCCTTTCTCATCCTCTTCTCTATCTGTCTGGGTCTGCTTCTCTTTGTAATCCCTCTGTCTCTTGCTGTCTCCATCTCCCTCCTCCCACCAGCCTCTCTCTCCCTCTCTCTCTTCAGTAGCTGCCCAGTTAGACAGAGAATGCACAAAAGCACTCTGAGCGATTGGTATGAGTGTGTGGGGGGCAGGCCTCAGTGAAACTTTCCCTGAGCTGTCCCTACAGTATGTGTGCGTTCGGGTCTGTGAAAATATGCACAGAATGTGTGTCACAAAGACAATGTGTGTGTCTTTTGTGTGCGTTGCTGGGAGAACGCATTGCTGAGCCTCTGTAAGGCAATGCCACACAGGGACGGGCTGCAAGGTCACTGCGAGGCGATGGGGGGGGGTGGGTGAGAGTCACCCAGTGGCACAGATCAAGGATCAGTTTATCCACATCACGCAGCTCTGCTCTCTGCCATGAGATGAGTAACAGAGAGATGATATGACATGAGCACACCAGGACGACATCATCCTACAAGGTGAGGTCACCAAGATTGTAGACAGGATGGGGAGAGAGTCCTAAAAGCCGTTTAAGGTTTCATTGTGATGGAGAATTAAAGACGGATGTTTGTATGTCAAACTGTACCATCATGGGAAGGTCAGAGTCACTGACCTCATGTGAACCTTTTCCACTAGACCCTTGGGGGTTGGGTCAGGTTTGATGTCGGTTTCATTTTGTAAATCAGTGCCTGAAACACACTCTGTTTACACAATAATATAGTCTATGATGCAGCAATGGCTCTATTTAGATTGTGCATTTCTTCTTCTACAGAATTTGTTACAACACACATACGCACCGCATAGACTGGGGCCTCTAGTTTGAGTTAGATTTAGCCGGCAATGCTCCTGCACAATGCGTTCAGTCAGGCAGGAATGCAATGCTCCGATAGTGCCAGATTTTAAAGCCCTGATGGGTGTGGTGCTCCTGATCTGAGGTGTGCCATAATAATATGTTACTGACAGTGCTCACTAATGTATGTAACAACATTTTTAAAGCAAACCATGAAACAAGCCTGTTCATTTCCAGAAGATCTCTATATAAATCACATAACAATACAAGATGCTGGCCTTCTACATCCGTCAGACCTGAGAATGCCTTGAAGTCATTGATGTGTAGCTACAAGTATGTTACAGTGTAACAGGAAAATCACAATAAAATGCGACACGGTTCATTTAATGTGAAAATATTTTTAAACCAGTGAATAATATCGATGAACTTTTAAACTTTTCCTTTTTAATGGCTTATACCAAAATCATAGTTCTTGTATCAGACTGAACCCCAAAGGAATATAGTTTCACAGATATGGATCACTGATGCCAAAATAATATTTTATCAGTAAAACTCTGTGTAAGGTTTTCTTCTAGTTTGAGTCAAACTGTATTTCCTTGCCAGATTAGAGAACCCAGTCTTCAACTGATTTGCACACTTCGAGTTTTATTGGTTTACTGTATCTTGTAAATGAAATGTGCATGAATACACCATCTCAGAAATGAATAATTGTGGATAAATTACTTTGAATTTTTGTCTGTTTTTTGGACGATGTCAGACGGTGTTTCCTCACAGTCTTCTCCTCAGGACCTGTATGCTCATCAACTTATAACTGATCTGGAACACATTAACACGGGGAACTCCAGTGATTTAGTTTGAAACTAACCTTTGGTTAGGTTTGGCCGCGTTAGTCTTACAAAGAATCAGAATAAAGACAAACCAAAAAAAAAAAAAGTGGAACTCTGAATAGCTTCATTCCCCACAGTGCAATTTGATAGCAACTTTCATGACCCCCCTAAAATAAATTCCCAAATATTTCCAACTCAACAAAATATTGCTCACTTTTGAGATAGAGACTTTTTCATTCTTACTCAACTTGTCACACCCATTGCTACTTACACAAGGCTGGAGGGCAAACCAACTGAGTTGATGTGGTGATGACAACAGTGTAGTGCTGCATTACAAATGGGACAGATGCTCTCTGTGTGATGCTTTATGTGACTTTCACTAACTACTGTTGCATGTAATCAGTGACTTTTTAGCCTTCTCTAATCGCTCCACTGCTTCAGCATGCTGGAGACAAAGAGGCTGATATCCATGTCTGAGACCAGTCTCTTCATCTTGTTTATGTGGCGACTGAATGGTCTTGATTGAATCAATGCATGTGTATCTTGTGAAGCAGAAAGCTGTAAACAGGCCGAAGGCGTGTTGGGGCATATCCACTCTTTAGACTCCCCCTGCTTGTCTCTCATAGTGCAACAGATTCTGTCTAATCTAATAAACAGAGGCTGTTCAAGGCTGATATGTGCAGTCACATGCCTTTGTTAGGCACAAAGCTGCACAAGGGGCAGCAAGTTATCTCCGTTCCATCCAATTGAAAACATACAGAGACTGTCAGTAAACACAGTGTAATGTAATTTCTACTAATGCTGCATACAATAAACCAGAACACCTGTTGATCTCACTATTGTCTGCTGGCAGCTGGAGCGTCACACCACTTCTTCCTCTGAATGACTGCACACCGTGGTGTGTATGACTAAAGTCTCATATAAACAATACATGTGATTAAAGACCTGTTAAGCCACAAACACTGTATATATTGTCTGCAATGATCCAGTCGAATGACTACATACCATAAATGACCTTATGGTCTCCACGCAGTCTGAAACCACATCATAAGCCTGGACTGCAACTGTGACACTCGGCAGTCCATGACAATAGCATTCAGCCTAATAAGAAACATATGGTGTCAGCAGTGTCTGGCTGCATTCAAATCCATGGCAAGCAAGGGTTGTTTGGGGTCTTTGTGCCTGCATGTGTGTCTGTGTGTGTGTGTGTGTGTGTGTGCAATCTGGGTTTGTAGATTTGGAAAATGTGGTACAGGAGTTAGCGGACAGTAATATGAGACGGGGGTTATGGTCTCTAAGTTTAGACTAACCCCCTGTTAGCTCACTCACATGCCTGTGTGTCTAGGACAGAACTCCCTGCAGGGAGATTCCCACACTGTTGCATAGCAGTATTTGTACAACACTGAAACAAACATTGTGAAAGTATACAAAGATATTCACCTAGCTTTGGGGATAGATTAGTTTAATTTCCACAACCTGACATTCTTTCTGTTATGAGAAATAGAATAGAGACATAAGACGGCTTTTTTTATTGTTAGGGCATTTTTCTGCTCTTCGGGAGAATTTGAAAGCATTTACATATATTGTCAAGTCACTGGTGAACAGAATAAGGAACTACAATCACTACATGACAGTTCCTGCCCATTACAAGCTCTGCAGTCCAACCCGCAGCCTGTGGACTGACAGCAACTTTATGGCTATGTGACTTAGTACAAAGTACAGCAGTGTTAAACCTGCTAAACAGGAGAAAGTTACAGTGAGACTGAGAGAGTTAGCCCCATTAAAAACAGGGAAAAAAAAAAACATCTCTTACCTCCGTGTTGCTGCCAGCTCTCTCCTCTCAATTCATTCCTCATGTGCGTGGCAGAAAGTGCGTGCGTATCTTTGCATCTCTGTGTGTGCGGTATGCGGTTTCACCGTTTCACTGGTAAACTGCATCTCATGACAGCTGCTGAAACTGCTGTCATTCTCCACCGTCAGCCCGAAATCACAGGAGAGGAAAAACAGCGGAAAAAGTACGAGTTAGTGAGCTGGTGAGAGTGTGTGTGTGTGTGTATGTGGGTGTGTGAGCGACAGAGGCTATCCCAGACGGCATGTCACTGACTGCTTTTTTTTTTTTTTTTTTTGGTGTTAACTCCTCCCATCATTTCTTTGGGACAAGGGCACAGCCTCCTCATTTTCTCTCTCTCTTTTCACTCACCCCTATCTCCATAGACACACACAAGCACACACACACACACACACACACACACACATACACACACACTCCTCTTCTCTCATATGAGCCTAAAAGGAGAATGAACCTGAGAAAACAGGTCAGGTTTGATTTGCATCTGAATCTAAATGTTGTTAAACACTGGTATTTAATTGACACATCTTCCTATTTACCATTGCAGAGGTACAATCTGCCCAGTCTATTTCCTCATTCTTCAACACCAGTCACACCAGTTTGCTTTAACACACACCCACAGTCAGAAGATGACAGAAGATTAATGGTAAAAAACAATCAGCTGGTTTGTACAATTGTTGAATCCATACCTGATAAATCACTCATCTTCATTCCGAAGGTGCACAGTGTTCACAGTCATACACACACACAGCCAGCCAGCAGTGTACTGTAATGCCTGGAAATGTCAAGTATGTATCCTCATGTGGTACATGACAATGCAAAACAACCTCACCTTATCACTGACGCCTTTTTTTTCACTTTCTGGGTCAAGTCCATCCTTATCTGTATGAGGGCAGATTACAGTCCTCTGGCGAGCATGGCTTTGGTCTCTTTGGGTCTCTTTTTTTTTGCCTGCTTGGTTAAATATAAACTCTGGGACTGATTGTGTATCCCCAGCCCCCAGCGCACCATGACAAAGTCACCCTGAACGCAGAATATCAGCCCTGCACTGCACATGTGATCATGCAATTAGCTATGCAAGGCTGCAGGACACAGACCATTTATTCTGCTCTGTTTGCAAAAGTCTGTGTGTGTGTGTGGGTGTGTGTGTGTGTGTGACAGTGGGAATGTGAGTGTATTGAATGGCAACAAATTACAAATAGGCAGGAACGGGTGGAGATAGCAGCGTAGCGTTACAGGGTGGATGTGTGTGTGTATGTGTGTGTGTGTTTGTGTGTGTATGTGTGTGTGTGTGTGTGTGTGTGTGTGTGTGTGTACTTTCCCCTAGCCATGTGGCTGGACAAAGGGCAAGGATTGTGAGGGTTAGTGAAGAATTCCCCATATTGCTGATCAGTGCTGCTGATAGTGGGCACATGGCCAGAGTGTGACTGACAAACAAAAGCCACATTACCTCCAACAGATCCACACTGCGTGGATGATCAGGCCATACAATGTGACACTACATTAGGACTGCAACATCAACAACAAGATAATGTCTCTGTCTTGTGATCAGCAGGTCATAAAAAACAGAGTTTGTGCTCAGTGTTGCTGTCCTTCGCTGCTCGGTCTGTTTAAGGAAACTGGTTCCATCCGAAGGCACAGAGTGCTGTCAACAGCATGCAGGTTTACTCCAATAATAACACGTATCAGGGGATGTTTGCCTTTATTGTCAATCAGAGGGCACTGGCGCCTTTGCAGACAGTGACAACAGGGTGTTGACCTGACAGCCTTCTGCCCTGCTGCCTTCGGTGCACAGGAAGGCCAGCTTCCTGTTTTTCTGCCCCATCAGTTTAGAGTACAAAAAAGCGCCACGCAGGATTGACACCGGAGCACAATCAGCACCTGGCACACGTCAGGACCACAGGTCACCTACCGACACACTGTCGCACCCACACACACCGTGATAAAAGTGGTTAATTTAAGTAAATAATTATCTTTCACAACACTGAATTAGATTACGATTTGAAAAGGAGGAAGTGCATTGTTCAAATTTAGAAAAGTGAGTTTACATGGTACAAACTTTTGCCCTTTTTGCCGCAAGGGCATCCTATTAAAAGAGATTTTTTTTCTGTAATTGCTTCTTTATCAGTTGCAATCCATTTCTCTTTTCAGCGTAATCAACACTAACGTTTTACAAAGCTGCTTATTAAAAGTTAGAAAACTATCAAAACTATGTGATGTGGTCAAGTAGATTAAAGGACAAAGAATGAACATCTTGTACAGCCACTGAGCCATCAAGCCAAAGAGGTAAGACTGTGCAAGGCGGCAGAGAGAGAGAGAAAGCGAGGCGCCTCTCACATCCCGCCATTGTCCAGCTTCCTCCAGGCTTCAGAACCAGGGCTTCCTCAGGACATAGGACAGAGAGCTGGTTACTTAACTGAAAACAGCACACATATTCAATAATAGTGCAGCGGTTAGACCATGACATATAAAAAATATATATATTAACCAAATGTGCTCAGTCAGATGTGCCCCTTGGATATGCCCTTATGATAAAATGCTATTAAATTGTGCATAATCTTTAGTTTAAGAATATCTTTTCACCTATTTTATTTTTATGCATATTTTTATTTCCTTTATTTAATTAATGTTTTCTGTCGTTAATACATTTTTTTAACCTTCAGCTTCTATGAAATGTAATTTTACTTGACTAATGCCTAAGACTACTCGGGAGACAGTAGGCGGGTGTGTCACCACTACATACAGATTGGGACCACTGAACCTATTGAGCGCAAACACAACACCGAGCTGTGCTTTTAATCATGCAAAGTCAAAGCGTTGGGACCAACTCAGCGTGGGCTGTGCTGTCTGGTCTCACTGTACAGTCCAATCAAGACAATTACTGCGACTCTACAACCAAACACAGCGGAGTATCTGCGTCAACAGCTTCACAATTAACCTCTCCTCAACTGCAGCTCCACCGTGAATAATCCAATTATCTAATTTGCTTACGTCGACTTTCCAGAAGAGGGCGGTGTCGTAACAGTTTTAGCAACAAGCCCAGCCTTGCTGCAGAAAACACCAACAAGTCGTTTCATAAAGGCTCTCTTGAGTCTTCAAATCGATTTATTTCAGTTATTCTTTGTATATCAAATTAAATGTTATATCTGATTATTGCTCTGCGTCAATTTCAAATGGCTTGACTAATTTTTAAATGAATTCAAAAGGCTTCAGACGCTCAGAATCTCTCTGTCTCGGCCCTGAACTCATATGAGAAATGAATTCAAACTGAGACTAATGACTTTTGGGTTAGGGTTAACACTTCCTGCAGTGTGATGTAGGCTATGGTGTCCCCAGAGCGTTCACAGCAGCTCACAGTGACGTCGCTTAACCCAGGATAAAAGGGAGAGAGGAGCCAAGTCACCCACTGACAGGCAGAGCTGCACCGGAAACAAGGTGACTTTACTTTCACAATAAAATCCTACAACTTCATCAACGGTTAATTGGCCTCCAGATCCACGTGGCATCAAGTAGACTGCATGTAGTCACATTTGTACAATGGCATACCTACAGTACGGCTACAGTACAGTCTAGTTGGTGTGTGCTAATGTGGTGTTTAGACAAACTAATCAAGGTATAAGTTCAAACTGAGACTTTTGTCTGCTCTCCAGTAGATTGAGCAGGTGGTGCACTGCAAATTTGTGTTGAAGTGTGTGTTGAAGAAAAAAATGACAAAAATAACCTTAACACTGTATCTCATGTCATCTGCTTAGTTCCTTAATAATGTTTTATTTTAATGTCACGATTTATAAGGGAATTAATGCACATTTGCAAAACCACTTAACTAAAACAGGGTGTTTTAATACATTTATTTCTGGCCTTTGGAAAACCTAAAAAGCCAGCCACTTAACATCTCAAATAAATATTAATGGACAACTAAATGCTTTATGTGTAAACCAAGTAAAAATTGTGTAGCCCTTATAATCTACTTAATTTTAAATTTAAGAGTATTTGATTTGAAGGTGATTTTATATGTTTTTAGTCCATACCCTTATAATACCAAAAGGTGATAGTAGACATAAATGTGTTAAATAGGAAAAGGCCACATAGCTGTTAAAATCTAGTCAAGTAATAACTTAGGGGCTTCTAGAGTAAATAATGTGTTATAGGTTGTGTTTTTTCCTTGACTGATGGACTAATTAAGTCATCTCTGGCAGTTGATCTTGATCTAGATTTAAGGGTTTATAACAAGAATAACTTTTTGCTCTTTTATTTCGTTTTTAAGGGGTATTTCCTTTGAACCCAAAAAGGTGGTGTCACCACGATTGCTGTATTGATTTTATTTTGAAAGGGACGGCCGGAACAGACGTGCTGTGTCTGTGCTGACAGCATGTGTGAGGCGCACGGTGACAGCAGCAGTACACCGCCAGGGAGAGCGCGGCGGAGCTGGAATCAGCCAGGAGCGAAATGTGAAGGTGGAATCCGACTGAGCAGCATTGTGTTGTAACTAACGCGTTTGTCTGGAAGAAGAAAAAAACATACCCGACATCCCCACAGAGCAAGAACAGGAGCTTATTTGGATTTTATAACCACTGGAAATATCCTCGCTTTATTTTTTTTTTTTCTTAGACATTTTTTGTAGCTCTCGCTCTCTCTCTGGCTCTGTCCACCTTCTCAGATATTGACTGGAAGCAGTGTTGCGGAGAGTCAGGAGCATCATTTTGCCTTCTCTGGATATTCATGTTTAATGACATAATTTGGAAGGAGTAAACTGCTCCGCAAAGATCTCTTCTCGCTTTATGGGATTATTCTCGACGGAGGCGCTTTGTTTTAGATAAGAGCACCATGAGTTCCAGTGGTAAGTCCATTCTTTGCGCGCTTCACTTGAAGCGCAAGGACAATACCTCTAGATGAGAACAGAGAGAAGAACTACCATTGAACAAAAGCCTATATGTGATGGAACAGACTATAGAAAGTGGCAACTTAAATAAGGTTGAAATCAAGCCACGTAATTCCACTTCACGGTCATGTACCATAATATTCAATTTCATAGCTCTGTGATAATGTTTTTTCTTGCACATCCAAGAAAGAGAATGATGATGTGTGTCTAAAACATTGCACCAAGCCCTGATAATAGACTTGGGGCAGGTTTTAGAGAGGATCGGAGAGCTAAGTATATCTGGAGGTCAAAGCAGCATTTGCCCTGAGTTCATCCGTAGAGGAGCATTTTTAGGATTATTCATTCACACAACAGCTGTTGCTTGGACCCTCCCAATGTCTGCATCTCCCCTCTTTCATCTTCTTCCCTCCTTTCTCATCTTCTTCACCACCACTACCAGTACTATGTTTGACCTCTCTCGGGAGACCACCCAGGTTTTCAGCTGTCACCTCTTCATAAAAATCCACCTGTCTTCAGCAACATGTTCGCTGCAGGAGTAGGAAACATAGAGCTAGAGGTTTCTGACCTGACCACTGGCTTGGTCTTATGGAGTTTCATGGAGCACATGACAAATAAGTCTGACAGCCTCAGGGCGTCTGTCAGTCTTACCCTAGACTGGCCCAGGGGTTGCCATGATGCTAAGCTGACCTTGTGTCAGCTGACTGTGACCCTGATCCTCTGTCAGCTGAATCAGGCTTTTCCCTGTGGGGCTTGGGCTGGTCAGCTTGTGTGTGCATGTGCACGGTGGTGTGCACGCCTTCACTTTGTAGTGTTTACAAGTTATCACTGGTTGATTCACAGGGCAGACCTCCACTCTCTCCAAGGGAAGACACTTGGAACAAAATTCCCCCTGTCTCCCAGCTGTCAGTAAGGCCAGCTGAAGTTGATGTGCACCAGGTGCTTTGTGAACTGGCGGTGTCATGTGCTTCCTGTCCTCCCTCCCCTGTCCTCTGTGTCTACAGGAGGAACCGGGTATTACTGCATCATTCATAATCTAGCCTGTCATTGTGTGGCACTACATTATTCATCCAGTGCTCTTAACCCTCTGGTACCAAGCCTTGACTGCCAGTTCCTGTGCCGTGCGTGCCGGGAGCGGTGTCGCAGCTCCTCGCTTGCCGAGTTAAATGTGTAGAATTATTTTGTTGATCGTTTAAAAATGCTTTTCTCAGCTGACAACAAGAAGGGGGACGGGGAGGGGCAGCGCGTGCAGCCAGCATGTTGAGAGCTGTCACAAGCTCTTGTGATTTAAGAGCATGTGCTCAGACAGAAATACACACACACACACACACACACACATTGACAAAACGTCAACCTGTGGTCACACTGCTTGTGTGTGATTATGTGTGAGCCTGAGTATGCCTGTGTATGTGTGTGTGTGTGTGTGTGTCAGCATTGTCACAGCAGGCAGATGGTGGTGTGACATGTGTCTGTAGTCTTACTTTAGGCATAAAAACACAGCAGACACCAGAGCTGAGGAAGGAACATCTCCTCTCCTCTCCTCTCCTCTCCTCACTCCCATCCCTCCAGTCAGTCAAACATATGTTCCCCTCAACTCTCAACACACTCAAGGCTTGGACATGAATGGGCCTGTTAGGCTGTGCTGCGCGCAGTGTTTTCCGCTGCATTGGGTGCGATAGCCTGGAGGCCGTCGACACACACAGAGTAATTACACACCGCTCTGACTGTCTTCATCTTCTGGCCCTTCTATCTCTCATGGTCACTGGGTTTCATGTGTGTGTGTGTGTGTGTGTGTGTGTGTGTCTGGTCAGACTCTTATTTTCTGCCCGGCTGGCAGCTGAGGCAGGACTGTGGGTGTCATCAGGTTAGTTTCTGGTGGTTAGGACATTGGTTGTACAAATACTGAGAAAGAGAAAAATGATGTATGATCATTTTCCTCTGAGTAAAGATGCAGTTTGCAAAAATTTTGGCCTCAGTGATGAATTGTGCTATTTCTGAGATACACTGTACGCACAGTATGTGTGTTTCAGGGGAGTGATAAAACATGTGTTGATCAATACACTGATCATTGAGTTCAGGGACCTGAGGGGATCTGCAGAGCCATACATCAAAGACAGCACCGACACCTCTCCCCTTCCCTCTCTTTCTCTCTGTGTAGCAGAGAGTTCTCAAGCATCAGACAGAATGCAACAGAAAGCCGTTTGGATGTCTTAACTTTCAAGAGACATGCTGCATCTCATGCAACTTAATGTTTAAGACATACAGCTTGAATGCATGATAAGTATGGAAATTAGCAGGTATACTGACAGTCTCCGTGGAAGTGTTGTCTATTCTGTTCAGCTATTTACTCTCATGTATGGACTTTTTAACAGCACTAGCAGTCGTGCCAAGGGTGGCAGTGTTGGTCAGTGCGCCGCTTTGATTCACACTAAAATATCTAAACAACAGTCGGCTGGGTTGGCATTAAATTTGCCACAGATATTCTTGACACCAAGATGAAGAACGCTACTGACTCTGGTGTTTCCTGTACTTTTCATCTAGGGCCACCAGCTGGTTAAAGTTTTCACTTATCCGGTGAACCATACTAGCATCAGCATTAATACACGGATTAGCATAAAGTGTTGTAAAGACATTCACATTAACGAGACAGTAAATGCTAATGACTTTGCTGATTCTCTCACTTTGAATCTTGTCCATCACTGGTGAAATAACCCAATACCTGCAAAATTGCAGATGTATTCATCAACCTCAGCTGCACTACATGTCAGTGCCCTTTAGCAAATGTTCATTGATATTAGCATTTAGCTTACAGTTAGCTTACAGTTAAAAGAACGTGTTATTCTATCATTTGGAAGATATTAAGGAATTAAATGTTATTTCTTTTTTTTTTTTGTTTAGAATTTTTGGAGAGACGTGTCCACACAGAATAAGTCAATTAATTAAATCTAATCAGTTGTGTCAAGTAATGACACTTGGCTCTAAAAAGGTATTGTGACCACTTCATTTGCTTTTCACTTGATTTAGTCTGCATCAGCATGAGCTTTAGCATCAGTGTCTGACTGAAAATGCTTCGAACTGAATTCATGGCATTTCTTTAAAAGATCCGCTTTGACCTGATGGTGGTAATAGAAAAAAATAGAGTTAGTCACTGATGGGGCTACGATTCATCCTCTGTCGACCACGGTGTCACAAAGTTCATGTTTCTTTTGAGATACCTCATCTATGATTAAAGTGTTTGTCAAGGGGAAATTTTAGACTTAATAATGATCAAAAGAAAAAATGTTTGGAATAAGTGGTTCCCCAGGAAACATTAATATTCACATAAAATTTTATTGTAAGCATTTGACAAGATGCAATATGTTGGTCTGGATCAAAGTATATGAATGGGCAGGATGATCCAATGACCCAAAGCAAAGTAGCAAAGTATAAATACACAAGACATCACTTTATTAAATGATAGCTATCTTCTTTGCTGTTTCAGTGTCAGCTGTGGTTTTTCTCTTTTTTATGGGAGGAATGAGTCAGAACATGGGTCGACAGGGAGGGGAGCCGTATCATACATGATTCCTGCTCTTCTGCCTCATCTGGTGAGCAGTCCGAACCAGAGCCAAACACCATTTATCACTCCGGCTGCCAGACGCCTTAGTTCAATAACACAGAGAAGAAAGGTGGGAGACAAAGATGCACAGATGCAAACACAGATGCTGGGATGCACGCATGAATATTCAGAGTACACAGTCATGTACAACTGGGGTGTTTTTACAGGCCAACATAAAATTAGGCGCGTGTTTTTCTTGTTCATTTGCAGTTCCAGTTATTGTGGTTGCTGCACTGGTACTCACTGAGGTGTTTGTACAACAGTTAAAGCCCTCGTGGAGGGAAATTGTGCAGACTGCATGGAAATACTGTTCAACTGCCATTTAATCTCTAAGCTCTAAGGTCGTTTTATAATTTGAGTAAATGGAATAAAAGGAAGACCATTTACATCAAAGCAGCACCACTGAGGCAATATTGTATGTTGTGTCCTCAAGGTTGCGGTCTCCATGACCTTGGCTTCTAGTAGGATTGAGTGATCATTCAGACTGTCAGTAGCAGTCTGACCTTTCTCTCTCTCCATAGAGTGACAGTATGTTTGTGATACCACTGGACAGTATCATTGGTCTGATGAATGCTTGTGGTCAAGGTCCTGACAGAGACGAAGGAAGATATAGAGTGGGGGTGGGGGAAGGCAGGGAGGCACCTGATCATTGGCTACAGTAGATTACAGACAGCTAAGACATGTTTTATATAGTGCTGATTTTATATATTCTGTATATTCCTCTGTAGTAAAAGAACATATTGTTGTCTTAGCTGCAGTAGATACACATATAAGCTGATGGTTTTACAGTTTTGAAAACCTGAATAAACACAGTTGTATGAATCTCTTCTTTCAGGACCTGAAGAAATGGGGAGATGCGTTTTTCAATAATTAAAGTAGAGTAGTGTTGTTCCAGACAATGGGTGTGGCTATAGAGGGTTAGGTTATGGTTACCTGAGGTTATTATTGGCGTCTTAATTGTCACGGATTAGAGTTTCTGTTAGTCTGGTTTTGGTTACTCTCTCTGAAGATTGTCTTCCTCTTGTGTCTCTGTGTGCTTGTTTCCTGTTCTCACCTGTGCCATTGTCACCTGTTCTGATTAGTTAATCTGTTTCACCTGTATCATGCTTGGCCTTCCCTCCCAAACATATACATGTTGTGTCACTCCCTCTGTTGCCTGTTGGATCATCATTATTCATGTGCTTACTGTCCAGCTTATTTTTATTAAGTATTTCCCTCATTCCTTCCGCCCCCTCATGGCTTTTGGATTTATATCTTTTGTAGACTTTTGCCAGGATTGTCAGACCTTGTATTCTGCCTGCCCCCTTACAGATCTGTTTGCTCTGTTTGGACTGATTGGCTTGTTTTGACCCTTCCTGCCTCGGACAATCTGTAAGCCATTGCCTTTTGATATTAAATCATTTGACCAGTCACTGCTCCGTGTCTCCTGCCTGCATCTGGGTCCATTCCCTCATGTTTACTGGTTTCCTGTGTAGCACAATTGGGGCATTAATGAAACAGTATGTTTAAAGCTTGCCATTGAAACACGTCAGTGGTATCAGCTATTGAGATGGTCTTTTGGTAGTACTTCATTTTATTTAAAGAGAAAGATTTTGAGTGTTGTTTCAATATGATGATTTCTTGCTGCAGATAGCTGAACTGGGTGGAATGCAGTTGACAACTGTGTTGGGTTGAAGTGTCTGTCAGCACCTGAAAAACTTATAGGAGTTTTGTTTTCTGGCTCAGAAAACTTGAATTTGGAAAACATATTAGCACTGTCTCATAACAGCTCTACTAAAGTATAGTTAGAATGATATATGATAGCAATTGCACAGCTTCTAAAAGCTGATTCAGTATACTGCTAGCTTACTGAGCAGCAATGAGCTACTGCTTAACTGAGTAAAACATCACTTCTTTGCTTTAGTATTATTTAGCCTTCACATAATTATACCAGGATATTTATATACTATATTTTGACCTGCAGACATTAGTTTGCCAGAAAGTGCCTTTGTGTGACAGAATTGAATTAAGTTAATGCACAATTGAGTTGATTTAAAGCTGTCCCTGTGTCCAATATTCATATAGTAGAAAAATACATCAGCACCCATACACAAACATGGGTACGTTGTCAAAAACTGCATGCAATTATAAAAATAAACTCAGGTTGTAAAACGCAAGTAGTTCATCTTAAACCCGCATTGTCTTTGTATTGCTTCTCTGTGATTCTTTGCCTCTTTGTGTGACTCGTCACCACTGATCTCCCAGCATCCCTTGTGACTGAGCTCCCAGCATGTTCTTCCCTGGGGCTGGCAGGTCAGGGGCAGAAATAGCAGCAGCCTCTCAGTCCCAAGGGACACTGTCAGCCTCTCTGACCCTGGCCCTGTTCTTATCACCTGTCTGCCGGAGGCTGTATTCTCCCGGGGCGTTTGCCACTGATTTGGAGTCAGTGGATTACACCTGTAGTCTGGTGGCTATCATTAGAAGAATGACTCAACACCTCAGCATGGGAGAGGATGGAGGGTTGTTTGAGAGCTCTGTAATGGGTTTAGTCGGGGAGAACTTGGCTGCGTTCAATGAGAATGAATGCCCTGACACAGTTTCAAAGTTATGTAACGCTTCAGCTCCTGAGCTGATTGTGTACCTGGATTCTCTTCTGAGGTGTGGCTTTTTGGCACGCACACATCCAGCAAGTTAAATAAGCATCTCATTCATTAAAACATATTTGTTGACAATGAGTAGTAACCATTGCTATTTACCTCACCTCTGCCTTAAACGTTCCTCCCCTCTGTTGTTTAGGCATGTGTTGACAATCAGTCAGCACCTTGCTCAGTTGTAATGTATGTTGTTTATTTTATATAACTATGCCCGGCTGTTATACTGTGCCAGAGGATTGTTGGTTTGTTTTGGCCCAATTTCAGAAGGTCAGCACTGGAAATAAATGTACCGTGTGTTTCCAGTAGGTGCTGGAACAGGTTTGCATGTACTCCCATTAGTTCCCATTATCTCTCATTTGCACCTGATAGGGATAAGTGTTGCTCATTTGGTTTTACTACAAAAAAAGATTGTCTACCTTTACATTGTCACACTTGCACATAAACTGTACACAATAAGAGAGTGTGATTATTTGATAGGCAGGGTAGTGGGTCCCACTGGTGCTGCCAGCATTGTGAGGGAAACAATGAACTAACAGAGACTTGAGTGTGGGAGATTGGGAGTGGGAATTAATCATGCTTGCATATTTCCAGTGCCCACACTCCTGTCCTGAACAGGAAAATCAACAGCCATAGCCCTGCATACACTCCCTCTTGCACCCATAGATGTATGTATGCCCTCACACTCACACACATCCTGTAGCTTAGTCTATGCATATACTGTCAAATCCGGAGCGTGCAAAGGGTGCTCAGGCTGTGAAGCGTGCAAAGCTGTTAGACTTTTTAAGTGCTGTGAGTCCTTCGGGATTCATCCAGTGACATGGAATCAGTAGCTCTGTCACGCCAGCCTATATGCTGGTGCTGCTCTGACTGAAGCAGCAAGGGCCTTAAGTCAGCTATTCAGGTAGGCGGTGTGTGGCCAGCTGGTTTCCCTGCCATTATTGCACAGAGTATAGGATGGCTGAGACACTCCTTAAGGAATATGACGCAAAGTAAGGGACTGTGAGCCCAGCTGTTCTGGCATAGTCTTACTGTTAGGATGCATGAGAATCTGTTTTGAGCGTGAAGAAGCGGATGGAGCTTTTTAAATAGCCTCTATTAGCCTAAAAGGTCCTGGATAAATTCATTTTCCAAACTCATTTAAGATCAAATTAATCTATCATTTTGACCTCTTTGCTTGTGATGCCATTTATTCAATTACTGTTAAGGCTGTGTGTGAGAACTGGCTTTCCTGACAATGTGAAATAGCTACCGGGTTTGCCGGAGTCTGACATATAAGCTAATGCATAATGAGGTAAGGGGATCCATCCACTTTCTAACCTGACGCAGCAGTGCGTGCATGTCTGTGTGTGTGTATGTGCACGTCAGCCCATACAAGTGTGTGAAAAATAGAGACAGTGGGAGAGAAAGCCTGGAGCTTACCCAGCTTACATAGGTGTCAGACCTCACAGCTTCAGAACAAGTGTTGACAGAGCTACACACTGATCTTATTGTGTGAACTGCACACAGTACAGTCTGTAGTGTAAGACTCACAGACCCAGTTCTAATGATGGATTTCTGCATACGTTGGAGAAACGTTTGACGATGAGAAGCTTGTCTGCTGAGATCATTGCTGATCCATAGTTATTTCAATACAACATTATAATGTTCATTAAAGTGGATGGTACATTTTATAAACTGTACGTATGGTTTGATGTGATCACATCTATGCAATTGACACTGCCAATATGCAACTTCAGTAGTAGTCAAGACATATTGGTTTCAGGTCACATGTTCGGCCAGTATATATTTTATTCTATTCAAACCACTATGAGGTGAAACTATTATGCAGAAAGGGTTTTGTTAGAACAACAGTCTGATCCTTATCATATATACACGAACAATGTTGGTTCTTTATTTCCATGTCTCTTACATACATAATTTGAGGGCACTGAATTTTTGACTGGCACCAGTTAGCTTTAGCTTCTTGTCTTTTAGTAAAATACAGAATATTTGTGTTGCCATTAAGTGCACAGCGTTTTCAACCAACTCATGATGTTAATGTTTAATTTCACTAGTTTGATATTATGCTGAAAAAAATTGCACAGTTGTCATTTTAAGGCAAAAAAATCATCTGCTGCTGGCTGTAAAGGAGGCATTTATCTACCAAGAACCTACTGTTTTATAAACTCCTAAGGATTCCACTGTTCTCAATGTTAACTCCATATGTGCTATGCAAGAATGGAAAGCCTTAAAGGCTCGGCAGTCACTTTGCAAAATGACCTGCTGTTTAGTTGAACACAGAGGAAGCATTTTAAATGTGTGTCTTTTTGTCTTCATCAGCGTATCACCAAGGCTCTCCAGGCGGTGAACGAAGTTCTGGACCAATCCGGTGCCAGCGTTGTCGGGAAGTATGCAAAGGCGAGGTGGTGCGAGTACAAGAAACCCACTTTCACGTGAAGTGTTTCACCTGCACTGGTAAGACATGGGAACCTGGTCTATGACAACATGACCCAGCAAGTGTCAGAGCAGACAAACAGCTGTAGGCATCAAACAGAAACAGGTGTTGTCTTATAAAGAGCCGGTGGTCCTGGTCACAAGAATAGATAAGGTTAAATAAAATGGGATACAAGACATCTATATGTCACACATAAACAACCTAACTGCACACACATACTCACACCTGCACACACTGACAAAAATAGACTATCCCCTCGTTCATCCATCACCTAGTGTACATGCTGAGTGCTACTATTAGCCCACAGTGGGGATTGGAGCAGATCAGAGGTGCCTTGCAGGGGACTTAATCTCCTGCTAAGGTAGCTTGTTATTGCTCTGCCCACTTGGAGAGGATTTTCCCTCGGTTGTACGATGTGGTCTAATGAGACTATCTCAGCTAGCATTGCAGTGCTACAGGTGAGCACTGGTGACCTACAAAAGATGCAGTGGTGAGATCACTTTGGACATTTTAATTTACTTTACTAGTATGTTCTTTAGCCTTTCAAAGATATATAAAACTCTCTCTATATTTTTTTTCTGTTTAAAGGAATAGTCTGGCATTTTAGGAACTAGACGCCCAGCCAAGAAGTAGTCAAACTATTTCCAATATAGGCTAAATAAGGCTCATTAACTAGAAATAGATAGATATGATATTATCCTTCAGCCAACAGATAGAAAACAACACATTCAACTTTTGCTCACCTGTTGTGGACTTTATAGGCAAATCATTTTGCTGTGGTTTCATGTTGCAAGCTTGTTTCCATGATTATAATGGTAAAAGTTAGGATGCTGATGATCTGATGAATTAGATATTTGGGGGGGGGTTTTGGCTCAGCAAGACTGCAAAAAAAGCAGCTTCTATGGAAAAATGACTCAGAGTCCTTTTCAACATGACACTCACATGAGAAATTGCTGGAACATTTGTAGAGTTGAGTGCAGGTCTAAAAGGGGCTTATGACAGTCAAGTATCTGTGCATGTGCAAATTAGAAATCACAGAACCGGGGAATGTTATTTGTCATGCTGCTGTACAACCTGGAGCAAGTGTGCACAGAATTATGTTGATAATGCCACTTTTAAAGCAAAGATAGTCAATCATGCATTATTGTGAGTCATTTGCACATGACTTTAGAAAAAGCAACTAGATTAGGAAGAAATGTGCTCTAAACAGTCAATCTAATCCCATCCATTTTGTACGATTATGGACTTATCCAGCATCATTTCTGATGTTCACAAGGCTTTTTCTCATGGGCTCAACAAAGTTATGTTGACAGTACATCACGATGGCTGTCTTTAAACATCATACTTAACTATATTTATTTACTCTGTGAAGATTTCAAAAACAGGACAAGTGGAACAAAGAAAACATTTTTTAATAAATACATAGTTAATTCATTATTTGGAGTTTAATAGAAGTTTTATACATCTACAAATAGGCAAACTATCTAAGGCAACTTTTCTTATTCCATATTTGGGCAAATCTGTTAATGAGTTGTCTTTATTTTTATAGGTTTTTTTCATTATTATACCTTTTTGTTCAGTAGATTTAGCATTCAGCATTTTCTTTTTGCTGGCTGCTGTAAAACTCACCTTTCCAGAGTCTGCCATTTATTTTTGTTAGACTGTTGCCTGTGTTTTTGCACACAGGCTACCGCATTTCATTCAAGTACCATCTTAATAAACCATTTAGTCACATGTATAAAGAAAAAAGTTAGTATATCTTTCCTTGTTTTAAATAGAAACTAAAAAATGTCAGTTACAATGCATCAACAATAAAGATGCTGACCTTTAGCTCCAGCCTCAGTCTCACGGCAAAATGTTATCTTGTATATTGAACATTGCATCAAACGCACATTCAGGGGCAAATTGACTGCTGCTTGTTTTTTTTAGAAACAAATTTTCAGAGTGAGTGCTGAAAATGAATCCATAAGATGAACAGTTTACAGGAGAAAGTTTCCTGCCCAATCTGTCGAAGCTCTTTTTGTATATAAGTCAACAGTTGTTGAGGAGAGGAAGCAGAGCAAAGTTGTGTTTGTTGCTGTGTGAGCTGTCATAGAGCACAAAGCTGTTCCACAGTAGATAAATGCACTGAAGGCTATTCATTGGAGGGTAATGGTTACATGCTCCCTATGTGTAGTCGTCACACTCATGAAAACACATGTATACAGTGCACAAATACACACATGCACTCAGGCATACCAGTGTGCACATCCATACATGTGTGCACGCTCGCTGTGGTTGTGAGGGGTTGCTGTGGTAACGGTGTGAAGGGGCACCCGGGCCCTGGTTGGTGGATATTCTCAGCATCTCTATGGTGCTATTAACCAATCAGAATGCATTACTCTGTGCCCCAGAGAAAAAGGGGGGTGAACACAGGAAGCAAGCAGAAAAGAGAAGAAGAAGGGGGATGGGGGTGCTGTTTGTGTCGCCTAAACATTACATCATCACTTGAGTGTAGCCTAACACCAATCTGATTCTCTCTCGCTCATCTTCCTTGCTTCAGTTCCCTCTCACTCTCACCAGCAGTGCACAGTAATGGATGAGCATCATGTTAAATACACCTATCAGACAGCCCTCCCCTCTCATGTTCCAGAGAGCTCTCCAGGTCCCATGAGGCAATGGGGCACTATTGTGCGGACAGACTCTGCCACATCCCTGCCCATAATATGCTCTCCTGTACGGGCCTCTGCAGAGCCAGCAGTTTTTGTAAAGCTTGTATTGTTCACTGTCTAACCCCCCTCGCACACAAACATGTTGCATGTTCTTTTGAACTTCATAAACTCTGTCTGTTCTCTGTTGTCTGTGTTTCTGTCCTCTGCTCTTCACCAGCTCCCCTGTGTATTTTCTGAGGCTAAACGTTTGTGAATGCAGAGGCAGGATTTAAGATCGAATTTCTATATTCTCTTCCATCGCTCTGTTGCCTTTTCTCTCTGTTTCTCCCCCTCCGTTTCTTTCTCTTGCTTTCTCCCTTTCTTTCCTGATGACAGTCAACCAAGCATGAAATCAATTTCTCATCTTGGGACAGGATGACATTGGCATGCGGGGCGTGCGATTTGGAGGCTAATGGCTAAACTGTATTATACCATGGCACCAGAGTGACAATCCGCTGTCAGCAGCCAATTGCCTTATCTGTCGGACGTGTTTATGAACTGTGCCACTGGGGCGTGTTTCAACATTTGATTTCATTCTTTGCTGGGCAATTTTTTTTTTGTTCTGACAATCAGTGTGTGTACCCAGGTTTTATTGACCTTGACCAATGGTATTGTGCACGCCTCAGTCCCCTCATTACTCACTGGAAAACCATGACATCAAATCTTGGTTATTTCCCCCATTTTTTCCTCCTTCTCTTCATTTTCTGACTTTATTTATGTCTCCTTCACTTCAAAAGGGCTGACTATGCCCCACTGAATTGATGATGATGATACCAGTCTTAAACAGTCACATGCACTGAGTTACTTTGTGAGCAAACACATTCCTCTAACATATATTAATACATACATGCCGTCCGTCACTCGATCCTCCCCCTGTCTTTGCCCACTCTTTATCAAGCCACGTTACTTTCTAGATGCTACATTATCATAATTTCCCTCTCATGCATTAGTCAGGAGAAGAACAGATCAGTAATCATGTGCATTTAACCTCTCATTTGAACCCATTATACAGCGACTGATTATAGCATGAAGAATCAGCCACGCAATCATCGCAAGAAAGAAGTCTGTGGAAAATGCTGTAGACAGAAGCCAGCTCACAGACTGATGCATCAACTCCAGACATAGAAAAGGCAGTGGGGGTGTATGTGTGTGTATGTGTGCGTGGAGTATGCGGATCCAGTGGCACTTCTGAGTGTAGCAGCGGGCTGTACAGTATGGATGATGTGGTGTTGTATTACCAGCAGATGGGCTGACTTGTGCATACTGGCCTAATGACATAGTGACCACATTTACCCCGCCTCTGAAGCATAATTGGCACCCCTGGATTCCAACAGAAACAGTGCGGCCTGTCAGTGGCACGAGCGCAAAGCTAACACGCAAATAAATCACAGGCAAAGGCAAAAATGTGCTCGTGTCTCCCTCGCAGCCAGCTCACATATTAACAAAAAAATACAAAAGCACAGAGACAAATACACAGGCACAGCCAGAGACAGACGCAAACATAGACACATTCACACATAAACTTCCAGGCTGCTCCCAGTAGTTATTTATTTTTGGAGACAAAACTGATTTTTCTCATAAAACGGCGCCAAGGGGAGCAGCAGATTTACACAGGCAGGTCAGATAAATACTTGACTGCACTGCTTATGCTCTACTTTTAGCTGGTATTCTCACCAGCGCTCTTGTGAAATTGTCTTTTTCTCTGCAGACCTGTTTCAGTCAGTTCAGTCTCCCATTGGATGCCATTAGCCCCATCACTCAACCTCTGTCTTAATAACATCAACCTACAGCCCTGCACCGCCTCTCTGTTCTCTGATGGCGAGGGCAAGACTGAGAGAGAGGGGGAGAGACAGTGGAGCGGTCTGAGGGAGAGGAAAAGATAAATAGCAAGGGGAGTAAAGAGAAAAAACAAAGAGAGTGCATGAGGAGAAACAGAAAAAGAGACACAGCACAGAAAAAAGTGGGGGGTTACAGGGAAGGGGAGCTTCCTGTAGCTATAGCAACCGCTGGCACGCTGGTCCAATCACCACGCCAATGCCTGGTTGCTAGGGAGAGATTCCGGCGGTGAGAGAAGGGAGCGCGGCAGGCAGCGGCGCTTTTCCCTGACGACTCTCCAGGATCTGGGATAGATGACAGGGATTATTCCTCCGCTTGTCTCTCTGAAACGTCACCGTCCGGAGGGATTCTCACACATTGGTGCTGTGTCTATTGTCTTTAATTGTGTGTGTGTGTGTGTGTGTGTGTGTGTGTGTGTGTGTCGAGCTGCTTAGGTGCCTGGCTCAGTGAAGGAGTGATTTCTGTATGATAAAGAGCATCATTAAGTGACAAACCCTGCTGTGTTGGATAAACAGACACATGCATCCACTAAACCAGTACATCTGTACATTTCACTGCAGCTGTACAGCGTTTCATTGCATGTTTTAGCACACGGCTCCATCTCGAGCAGTTCAGTTATCCCTGTGTTGCTGTGATCCCATTCACGCCTATTATCCCCTCAGCTGAGTGTCTCTTCAGCCCTCAGAGGGTTAAAAGCCGAAGGCCTCAGCAGCAGGGCTGGTCTGCTGGTATGAAGGGACTCCACTGGGCAGCCATCTGTCTCTATCAACTACTGCAGCCAAATGCTAGGGGAACCCTGTCACTCATGCACGATTTCTCTCTGCTTTAGCCTTTAGCTGCCTCTCTCTTTTGCTCTCTCTCTCTCTCCATTCGCCCTTTTCCACAACCACATCTCCTTCTGTTTTCTGTTAGTGTTTCTCTTTTTTTTATAGCCACGCTAGCAGCAACGCTCAAGGGAAGGCAATGTTAGTCAGTCAGTCCGCCGCTTTGGTCCAGACTGAAATATCATTAAATTATCTGTAACTGTTAAGTGGATTGCTGTGAAGGTTTTTTTTTTAATTGTTAATCATTATAACATGGCCGCCAGAAGAAGAATCCTGCTGACTCTATTCATGACTGCTTAACCTTTCCTCTAGTGATACCATCAGGCTCTGATTTTTGGGTTTTAGAGAAACATCCTAACAAATTAAATAGTTTGCCATGAACTTTTGTACAGGTAGTCCAGGTCTACAGAGGATGGATTAAATTGGCTTTTTTGATCCTTACCTTCAGCACCAACTGAAGTAACTTGAAGGTTTAACTTGCGCATTAAAATATCAATGTAATGGATTGACCCAAAATTTTATACTGACATTCATTGTTCCCAGAGGATGAATCTGAAGACTTTAGTGATCCTCTGACTTTTGCTAGAGCCCCAGTGGTGAGATGACATTTTGCTACAAAGGGGAATGTTTCAACAGCTATAGGACATGCTGTTGTGAAATTTAATAGCTGCATTCATGTTCCCCAGAGGATAAACACAAATAAGTTAATGATTGCTGACATCCTCAGATCAAAATATGTTAATGCTTTGGTTTATGACCAAATGACAGTCCCATTAGCCTCAGCTGTGCTTTGTGCTTTGTGCTAATTGGCAAATGTAAGCTGAAAGCACCATGCCTGAGCACAGCCTCACAAAGCTGCTAGTGTGGTTGTAGACTTTTGTTTCACTCCTCTTCCTGTCTGTCTGGCAGCCTCTTCTCCCACCCTCTGATTTGGCACAACTTGAGAAAACACATTATTTACTCTTGAAGTGTTTCCTCCTGTCAGAGGGCTCAGATCCAGGGGTACAGGGGGGAGGGCGGAGGAGCCTGGGCCCCATGTCGGTAGCACAGATGTGAGGGTGAATAGGTGAGTACCTACCCTGCTGAAACTTGTCACTGCCCCATTACATACATGCCTCTGTGCTAAACTGCAGCAGCCCCTATTATCTTGGAAAAAACCTCAGAAATTAGCATACTGTTGACAGCAGCCCTAAAACAATTAGAATGTGCAACGGGGCTACTAGGACGTACTGCACAAAGCATGTCCATTTACTTAATAGGACATTATGAAGACCTAACAGTAGCATAATGAGCTCGGGGAAGAGTCAGGGTGAGAGAGACTGCGAGGGAATGTGGAGAGAGGGGAGACTCGGTGGAAGAAAGGGAAGGTTGCATGGGCGTGCAGTATTGAGAAAAGAAGGTGCAAATTGAGATAAAGTGGAGACCTTGTGCTCAGAGCCACAAAGATTTGGAAGCAGTCTTGAAACGGAAAGACAGAGAAAGAGAAGGGGAGGAGGCGGGGGGGGGGGTTGTCAGCACTATTTTGGGGTTCCGGCCTGGGCCGACTTTGAGAAGGGAATTTTAATTGCGTCTGTTGGCTGGAGATAAATACCCAATCAAGCGGACCCCCTGTGGGTGCCTAATCAGTGCTGTTCTAATGACCACAGCTGCAGACACCAGCCTACATGCTAACCTCTAATCACTAGACTTATGATCTCGAGATGCTAACTTCCTGCATTGCCAAAAAAGAGCAGTGTGAAGGAGAAAAGCAGCATCTTTTAGTTTCCCTCATTAGAGCATCAGTCAGGGAAGAAAATATATGAGAAAACAGATGAAATAAAATCTTTGATGTAGTTCGGTCGTACAAAGCTGATTATGTTTGGTTTAGGAAGCCAGATGATGATAAATTTGACCATGGCTCCATAAAATAAGACATATTTCTTTTATAAACAAGACCTTTTATTAACTTTAAAATCCTACAAAACTGAGATTTTCAACTTTCCCACGAGTAACTATAGTATAGATTTTAAGGGCCATTCCTTGGACAGAGAAACAAACCAAACTGCTGCTATGTTGGCTGTATTGGGCTGTTGTTTTTATGGGTGAGTGTCCACACCATGTGGTGCTGGTTGTGTGGCTGTAACCAAAGCCTTTCTTCTCAGAGCCAAGCTAAGCCACGTCCCTGCTGCAGCAGAGACACCAAGGCCCGACCCCACTCCACCCACTGTGCTGGTAACTACAACATGTGGAGGGATAAGTTTGAAACCCCGGCTTAATGGTTGCAGCTAAAGAGAGAGAGAACTCTAATAAAGGCCCTGCGTGCAAGTAGGATGTAAAATTAATGATCCTTTTACAAAAACTGAAGAGCTGCATTTACCTTTGAGTCGAACAACCAGAAAGTGTAAATGTAGATTCCTTTCTTTGTTTTATTGTACATTTGTCAGCATATCTGTATATATTCTATTTACATATAAAGTTTGCTTAGTTTAGTCTGTAGTTTAATTTGAGACTTAATGTTAACTCAGTGTAGTTTCATTTAATTCAGCCTCACTGTCATTATGCTTGTCGACATGGAAATAGTCTTGTCATTCCAAAGGATGCAATTCCTTTTTAAAATGGTTTATAGTCCATAAACGACCACTTGGATGTACATGGTTTTCATTGGACTGTAGCCTGAAATTTGTGTGTGTGTGTGTGTGTGTGTGTGTGTGTGTGTGTGTGTGTGTGTGTGTGTGTGTGTGTGAGAGAGAGAGAGAGAGAGTCTATGCATGTATTATCATCACTGGGACACACCTGATGGACAGGTGTGTAAATATAAGGAAAAACAGTGACAATATCTTTAATATTGTTAATATAATCTTTAGTTAAGATTATCTCTAGCTTTAAACCTGTGTTTCTGTCAGTGATATCTGCAAACACTAAATCACAACCATGTCCTGAGTTTACTGAAAAACACACAAAGCTTTTATTTGTATTCCCAACAAATATACACAACACAGCTGAATATACTTATGTGTTTATGTGTTCTTATTGTTTTCTCATGGTGTCTTTAATTAACTTTGAGAATTCTTACTCACACGACTGCTGGTGAAGTAAAAACATTTAGTTTTTGTCACATTTGAGTGATTTTAATATTTAAATAAAATGTCACAGTAGGTATCAAACAGAAATGAAGTTATCCTACATCACTGTTAACTCTTGGTATTTACAACCGCCAGTTCAGCCACAACAAAACCAGATGTGCCACCACCAGCACCACCACATCATTCAGACTAAGGACCTAGCTGTCTCTAGGGCAACTGTGGAAGGTTTACGTCTCCTATGGCAACTGAGGAGAGGGGACGTCCCTTGCAATGCAACCAGCCAATCGCCCAGTCACAAGAAAACAATGTGATTAGCCAGAACAGGTGAACCATCCAGCCAGCCCATCCAATCCAGTCTGAGCAGATCCAGTTGGCCGGCTCTGATTTGGTCAGGCGCCCATATGCTAATGAGGTGCATTAGGCTAATTGAGCAGATTCCAGTAATTTGAAAATCAATCTGGCGCAGATTGAAAAGCAAGTCATTTTGAGAGAGGTGGGCAGGAGGAGGGGGGAGAAAGAGAGGAGGAAAAAGGGGGATTGGGAGAAAATTATAGTGATGAATTTTTTAGATGATGAAAATGTTTTTATTAAATGAACGTAATGGACCATTTTAAATACGCATTGATTTTTTTTTTCTCTTTTTCCATTCTGAAGAGTTTAGTAAAGGTGGAAATATTTACTCTCTGGTTCCCCTCTTCCACAGAGGCATCAGATAGCCTGTGATTTGGGTTTCTGGTAAGTTAGTCTGGTTTAAAATGCAGCAGCGACACTTTTTGAAGCAATGTGCCATTGTTCAGTGGTTCAGGAAATGTGGTTTGCACATGCACACACACATACACACACATTTTTATAAACCAGCTATTTTAAATCTTAGCTCTGGTCTTCCTCATGGATCCCCTTTTCTGCACTCTTTGCTTCCCTCTTCTTCCTCCTCTGCCCTCCTGCAGACGCCTCGCCTTGATGCCAATGACCTGTCGCAATGATAAAGATCCATCATCGTATCTCACCACACACACTGTCCCATTTCATCATCCTATCTCTGCATATGCGCAGTGCCATCTCATCGGGGATGGATTTATGTGTTTCCATCCTCCTGCGGGAGCTGAGATTGTTTTGTTTTTAAGTGAGGGCCCATTGATCTTTTATTACACCATTAAGTCAATACGCTCCACTCATAAACAGCTTGAGATTAAATGAGCCCCTTTGAAGGGTTTATGTGCGTGTGTGTGCGTGTCTGTCTGTGTCTGTGCGTCTGCAAACCCTCAGCCTGCCAGTGTACGCTGAAAACTGGTGGCTGTAGGGAGCCAAATTTAGCCTGTAGCTGCAGCACTGGTCTCCATAGCGTGGCCAGAAGGAAGCCATTTATTAGCAGCCAGTCGTTATCCGAGGTGCTTCATTCCACCACAAACAGAATGATGCTATGTTAGATATAAAACCTTTACAGCTTCATTTGCTGTGGCACCTTCATTTACCGGCAGTGTGTTGCAAACAGTTCTCAGCGACGTCAGCTGATATAGCTAACCTCAACATTTGTAGTTTTCCTCATAGATTATATTTCCATTTTTCATGTCGTGATCACAGTCAGTGTTTTGGCTTCAGCGCAGAGACAGTATATGTTTTCATGGGTTACTGTTGCTGGATGTGCACTACTGTCAGATCAGTTACTTCTATCAGGTTGTCTGCATTTTTGGTGTCACAGTAAATGTACACTCCGCTGCTGCCCGTCAAAGAATGTGCACGATATTGAGTTGCACTCTTCCTTAGTAGTTTAAACTGTACTCAGGTTATCTGCTGTCTGTTTCATGGGTAATTTTTTTCTTAATTTAATTTAATTTTATTTTATTTTCCTGTACCTCTCAATGCAGGACTTGACATGAAAGGAATAATTTAAGACTTTTGGAAATAGTTAGATGACACCGATGCTACTCCTATAGTAAATATATAGGTGAAGCTAGCAGCCAGTTAGCATAGGTAGGCACAGAGACTGGCTGGTTGCCTGTAACTTGGTCCAGACCAAAAAATAGTCTTGCACCTATATATAGTATATATATAATGTTAATTAGTGAGGTGCTACTGCAGTAGGCGGATTTTGTTAACTTGGGATGGAAGCAAGGAAAAGCAACTAGCCTGCTTCTGTCTGAAGAACAAAATGTGCCTGCTAGCACCTCTAAATACCACACATATTAGTCCTAGAGTTTGTGGTTTAAGATTTGACCGAGACAAAGTTGTTTCCCTGTTTCTTAATGGCAGGCTACACCAATCAATCAAGCATATGAAAGCATATGATTAGCATATTTTCTCAGAATATCAACCCCATATCCATTTTCTAATGGGCTGAACTGGTTGGTTGATGCAGGTAGCGTTACCAGCTATGATATTACATGATTGTTGTAGTTGTATAACATGATAATTGTAGTTGTAAAATTATAATGCTAGTGTCACAGCAGGGATGTAACCATTGGCTCAACGCCATAATCCTGCATTTGAGGGCAAAGTTGAGCAGCGGTAACGGTTTACATTCTCCTCATGCTAGTTTCATTAAATTTTCATTGGCTTCATATCTTTTTTGAAAAAGTAGACTTTTTATGCACGTACATTTGCAAAAATCTGGATTTGTTTTACACAGCATGTGACCTTCAGTGGTGCCATGCATTTTTTCCAGCCAGAGGTTACGACGACTGTCAGCTCCTCCTGTTGGTAAACCACACGGACTGGGAGAAACCAGAAACCAGCAACCACACTGGCCACTGATCTGTGAAAACAGCTCTGAGCTATATTGTTACACCCACTGGAATTCACTCTCAGTTCCATGGCCAAGTACTGTAGCACATATTGCTTAGGATACACAATATAGAGGCACACGTGCACTCACCTTGTGCATACTCAGCAAATGATTTCGGTGTCTTCCCCATTGGTGTGTAATGAGTCTGTCGTCGATTATCTGATGATGCTGGGAACTCGCGGTCTGTTGTTTTGTCTCCTTCACAATGTTTAGCACAAAATGGCTTTTTCCGCTGATTATTATCATTATATTACCATCAGAGCAAATTGGCTCACCACTGTCTGGAGATGAATAACTTTGCTAGCAGTCGTGTGTGAAGACAAACATACAAACACACACAAAGCCGTTAAAAGGAGCGCCGACTAATGGATGTGATTTGATTTTAAGAGCGTATGACAGAGAATGGAAACCCCAGTGTTTTTCTTTTTAAAATGGGAAGCAAAAAAAAAAAATCTTTAATATTGTTAAACACCTGTTGATGTCCTCACCCACAGATGATTGATTTCTCACTTTCTCTCATGTGTCCCCTCCACAGTGTGTAACTGTGATCTGGCTCGATCTGGCTTCTTCCAGAAGAAAGGCGAGTACATCTGTACGGCAGACTATCAGCGTCTGTACGGCACACGCTGCGACCGCTGTGACAGCTTCATCACAGGAGAGGTGGTCTCCGCTCTGGGACGCACGTACCACCCCAAGTGCTTTGTTTGCAGTGTTTGCAGGTACACACACACACACGCACATATGTTTGCTCTACTTTCTGCATTGTTTGGATCTCCACCATCCCATGTTTTGTTTTTTTTGCTACAAATCATTTAGCAGGACTACTTTATGATGCCATTGGGTTTTTATTATGTTTTTTCGACGCTATCAAGTATCTTTTTTTTATATTGGTTTTACAGTTGCCTATTTTTACACCCAGCAGACACAGGGCAACATTAGCATTTGCATGGAGAAGTCTTTCTGTTCAACCCACTCTCCTTGTCGATCTGTTTAGGTGGCCACCAACTGCTCATGAAAAAGAATTTTCTCTACAGTGGCTGAAAGCTCCGCGGTGTTAACCAGCAAGTTGCTAATTTCTATTCATTACGGGCAGTAAAACCAAAATAATGAGCTGGAAAAGCACTAAAGAGCACCAATGACTTCAGAGGAACTGCATTTGGGTGTTAATTCTCTGAGTTTGTCACGACAAGTGACTCTTTTCAGTCATTTCATCCATCATTATTAATAAAATGTTGATTATTACATCTAAAAATGCAGAAACAGCCAAAACAAATATATAGTTCTGGTATTTTACTTATATGCATATTTAGAAAATAGTTTCTGTTTCTATACTGTGATACACACTCATCCATGTGTGAGCGCTGCACATGACTTCATCATGTCTTTATCTGTCCTGTATCAGTTGTGTACTGTTATGAAGCACAAAACGTTTAGTTCCCTCATGAAAGAGGCCTGTTATAGCAGCATGACAGAGAAGAGAATGAAGAACAGGAGATGAATTGTGGAGCTTCTGAAAAAGAAATGCCAGGCTGTTTTCTCTTTTCCTGCCATGAGTCACTGTTTTCCGCCCCATGACTGTGCAATCCTTCCTCGAACGAAGCTACACAAGTTGGATCTTTCAAAATAAGAAATGCAAAGCTGACTCACTTCTTTATAGTGCATTTAATGATGCCAGCGATGAAGCCCCATGATTCAGTGTCATCTCGGCCCCTTAACATCAGTGAATATCAGGTTGGGAAGCTGGAGTCTGTCATTTTTCTTGCTTCATATAGTCACGATTCTTAAAAAAGAGAGCTGACCCGGTGTTTCACGCTGTTAGATTTAGTGAAAGTAGGCCATCTCTCTTCTGACCTCCATCAGTGTTCATGTTAAGCTGCTCCTGTACGAACTCAGAGTCAGCATCCCTCTTGGCTCCTCTCCTCTCTTTATTGCACCATTTCACTCCTTGTGTCCCCCGCTCTCTTCTCTCTCCTCCCTTTCCTCTTTCACATTCTTAAAAAGTCTCCCTGTTTGCGAATGCACGCATCGTATGTGGGAACACCCGTCTGTGTTTTGCTCTTCCTCCCCTGCCCTGTCTTGTTTTGGTGTGATATAAGGTTTACATAAGAGCCGTCTTTCCTCACCTCCCTCCCGGCGGGTAGTGTTTGTCTGTTGTCTTGTATCTGCTTGACTTTGGCCGATAAACATGCGACCATGCCCAGCAGCCGTGGGCAAAAAAACTGAACTGACACCAACTGGCTGGAGACAGCCAGTGGAGCAGTCCTGGCAGTGACAGGGATGTCTGTGTGTGTGTATGTGTGTGTGTGTGTGTGTGTCAGCACATGTGGAGTCAACTGGAAGAGACAGCGTGAAGCCAAGGGGTGAATCTCTTCTTTCCTGCAACGTCTGCCCTCTGTCACATCGCTCACAGTCTTTTCTTGTACCTCCTCCGTTGCCCCCCAACCCGTCCTCTGTCTTTTCCTCCTCATCCTCATCATCCTCATCATTACTGTCATCATCTTCCTGCTCCAAATCATCATCCGCATCACATCATCTCCCTTCATGTCTTCATCATCGTCGGCCCACTTTCTCTTTGTCATCACGGCTCTTGGCTCTAATGAAGGCAGATTGCAAGTTTCACTATTCCGTGCCGATGTTGCGGCGGTGATCAAAGCCAGAGTTCATATTGCTAAAGCCTGAAATAGCTTTACTTCTGTGGCCGGTTTTATAGGGAAAAAAAAAAAACATGCATTAAATATGTAAACAGAGTAAATTTTTAAAGCGCTGAGAAAGGCTGACAAGGCAAGAGTGTCTTGAGGGAGTGAGAGCAACACACAGGTAAAGACAAGGTCAAACAGACTAGCACGTCCTTCTGCACCATCATGGCCTTCCCTAAGCTCAAGTCCGACAGGTGAATGGTATAGCTACAGGATTTCGCCAGAGGAGTGAAATTAAAATGAAGCCTAACTGAATAATGTGCTTTATCAGTTTTCATTGACTTGTGTTCCTTTTGGTGTTTACCAGGGCCCTTTGCTGAATAATTTGTGCGGTGAACTGTCCCTGCTGGCTCATGTGTTCTGCTCACTTGTCTGTCCTCTCTGGTTTATGTATGGACGCTCTGCGTCTTTGAATAATATAAAAGCACAAAGGAGCAAACCTAGAATACGGTATGTGCCGGTTTCCAGACAGAAACAGTTGTAAAATGCTCGCAGCTCACACAGAAACACACTTTCGAGTGCTCGGGACCTCCTCGGCTGCATGTGTATGTCGCGCAAGCCTTTATCCACGCTCGCCTCTGTACATCTCTAAGTGCGTACGTGGATGTGCCGCGCTCTTGTGTGCTGACTGTGAGCTCTGCTGGAGACTCTAGCCTCCCTCTGGGTCTTGGCTCCGACTCCAGGCCTCGGTGGGGGAGTAAAAGGATTACTGCTGTCTATGTCTTTTAAACAGCCTTCCCTAAGCCTTTTAGCTCCCCATTCACTTTCACATCCTAAAGAAATCAATCCGTCTCCATGAAAATGCTATAGAAGTGGAAAGAGGGACGAAACAGTGCATCATGACGTGGTGAATTTGATTTCATAGGCACTGTCTCGCTGTCATGTTCCCTGCTTGTCTGCATGCGTGGCTGTTTGCCCCTCTTAATCTTAAAAGAAAACAGTGACCTGGTGGCACCAGCTGTTTAAGTAAGAGAGCTGGGGCAGAGCGATCTGGGCGGACAGGCTGAGAGAGAAAGAGGCAGTTAAGATCAGTATGCGCTCCACACAGTCTCCCTAATAAGTTTTCATTCTCACTGAGAGAGCCAGTTTTCCTTTTAGACGCCCGTGGCAGCGTCACATTATCGCCTCTTTAATCACAGAGCAGCCAGGTGCTCCTGCAACAATCAGTGTCCTATTAACTCGCCGCCCCAACTGTTTGGAAATGTATTTTCAGGTTCATGGAGGATGTCAGACTGTATGTAGCTTGTGTCAGCAGGATTATGGCGCGTCTGTCACCCAATCATGTTTCTGCCAGCGCCCATTTGTTATTTCCATGTGTACACTTGGATGTAATGTAAACACACAGAATTACTGCTGGCATTTTTATCTCGTGTTGTGTGCTTGTTGTCTAATTCCCTTTCTCTCTCTCTCTCTCTCTCTCCCTCTCTCTGCCTCAGTAAACCCTTCCCCATCGGAGACAGAGTGACGTTCAGCGGAAAGGACTGCGTGTGCCAGCAGTGCTCTCACACACTCGTCAAGTCAAATGAACCGATCAAGATCCACGGGCCCAGCCGTAAGTCCGGCATCCGCCTCGCTCTGTCCGTTCCGTTTAGGGCCACCAGGCGCTACAGTGCGCCGAGTCTAATGCGATGTGTCCGTGAGGCCCATTTAGCTCATTTAGCTAATCAAGTGTCTGTCAGATCAGTGGTCCAACCTGTCGTGCTGATCCGCCAGCTGAGAATTATGCAACACAAACAGACACATCATTCATTTGTTACTGTCAACATGCAGAGAATAGAGGAGGTTGCGGATTCACTGTACATCTGGTCGCATATTCCTGCACCTGCTATACACTCGTACACTGTGCAAGTAAATAACAAGCTGAATGTCCTGTGTGTCATTAGGCGTATGTGGAAAGTGCATTTTCACTATAAGGGGAAATTACAAGTTATGATCCCACAGCAGAGCAGTAGTGATTGATTGTGAATCATTTGTTAAGTGTGGCATACAGACAACAGGCTGCTGTGCGCCGGCTGTGCAGTAATAACAGACGGTGGAGAGGCAGTGAATAACTGTCCTCCCCAGATCGCTCCATTCAGGAGAATAAAATCCAAACGGCTCCCCAGATACGTGTTCATCAGCCTGTCTTATGAGGAGGCAGTCACAGAGTGCAGACGTTAAATGTACTGCACTGGCTTTTACAGCCTGTTCCTCCGTGTTTTTGGTATTTAGGACTGCAGATGTATGCTCTGTGGGTGGAAGTGGTTCCAAGACATTTAGCCAGTACTAAATGATTATTTTAGGAGAAAGGGCCTGGGACAGGTATTAATTAATTATTTACACATGCATGACCAAACCCCTTACCCTGACTGATTCTGTTTTATAACTTAATAAGTTTTATTTATCTGACCTGAGACAGGCAGGCTAGCTGCTTCTAGTCTTTATGCTAAACTAAGCTAATCACTTGCTGACTGTAGTTTCATATTGAATGGACAGGTATGAAAGTGGAGTTGATCATCTCCTCTGACTCTAACCAAGAAAGCATATGGACCAGAGGAGACTAGGAAGCAACTGCTGCTGCACTGATGTCTGTGGGTTCAGGCTTTAAACATCTGTGTGCATCACAGTGCAGAGGCCGTTTTACTTCCACATTCATTCAGAGTGTGAGCTTTTATGTAACCCATCCTGACGATTTCATGTCACAAGCTTTGCTGCATCATTTTCAGATGATCCAAAACCGATTTCACTCGGTGGCTAAACTGGGAACTGTATCATGACTCAGAGGAAAATCAGCTGTGCACAGAAACAGTCTGGGGCTGAACTCCTGGCCCCATAGACTCAGCACTATCACCGCCGAATGACAGTGAAGATTTATTTGGACTGCAGAAACCCAACTCAATACGCTGCAGTTTTTTTTCTGCAAAACACAGTTTGTCTTGGCTGACAGGGCGGAGTTGAGTGGTCCCTTGTGACTCCAGGCTTCTCTCAGGGGCAGTAGACCGGGTCAGGAAAGGTTAAGCTAAGCCAAATGTCTTCCAAATGGAAACAAATGGAGCGCTGACCTTTTTTCAGCATTTTGCCACACAGCGGCCATGCATCATTTACAGCCCTGCGCATTCTGCCTGTATACAGCGTTTGTTTGTGTGTGAGAGAAACAGATAGAGAGATTCATACATGTCTCATGTGAGGGGGGGTTATGCAACTGTTTCAGTGATACCAGCTTCCTGCCTGCATTCAGTCATGTTTAACAGTGCTTACAGTTAAGAGAACAAGCCTCACAGCTCTGCAATATCCCACATTAGTACAGCTATTGATTAAGGTGGTGGCTGTGCCACAGGGGTAGAGCGCCACACTTATTAGGAGCACAGTAGATGTTTAAAGATGTACAATTACACCTTGCCTCACTTTGTCTTTCTCTGTCTCTTCCTTCTTTTTCTTTCCCCCCTTCACTACATGTCTTTCTTTCTCTTTCATGTACTGTTCTTCTGCAGACTGTGCTGGGTGTGGAGACGAGATCAAGCAGGGTCAGTCTCTGCTGGCGTTGGAGAAACAGTGGCACGTCAGCTGCTTCAGATGTCGGACCTGCAACATGGTCCTCACGGGAGAGTACATCAGCAAGTGAGTGTGTAAAGGGAAAAGCACCAAAACGTTTCAGAGTGTTTGATTCTCATGTCTCACCCAGAAATGACGTACAACCAGACGTGCTGCATTTTTCACGTTCAGGCTCCCACCAGATCGTCTAAACTGCACGTTTGACACACCACAGCTTTTCTGTTTTTGTTCTCTGTGTTGCAGGGATGGAGTGCCATACTGTGAGGCAGATTACCACGCCCAGTATGGGGTGAAATGTGAGACATGCAGCCGATATATCAGTGGAAGGGTTCTGGAGGTGAGAATGGGACCAGATTTCAACATTAGTGTTAAGACAGATTTAACTGAACAGACTTCTGCAGCAATACAGAACTCCAAACTGGGAGTTGACTGAGGTGGCTGAGTGTGATCAGCATTATCAGAATTGAGCAGCTGCGTTTTGATCCTGTAAGCCCGGCTGTGCTTCAGGGAGGGAGCGACTTAAGATTCAAGCGGGTGATAAGAAGTTTGCCCTTCCATACTAAAACAAAACAAATTCAGCCGTTACATGTTAGCCTGGTCAAACACCGGTGCACATCCACATGTTCACCGCTTCCTCTAGAAGAGTCAGGAGGCAAAGAGGCTAGATTGAATCATAACAACCTGTTAGGAATTGAGAGGAAAAGGGAGTTATAAAAAGATCAGAGGGTAAAGAGCGGAGGGAAAAGATGGAAGGAAAAGAGACTCAGAGCAAATTCTGCAGTGATAGAAATGCACATTTGTGCTTTTACGCTGAGGCAGTCTGAAAAAGTGAGAGAGGAAGGAGTCAACGGTGGAGGGAGGAGAGGAGAGCGGAGGAGAGGAGACGGAGCTGAGGCGGACACATGAGGACTGGTTTAAGGGAGAAGTGAAGGGAAGATAATGAAGGGAGTAGGGTTGAAAATAATGAAAGTGACAAAGTGCAGATGCTAATTAAATGTTTTGGGAGAGTCTCTGGAGGGTGTCTCTTGTCTGTTGGGAAAGGACAGCAGACGTAGTAAGACTTTGTCAGACACACACACACACACACACACACAGACACACACAGTGCCTTGTGTCCCTGTGCTCCTTTGCTTGTCAGAATGGCTGGTGTAAAGTGCTTTGTTCCCAACTATCAGCCTCTCTGGGCTATTTATAGACATGGGGACATGTCAGCCTTTATCTGTGAGTCTCCCTCTCTCTCCATGTCTCTTTCTCTCACCGTCTGAACATTTGTGTGTGCATGCACGCATGACATTCCTCTCTCCTGTCAAATTTTGATATCATAATCATTCCCCCCTTAAAGATGCAGCGTGATTTGACTCACAGAGTGCAGGAAGACTAACCCCCTAAACACACAGTACACAGTGAGGATGGGGATAAAGGCAGCTGCTTTTAATTTAACTTATCTGTCAATCTTGCTTTGATTAACCTTGATTGTCCACACTATTACTTTACGTTTCATACACACAACACCTATTGCATGTCTGTGTGTGCTTGCAGAAGGATCCCTCCTCTGTTGCTCTTCCTGAGGTTTATTTCGTTTTTTCTTTGTTGAAGGTGTTCAGTCAGTTTTCTTTGTCTGAATCAAACAACAATGGACGAAGGGGGGGGCGTTATACAGAAAGATACCTCTGAATTTGTTATATATCAATGAAAGCAACTATATTTGAACAAATATATTTGTTTTAGTCAACTTGAAGTCATTTGACGTTTAGGACAAGTCAGGTGTAATCCAAACTGGCATATTTCCCATATGTGGCTACTGTGGGCCAAGCTAACTTTGTACTTGCCACCTTTACTATAGAGATGTGGGGAAATGAGGACTTGCATACAACAACATCTACTTGGACAGCTTTCCAAATCATGGCTTACTCCATGACCACATATAAAGTTAGAGGGGATCTACTTCCAGGGCAATTTCCTGCTTGCTTGTGCAAGGTCGACTCTCACTGGTGTTTTACTCTCTCTTAAGGAGTCTGCGATTCCACAGTTACATGCAGGTCATTGAATGAGATTTTTTGTTTGTTTGATCCTTAACTTTTTAATTGTCGACAAAAATGTATCTATTTCCTTATAGTTCTTGTTTTAAACACTTGTTAATTTAGTTTTGGTTTGGTTTTGTTGTGAAAAAATAATAGAAATTTTTATCATTATAGTTTTTGCTAAAGAAAATTACCCTGCTCAGATGACAATTAGTCACCAATCTACCTGTTTGAAAGTATCCAGTGACATTGTGATGAGTTGCTTAGTCCCTCCAGTGAAAACTTAGACTAATCTGTCTGTGTTTGCATCTGTGCTGATGATTGGGCCGGTTGCACAGAGCCTCTGTTCAGTCCAACTTTCCGAGCCAGAGGTCGTTAGTTCAATGAGTAGTTTAGAATACAAGGAGAAATAAAGATAGGAAGTGGGAGAAAGAGGGGTATAAATCTCCTTTCTTTAGTTTCACTTCTTTCCTCCCCTTCCTTCCTCAACGTCTTGGTTAGCCAATAAATATAACAGCCTATTAAATGCCACCGGAGAGAACGGAGGCCTCATTAGAAATGGTAACAGCAGTTGTTGAACTGATACCGTACGACCACAGACGGTAAACCCTCCGCTGCTCGGAAAGCACAGAGCACAAAGACGGAAATGCTGCATCCTCTCCTGGTTTTCCTTTCAGAGTAACCTGAGACAGACGTGCAGAGCAGGGATTGGTTCAAATGCAGCTTAGATACGATTAAGACCCCTGCTGTTCATCGGCAGTTCTTGGAGAGAACACATTTGTCAACAACGTAAGATTTCCTGCAGATCGTTTTCATGAATAGTAGGTGCAGCATGAAATGGCATAAGACCACACACACACAAACCCTGACACGAATGCTAGGTGTGTTCAGATGAAACAGTTCAGGTCTCCTTGACACAGGCCACATGTCAGCAGTGCTACTATAAATAGAAATTCTCTAATGGTGTGTCAGAGAGGCAGAGGTGACAGGACGGGGCCACGCCTCGGCCATCCTCCCTGCTGAGACGCATGCGAGAAACATCAGGGCCACAGACGAGACTCAATGTAATGGACACAGTGACATCATACTGCGTCATTTCATGTGTCTGTTTTCACCTGCGCTATGTGTGTTTGGATGTGATCCCTCGGGGCACTCTGAATGTCCAAGGACATGTATCGTGCTCTCGTGTCCTTCGCTTACATGGCCACCTACTTCCCTCTTTCTCACTGTGGCGTGCGCACACACACACACACACACACACACACACACACAAACACACAAACACAAACCCCAACACTTTTCTTCATGTGACTGACCCACAGGGATCTTTGCTCTAATTATGGCATGGAGGAGAATGGGTGGTGGCTATCACATGATGGCTTTATGCTGATGAAACAACTACAGGCCATGCAATAATGTCTCAGTACATTATGAGGCCAACAGTGGTCAGGTGATGTACAGTGGAAAACATATGGAGATAATGACCCACTCATGGTGGGGGTGCAATTTGTAAATTAGTCCTCACTCCGTGAAACTGTTCATGATGATAATTTATGTTCAGTCACACCTCTTCTTCTTCTTCTTTTCACAGGCAGGAGGGAAACACTACCATCCAACTTGCGCTCGATGCTCCCGCTGTAATATGATGTTCAAAGAAGGAGAGGAAATGTACCTAACAGGTGATGATGATGATGAACTCGATGCCAGTACATCTACACAAACACACATGCCCAATGTGAAGTGAATGCCCATGTAGATGAAGTCTTGGCATGTGGAAACACCCAACGCCAATCCATCTTCTCACCTCCTCTCGCTCTTCCTCAGGATGTGAGGTGTGGCATCCATTATGCAAGCAGGCAGCGAGGGCAGAGAGGAGACTGAGGGTGAGATAGAGTTTGAAAATGAAAATGTTCAAATAAAATGAAAACTGTAATTTCCTCACTGTGTGCCATCTCCCCTCTTCTTTTTTTTATACCTCACAGCACAGACGCCTGTCAGAGGCCTCCATCTCTCCCCCCGGCTCCTCCATAGGCTCTCCCAGTAGGGTTATATGTGTAAGTATGGACCCTTTTAGCCATCACCAAGCTTTTACCAAAAGCACAGTCGCTACACTAAAAACACAAGCACTACCGATAGCCTTCAATAGTTGAGCACCAAGCTGAGAGGCTGCTCACTCCCTTGGCCTGTTCACTTGTCTGTGTCCTAACCTCTGTTGTCATTAGTGATGTGGCAGGTGAAACACTTCACTAATGAGAAGTGAGGAAGTGTTGCCACACACACACACACACACACAATTTGGATGTGTTAGATCAGTGATAACCGTCTTCAGTCATCTGATCCCAGAAAGCATGAATATGGTGATTTGCAATGCCTTTGGTGATCCTGTGACGTTTCTGCTTTTCTGCATTAGACTAATCAAATAAATACTCAATCCTTTTGTTCTTTACAGAATATCTGAAACTAATTAGTTCACAACATTCACTGCTAATTAGCAAATGTTAAAAAGCTAACCGGCTAAACTAAGATGGTGATCATCAGCATGCAGCACGAAATCACAAAAAAGTCACAGCACATTAAAAGTGCAAAGACAAAACAAATCAAAACTGTGTGAGTCACACAGACTGCAGGACGATCTGATCCTCCTCATGGTTTTGGTCCTGGACATCAGCCCCAGGGTTGGAACCCATTAGCACTTGAACTTGTTCGCTGGTTATCTCATTAAACGCCCATGTTTTAACCAAGTCCATCCTGGCTGTAATGTAGACACCTAGACATGAAGTGCAAATTGCCAAATAAGTGCTACTGAAAAATGAACTGGCTGTACACGTATGAAAAAAAATATGTCAGCTACTTGGGGAAAGTAGCAGGTATATGTGAAGGTTGTCTCTCTGTACTTTGCAGAGTTGGACCAGTTCCATCTGAGAATGAGGCTTCAGCTAGATATGGAACACTGTCCAACTGCGCTGCTTGGCAGTCTGCTGAGTGTTGCTGCATGTCGGCAGTATTAGCATGTCAAGGGCTGGCTGCATGCAAGCAGGAGTCACCGCTCTCTGCTCAGCCCTGCCCCGCTCTGCTCTCGTCTCATAATCAATGACCTTTCTGTTTAAGGTGATGGATGAGGGAGAAATGCAGCGTAAGCACGCTTGTCGTCCATACTGTCTCCTCTCTCCCTCCCTCTCTAGCCGTCTTTGCTTCCTCGGCTCTCTTTCTCACACATGCTGAGCTCCTGAAGGTCAACAACTTACGCTGCTGTCAGGTTCTGCAGTGTACATGTGTACTTTTGATGAGCTCGCACGCATGCATGTGCACGTATGGGCTTGTGTGCGCCTCATCAGCTCTTTCTCACTTCCTCTCACCGCTGCATGATTTGCTCACTGTCGCTGATGGAGTTTCCATCCTACTTTGTTACTGTGCATTGTCCATGTGGTTGATGTTGGGTCGTGTTGCTGTTGTCTTTGGTGGGTGTATGTGTGTGTCCTCTCTCCAGGCCAGAGTGAAGAATGAGATCCTAGATTATAAGGACCTAGCTGCCCTGCCAAAGGTCAAGGCCATATACGAGGTCCAGCAGCCAGACCTCATATGCTCCTCATACCAGCCCTACCACAGATACACCTCTGATGACAGGCTAGACACTTACGGCTATGGGGAGGTACTACTGCGACACACTCCAGGCCAGACTGAGCGTGTTTCCCTGTTTTCAGAGGAAACGCCTTGTTTAGTTTTAGATGAAGCTGTGCTGATATGATAAGAAGTGTCTGTCTTCATTACAGCTCAGTCTTATATTATTTGTACGGCTCATTATTTTCATTTCCTATGTTTTGAAAATTGATTGAAAGACTTATTTTTAATTTGGCAAAATGTGATTACGTAAATGGAAAATTGAATGGAAAATTGGATTTTGAATACACAGCTGTCAGAGCAAACACTTGTTCGTTTAACAAGTTAATTGTTTTTTGTTTTTTTTTTTTCTACTGACAACAAGGGACCCTGGCGCATAATTGTAATCGGGAGCTCTTGGTTTTTTCTTGCTTCACTGGTTGGAAGCTCTTCCTGAGCCATCAACATAGCAAGAGAACTTTGTTTACTGGAAAATGTTGTTTTTGGACATATGTGGACATAAAATGAAGATGAAAATAGTTTTTAATTTATTTTAAAATTCTGAACATTTTCAGTGAAATGAGCTAAGATTTGAAAATGATGAGCCTTAAGTATTTGTCAGTGTTTTGAAGTATTTGTTTGAAGTTGCAGATTGGTGGACATTACTGCCTGGATGCAGAAGGTTCTTATAAGTTTTTTGTAACTGTTTTATCACAAATGCAGCAGGAGAGGAACAGTTCAATCATTCTGAAAAACACTGTTACTTTTGTATTTTTGCTGACCGGTGGATGAGAAGAACAAAACCACTTAATATGAAGCAGGATGATTAGCTTAGCTTAGCATAAAGACTGAAAACAGCTAGCCTGTTTAAAAAGTCTACCTCTTAACATCTTTAAAGCTTTCTGACCACACCCAATAAAAAATAGTTAAAGCATGTTACACCCTGTAAAACCACAAGTTGACATTTTTACATTTCACCGTGTGTACAGCTAAAAAAAAAATGTTAAGTTAGTTAATGAGCTTTAGACAGACATGAGGGCGATATTGATCTTCTCATCTAACCCTTGGCAAGACTGTGAATAAGCTTTAACTGACAGGTTTCTTCTAAAGTAATAGTGCGGCTGCTGGTCATCACTTTCTCCCATGCAGAATCCCCACCAATCATCCATGAAAGAGAAAACAAAGCGTAGATTGAATTTGAAAAGGCCGTCTGGTCTTTTCTTGTGTGATAAATATTGTTTTTGTTTCACCGTGGTGCTACAGTATAAATAATAATTCTTTCTCTCTCCACTGATTCTTCAGTCACTTGGGACACTCTCTCCCTATTCTCAGGTAAGCATTCTTCTTCCCACAGTACATAGCAGAGCACTTAGGACAGGTTTAAACAAGTGAGCTGTTGTCATTTTGGCCTGTCACTGAGCTATTCGTCTCCCCGTTGGCCCCTGCTCTTCTTTCACCTCCCCCTTGTCTTCTCAGGACTATGACAGCCTGGATATGAAGCAGAGGCGGTGCTCCAGTCCAGGTTATATTGACTCGCCGACGTATAGTCGTCAAGGCATGTCACCCATCATGCCTCGCTCTCCACAGCACTATGGCTACCCTGGTGAGTCAGACGGTGCTCACTCCTACTCTCCTTCTTACAACCTCACAGTTTTATATCTGTCTGTTGAAAAAAATATGAAATGAAGTCAGTCATGCTGCGCTTAATGTCAAATGCACTTTGAACAAAGTTGAAGCACTTACGGAGTTTCTGAACTGAATAAATTGTTGAATTTTGGGAATGATTCTATGGAAGTTAAAACTTTAAAGGAACAGTTCAACATTTTGGAGAAGTATTGTTAATTGCATTCTTGCTGATGTTGAGATGAGAAGGTTCAGGACTTTTGTATATGTCTGTGTGAAGATACTGCCCAGCATAGCTTAGCTTAGCATAGCATTAAGAGTCAAGGGACAACAGCTAGCCTGACTCTGTCCAAAGGTAGCATAGTTCATTTACGCACCAGCTGAAGTCTTATCTTCACTGTGAGGTTGGCAGGCAATTAGTGGAGACTTGAGAAAGTTGCTCTTTCTGCCAAGAAAGAGTAATTTTTTTGTACCAAACAAGGATGAAATGACATATAATTTGGAAGCTATAGATTGGATTGAATCTTGCCATCTTGCTGTTTCCATCTGTTTTCAGTCTTTAACCAAAACCTCGTTGTAGCTTCTCAACCAGTGTACAGACACGATTGCGGTGTCAATCTTCTCATTTAACTCTCTGCAAGAAAACACATAAGCATAGTTCCCAAAATGCCATACTGTTTCAAGAAGAAAGATTCAAATTGCTTGTCATTTTCATTTTTATGTCATCTCCACCCTCATATTTTAACAAATATGCCATCATAGAATATCACTGGTAGCAAAAGATGAACAGAGTCACTGCCTCAGGGCCGACTGGCTTTTATTCCAAAACCGTTGTTTTGCTCTCTCATGTGCTGCAGTTGCTCTTTGGCTGTCATTTCATCTAACTCTTACACATGTGCATTGACACTGTAATTACTGTCATAAGAAGACAAGTTAATAACCTCTGTCATCACATAAGTGGAAAAGTTATCCAATGTCACTTTGCAATTTGAATGTGTGTTTACGCTGTTTGGTTTTCATCTGCATGGATGAGACTTGTGTTGAGGCCTTCCTTCATGCTCATGTTTTCTTTGCTGTGATTGGCTGTGGCTGGCTGCAGGCTCTGAGAGTGGCAGGAGTTCACCTTATTACGGCCAAGAGGGGCGGTCAAGCACACCCACCACAATCCAGCCCCCTAAACATTTTCATGTGCCAGGTAGGACTCCTCATCTCCTCATCGCACTTCTTCTCATAATCTCATGGATCTTTTTAAACCCATGGAGGAAAAAAACACCATAATTCACAGATGCATATCATTCAGAAAGCTCATTTTGAGTTCAATGGGAATGTCAGGGTGTGAAATCGAAATGAAATTTATACCACACATGATTGTTCTGGGATATAACTCCCTTCATATTGCATCTTTACCTTCTTTTATATCACCCCTCCTTCCTCCACCTGCTCCCCCGGATCACTCCTCCACGTTTCACCTCTCCATCTCCTCTTTCTCTCCTCAGCCACAGAGGACCCCAACATCTACAGGAAGCCTCCCATCTATAAGAGAGCGGGTACAGTGCAGTTAGCCCCGCCTTAGCCTGCCTGTCCTCCTGTCAGTTTAGCCATGCTGTGCTTGAGTACTCGGTGAAGATGTTTTCGCTGACCTATTGATGTTTTTCAACCGCCCTTTGTGATTTATGAGTATTGATGTTCCAGTTATCATAGAAATTGAAAGCATCAATAACAAAACCACTTATATAAATGGAAGGGGTTGACTCTGTGCTTAAAATATTCAGTGGAAATAGACCTCGACTTGTACAGCTATTTTCTAAACTGAAGAAGAAAATCTGGTGTTTTCAGTTCATTCGCTACAGTTCGTTCCTGAGTTGTAAGCTGAGTGTGCACACTGTTTGCACAAACTCACGCCTGTGTCTTGGCCAGAGTTCCCCCAGCGCGACAGGTTCTTGTCTGCAAACAGGGCTGGGAATGGCCGTGAACGAAGTGAAGGTTGCTCAGGCATGACAAGTGTTGAGCACATGGGACTCTGAGGACACACAATTCACCAGAATGAAACAGAACAAAGGAGCAGAGCACAGAGGAGAACTGAATTATAACTGGGATTCATATTTACAGCAGAGACCTCTTTTATTTCTCAGCCTAGTTAACCAGTGGTCAGTGTGTGATTTAAAGAAATGTTACTTTAATTGCAACTGTTTAAAGTTTAATTGCAGCCGTTGTTGTTTTTCTTCTGTTTAGTGGAAAACAGAGGGAGTGTGTGAGAGGGGATGTCTGATTTCTTAATTGTGTGGATTTATGTTGTCGCTGTGTCAAATAGCGTGGCAGCACGGTTAACACAAGATGCTATTTTTGCCTTTTTCTTTTTTACAAGTCATTAAAGTTAAATGCACTGCAGCCATCTGGATAAAGTGCTTCAGTACAAACATTCATAAGAAAAAAGATTCACTATCCCCCTCATCACATCAGAGTGGAAAAGGCTTTTCAGCTGAGAGTCACAAGACTTAAGATCTTTCGATGGAGGATAGTTTATCTTTGTTGTTGTCCTGCATGTTCCTCTGTGGCGTATGTGTTGGTATTTGTGGGATAGTTACTGAGCTGTGTGGACCTGTGTCTAGACACTTTCCCCCATTCTGTGTTTTTAGCTATAATTAGTACATCACCGGCCATAAAGTTTCCATGCACAGACACCGTTTTGCATTCAGAGAATTCATCAGCTCCTTCAAGAGGCAAGTTCAAGAACCTTTTAGTTTGCCTTGTCACAATACAGACATGCAGCACACACTTCATCCAACAGTCATATTGATCCCTGTCGTATTTTGTCTTCCCGAAACAGCTATTGATTATTATTTTCTCCTGTTGCAGCATTAACAGTATTGATGTAAATCCAAAGCCACAACAGACACACGTGAAGTTGTGTTGCTGTGCGCATCAAAGGCCCGTTATGTACTATTAAGTTAACAAGTTTGCTACCTGTATTGACGAGATGCTGTATTAGATCCCTGTTTTTTAATGGGTGGGGGAGGGTGTAAGCTCTTCGTATGGGTAGCAAAGCTCTCACATTGTCACATCTCCCCTTGCGGACGCTCCAATAATGTTTCCCTTTTCTTTTCACCTCTTTTTTATTGCATCCAATCACTTTTATTCACTTCCCTCCACCTTCTGCTCCACTTACCCCGGTGACCTTGCCACTGTAAGTATCTCCCACCTCTCGCTGTTTCGCTCACTGTCGGTAGATAGATATTGCATACGTATGCGTGTCTGTGTGTGCAGCATATGTCTCTCTTCCGGTGTTTGTCATCCCATGTCAATGAGTGTGCTTCCTCCGACTTCAATCTGCCATCAAACTTTGCCCAGTGAGAGTGTGTCCGTGTGTAGCGGCTCGCCCAGTCATCGAGCTCAAAGTGTGTGTACCAAAGATGAGAATGTGTGCCGTTGGTGTCATGCATCATGTATATAGGAATTCAATTGATCATGGATCGGGGCTGGCATGGCTAATGGCTAACAGAGTGAAGAGCGATTTAGCTGACATTACACTGCATGTCACCCCCATTGACTTCCATTGACTGTGCTTTAGTGCAGAGTGGCATCAATATCATCGCCTCACACCACTCATGAAACGACTGCGTGCCTCAGGCTGAGCAGTAACTGATCTCATGATGATGCTGGTTATTTTCATGCTGTTGGCTGAAATATTGATCTCCTCTGACAGGAGTGGTGCATACGATGACTGCCGAGCATAAATGTACTCTCTCGCTGTTCATCTTTGAGATATTCATTAACACATTTTTCTCCATAGTAGCGCACTGTCTTACGCTGTAATTTTGGGAAATAAGCTTATTCACTCTCTTGCCGAGAGCTAGATGAGCAGATTTACATCACTCCTCATATCCGTCTATTCAATATGAAGCGTGAGCCAGGAGACTATAAGCCTAGCAGGAGTGAAACACAGCTAGCCTTTCCCCGTACAAAGGCAACAAAATCTACCTTTTAACTCCTCTAACTCTCACTGATTAACATGTCTTATCTGGTTTGTGTATTCATAAAAACGCTGGGCACAGTGAGGAATCATGTTGTTAAAGGTACCCAAGGAAGTTACTGATCCAGTGATATTGGCATTGGGCCCATTCATACCAAAAAAACAAGAGTAGTGACTTCCAGGAGTCTAACAATATTTTGAGGTAGCAAGTGGTCACTCCAGGAACATTCATATAATCCCCCATGAAAACAGCAACTTAGTTGTTTTTGTGTGGAAAAAAGATATAATGTATTACTTGGTGAGCTTTAGAGATGCTATCTAAGAGCAGGCTAGCTCTTTCCCAGTTTCCAGTCTTTCAGCTAACCTAACCAACCACTGGCTGTAACTTTATATGTGTCGACATACTTTGTACAGGCATGAGAAAGATACCAATCTTAACATCTAAAAAAGTGAATAAGCACAACCTTTGTCCTGAAATGCCCCTAAACCGGCAGAATTTCTGGTTAGTTTGGTTCTGTCTGTTTTTCTTTTCTCTCCTAACTTGGTCCCTTTCTTCACAGACAATCATGTGGACGCAGCCACCAAAAGCAGGACCAGCGAGGACATCCTCAGATCCTCCAGACTGTCCACCTTCAGTCCTGAGCCATACACCCAGTCGGAGTCTGACTACTACCCATACACCAGTTCCCCCAGAGGCAGGCAACACCGTCATTTCACTGAGTTTAGAATGACAAGCTGCACATTAAGCTGTATTTTTACAATTTTCCACCGGGCCAAACACAGACACAGAAGTAGACTTCTTTTTCTTACTCTTGTGTTGTCATATTTATTCACTCACCCACTCTGTAACTGTGCTCCACTCTGAGCTCTATGTTCAAGGGAATCTCTTTTATCTGTTTGCTCGCATAGCCTATCGGATGCCGAGAAGACGCTTCTCGACAGGAGGAGATGAAGAGACTTGGAGTCACAGTCTTCAAAGAGTAAGAGCTTCATTATTTTCTTTCTCTCTTTCTTCAACATCTGGTTGAAGAAAGCCACCTCCTCAGAAACATCCATAAATAATGCACTTCCTGGTATGGTGCCTAAACTATCCTCCTTTTCTGTATTTGCTTCTTTCTCCATCTTGCATTTGCTGTACATTAAATTAGCACTTTTCCCTCATGTCTCTTTCTCCCCCCCCCCCCCTTCTGCTTCTTTCCTCGCTCCCTCTCAGATTGGGAGTGGCATCGGGAGGATGATCCTAAAGGAGGAGATGAAAGCCAGATCTGGTTCCTATGACAACGACCCCTGGGGCAGTGCGAGGAATTCTCGTAGTGGGAGCAAGGAAACACTCAACACTACAGGCTACGGCACCACGGTGTACAACAACACTGTCAACGGATGTAAGGATCCACCCTGTCCCCTATGCATCTCCCTCTTTGTCTCTTGTTATTTCTCTCACTGCAAGTTCATGAACGCCTGCACCTCTGACTGCATTGCTGTGCAGCTATGTCTTTGTCCCTCCCAGACTGATCATATATGCCGCCACAAGGGCTCTTCATGAGCCACAATAGCTGCTCTTATCTGGGTTTAGGGTGAGGGCAGTGAGGTTGTAGATGCAGGTCAAAGAGGGTCATGGCTGCTGCAGGCGGGGCGGTTTATTGAGATGGAAAGATGTGGACATACCCGAACAGCTGATGCCGAACCTGTGGTAGGCCAGTACAGTAGCAGCAGCAGATGTGGCCCGTCATTGTTGCAGGGGTATCTGATCTCGCTGATTCGGAACATTTCAAACTACTGTAAGTGTTGCAATTACATGTGCAGATGTTCCAGATGTGATAAAGCTGGGCCAGCACTAGCAGAGTTGTTGCTGTTTGTGAGGACCAAGCTCCAGTGGTCACACAGCGTGTTAGGGTTGTTATTTTTACATTCAGGCACCCATGGTTTCCTCTTCTTTTCACTTTCTTTCTCCATCTATTTCCACACCGTCCCCTTTGAGTTGCGTGCCTGCTTTCCCCTCCTCTCTCTCTCCTGATATCGCTCTCTATATTCTACTCTGTTAACTCCTCATCTCTCTATCTATCCAGCCATCTATCCGTGTATGTATCTCACTCTCTCACTCTCACAGCTGGTGTCCCATATCCTGGTTTATTTATGAGCTGTAAGATCTCTCATTAAAGCTGTTTCTCTGATGGGAGGGGACACAACTGAACAGGAATCTGTTGGCCATGGTTGAAAGACAACAAAGGCAACCAAGCTGTGTTGCGTGATTAGATGCGTGCAGTGTGTCTTTGTGTGTGTTGTTTTTATATTTGGGATTTCTCCCCTTCTTCCCTGAACCAGTCCTGCCTGGCCTCTTTCTGCCTTATTGCCCCTTTGATGTTTTTGTGTTCCTCCCAGGGCTTGATGGGTACCCAACTAGCTCCTCTTCTGTTTCTTTTGTTACGCTTGTAACTAGACAGACGGCTGTCAAATCTCTACAGCAGTTTTTTCTGAGTATCCTTTGAGGAATTTATTCAAAATTTGGAGCAAGGCAGTTGAAAAATGCTGCAGAATCTCTGCAATGAGGTAGATGGATTATAACTGTATGATCTCTTCATTTCACAGCTCCCAGATCACAGTACAGTGCAGATAGTGGTAAGTTTATCATGTATATTTCATAAATATTCAAAAATGAGTTAGGCTTAAAGCAGCCAAGCTCATTTTGTGGTTCTGGCTCAATAAATCCATAGCTGTTTTTGTATTTAGTTTTTGAATGGAGGTTGGCATTGGGTCATAAATTATGTGTTTATGCTGGATTTAATGACCTTACATCAACAAAGCTCCAGTGTTATGTGCACACATCTGGAACTTTAGTAATTTCTTGGTTAGTCATGAGCGCCATCTTCTGGTACAGACTTGACACTGATTATATGATTTCAATGTGCCAAACTGCATGAAAATAATTAGAAATGTCAGCAACTGTTTGCATGATAGTAAAGGTAAAAGTTTTACTATTGTTTTCTGCATTTTAGATTTTGGTTGCAAGTCCGCCTCGCTCCCAGGATACGGACGCAATGGCATCCAGAGGGTGAGACGACAGCGAACAGGGCACAACATAGCATGATAGCTGTATTTGTCAGATGCGCTTTTTTGCTTTTTTTTTAAATGGGTCTAACATCTTTAAGACTGCATCTCTATAAGAAACTGACATTGACCTTGAGGCACCAGAACTGGGTGTTGTTTGGGCTGATGCTGCCCCAAATCTTATATGTTTAAAATTGTAATAAGATTTGTAAGTGGCTGTGCCTCTATACACCTGCAGCCCCAGAGCGCAGACTGCTACCAGTACCAGTACGACAGTGGCAGCGAGGTCAACTGGGGAAGCAGAGGTAATTTAATATGAATTTAAAACACCTACCCCTTATTAGATTGAAACAATTAATTCAATGTTTTCTATAATGTACTGACTTAATTCTCTTTCTCTCTCTTCCCAGCGGAGTACAAGGTGAGGTTTTAAAATAATCTCTTGAATAATTCATTCCATGTGAGTTAGCCTATATGTTGATTCATCCCAGAGCTATTGTAATGAAGTGTCTGATAAAGCCTGGCTGTCTCTCGATCTCTGCAGATTTATCCTTATGAAGCTCTCATTGTCACCACTAGAGGTCGCAACAGGCTCCCCAAAGATGTAGACAGAGCCAGACTGGAGGTGCGTTATTAAGGGGCCAGTAGGCTAACTGTGCTGGGAAGAAGTTGTCCCTGGTCCTGTTAAAAAGTTGTGCCAATGCTAAGATTAAAGAACACTAGAAACACTTCAGCTACACCCACAGCAATGCCCCGCCCACTTCAGAAAACTCCTGACCAATCAGACTGTAAAATGTTTTTAGTAGTTAAAAAGAAGGTGGTGGTACCTGTTGAATTAAAGTTGTCTTTATGGCCTTATAAACTTGACTGCCTCAATGACCAGTGGCACAAAGTTGAAAATAATAGTACATTAGAGGAATGTGAATGCAAATGTGAGAATGGGTATTGTAAAAAATGACTGTGCGTCGTCTCTTTGCTCTTGTGTTCCTAGCGTCACCTGTCCCCAGAGGAGTTTGTCCAAGTGTTTGGCATGACGATGGAGGAGTTTGACCGGCTGGCTCTGTGGAAGAGAAATGAGCTCAAGAAACAGGCCCGACTGTTTTAATACACTATGGACATCCGTTGCATACTGCCATAGGTAGAGCAAGAGACTTGACTGACTGTAAGAGAGGGGGAGAAAGAGATAGGAAGACTTCTACTCAGTTTCACTGCCATGGCTGAGAACCTGTTCTAGATCTCCTCATATGATGAACCAAATTCTGGTCACACCTGGTTGACTTCTGAGACACCGAGGGATGGCCGCACAGACATTACACACAGACAGATGGACTGATTAAATGGTTGCCAGTCCAACTGTGGCTGTGTGCTGGAGTGGTTTGTAAGCAATAGAGACTGTAGGACAGTAGCGTTGTGCTTTTCTTAAGCTTGAAGGAATGAGGAAGGCACTTTGCCCCCAGAAGGCCACACGTGTGGATGTGACCAGAGCCGCAGTGCTAAAACATAAAGAGGAGAATTTTGGCTTTGCCTTATTTGTTATGCTCTCTTAGTTGTGAGTGTGCAGCACCAGCAATCTGAATGAGTAGAATGTAGATACAGTATATCATTTATGACACTTTATCAGGGTGAATGATTAGATGGGAAGGATGAGTGAGCATACAGCACCACTTTGCTTTGGTTTATATAAGGATGCATTTTGTTTATTTGTTTCCCTGTTATGCTCTTTCACACGAAATCCTGTGTCCCTCTGGTTTACACTAATTGATATTTAATGGAATGAGATACAATCTGAGGTGGTCACAACTTTTTCAGTTGTGTGTGTGACCTGCATTGACTTGTGTGCAAACAAAAACCAAAGTGAGAATGCAAATATACAGACTAGCAGATCACTTCCATAGCTAAAGTTTTGGTTTAATAGTACAAGGTCACCAATAGCTACAGTTCACTGTGCAGCTGTATGGTAATCTAAAAGAATGTGCAATCTAATAGATTAAATAGATAAAGGAAACACCAGTTCAGTCCTCCAGCTCCATGTTTTCCAGCCCATCGCAATACAGTGGTGACCAAATGTTTTAGGGTGAGGACTGTAGTCATCCACACATTTATTTCACTATTATTTATATTCCTTTAAAATGACAATTCAATAATTTTGTAGCTACAGAGATTATATTCACTCACAATGAAAAGCTCTGCAAGGTATTTAACACACTGATAAAGATCCAGGGTTGTTGAAAACTTTACTTCCTTTGAATACTGTTATTTTTGATTTTGTCACTAAAAAATTAAACTTGAACAAAATCCAGTCTCCTGTTTTTTCTTTGTGGTCGGAAACCATTCCCTCTTTAAATGTTTGACTTGGTGGGGACTTTAATAGGAACTGGTTGTGAATGCTTTCCTATTGATGAATTACTGATGACCTAACAGGGGACACTTTTGTCTAGTTTTGGTGTAATAATTATAGTATAATAGCAGAAGTATTCTGTTTTTCTATGTTTTTAGGTCAGCTACTACTTCTGTATACTTTAAGATACAGACATTAAGTTTTAAACAGGTCACAAGACCTTGAACTATTAAGTGCATTTGCTCTTAAAAAGGAAAAAAAAAAGCATAAAACTAAAACTGCAATGTTTCAAATCTGTAAAAGATTTCAGAGTTTATGATGAGCGTGTTTTTTGCTCCATGGAGCTTGTCACATGACCAAGGATCACCTACCAACCTTCAGCCCATTTATCTTTGACATCTTTCATTTTATTACATACTTTTTACATAAAAACGTAGATGTGTAAATGTGTTCTCTTTCATATCAAGTGCTTATTTAATTAATAAGACTTAAAATCTTTGGATCAGGTGGACCACATCCTGTGTAGTGATATCACCATCTTGTGCTTTTATTGTGTAGACAATCTTACATTACCTCTACAAACAAGGCCACATCTTCCCCTCACTGTCCAGGACAAGTCACCTTACAATCCTCTGTATCTCCCACCTTTTGTTAGATGCAGCTAGATAAAACACACAAATGCACATGCTATGAAATACATTGTAAGACAGATATTTCCTTCTGCCAGTTGGTGGCACTGTGACTGTGAGTCATATTTTTGTGTTAATGTCTTCAGGCTGGGCTCTTTTAAACAAGTCACCAGGACTAATGTGTTTGCTGAATGTCAGGTGTTTTTTTTAAAGTCCTGATCACAATTTTTGAGTTTAAAAGAGGTTAAACAAAACTCAGAATGAATAATAATAATACAATGGATTACAGTAGGCGGTAGCTCTATATGCGTGTGGCCTGTCGAGGCTTTACTCAGCAATTATTTAAAAATGTCTGCATGATGAATGTAACTAAGCTGAAAGGAACAATGCACATTGGTGCTTGAACTGTAGCCATTGCACTCTATGGTAAGTGCTTTAATCACCAACGTTCACCAGGGCAGCCAAGCTGGTGCTTAAAAGGCCTGATGAAATCAGCTCTCTGTTCCATACGTTAGCACATTTCTTTCTTTGCTACTTACCATACACACACCACGTGGTCCAGGGGCAAAAGGAGGACCCAGTCAACTACTTCCTGTATTTATGCACTGAGTGACATCATCAATAGGTTAGATCAAATTGGAGTTGGGGTGAAAAATTAGTTTACGAAAGTCTTTGACTTGACTGAGGTGTTTTATGCATTGCTGCAAATGTTTGTTACATGGTATGTTATGTAAAATTGTTGCGTGCAGGCAGGCGAAATCCCCCAGCCAATCAGGGGCAGCCAGGTGTGTTAAAGTCTTCATTTAGCGTCTTGATTCGTTGCACTGTTTAGGTGTTTAGGCAGCTCGCCGGGGAGACGGCGCTAGGACCCAGCAGAGAACAATCCTGGCTCAAGCTTGCGACTCTCAGCAGGTCTGTAATGTAACGACTGTATCTACCAGCGGTGGCTCCACGCGCCTTTGCGCAGTCATTCACTCACTAATGGGCCTCAGTTCAACTTGATCAACTTTCACGTGGACAGCATCACCTGCGGAATGGACGCAAAGGGCGCCAAGTGTAAGTTTACTTTTAACGCTGAAACACTGCTGCAAAATAGCTTGAGGGGCACAGTGAGTGCTGAGTGTTGTGTTTCTGTTTCTGCAGTTTGCTGAGGTGGATTTACACATGCATGTTTGTTTAATGGGGTAATCGGTCATTTTTTGCGGCTGTCAAAACAATGTTACTTTCTCTCACACCCACTATGCGCGCGCGCGCGCGTGTGTGTGTGTGTGTGTGTCTCCTTCCTCCCACATCTCTGTCTGCAGCACCCTTGCTGGGGCTCCCTACACTTTCCTGGCCTTAATGAGAACATGTGGGATTACAGCAGGAATTATCCTCACAAATGTTACACAACTTTTTGAAATTTCTACCATAATTTCACCAAATTTTCTCAAAGATTATGGTCAAAATTTCCATTCTCTCTATGTAACTCCTCTGTCTGAGAACACCCACTAGTTATTCTCCCTTCTGTTATACATTTAAGAAAACACAATGGTACTTCACTGAAAATATAAATAATGTTGCTGTGGTCTCCCCCCAGCTGCTTGGAGAGGCAGAAAACCAAGTGTTCATCTACAGTTTGCTTGTTGTTGTAGAAAGTGAATCTCACTCATCCTGAGTCAAGTCAAATATCTGGATGTGGAGATGAGATATTTGGAGATATAGGAGGTCATCGTTTGATATTAGACACCACCAGCAGAGAGATTCCTATGCTTTGTAGTGCTACAGTTAGTTTTTGTTGAAATAGAAAGAAATACAAAATGTGTTTCCGCCCAGTGTGTTATTTCTGGGAGGGCTACAGCTGGCCCCCTGCACAGTACAACATTTTTCCACATTGTAACAGAAAACAAATACACTTGCCCCCCTTCTGGGCTTTGGCCTGATGTTGGAAGTAACAGTGTTACCAGGGCAAGGTGTGACCCAAACTCAGCATTTCAAATATGAAGTAATGTTTTCAGTTTATAGTTGATTTAACTTTGTTTGATCTGTATTTACACTTCAGCTGAAGTTGCTGTATCACGTTACTGCTTTTAAAGCTGCACAGACTTGAGTGGTTTTCATAGACTTGTTGCCAGCCGCCAGGCAGGTAGACATGTGATAGTGATTATAACGCCCAACTTAATGGACATTTTTACTCAACTGACTAGGGGTGAAAGGAAATGGGACAAACTTATTTACAACAGAGTTTAACACACTCTTTGCTGACAAGAAAAAGACCCCTTTTTCAGCCATATGCCACTTTTACCGTCTCCTTTTATGAGCTACTTCTCCATCCTTCCACACATTGTCAGTCTTTGTGGATTATGTGAACGTTATAAGTGCGTCTGGTGTGTACACAAAGTATCTAAAGGAGGAGGTGTCTTTTGTGCTTGTCCACATTGGGAGAAATCCTTGCCCGTCACTCCCATCTCTCCACATACACACACACATACACACACACACACACACACAAATACACAAATACAAGCATGCAGGAATGTAGCTTGACAGACTTTCTATCTCAGGTTTGTGTTTGTGGAAGCACCACAGGAGAAAACACACGGTGACGGCTGGTCATCCCTGGTGAGCACCCTACTGTTTTTACAATCTTTTAGTCTTCTGATTGGCTGCTGGTAAATAACGTTTCGTGATTTGTCTTGTAAACAAGAGTAATGTAATCCCCATCCAACCTATCAATTTAAGGTATAAAGGTCAGAAAATATGTCCTAATTGTTTTGTCTGAATGACAATTTAAAACATTTGTATAGGGTTTGCATGAATTCTAAATTGCAGATCAGCTTTAAATTCTCAAATTTACAAATGTTTTTTTTAACTTATTATAAAATAATTATTTGTATAGCAACATTAGCATTCATTTTGAGTCCCACTTGTTTCCATCTCATATATAGTAGTGCTCCTTTAAACTTCCTATATGCCAGCTTCAGAGGGAAATAACCAGAGTTTTAGCTGTTAAACGCTCCACTATGTTAGCCATTTGTTTACTTTGTCAACCATTTGTTGGCAGCAAGGAAGCCAATGGTAGCCAATGGTATAGTAGGACTGCTTGGGTCAAAACGGCTGTCTGCTGCTGCTTACATGAATTGAAATGAAATGAAATTAGTCTGGCAATATCAGGGATAGTGACCCTCTCATTACAGGTCTCATTGACCCAGTGTTACTTTGAAATTATTTACTACTGCAGCTTTTGTTGTTGATCTATTTTCTGTTGATGGCTGGATCAACTAAATGTCTCAAAGCTTATATTAGTTCCTTGCTGTGCGCAGTTAGGTGAGTTCAGGCATCAGTCTCGGTAAGATTGATTCGAAGCAGGTATGAGCTTGAATGGTGGGAGCTTCTTATTATGCACTTTCCAAGCCAGCTGCAGCAGCAGTGTAATAAAGGTTTTGTTTCCATCACGCGCTGTGAGAAGCAGAGCATCAGGTGGGTGTGAGAGGGGAGAGGCTGTCTCCACAGAGATGCATTGCAGTGGTGGGATTGTCTATGATTTAGCCCAGCAGACAGGATGAATCGTGGCTATTGTCAGGATGCTTTAGAGCAAATGGGAAAACTTGTGGAACAAACAGTAATCTGCTATGGATTCTGATGCAGAAATGTGACCTGCGTCTCATGTAAGCACAAGTCTGCTGCATGTGCTTGAAATCCTCACTCACTCCATGTCCTTTCTCTAATGAGATGGTTGGATTGCTCCACGTATCCACATTCCTCTGAGAAATGTATGAAAAGAGAACCTGTGTGTTTGTTGGCATGAGCGTGCCTCTCCTTGTGCATGTGTGCATTTATTCCCATGGTTTGTTATTCCCACACAAAAGTAACCATTGGCTCTCTGAGAAACCATTTATTTCTTCATGACACAAATCTAGGTCTTCAGGCTTGCGGCGAACATCTTTGGCAGTAAACAAGGATTTGAATTGTTAAAAGCTGAATTAAAACATGCTGTCAGTGGGTATGGGTTAGCAGGGCAAATGAGCTCAATTAAAATGCAGTTTGCTGTCGTCATTCAGCCAGTGGTCAGTGACCTCACTGTGTCTGTGTTTATGCCATATTTCTCATTATGGACGCTGTCAGATGCATTTTCACGTAGCAAAAGCAGAATAACTTGACTACAGAAAGTATATCACTCATAAAAGACTATTCCAGTGTTTTACAAACTAAGTCTTACTGTCCTAGTTTAACTAGAATGTAACATTGTCACAGTTTGAAAGCCAGTGGTCAGTTGGAAGCTGCTTTCCAGTAGAGATCAATAGGGGCAAGGAAACAGGAACACAACAATGAAAAGACTCATCCTGTGGTTCAGTGTGACTTCAACACTGCTTTTACAATCATCACAGATTGTTTGGGCAATAAAATCCAATGTTCATTTCAATCATCGTTTAAACATCCAAATAACATCTTTTGTTTGGGCTGTGATTAGACCAGTAAACAGCTGTCTGTAGATTCCTTGGACTCTTTTGTAAAAGATCCTGAGCACTCCTGCTTATTATCTTTGCAGTGCTTGGTAAAGGCAGTGGTATTCTAACCAAATGGACCTCCAGCTATCATAATAGGAGACATAAAGAGAGGGAATCCCCCTTTCACATAATTTGTATTTAAACATGAATGGTTCATGAGTCCCTTTTATTTTGTTTGCCCTATTAGTCTTTATGAAGAGAATTTGTGTGCAGACATACTGACGCTCCATACAGTACATCACATTACATATAGTATGATATATGTATATGCCCCATCATGCATGAGCTATAAATCATGGATGATCATGGACCAGCCCTATAAGAAATGGAATTCCCCTCTTTAACCCTTGCAGGAAGGGGAGATCACGATGATTCATATGACAGAGATATGTACAGGGTATTTGTGTGACCCATGTGCACTTGTGGGCGTGCACATGTGCATTGTGTATAGGCGATGGCGATTCCCTGCACAGCTGTTTATAAAGTGTTTCCATGGAGATATGCTGCACAGCATTACCGCAGGGGACTGCAGAGCACATATGACTCTGAGAAACATGGTGGTTTCTTCTTTTGCAGAGAGTGAAGAGTGACTGTGCCCGAGGTGTGTGTGCATACAAGTACGAGCAATATGCTCACTGGGAAATTTCAGATTTATTGGAGAGGCTTGGCAGAATGTAAGTGAGTCTTAGTTTCAATAAGACTTACCCAACCTGTTATCAATTTTACTGTGTATTTCGAGCACTGCAATATGATCCATGTTAATATAAAGGTCTACAAAACTGCAACTTTTCGGTGTAACTTCAGCTTTGCAGTTTAAACGGTTAAAACAGTGCGGACAAAATATGGTTCTGATGTGCATGCAGAAGAGTTTGGACAGAATTCCTGGGAAACTGTCTTCTGTGTCAGACCATTTTATCCCACAGAAACATCAGTAGTGGTATGTGTCAAAGGGAAGTTATTTTAAAAGCATGTGATTTGATATGTTGGTACAGTGTTTAAATGTGAAAAGCAGATTGCATATGCGAAAGCTGTGGGTTGTGTGCGTTTGTGTGTATGGCACAGTAAGGTTTGCCTGGCACAGTGACATACCTTAATATGATTTCAATGAAGGCATCAGTCAATGTACCAATGCCCTGTAATGTTAACCTGGGTATGATTCATCTTTTATAAGTAATGAAATACCACTTGCCCTGTTTTTAGACACTGTCAGTGTTTTGTATTTCTTTGGTGTTGAAATAATATTTAAGCCTTGTGAAACTGCGGACTCGCCACCCTCTTTTACTCATCAAACTGATCTATCATTATTTTAGGCTCCTTTACCTCTTTGTCAATCCTGATGGCTTTGAAAATTGTCATGGCAAGTGATGACTGATCCTGGAAATTTTGAAACTGCATCATCCAGGAATCATCTGTTAATCCTGGGACAGAAAATAGACTCTGTCCTAATTCATACTACATTTATCCTAAAGCAACTACATCAGCAATGTTCATATGATGGTGATTTAGTCATGACTGTAAAGGCTGATTATTCTGAAGGTATACAGTTCATGTAAATGTTGTGTTTTAATACAGAGTAATGGTATCTTTATACAGCAAACCAATGTTGCATTTACAGAACTCATGCTAAAATTAATGACTACTGAACATAAAACAAGGAGAATGCCAAAGGTCATCCTAAAGAACTTGTGCTTTCCATCATGGTTAGATGCAGTTAACAGCAAGAAGACACTAAGAGTGTGTCCTAGTTTTCTGACTGAAGACAGCGCTCTGCTCTGGTCAAAATCCCATTAACACAAAAAATCCCAAATGGAGACAAAGCAGCTCCTTCTCCTCTTTTGTGTATGTGTGTGTGTGTACAGGCTTGCATGTGTGCTCTGTGTATATTACCCTTGTCTGTGCAACATCAGTAAAACAGTGCTTCCACTTGCAGAATAGCATCTTTCTCACAACGTGAATACTTTTCTGTGAGGGAGACATAGCATTGTGGTGATCTCATAGGACTCAGGGCAGATACGGGATCTGAATAATACTGACTGCACTGTAGGGGCTTTGTCTGGCAGCGGGCTGAGTCAAGCCCTCTGTGCCATCTCAGACCTGAATAAATCAGGGAGCAGAAGATGAAAAATGAGGAAAAAAGGGAAAGGGGTACAGCACACAGGCACCCCCCATATCATGGTAACTTCTTTGACCTTTGACTTTCACTACATATTGACAAATAAACACATGCATCAGGTGAGACTCGGCCAGTGCATGATCAGACTAGTTTCTCAGCATGCTTATTTCCGTTCAAGGTCGCCAGGGAAGTCTATCCCATAATACACTGGGGAAAGACACAGGGAAATCCCCTCGAGAGTTTGCCAAGCTATCACAGACACATTCGTTAATCAGCTATTGATGTTTGTTGGCAGATGCAATAGATTTGACTTGATGAGGAAGTGAAGGATCAAGAGAGGGATGCAGATGACATTAACAGTTTTTTTTGGGAAGAAAATGGAACACTCTTAAATAAAGACAGTGTAAAAAAAAAAAAACAACAGATACTTTAACAAAATAATAATAATAAATAATAATAAATCAGAGTTTTAAACGATTCCTTATCCATGCACACTATACACAATGAAACTATCTCTGTGGCACACATCTTTGTACGTGATGCCCTACATCTCTCAGATTTGGTCATTATTTGGTTGGCAACATGTAATCAGATTCTGGGTTTAAGGTTACTAAAACTATGCAAGAGCAGAATAAACACAGAGGATGTTGGATGGGAAAAGGAGCAGCAGCATGAGCAGCTACCCTGACCTATAACAGTGGCCCCTTGACTGTTTCTCACTGCTGACATAGCAGCTCCCTGCTTCTACCACTGCTTCCCAGATTACTCAACTGCAGTCAAGCCATGGGTAGCTGTGGGTGTATGAAGTCTGTGTGTGTGTGTGTCTGAACATCAAAAGCTTCAGTGCTCCACGGCTGCCCTTCAAAAGCCAGTTAATGCTTAAACAGGTGAGCTGGAGTGCACAAACCCATAATTCTTCCACTCCATCACCATAGAAACGTCCCAGCCGCTTAAGAGGCCTAATGACTCTGAGTAGATTTCTCTGTCTGTGACAGGCTCATTAGGCAGGCCTAATTAGAAGGAGTGAGGATGCACATTCAAGGTGGAAATCTGTTATAGACGACGACTGCAGGATACAGAAACACGCCCCGTTTAATGATGACTTGAAGTATTTGCAAATGATAGGGGGAATTTTAACCTAAGCCTTGCACTACTTCAGGGAGATTTAGACTAAGATGTGAGGCTGGAAAGTAATTGTGCTGTGGAATGTGCGTTCCAAATACTTTAGCTTCTGCTTAATTTGAGATTTTGAAATGGTGTTTTCAAGTAGGCAGTCCGTAAATCGATGCACAGTACCAACAATTATTTCTGAAATAAAAAACTAGGACAGAATAGTACCTGATACAACTGCATCTGTTCCCCTGGGCTGTTTGCATCTTTTTATGCATTTAATGTATTTGTGAGTTCACTTAGTATCAGTGTGGGATCTTTGCTGTATTTTATGATAACCTGAAGCATCTTCCCGTCCACAATAAAAACAGTGGGGAGAACATGTTTTTTTCCCCCTCTGCCCTTAATTTGTACACCTTTACGACTCCTCCAGTCCAAATAAGCTTTTCCACATGCTCCCCTCACCTGCTGCTAAAACTTAGCATGCTCTGTAGCGTGTCATGTATGACATACTGCAGGTATTGTGTGTTGTTTACTGTGGGTGTTTGTTTAAAATGTCCAGCCACATAATACATGTACATGTCAGAGCCATGAGAAAGGAATTCTCACTCTCAAGGGAACTACCTGCAACAGCTAAATTAAGGTTTGTTATAATGGCATATTTAAAAGTGCCATTATATTGTCAGTCCGTTGAAATACAATTGTAGATGCAGGCACATTCAATTCTATCTAGCATTGGATCTAGACAGTGCATTGAGAATGGGGTCACTAGAGACAGTGCAGTAAAAGTGGGAATGGGTCAGCTGACGGGAAGAGGAAACAGAAGGCTGGGGGTGATAAGTGATGTCATCAGTAGAAGAAGGAAGTCCATCTCTATAGGGGGCATATGGGGCATAACCATACAGTTGGTTAGCCCATTAACGAATGTAGGACAGGAAAAGTGTTTTGTTGTGGAATAAGAGCTTATCACACCCTGTGTGATCATTAAATGTCTGCTTTGGTGTTTTCCCAACTTATTATGACAAGCTTTCATGCAACTGCCATCTGGGGTTGTGTCAGCTTGTATGGGATTCTGCTGCGTTTGATGACCATTTTCTTATGTACTTACATTTTGTTTAACTTAAAAAATCTTGTACAGTTTTCCCAGGCCCTCAAATCATAAACAATAGAAATCAATATTGCTAACAATTGCTTACTTATACATTTAGCAGATACAGAGCCACATTGGTGTTCATTTAGAGCCGTTTCTCTGGCCACGTGAGTACGCTTTAGCTGCTTTTGGTTCAAGTATGTTCTTGGGATGTAGCATACAGTGGGTCTTTACTGAAAATGCCTGATGGGAACTGCAGAGTTATAATGTTGGTTTATAATTAAGAGTGAACTCTTTCACATACTTTTACGTAATTTTAGCCATTGTCAATATTGAGATTTTGCTTATATCAGCTGTAAGAAATATGCAGCATTCCTGAACACGGCTGTGTTCACCCACCTGAAATCAAAAGATCACTACATGGGCCAAACAGTGGCAAAGAGACAGTTGCAATCATCATGCTGATTTGTATCATTTCCCCAGTGAAGCAATATTGTCTTTGTTTACCTACCATGGGCTCCGGAGGTATCAGTTTGTGAAAGCCCAGACATGTTTTCTGCTGGGGAGAGGAGAACCGTCAGAGTTGGGAAATGCCTGGAATCTGAGGAGTAGAGTGGGAGGGGATTTCATCATGATAGGGCACAGACTGGTGAGAGAAGTCATTGTTGGCACAGCTTTTAATGCAATTAAAAACCTCAAGCACATCTGGCCATCTGGTTTACCTCACCTTTGTGTGCATGTGTTGGTTACACTCACCTCAGTGGCCCGTACAGAGCAGAGGATTGCTAAGTTGCTGTTTTCTTTTAGTACAGATATGACATCAATTTTTCATGTGTTATGATTCAGCTGTTTTCTTGCCACAACTTTGATGACTGGGTTTGATGGCGGTATTTAGATAACCCTCACACGGCATGAAGATAACGCTGAAAAGCCTCTCCTGTGACTCACTTAAAAGGAGATAAGATTTTGCTTTTTCTCCCTCTTCGAAAGGTGCTTTTCTTTTTCTTTTAAAAGTTGCTGGGTCATATTGTTCAGCTGGCCTTAGTGATGAGACAAAGGCAGACTCCCACACTATGTTTCTGGACACCTCAAAGTCCTCAACCTGCAGTGCTCTTTCATGTCAGATCAGGTTGGGAAATGGCTGTATATCCAACATGTCCAAAGACAATAAGGAAGGGGAGACTTCCAAGAAAAACCCAGCAGTTTTCATTAGATACTGATCTCTTGTGGAGTCACAGATGGTACAGTCGTTTGAGTCTCTCACAGCAGCTTTGTCTAGCAAGAGTTACCTTTAACCATGTTTTGTAGTGTGGACATGATTAGTGGTTCTCACTGTTAATCTGGAAAATCTGTTTTCTATACAGCCTGTAGTGTTTTAGCTTTTACCTGAATATCTCCATTTAACTCTTACCCAGTTGTAAAGGGAGAGAAACTGATTTCATTCAACATGGGGTGTTGTCCTGTTCCTCCCCTGGCATCCACCTTCCTGTGTGACTACACAGCTTTACCAAGGAGGTCAGAGATCACATTTAGTCACGGTGAGGAGTGGTTTGTAAGGCCATAACCAGGTCCATCAGGGTGTGTCTGTGGCATTTGTCACAGCAAGATGATTTTTGGAAAAGTTGGGAAACACTAGAAATGTCTGAGGGAAGCTCTACTGGAAGACTTCCTGTCTACATTATAAGGCCATTCATTTCCATTTTTCTACACCACATCTTTGGGAATGTATGCTTTTAAACCCTGTCTGTCCTTATAATCTCTGATCTGGCAGTAGAATGTAATTTTCTAACAATGCCTGTAGTTAAGTAGCAGACACTGCTCACGCCTACATGTCACCGATTTTAGTGGTCCTTGGAGGCTATAATGCTAATTACGCAGCAGGAAACAATGGCTGGAAAATGGAGACAGCTTTGTTGTTTATATTTTTCACTTGTAATTGAAATATATCTCATTTTTTCATTGCTGTTAAAGAGCCATGCCACCCGCGTTGCTAAAACCTGCTGTTGCCAATAAATGTGCAGCAACAGGATCAGAGGACTGTTGAGTGAAACACCACATTAGACCATAAGCTACTTGGGCTTTGACAACCTAGCCATAAACTGCATTAGTGCTGCATTAGTGTGTTACCTCAATCGGTGCTACAGGTGATCACTTAATTGTTGTGCCACAACCTTCATACTGAGAATGCGACTAATAGCACTGTTTGTGTTTGCTCCATATGAAGCAACCAGTTAGCTTAGGCTTTAACAGTTTATATATATTTTTAATACATTTCTTAATTCTGTCAAAAAATCTAAGTGTAAAAATGACATAATAGGGTTTTATAGGGGTTTATTTGCAGGAACACAGACAAAACGTATTGTAAGAGATACAGGCTAGCTATTTCCCCCCGGTTCTCACAGTCTTTGTGTTATGCTAAGCTAACCATCTTCCTTTTTACCAAACAGATGTGAGAGAGATTTTATACTTCTCACCCAACCCCCTGGACTGTGAATTAATATAATTCCCCAAATGTTTTCCTTTAACTAAGTTAATAAAGATCAAAAGGGAAACATTCAGGGGCACAGGGCTCACACCAGGATTCAAAACAAAAGATGATGTTCAAACTTACATGCTCCATATAAATCTAGTATAGCCACATCACAGTGATGTAGTCATGTGCTTCTCTATGTCCAGCTGACACTGTTTTCATTCTCTGACTGATTAACAGTAAAAGCCTGCACTTGGGTGAAGTGTTTTTTGTCTGTGCGTGTGAGTTCCTGCATTGTTGTGCATATGGCCGTGTATTTGTCTGTGCGTCCTTGCGGGTGTGTTTGTGCAGCGTGTGATTGAAGCCAGCATGTTGCATCGTGTCAGGGCACATGAGTCTGCCCTCAAGGCAACAAGTCATCCACGTGTAACTCCGGAGAGTCTCAACTTGCCTCTGCTTCCCCTCCACAGCATTTGCTACATCTCTAAAATATCTCTATTTCTAATAAATGAGTTTAAAATGTACAAATGACTGCTCACAGCATCAGGTTCACTGGGGAAGCTTTACTGGTGTCTTTATAAATGAGTAACACTGTTGAAATGTAGAAATACAATGCCTTACTGTATCTGGTATGTCAATGGGTTCACTGGCATCTTTTGAATGGCAGCTTCTATGTCCACCTAGTTAAAGGTTAATAATGTACTGAGGGAAAGAATGTGAAAGAATAGAGAATGTGAGTTAGCTATTAGTTGACATGTGCGTGTGTTTACACAGCAAGGCTTTCCCAGGTGCTATACGATCCCTAGGATTACAGCAGAGGGGGATCCAATAGGGCTCCACACACACACACACACACATACACACCACCCCCCCAGAAGAGAAGAGAGGAGGGCGACTGGTGGGAGGGAGGTGTAGGGAGATAACAGATCAGAGGGAGGAAGGGAGAGGTAAAGGAAGTGTGAATGCAGCAGTAGGCAGACTTTAGCTCACCTCCACAACAAAGACTTCACAGGACGGAGCTCATGGGGAGGCTTTGACTCTGGAATATCTCCTACAGCATCTGCTTGTGTATGAATGAACTGGTTTTTCTTCCTGTTAACTTTGGAAAATGGTGGGACTGTCATCCACTGCTGTCGAGGGTAAGTGTTGAGGGGAAGTCTTTCTAGTTAGTTTATTAACACAGCAGGCATCTAAAGCTAACAAAGATGCAAGGATCTGTAAAGATATGTAAATATACAGAACAATGCAAAACTGTTAAGGTGTTGTAAACATGAGCCTGGATGGATCAGGTGATGTTTACTTCACGCCTTAAGCATCATGCCGTCTTGCTGAAACACAGAAAGGCTGCAGTGGTGAATTGTTGAGAAAGCAGCAGTTTGCCACCCAGACTCAATAGTCAAGCCACTAGAGAGCCTTTGTGGGATGCAATTTCCTGCGTGATTGGCTGGAATGTCTGTCTGCAACAATATTGTGAAACTCACTCGCTGCCGAATGGCTGAATTTTGTCACTTTTGACACACAGTGAAGTTATTTGTGTGATGTTTGGTAATATATGTAAGCATGAGGAAAGTCTGGCATGAGAAAGGACAAAGTTAAAAAAAAACAAAAAACCTGTACACTCAATCGAGGTCACATTATTCCTCATATCAGGGTTTGTTGGACATGTTAGCACAGGTGCTCAACTCACTGACATTATTCACCCTCACCACCACCACCCCCCTTACTCACTCACTCACTCACTCACTCACTCACTCACTCACTCACTCAAAGAGTTTGTATAGGAACTCTGCAAGCCTCTTTTAGAGGTCTGAGTCTGCACTGTTAAACAAACTGCTCACTCCGCTTCACTACACATGCACACCCACACAAACTCTCTCTGCAGAGTCTTGCACTGTTAACAAAGTGAGGAATGTGTTCGGTGTTTAACAGCAATTGTCAGAGCGGCGTGAGGACGTAAATGTTTGAGTGTGTCGAAAGCAATGAATGGCTTTCCACATTCCTGCAGGCATGGTGCACTGCCTTGCACCCAACTTATGTGCTGTCTGAAATGACTTTACATAAAAATAGTAAAGTAATCTGTACGTTGATTAAAGGTACAATTTGTGCTTGTTGTAGTTGCACTTCAGCCCGCCTTTTATTAAACCACAGCCACCCTGTTTTTACGTTGCATTATTATCTTATGCAGGCATGAGTGCTGTTTCCCGCAGGTGCTCTGAATCTGTTTTTTCTGACATCAAAGACACACGTCACACTCACACACAGCCACACACACAGATTAACAGTTACGGCTGAGATTTAAGGGATCATGTGCTTTTTTAGATGTGTTCATAGTGTGGTGTTGATTATAAAGGCATGACTTTGGGCTTAAGGGTGGTCTCATGCACCTCACATGCCAAATACTACGTAGTAATTCCTCTTTGCTCATTCTGGCACAAGCAGAGTTACACTGTAATCATCAAATTGGATAATCAGCTCTTTAAAGCGCTGGGTCCAAGTGAAATAGTGAAATAGTTTTATGAGTGTTGTGACCTACTTCATGGCAACTCCTTGGAAGCAACGCCTTGATTTCTGTGTTATATTTGATTTAATGCTGACTGGTGTAAATTTCAGTTTCTCTCCGCTGTGAATGAGTCATATTGTGGATAAGGTTCGGTCTTCCACTCGGTTAGGGGAAGCCCAGTGGTGCACTAGAGCCAGAATCTAAACAGCTGGAACCTCTGGCAGAGAGACAGTGCTCACACATCGCACTCTCATGAGCTTATTCTCCTTCCCCGTCCTTATTTCCTCAGAGTGAATCAAACCCTACCGAGGAGACATTCCAGGTCCCTGTGTGAATTAATTCCTCGTGCCCACTTCTGCTTTTATTACAATAGAAGGAAAACCACAGGCAAACACACACCTTCTGTAGCTTGTGTTGCTTTTGATTGTATCCTTGGCACGGCATTGTTAAGCTCAAAGGAAGACCCACCTCAGGAAAGTATGCCTTTCTTGTCTTTAAGGAGTGGGAGCAGACTCAAATGTAGAACACACATCGCTGACAAACACCAGATACATCATTCTGTTTGTCCGTGGTGATTGCATACAGGATCTCTGTGTCAGAGTTATGAGTCCAACATTGTGCCTGAAGCCATTAACATGCTCCTCAGAATTGCAAATGTTCACAAATTCAACAGGGTGGTGTTTTCGCTCAAGTAAGCTCATTTAAGTAAGTTCACTTTGGTGCAGCCCACTAAATACACATCATACAGGTGTTTTTGCATGTTGTACATTTTTTTGGGCGTCCGCATGTGGGTTGTGTTTACTGAGTGCAACAGGGCTTGTTAACATATGAGCACCCACCAAACAAAGACTTTTCTGGCTCAGCGGCTGTCCCGTGGCTGACCCCAGCAACAGGCACGGTTCAGCAGGTCTAATGGACTGGACTGTGAAAACGGGGGAGTAACTGAGCAAAATAGATGGAGGGAATAGGAGGGGGGGGGCTTATTTGTCGAGTGACTCAGCCAGTTGTCAGGTTTCGCAGGGGATTTTAGGATTATGGAGGTAGAGAAGTGTGTATTAGGATACAACAATGCAAAGGGACAGGATACAAAAGATGCTAAGAGGAGATAAAGGAGGAATCCAGCAGCAGGTAGCAGTGCGGACCTGTTCTCAGGCTGTCCAGCAGCCGGGGGAGTGAGAGAGAAGTGGGGGCGGTTTATTTGAGTTCTGCTCTGAAAACAGGGAGTGGACCAGTCCCACCTCTCAGATCAACATGTGATGTAAAGCATATATTCCTATGAGTCAAGTCCTCACAGTGTTACAGGAGCCCTGAGGGCCCCGTGAAGAGTGTTTATTGCAGGAGGTCTGCTGGTCTGAGCCAGCTCTTGCTTTTGTGGGTCCATGACTTAAATCTCCCAACCGTTAGATAAAGATCAGATCCCTGCTTGCTGGTACATTTGGCCTGCTCCGGGCTCTGCAAAGTGGTCCTTCAGTTATTCTTGTCAGAATCTCATATTTCTGCCAACATCTTTCACCAGCTTTCGCAGCACTGTTAAATGACCTTCTTAGCATTGAGGGTTGATTGAAATTTGGGTTTGTGGCCATCAGTGTGCAAGCAGGCAACATTTCAGAGCTGCTGCAGAAAGACAACTGTGGTTCCTTCCGTTGCTCCTTGTGCTCTTGGTCTGTGTAAGCTAGAGTGTAAGAAGTTATTTTTGGTAGGTTCAGTTCCACTTTTTTGAGATAATGAGCAATTAGCAAACGTGTTTCCTGTCACTTGAGCCTTTTGTCGTTGTTTAGTCTGGCTGGTAACAGAGAATAGGAGAGGAGGGAAGCTGTGTGATTAGGTGGCAGATGGTTATTGACAAACTGTGAAGCAAAGTGACAGAAAGTTAAAGAAAGGCAGAGGCGAGGCAAAGCAGAAAGAGGCTCTTTGACATGCACCTTGGGATTTGTTTGGACTTGGGAGTCCAACCTTTGCCCTCTCTGCTGATATACTAAACTGGTGCCCCACTGACCTTTGCCCCCCTTTACTCTGTGCAGCAATGGAGGTGTTGGTGAGTGAGCTTGGCGTACTGCTGAAGATGCTGGACCAGGAGGAGAACCTCAGCTCCTCCACACAGGAGAAGAAGACCTCTGTGTGGAACCTCCTGCAGCAGATACAGCCATCAGGTTAGTGAGAGGAGGAAAAACACATGAAGTGACTTTTATCTATGTTTTATTTCAGAGGTTTTACACATGGTGTGCATGTTGTGGGAAAGAAGTATGGGATCTGCCGCTCTAGTTTGCTATTAAGAGCCTAAAATATCACAGATCTGTCTGCAGTAATCGTGTATGATCGCTCTTTCCTCCCCTTCAGTTTCAGGAACAGACTACATCTACATGAACTCAGCAGTGTACAGAAATGGCACCAGCTTCGTCGAGTCCCTCTTTGAGACATTTGGTGAGTTTGCGTTCCTACGCGGAGCTGTTAAATGCACACAAATCTGTATGAACTGCAAATATCATATTGTCTTTCTGTAAACGTATGTCGTTTTCCTGTATAGACTGCGAGCTTGGAGACCTTAAAGATGTTACAGATGATCTGAAAGATGACAAGAACACACAAGCTGACACTTTAAAACAGGCAAGTGTCCATTACACAGTCCAATTCTTAGGAAGACAGATGAGGGATGTGTGTTGTAAGCTCTGTTTCCACACTTTTACACCTTGGGGAAGAAGGGAATAGAAAAACTGAGACTGTATTCCACGTTGTGGGGGTTTCCCATGCACACATACTCATCACTGTGCAAGCTGTTGGAAGAGTTAAGATTTCGGGACCCACCCAGAGCCAATGTGTCTAATTTATGGATTTCATTTTAAGGGTTATGCCCTGTATCCCTTTGATGATATACTTCATAGGCTGTGAGTAAATATCTGTGGAGGGTATTTGAGAGTTTTGTGTGTGTGTGTGTGTCTCTTTTAGCAGACGTGTGTGGACTCCCCGGCCCCTCACTCAGCAGACTCTCCTCCTCCGCTGCCCACAACTCCTCCTCCTGAGGAGTACTACGAGGAGGCAGTGCCCCTCAGTCCTGGCAAGATGCCAGAGTACATCATAACACGAGGTCAGCATCCTCCCCGCTTCAGCTGAACCCACTGGCCTTGGTGTAGTTTTGCCCTAAAACTTCTAAATCAGTACTCAGCATTTAAATCATATAAACATAGTCATGTAGCACTTTTCCGTACATAATTACAAAGTGCAGCTTGGAACATAAGGAATAATTAGGGATTTTTTCATGTATTCCATTTTCAGTGAGGCCTAGCCCTCCCAACTCTATAGAGGATGGCTATGAAGATGCTGAAAACAACTACCCCACTACCTGCATCAACTCACAGCGCAAAAACTCATGTGAGTTGAGTTTCGCTTCAAAATGCACAAACGTAAACACAAAACAAAAACAGCCTTTTTACAGCAAATAAAACACACTTTATCTTCTCTCTTCTCAGATAATGACTCTGATGCTCTGAGCAGCTCATACGAGTCCTACGAGGAGGATGAGGAAGAGCGGAGCCCTGGTGTCCGACTCACTCATCAGTGGCCATCGGATGAGAGCTCCATGCCTCCTGCCAGAGACTGTCGCATCTGTGCCTTCCTGCTGCGCAAGAAGCGTTTTGGCCAATGGGCGAAACAGCTCACTGTCATACGGGAGAACAGACTACAGGTGAGAGGGCTTCGGGAAAGAATGAATTCAAGATGCAAACACAGCCTCCGCGATTCTTCCTCTCCGCCTCAACTCACATTATCTAATGTGTTCTTCTTTCTGCAGTGCTATAAGAGTTCTAAAGACACATGCCCTTATGTAGACCTGCTGCTGCCCCAGTGCACTGTGGTCTATGCGCCCAAAGACAGCAAGAGGAAGCACCATGAACTCCGTTTCACACTGCCCAATGGAGATGCACTTGTGCTAGCAGTACAAAGCAAGGAGCAGGCCCACAGATGGCTCAGGGTAAGCTACACTTCGAAATGACATGCATGCATGCAGGAATACAGACTGGCAACGCAGCCATCAATCTTGTCGACAGTCACTGGAAGTGGGTTTGACAAGGCAGAAAAAAACAGCTCTCAAAGGGAAGCATACAGTCGAGAGTGACACGTGTAAAATATCCCTGCAGGTTGTTAGAGAGGTGAGCGGACAGAGCGTGGGGCCTGAGGAATCTGCCTCACCCGTCATTACAAGAAAAACAGAACTTGACAAGGTAAGTATAGACGACGCCCCAGCACTTCCCCTTTGTTTTCATCCAGAAGATATAATTTATGTTCGCAACTGAGGTGAGGAAAAGTTGGTGGCAAGCAGCAATTCTCTTGTCACCATCAATTTTCCGAAACAATTGCTCGGCTTGGCGCGGTGCAAGGGGCTTTTGTGTTTTCAAGGTGTATTTGACTCGCAGAACAAAGAGGAGATCTGTAGCGTAATTGGGTGTTAAGGCAGCAATGATGGGGTGGTAGTGAGTCAGTGTTGGAAGAGACACATCCTCCTTAAAGCTTACCAACCTGTCAGAACACAAACTGTGAAAGGAGCATCCGCATAGTTGGTACGGGAATAAGATGTGGAGGATTAGTCTGTGTCATTAAGTGATCATGGTTATGACATCACGTATTATTTTAGCTCTTCATTAGTCTACCCTTGTAGGACGCTGCTGTTGAAACTCTAAACCTGTGATTGTGTGCTTCTCCCTCAGAGGTTATCTGCTGAGAGGAACACATCAGATTCAGACAGCGTGGGTGTGTCAACAGGAGAGAACGGCCGAGAGAACGGTGAGAAATATAAACTGAAAGTCCACTTTACAGAGTTTTATTTTAAGTTGCATCTATCCCATGGTCATCATTAGCAGACTGAGTTAGATATCATCACATGATCTAATTTCCTCATTGCTGCATTCATGTTATGGTAGAGATGAAGGTTTACATCGAGTACTTTGGTGGCATTTGACAGCTCAAGACAGCTGTATGATTACAGTCAGATGAGAGAGTGTTCATACAGTACATACACAATATGGTTTTAATTAACTTGAAAGACAAACTTTGATGAGAAGCATCCATATCTGTTTGGCTCTTAGGCTCTTCTTTATTATTCATTGCCAAGTTGGATATATCAGAGCTTTCTGAAACCTACATCATTTCTTAATTATGATTGGAGGTTGACATGAAAACTGTTTACAAGTCAGAAACATCTCATGTGACATTAGATCATGCTAAAGTTCAGTGCTCATGATGAGGTATCTCCATCTGCTGTTGGAGATTGTAAGATGCAGATGATAATAAAGCTAGTAAATGGACCTAGATATAAGATTTTGTTTGTCACACTACTTTTTTTAATGCAGGAAAGGTAAAACGGGGGGCTTTCGCTGCAGGGCGTAAAATCACACGCATCATCAGCTTCTCTAAGAAGAAACCCCCTCGGCCAGGAGATCCACGGATTTCCTGCAGCGACCCTCGACAAGGTCAGACCCCGTTTAACTGTCGCACTTTACGTCTCCAAGTTTGCAGTCACGTTATTTTTTCTGTCCCTCTTCACCATGCAGGTTTCCTGTCACTGCTGGTGAATCAGGTGTGGCGGGAACAGTGGTGTTGTGTGAGCAGAGGCTCCCTGCACTTCTGCCATGACAAAGGAGACCCTCGGACATCAATACCTTCACTTCCTCTCCATGGCTGCGAGGTGATCCCGGGGCTGGGACCCAAACATCCCTTTGCCTTTCGAATCCTACGCAACAGCACAGAGGTGGCTGCTCTGGAGGTAAATTACAGAGCATCTGTTGCTTGTTTTAAGGCTGCACTTATCAAATTGGTGGAGACCAAAACAGAGCTGAAAGCAGAGTGATTTTACAGGTTGGCTGGTTGGCTGGACAGAAACACAGCTGTTGATAGGTGCTCATACTGATGTGTGTTTAAACACACATTTTACACAATATGTAACATTTAATAAGTAATGACTTATTGATTATATTTGTCAGCTTTTAAAGCAGATCTCTCATGTCTTCTTTTAGGCTAGCAGTTCTGAGGAACTTGGGCGGTGGCTCGGCGTCCTCTTGGCAGAAACTGGCTCCACGACAGATCCAGAGTCACTGCATTACGACTACGTAGATGTGGAAACCATTGCTAACATCCGAGATGCCGCACGGCATTCCTTCCTGTGAGTGAGGAGGGAGTCGGGATATTTGGACGAGGTCAACGCAAGGCCACTGACCAATACAATGATGTTTAGACCTCACGCAGGTTTCATTTCCTCTTTTTCCCCTGACCGCAGGTGGGCCACATCCTCAAGCAGTACATCCACAGACTCCAGAACATATGATGAGGTCCCCAATGAGGACATGCAGGTGGGACACATGTGCCAGGACACACGCATACATTTTAAGTGGTTTACTTTGATGTGACGAGACTGAAAGCTGCATGTCTGCGTATGTGCAGCTGTTCAGGGCTGTCACTGTCTGAATATGACACCCCATTATCAGTCACCCGAACAGACAGACAGTGCTCTGTTACACGCCTATCAATGACGGCTTTCTGTGGGCCAGAGAAAAAGCAGTGTGTGGGCATGGGAGAGGGGAAAAGACCAAAAAAAAGAAAAAGCGATCAAGCTGGTGACAGGAAGGCAAGAGGTCATGGCAGTTTTACAGCCAGTAAACCTCTGTCTTAACCCCACTGACATGCACTTAAACACATACTTCTCACCACCTACTGCCACAAACACACACACCTCAGTGGTCTTAAACTAGTAAATCAGAAGATTTGTTCATTCCTTAGCCTTAAATACAAACTTTGCCCTTTTTTCACCCCACTCTTCTCATCCTTCTGTTTGCATTAATCTGTCATGTCCCCCACCCCCTCCCTGCTCCACCCAGTCAGGGGACAACCGCAGGCAGCAGTCTGGGAATCAGGGGAAGCGGCGCTCAAGTTTCTCCAGCAGCGACTCTGACAGAACCAAACCTTTAGTCTCCCTCAAACGAACAGGCTCAAGTAAGTGTGTTTAGTTGGCTTTTCCAAAGCAATATTGCTCTTCCCCCAGGGGAGCTCAGCCTATCCGCATCCTTATGAACGATTGCCCTGTTTAAGAGGCGACTTCGATACAGCACAGTTGGAGTGAGAAAGAAGTGTCCTGTCCAGACCTCTGTAGCCCACCCCCCATTTCTGTTGAACACAGTCAAATTGTATCGTGCCTAGTGTAGGCACCAGGTTTTTACAATAAACACAGTGGAACAGTCAGAATAAATAGATGCACTCTCATGCTGCTGTATCGATTTTTATCCCTCTGTAGGACTCATTTTACTTTTCAAAACCATTTCTTGAATTGATAAATTTCCATTCTTCACTAGCAATGCAAGATTTCGATAAACCAAATGTATAATCAGTTGCAGGTTGCTGGGGAATCTTTATATAGTGTGAAGAAACTGCATACATGCATGCTAACTTGTGTAAGCATTTGCATATAAACAGTGTCATTTGCATGCAGATTGAATTGACAATTAGTACTGAGAAAAGATGACGGCCTAAAACTAATGTTTGTGGAACCTCTTTGTCACTGTTGTGCCTTGACCAACATACATCACTTTAATAACAACATTAGGTTATGATGATTATGATTCTCAACTAGTCGGACCATTGAACGTAAGGACCAAATCTTTTTGGAAGGTTCCCTCTTGTGTTTTTTAAACTTTATACCCTGCTCTGCTTTCCGTCTGTGTCGCTCCAAATAAATAAATAAATAAATAAATAAATAAGGGTAACAGCTTGCTGCCCTGCGAGGGAAACAAGAATAGTACAGATGGCACTTCTTAATATAGTTGTGTCACAGAGGAGTAAGATTGCAAAGCTCTTGTTTTGATATATCTTCTAGTCTTCATACATTCCTTTTAGTGGTGTACCAAATCAGTCATAAAATCTGAGCTTTTATCCAGCTCAGTATTCCCCTTTTTCCTCTCTCTCTCAATCGTCTTCTCACTTTCCTTCCATAATCTTGTCCTGAATTCACTCGCCTCTCCCATATGCTCCGTTGTGTCAGTTGGCCTCTGTGGAGATGAGCGTCCTAAGTTCACGAAAGTGATATTGGTGTGGTCGGCCGTCTCAGTGCTGGTTCACAGGCCTTCACTGTGACGTTCTGACACATCAAAGAGACAGCGCACTCCGGGGCTGCGAGCATCAGGATGTAACCTGAGATTTATTGGACGCTCACATTAGATCCGCTGTCTTGCCTCCTGACCTCTCCCTCTGCAGGAGTGTGTGTGTATGTGTGTGTTTACCTTTAATCCATGCATCACACCATTGCTCTCTCACAAAATTATTTGTTTAAATTATGAAAAGGTCAAATTTGCATTGCACACTTTCGCATGAGTTGCGAAGATGGTGTTGTTTTCATTACGTGAGGAGCATGACCTTAAACGAGACAGGCAGAGATAATGCTGTGAGATGTTCTGCCTCCTTCCCACAACCCCTGCACATTTGACTCTTCACCTTTGCTCTCCTCTGACTTCTCCATCCAGACGCCAACCAATATGGAAAGTATGGGAAAACGCGAGCTGAAGAGGATGCCAAGCGTTACCTGAAAGAGAAAGAGGACCTGGAAAGAGAGAGGAATGGGATACGACATGCTCTGGTGACCCTCCGGCAGGAGAAGAGTGAGCTGAAGGAAGAGATGAAGACAGCCCCTGGTATGAAGATGCAAAGCATAACACGTAGCAGATGCTCAGTCATCGATGAGCTCAGCTGTAATGTAATTCTGCAGCTCTTCAGTAGATGGAAACCGTAATACCAAAATGAACAGCAGAGCATCTACTGTCTGTGCCTTGACTGCTGATTATCTCAGGGAAGCAGAGACAAACAGGGGCACCAAGTGTTCATATAAACATATAGTTAGTAAGTCATATTTTACCAAATTAATATTTGTCTGCAAATTATGCAAAGGGCACACTCTGTACAGCTGCTCTGTGTCTGACCCTGCACTCTGACCTCTTTTATTAGAGGACCATGTGAGACGGCAATTTCCCCACAGGGATTAATAAAACATCTTATTGGTTTTTAATATTAAACCAAAAAAAAAAACCCCAACAAACGTCTGTCTCAATCTAATTCATTTCCTGTGGTTTCACATAGTATGCTGTTGGCAGTGGTGGAAGAGGCATTGATAGGTTTTTCAAGTAAAAGTAGCCGGTAACCAGATCGTCCAAAAGTCCAGTAAGATTCCACAAAATGAATCATAAATGCTCATTAGGCTTCAGAATAACTCCCACTATTGTCATATAATATATGATATATGTTGATTAAATTGAAAACCTTTGGGTAGAGTAATCTACAACAATCACAGTATCAGTCTATATGTATTCATTCATTCATGTACTCGTTTTAATCTGAGAAGCATCATTGGCTGTGGCACAGTAAAAACATAAAACAGCTGTTATTGAAATGTACTTCATTAATTGCACTTTTAGAGGACATAAACACATCCTTTTTGCCTCATTGTGTTGTGTTTCTGTGTCCCTGTGGTTCTGTGGAGCAGAGAGGAGAAAGTCCTCCCTGAACAAGCGCCTCACCCAGCTGGAGGAGGCTTGTCGAGCCAAAGAGGCGGAGAGGGTGGACCTGGAGCTCCGGCTCACTGCGGTCCAAGAAAACCTCAAGAAAAGTCTGGCTGGTGGAGCGCTCGGTGCACCTGTTGAGGCTAAAACCCCTGCTAAGGTGCTGCTTTACGTGGCAAGACGCGCAAATACGTGTTTAGATGCAAACCTGCCTGCCTACACATTTTTTATGTACTTACATTCGTTTTCTCTTTGTGCAGGCCTCCAGCAAAAAGACACAGAACATCTACAGCGACTCTTTACCAGTGAACTGTGCTTCAGAGATGCGAAGGAGACCTCCATCTGTTTACGCTTCTACAGGAACAGTCATGCAGAAGGCAAAGGTAACGCAAACAGTTTCCTCCACTCTGACTCATTTCTGATCAACGCCTCAGCCCAGTCGTTACAGATGCATTCCTCTGTCAGGCTCACGGGGGGTTAATAGAATCACAGCTGCATGTGTCTTCATCTAATGGAGTTTCACAGTTCACACATTAATAGAGAGGCGCTCTGTGTATCCCGGTGTAGCCACTTTGAACATGTACGATTAAAGGCCTGGTGGGTTTGAATTTGTTTGGAGTGATTAGTGTTTGATATCACCTTTTCAGCTGCTCCTGCTTTAGCAATATGATACACAATATGTCACTGTTATGGCACCAGCAGGTTTACCCTACAGCAGGTATTTTTCTTGGAGATTGGACTGATATTGTTGTCATTATCACAGAGATTCTACTTAAACACCTATACATCTTTCTTTATTACTGATTATCTCTGGTGCACAGGTGGAAAAGAAACTGATAGACCTAAACTGACATTAAATAATCATCTAAAGACGTTAGTGGAATTTGGTCTGGATGATCAGAATGATGCACAGAAAAAAAGTCTGCAAAGGTTTGAGAGGAAGCAGCAAAATGCTTGTAAGGATAATGTCAGTATCCTGCAGTGCTGTGCAGCCATAACCTAATTTATTTTGCCTCCTAATTTGTATTTTTGTTTTATTTTGTGTCAGAATTAATTCCTAATTATCTCAATGAGGCATTGGGATAACTGTGTTTAACATCGCTGCTCTGGCTCTACCATTTTGTGGTATAACTGACTGACTTTATTTGCAGATAGGTGCCACTGGTTTGCTTATTTGCTTTTGGTTTGGTGTCTGAAATTATTAAATTAGTAGATATTGATATTTTGTGCAGCCGATTTTCTTTTTTTTTTATCACATGTACATTTTACAAGCAGACACTTGAAATTGATTTCTGTAAGTAATGACTGTATTTTCATGTTGTTACTCTATCACCTGCCTTTTCCTCTACAGGAGTGGGAGTCGAAGAAAGGAACCTAAGAGTCGTATCGTGGAAAGAGACTGCAGAAAGAATGATTGAAGGTCAGGATCCGACTGTAGTGACACTCAATCCTTACCAAGGTTAACCCTCCATCCACATCCCATTTTGGATTACTAATAAACTGTAATGAAAGAAATTAGCCACAAGGTGGAGGTAGATCTCACAGAATGTTTACTCCTCTGTCTTCCTGAAAAGACGACTGTGACTCTGAATGTGATGGATCCAGCGACTGCTCGCTGTAAGTTCATTGCCTTTGGTCATTCAAATGTGGCACCCAGAAAAGAGAGAAAGCAGAGTTTATGAAAGACGGGCACAAAAAAACGTGTATCAAAAAGCTCAGTGAGGGAATTGACTGCAGCATATGGTGAAACGTCTCCTTGTTAAGGTACCATGTGAGAAATGTGATGTGTTTGCAAAACAAGAGGATGGAGGCAGTTCAATCCACCTGTTGTTCCTTTTCTATAATGTAATGATTTATTTCTGCGTGTACAGGGTGAGCCATGACTACTGTTTTATATGTTTTGTTCTTTTTTTACCTTTATACTGTTGTAGTTTCATTTCACATCATCATCCTTTGACTTGCCTATCATAGGTTTTGAGCTGGGGGCTGTGGAGGGCTGAGTGTTTTATCATTTTTTTGACTGCACTTATTCGTTTCCTCTCTTTGGTTGAAGCGGTGCTGTACAGCAAAACCAGCTGCTGAATGGTTTGTTTGGAGGAAAATCCTACATTCACTTGACTCTCTTTGGCACACGTTCAAAAACAGTTAAATGCTCTTGATAGAGATAACTGAGCGACTAACACAGAGGTGCTATTCAGTGAGACAAAGCAGTCTATGTTTTTGTGCAGTGGAATCTTCTCTACTTGTCATTTTAATGTTTCTGCTGAACACGTGGTTGACTTTTGCACTTTACTGTTCTCCTACCTGGATAAGGGAATAATAAATGTGTATTTTATTCTCAAATGTTTGACCTTTTAATCATTTGTTTGCGGACCGACAACAAACTTATTCCTCAGTAAATCGCACCAACATGTTCTCATTCACTGATTTATTCTTTTAATATCACATGATATACTGCGAAGTAAATGCGGTCTCATACAAACAATGTATGAAAGCCAAAACAAGAAAACAAACACATCTACATCAGGCAGTTAATAAAGGCAATTCAATGCAGCACAATATAGTGTGATGCAGTTCAGGCAGCCTCTTGTTTATAGCTAGTTAACTCATCCTCATTTGATTCAGATGCAGGCTTTGCACTGTCACTTTTACATGTTAATGTGTTGGTAGCAATCCACTCATATATGATCAATAACAGGTTTCAGTACAGAGTGTGACACGAAGAAGCTGTGTAACTACTTGTCATCACTTTTCAGCCCTGTCTGTGGGACAAAAAGGTTTCCTATATGTGATACAAAATGGTCATATGATCACTTTAGATCCAGGCAGTGGCAACTGGTAGCCTATTGGGTCTCAAATGAGGAGGTAGAGCAGCTTCAGGACGGTGAAATCAACAGTGTAGTGGCTTGGAAGCAGCACTCAGAGAAAGAGATAGTAAAGCCAGTAGAGGATATTGACAAAGAGGAACGCAGAGGGGAAAACGGTACGAGCGTGGCGATCGATGTTGTGTGGATTCTCCACAGTGAACATGGATGCTGCCTTACACGATGCATTCTTCACCGAAGACAGGCCGCAGCCTTGTCCTGGCGTCTTCTCTTTTGATCCAGCATTGTTCCGAGTGTCACTGTTCGCTGACTGCTCCGTGGGCTCTTCTGCAGTGGAGCCTGTCTCCACTGACTGGTTTGGTTGGGTGGAGGTGACTAAGGGGATGGAGCCATTTCCATTGGATTCATTGAGCTCCCTCAGAAGATCCTGATAGACAGACAGATTTGTTATAATGTTTTCGTTATCTAACATAATAATCATATTTAAATATGAACATATGCTTCACCCTGTGCAAATCTTCTATGGTCTGATGCTGCATGGTGTAGAAGTGCGCACAGGCGTACTCCAGCAGTGCCCCAAAGATGAAGGTGAAGCAGATTCCCAGGTAAACATCTATGGCCTTGATGAAGCAGTTGGCATTGGGCAGGGAAGTGCGGGCGCCCATCATTAGTGTGGTCATTGTCAGGACTGTTGTCACACCTGAAAAACATGTTGCAGCTTTGTCATTATAATGATGGTGGTTGCATCTCTAATCCATATCTTGGTAATCAATTCAAGTTAAGTACTGTGTGTGTCCAACCATTCATCATCTCAGCTGCGCTCTACTGCCTAGACGTCCTCCCTCCATTAGCTTCAATAAACCACAGAAGGCTTAAAACGTGTGTTGAATTGCTGGTAAACTGATGATGATGATGTTTTGATATTTCTATTTTTTGTGGATGGCAGTTGTAATACATTTATGGAACTTGGTGCACTCGAGTGCACAGTTTTGAGCCGACAGTTTATGATCAAATGATTTGTTAGCTCTTCCGCTACTCCACATTAAAACACCAATTAAATATGAAATGTGTTTTACATGAGCAACTATGAAAATTCAATGTTGTAGGGTTATTTTGTTTTGGGTTTGTTTTTTTTTACATTTTTTGTCTTATTTTGGTTAAGTGTGAATCATTTTATGCTGCAAAATACATATTTAAGTTGAAACATATGCAATGGAATATAGGGTATAAGGTCACGTAGTGAATCAATACTTAATGGGCAGTTCCTGTGATGATTCAAATAGATGCACACAAATGTACCTCTATCCTAATACTTCACCCTATATTGAAATGCAGTACTAACCTATACAGGTCCTTGCTGGAACAGAGGACTGGCTGATCCAGAAAGAGACCCAGGAGAGAACCACCAGCAGAATGGAGGGAACGTACGTCTCCAAGATAAAGAAGAGCACGTTTCTGCGCAGTGCAAAATGCAACACCAACTTAGGGTATTGTCCTGCGAAGAGAGCGACAAGGCTTTTAAAAAGAAAAAAAGAATATGAAAACTGTTTTCTTTTGTGGATGTGCGTGTGTGAGGAGGATAATGGAAGTTTCCTACCTGTCTCATACACAGCCTCTGACACTGAAGTGTAGTAGCTCTCTACACTGTACTGAGCCAGCCGCAAGGTGTCAAGACCCCTCACTGAATCATTCCCTCTGGTCCAGTAGAATACCACATCCTGCAGGTTGTAGCCCCCTGATCACACACACACACACACACACACACACACAGGTTTGATAATTAAGTTTTGATGAAACAGATCTGCTAAGGATAACATTGTCTCTTCACTTTGATACTCACTACACTGATGATGAAAATGATGATGGTGATGATGGGATGATGGTGATTTATGTCCATCTACACACTTGATGGGTGGCTGTTGGTTCACAGGTACTCACAGCTCTCCAGCTGCAGGGTGCACACCTGTCTGTCCATGGGGTACTTGGTCAGGTCCATGTTGCAGGCAATCGTTGCCGTGATGCTGTTGTGTATTCATAGTGAGATCATTAGAAACCTTAAAAAAAGAACTCCTCCTACTTGCTCCTTTGATTTATGACAGGGCAATTAATAATTAGTGCACACAAACAACTCTCCCCCTGAGCAACCGTCACAAGAACAAAGATTCACAGTATGCAAAGTGTCAACATCAGTCATTTTTCTATCGGATGCATTAATTATGTACAATTAGTTAGAATTCACTGACTCTGGAAATGAGTGTGAAATGAGAATCTTCTGCTGATATATTACTTACAACACTGCTGGAAAGATCGCACATAGCGTCCTATTGCTGTTTGTGGTTGTAGCAAACATGGACACAGAGGACTTGTATTGCACAGCCTCATAAATTAAACAGTTATAAATCAAAATGTGCTCCTCGACTCAAGACAAATGAGGAATACCCTGACACAGTAATGCCCTGTCTGTCTTCAATAAAGCCGTGCAGTCAAAATAAAGTTCTGTTTCAGTGTGACGACAGATTAGACATCAACAATTTTTTTTTCTCTGGCCGTAGGGGCCAATCTTCACTAACACAATCTGAACTGTTTGCAGGGCATGAGAAATACAGAGCTGGAGTGGCCTTCCCTTCAGTTATATGACTGGGTGATGATACATAAGTGTTTATTTTTTTTTATATAGTAGAACCCAAGGCCAGTTCACGGTTGATTACCGCCACAATCGTGAAACAGCATGAAATACTAAAAAAACAAATCTGGTCTTTTTCTTGTTTTTTTTTTAATTCCTCCCTTTTCTTATTTCAACTTTTACACGTGTTTCTGTGAGTGACACCTTTTCATTTTCCCTCCTCCCAGGTCAATTTCCTCATACAAGTTCTGTAGAATCTGTGACACGTGCCAGAGCACCAAATGTCAGTAAATGTCAAATCAATAGGCCTACAACTAAACATTTCAAAAAGGAAAAAAAAAAGAGTAAGCTACCGGAGGGCGTAGAGAACAGTCCCGTTGCTGAAGATGCGTATGAGGCGGTTTTCCACCGTGACGTCATGCAGGAAGGAGCGCTTGGAGTCTGGGATGAAGGTGTCAGGGATCCAGAGCAGTGACACGAGGCGTCCGTCCACACTGACGCTCTCATTTCCTGGGAACACCAGCCTGGAATCACGCCACCGCTGCCGGAGGAAGATGGTTGCGGTGTAGTCCTGCAAAATTGATGGAAAGATGAAAATATATTCATTAATTCATTTCTTTTCAATCACACAGTCCTTCGCCAGCTGACACAAAAGATTGCAGAAAGATTGGTTATACCATATTGATTTCTGAGATGGCATCAATGCTGGCGATGTCAAGGCTCATTCCAATTTCAACTGGGCCCTCTATCACAGGAAGAGAGGGTTTCAATTAGGGGAGATGCAGGTAAAACAAATGAATGCTGTAGAGCAGTCACTTCTGGTCCAAATGAATCATTATCAGATTCATTCCTACCATTGAAATTAGGCCTGAGGTAGCGGTTGTATCCTTTCATCAGCTTCTGAATTGTCGGCAGAAGCTGAGAGTCGTTCCAATCTCCCCAGTGATGACTAGGATACATGCAGCTACTGATATGGGCAAGAAATGAAAAAGAAATGAGACAGAAGATGGAAACTGGACCATAACACCCAACTGCATTTTCAATCAGCCTGAATATCAATATCAGCAAGTGTTCTTAACCCTTGGACATGTGGGTTTTTTTTTGACCTCAGGTCAGCTCTCACCCCTGTGTGATTCCGAGGAAGAGGATCAGCAGCACGTGCAGCTGGACAGACATTGTGGATCAGCAGGCAGAGGTCAGCAGCTGCACTCAAGAAGATGTGACAAACCACAACAATGAGACATATAATTAACTGCAAATCCACAATTTATTTCCCTGCATGCTCACATTTTAGTGGATAACAGCGTTTTACCATAGGGTGGCAGCACCTAACCAAATGTGGTCACAATCCTCAGGGGGGACGTGCAGAACAGCAGCCATCCTCACCCTTTGATGTTATAAAACTGCTTTCTGCCTGCCCTCAAACTTGCAAAATGCAGTGGGAACACGTATTGATCTCCTCCTCCCTGTTCCATGAATGTATTAGTAGCTGCTCCATTTATCTCTCTCTTGCACACACGCGCTTGCACTAACACACGCACTTAACACTAAAAGAGATTAGGACAGTGTCTTGATAATGCAACATGAGTGCACCTGTGTATTTACATGCTAGTTTCTCGTGTTTTCCTTGCGGTGCGTGCCATACTGTGGTCCGTCACCTGCTGATATATGTGGCTACTAGCTCATGGTTTATTCACGCCTCCCTAACTAACCCTGTCTCTAACTCATCAAGGATTCCCTGTTGCCTAGTTGTTAGCGTCACTCCCATCTCCTCATGCAGATAAATCTCACTCAGTAACAGACTTCAGCGCTCTTTCCCTTCTTACTTTCACCCAAATAATCTAAATCCATCATGCATGTGTTTGTGTTCCCAGCTACTCCCAAAGCAATTTTTTGCAAACATTACATTGACATGTTGCCCGAACCACAGCAAAGCATTTGCATTAAATATTCAATGTATTATTTACATGTTATAAATGGTAATGCATATGAACACTGTTGATTTTCCTTTTCTAATGGCCAAAATGAAGATTAAGACTGCTCTTCGGGACTGCTTTTCTATACCTGCCAGTTTTTGATTAATTAATGCCACCATATTTTCCATTTTTCTTTCATTTTCTTGTTTATGTCAATAAATCTAGGGCTAAAGTCTCAGCGGAGTATTTGTGTTGGTTTATGCATGCTCCCTTCCTTTACCCATTGCTTCAAAAATCTTTGCATGCACATCCCATGAAATCATCACCTTTACATTTTACTAGATAACACTTTCTATTACATCAAGATTTCTCTCTTCCTTTAGATTATTTTACATATATACGATTTTCAAATTCTCAGGTCTGATGCATCATGCTTCTCTCTGTCTCCTACCTGTTTCAGTCTTCTTCTTTTCTTTTTCCCACCTCAGGTCACTCCTCTTCTCTCGCCACTCTTTCCTTTGTTTCCTCCCCCCACTCTTCTGCCTGTCTCTGTCCCAGATGTTGTGAGTGGCTGAGATTGTTCTCCTTCCTCGGTTATTTATGAATACATCCCAGTGTTTCCTCCATCTACCAATAAAAACCCAGTTGCTTCTACTATTTGGTCCTGTTGTGTGGGCTACTGTTGGTTGTTTTACTGTTTCTGCATCTCCCTCTGCCTCTCTGCACAGCTGTATTTCTCTCCCCACAGAGCCTCTGTGCACCCCCCCCCTTCTGTTTACGCCACTCAATCTCTCATTTGCGCTGCAACTCCCCTCTTTTTTTACTATCCCCCACCTCCACACACACGCACACACACACACACACACACACACACACTCACACACTGTATGCACATGCATAAACATTTGCATTCAGTGTGATCCAGCATATCACTTCTTTTTTTCTTCTCCCCATTCTCCTCCCACACGTTATTCTTTTGGCCCTTAATCTCTATCTACCTCCTTCTCCTTCAATTTACCCTGACATCATACCTCCTTCTGGGCTTCGAAGCTCAGTCTCTGTTCCTCATGTCCTCTCCCCCTTCACCCACAGTTGCATTAATGTCATCATTTGAATAAGTGTCCTCTCAGTTCTGTCTCCTATCTTCATCCTCACCTCCAAAAAATGCCCATGTGGCTCCTGCGAGAGATAAAAGTATGATTTTTAAACAACTGTTCTCTAATTCTCTCTATAAAACCTCATCAAAAATGCTGTTCTTGGCTTTTCTCCACTAATGCAGCTTCCAATCTGCTGACCACATTTTGGCCATTGATAACGAGCTGAGGCGTTTGAAGCTACTGCTGGTGCTTACTGGAAACAATAACCAGGAATAGAATCCCAGTATGGCTAATGGTAAAGATGATGATGATTGTGATAACTTATCCATACACAGCATTCAAGCAGAGACCAGAGCATTTTTTGTGCTAAACAGCCAATTTCTTCTTCCAGCATTAGAGACATTCTGATTAATCTCTATTAGCTATCGGCTCTATAGCAGAGCATCCAGTCTAATTATATATCCTGACCTCTGACAGCCCACTGGTAGGCGTTCCAGTTTATGTGAGAAAGCCTTGAGGGTATACAGCCTAATAACGCCTTATGAGATTCCAGTGCAGGCGTTCGACCTGCTGCAGCCTATTGCTTTCCCAGCCTGCATTTCCCAGTACTGACTACTGTTACTGGTCACTAACAAGCTGATGTGTTGCTTCCACAGGTTATTTAGTCAGTGCATCAATAATCACTGAAGTGATAATGCTTTCTTATTCTGAATTGAATGCTCTGATGATTTTATTCAACAAACAGTCCTTTTGCCGTTAATGATAATGCTTTAGAGTGCTGGGAAATGAACATAAGATAATCTGCTTTCCATCCACCCCAACAATCATATGCACTGCAGTGCACACACAGTCCCTGACAGTGAGAGAGACAAATGGAGACGTCTGTGAAGCACCTGAGGGGGAGGATGTAAATGTTTGATCTGTGAGTTAGGGGGCTAATGAATAATTATAGTCAGCGCAGCGATGTCAGAGCAGCATACAAGTCAGAGTTAGTCAGCATCCACCTGCCTTGTCCTACCTGCCTGTATGGTAATTTCTCTTTCACATCTGCCTGTGTGTGATCACATATGTTTTCCTTTTCATTTCTCATGTCACCTAAAAGCCTGTGAAGTCCTCGTTTATCCATACCTGTTCACATGTCCATTTCTCTAACCTGTTTATTAGCTAGCTCTCTTTTCATATTTTCTTGTTTGTTGTAATCTATTAATTTACGTGATTTTCAGGCAGTTTCTTTCCGCTGAACAGAGGATTTTTAGATTGGGCGCTTTATCTACCACTGTATTCTGCACCGCCTAACATCCCCTGACTATTTATCTGCCAGTTTCAAGCTTCTTCATGGACACTGTTTTGGTCCATTCAACTTCAAGGTCTAGTAAAAATCAAAGAAACTTTCTGCAGGCCTATGAGAAGTCTGGTTGTGCCTGCAGTTAAGTCCAAATGTCCAGGCTTTAGACACGTGCCAGAAGCTGATGAAGCCTGAACCTGGCTAAGATACAACTGGCACCAGTTGGTTCCTCAAAGCTGAACAAACAGCCTTCTGTACCAGAAGCCAGTTTCACCAGCTGTCCAGAAGTTCAAACTTAACTTCATCATACATGCTTACTAAGTCAAGATTTAACCGTTGCTACATTAAATGGAAAAGGAAATAATATCAACATAGAGGGTTTGAGTCACAAGACTTACATACCACATATTACAAAATCATATAAAACGATGACTGAATTAGTAAATAACGTTGGTGGTTAGTTAGTAGCCTCATAGTAGTAGTAGCATTGGTCGTGGCATCATAATCAGATTGCTATTGCTAAATCGCTAAACATACATCATTCCATATATACAGGTAATAAAACAAAATAATAAAATAATAATGATAATAAGAAAAAAAGGACTGGCAATTAAAAATACTTGCTAAGACTAATAAAATACTCATTTTTGGTAAATGTGCTTGGGTATTTAGAGAAGCTGTTTACCCCTGTTGCAAGTTTTTATGCTAAGCTAATATATTTGGCAGTTGGCTATAGTTTTACATAAAAGAAAAATATGAGAGAAATGATGAAAGCTTAGAAACATTTCCCAATGTGAAGTGGCTGCTCTGCTTCTAATACATGGCTTGGCCCTTGTAGAATGTTACTACATGTTTCCAATGACAATTTAGATATTGCTGAAATCTTTACCAGCTAAGGACTTCCTTCAGTTTTAATGATGCAACCTGTTTTAATAGATTGTTAGTTTGAAAACAGCCAGTAGTTTCTTACAAGGACTTACAAGGGACTTTACATATCAACGTAACTGTTTTATGAACGACTGCTTCAATCCCAGTACACATCATTAGAACCCTCATTTGTCTTGAATGCACATTTCTAACACTGGGTGGTATAAGATGTGCAAGTGTGCATGTGCAAGTGTTAAGTGCTACACTGCTGCATAGGCAAGAGACTTTTAGTCTCACCCTCCCTCCCTTCCCCATTAAAGTCCATACATCACTAACTGGCTCCTTTAGATCATCATTTTAATGCAATCAGTCTTCCATGGCCCGCTGCCACTTACACACCACCGATGACCTTCCTTTAGTTGTCTGCCACCCATCTCCCACTATTCCCCTCCACCCATATGTAATCTCCTCTCCTTTATAGCTGTCAACTTCCCACTTCCTCTCCCATCCATCCATTTGTCCGAGAATTCCATAAAACATACACGCACACACGTCTTCCACTGTCATCTTCTGTCCAGCCATGCTAATGCTGCACTTTGGTTTCTTTCCCATCAATCCCCTGTTGCGTAAGTGTCTTTCTCCGAATCTCTTTGCCTCTCTGTCTTCTAATTCAATTTCTCTTTCTCTGACTGTGTTGCTCTCTGTCTCTCTATCGGTGTAAATAAGAATTTGGACGACTCCGTGTGTCAGGTTATGCTCTTCTCCTCATATCCACAGATGCACCAGAAAATGGAAACGTCACAGCCTGCACATTGGCCCTGGTGATTTGCTGTCATGTGACAAATGAAAATGTCACAGGACAGCCCAAGAGAGGGACAGAGATAAATCTCTCCTAAATGACTGTGACGGCTGCCATGTCCAGGAGGAACACGTATGAATTAATGTGGCGTAGACTGAGCCCTGTGCCCTGGCCTCTGCTCTAAGCCAGCTGTCATGTCTCCCCATGACTGTTGTGTCTACTTGATGTGGATGAAGTGTTTTCTGTTGACTTTCTTCAGACACAAAGGACATTAAATTATAGTTTAACATTCTTCACAACTCAGAAGGCCAACTCACTCGTGCTCTGTTGGCTTGTGCCTGTGGATTTATCCGTGGCAGAGCTTAAGGCAGGTCCTCTTCTGTGACGCTTTGGTCTTTGTGCAGTTTCTCAGCCTCTTTTTATTCTCCTGCAGTTGCACTTGTTAGACCCAAAATATCAAAATATGGTTTCAGTCCTGTCTCTATTCTTTCTTTTTAAAAAAGAAGTTCCTGTCAGGCATGGAAATCAACTAAAGGCAGTCTTATTATCATTCCTCCTTTCATCTGTTTCTTGTCAAAGTTTTGGTGAAGTGTTTTCATCCCTTCCCTGGGTGTAATCACATGTGTGACATTAGCCGTCTGGTCCCTCAAGAACAGCCTATTCACAAAAGTATAATTATTTTGAAGACAATGTTCACAGAGCATGGCACAGCATTCTGTTTGGGACTGGGAGCAGAAACCAAGGACTATTTGGTGCATTGGTAAAATATCTTAAGAAAAGAATATCCCCTCAGAGGACTGGGGACAATATCACAAAATAATGGCTGCAGGGAATCTCAGCTTGTAGATCATCTCCATGCTTGTACATTAAAATCAAACTAGTTATTACATTAACATCAACAATTTTTATGCATCAGGTATTATATAAATCAAAACTGGTACTGACAATGGCTCAGCTTTGAAACACGAAAGCTCACTGTGCCTCCATTTCAACAAAATGTCAAAGACTTCAGTTCCATTCTTTGTCCAAAATAACCAAAAGAATATGAGGAAAGAAATATATGATAATCATTAGGGAACATTTTAGAAACAAACAAACAAAAATCAACATCCTGACTGCGTAGGTTTTCACTCTCCAAACTTTATCAAAGCACCTCTTGCATTTATTGCAGCATCAAATATTTCTGAATATTTCTGTGTTAATTCAGCTCATTTAGATCCCACTCCTCTTTGCACAAAAAGTTAAAGCTTGACTAGAGCCCCTGACCAGCTGAAGAGAGGCAGATTCAAAACATGATGCTATCACCACCATGCTTCAGGGTCAGCATGGTGTACTTTGGATAATGAGATACACTGGCTTTGCATATGTCAGTGTCAAGGCAGAAATGCTCAGCCTTTGTTGCACCAGACAACAATAAAAATTCCTAATTTTTGTTTTTTTTGCATTTGGCATCATTCAGACAAGCTTCAATGTTCTTTTTGTCATCATACACCACAGTCCAGACATGCGTTGTTCACCTCTTAGTGGCCTCCCTAATTTGATTAGAAGTTTTCTCCTTGTCTTCTCGAAGCTTGATCTTTGCAATGTGTCTGTGCTGACACATTTTCTCCACTTACTGATGATGGTTTGGACAGTGTCATCTAAAGCATTCCCAATTATTTCTATCCTTCCCCCGAGTGCTTTTCATCAACAATTAGATCTCTCAGTTTCTTTGGTGACTCTTCAGGAACCCTCCGAGTATGACAAAACCCTCAAATATTCGAGTAAATCCTGCAGCAACAGCTGACTGTAATCTAGTCTACTGTTTACAGGCATGTTTTGAACGTGATTGGTTCATTCTGAACACAACTAAAGCTGCCTTTACGACAGACTTATGGAATGTGTGGAAAGTTCCTAAAAATAAAGTATTCTTTGTTTTCTCTCCTGATATTTGTTTGTTAGAAGATCACGTTAAAGATGAAACATGGCTAACATTTTCATTGTTATTATCTTTGTCTTCCCATTTCAAAAACCTGCAGCCTCATAAGGGTGTGTAGACTTTTTCATCCAGTGTAAATGCCGTTCATAAAAGATACAAAAACAAAAAAGCAAAGCACTTTAATAAAACCAGGTTTGAACAAAGGCTGGATGGTTATTGATTGTGGATTAAAATCCTCTAAAGGGTACCGATGTAATTATTTTCAGGGAGCTTTGAAAAGAGGCAGTCAGAGCATAGAAACTAAAGCAGATTTAGAGATAGATAAACAAATCCATATGCCTCTCACGTCTTCTAGACAGATATGTCCAGCCTTCTTTGTTTTCATACAGAATACATTCGAAAGCTTGTTAGTAGATGCAATTTGTTTGAACAGTTAGTTATTCTAAAAGTCCTCAGTATGAATAAAGACTTGACACTAGAGACTAGAGACTAAGAATATTATAGATTTTGATGTGTGTAGAACATGAAAATCCTGTGTGCGCCCCCAAGAAACAAACATAAGAGCAGTTAAAAGCTGAGTTACAGTTATGAAATTATAACTAAAAGGCCACCAAATGTTCTGTCTGTAGTGCCTTGGGAATTATATACTGTATTTCTAATATTGCTGAGCTTGCACTTGACACAGCCTGATAATAAGGGCCGATGTTATGAAGTTGAGTGAAAAACGTACAGTTTAGGGCAACTTTTTTAACAGCCGGCCCCACAGCACAATTAATTTGGACTTATTAGAAGAGCAGCTGCTTCATTGCTCTCCTTTCAGGACTTTGGGATTTGGACTTCAGCCCAGAGGGGGTGAAAAATAGAATAATCCAGTGAGAAATAAGCTGCTTACTCCCTCGATGTTAACATCTTATTTTCTGTCTTTAGTCGGCTGCCACTTGAAATGGCTGGAAGGTTATTTAAACTTCAAACTCTTGTGTCTTCCCAGATTGGAAAACATTATGGCTAGAGTACAGCTGCAGTTATTTCTTTGGTTGTGTAGCCAGTGATGTGAGATAATTATCTTCAGGAAAGGCCAACTGACATGACTATAAAGTCAGGCATCCACCTAGGCAAGAAAGTAAGTCATTGACTCTTTGATCTGAGATATAGCTGGTAGGGCAGAGGAAATTTGCATGATTTTAACAGACTGTTAATCTTAGTTTCAAGATAATAACACCCAATTACCTATCTGCCTCCAATCCTATCTTTATCAAATTAGCATTGATCCCTTTATCCTCAGGGATAAACTTGCACATTCTGTGATAGGCAAATTTTGTGTTGATACAATAATAATATGGATTTTACACCATATTACACTAATTCACATTTATTTATTAAGTGCACGCTGAGGCTAAGACAAACAGTATGAACCACAGTCTCCTGCTGCTCTGCCCTCAGGTCCACTCAGGGTGTTATTGGGACTGAGAGCTCCACTCTATGGACAGCAACTAAATGCATTTACTCAAGCACTGCTGTTAAGTACAGGTCCTTGTAGGTTCTTGTATCCTACTTGAGTATTTTCATTTTCATTTACTTTATGCTGCTATTGCACTCTAATTTGTAGGCATATATTGTGATTTTTGCTTCACTACACAATACAAAAACTTCATTTACAAGTTACTTCAGATTAAGAAAGATTCTTATTATTTTAAAATCTATATTCAATAAACCAAAAATAATATGCTTTATTCTGAAATGGGTACTTTTTGTAAATTTTAAATTCTTAATCAAATTGTAATTTTTAAAAAAAAATACATGTTTCAGTAGATAGATAGATAGATAGATAGATAGATAGATGAACAGATGAACAGGATGTATTAAGGCCCACCAAGAAGAGCTCTTCCTTTCATATCAGAAACTCATGTCTTACCTTCAGCTAGCACAGCTTCACTATTCCCACAAGCCATCACAGTAGCCGACCCCTTGGGAATCAAAGGCACTCCAGCGCCAATTAGAGTTTGCAGTCTTTCATTCAGTCAATCAGTCTCCTCTGTCATGGGATCATTCTATGAGCATTGAAATGAAACATGGCAAAAATGTCAAGCAGGTTTTTTTTTTCACGTTTGCAGAGAAATGCTTTTAACTGCACGTATAAACATTAAACTGGCAAGTACCACTGGGTCTAGTTAACTGCAGGTGGATGCAGTGTGGAGGAAAGGGTGGACACTGAGATAGTATGATGATAAACTCCAAGGAATAGAGCACCAAGGTAGGGGGAGCCTCCTGAATAGAGATTTCTGCTTCAGGAAAAATAGCCCCATCCTTATTAGCCATGCTGGAGAATCTTGGTCATTATCAACACTTCCTGTCTCCACTTTTCCTCCTGTCTCCACTTGAATTTATCATTGTTGTAGTCTGATAACAACGTACTCCCCCCTCCTCTTTTTCATTTTTCCTGCAGTGTGAGAAAACTACAATCTGTCCATCCAGAAAAAACAACAACAAAATATTGCAAGCATATTTTTACCTAATTCTGTTCATTTTCCACAGAGACTACAGATAACTGATGATAAAATATTAACCATTTCCCATATGCCAATTTGCAAAGATACCTCTGATAACTAAAGCCAATAATGGCAGAAACCAAAGTGACAACATCTCACATTTTTCTACTTTGTCTGTATCAAACAAAATAAGGCGTCAATGTTGATGTTTTTGAGGTGCTGGTTGGCTGGTAAGCTCATCACCTTCCAACAGGACTGAGGTAGCTCTTTCACTGTTTCCAGACCAGTTTTTTCAGTGTTAAGCTAATCTACTATCATTATATTTGATTGGTATTCATCTTCTCAGCAAACTCTCCGCAAAAATGCATGGTAAGCATTTCCTGAAATGTTGATTTCAAAACAAAGACAAAATTCTAGTTTTCCTCCAGCTCCCTGCTTGCTCTAAACCTTTTTTTTTAACCTCCTCACAGTTGTCTCCATCTTTCTGTCATCCTCCTTTTGCCAGTCCCCTGGTCCGTTTTTATCAAGTAACTGAAGTGTGAATCCATCAACCAGCCCAGAGGATCTCGCGGGATGTCATACTGGTTCAGGTCATATAATCAGCCATAATCCTGGTGAAAACTGGGTAAAAGGACAGGTCAAGGGTACAAGTACACGTAAGCACTCCCAGATTGTACAACAAGGAACTGTTGTGATGATAGTGTGTATTTTGACTTATTCCATTTCAATATATTTCTTACATCAGTTAGGTTCATTACATGATGAATCATTTTTTTCTCCATTCATTCCCTCTTCTTTGAATCTGCCTCTCTGTGTTCACACACTGTATTAGCTCTCTCAAATGCAATTTCTTGGTTGTGTTCTGTTTATAATGGGACTTCTTACCTTTATCAAATCAGACTACTGACCCATAGTCTCTCCTTCCAGAATAACCCCCTCTCCCTGGAGCAAGTCCTGTACCTTTTGCCTTTCTACTTGAAATTCAGATGAGTGGAGTGTCAGGAGTGGTTATTGTCTGGACCTGGGTGGCATCTCATTTAATTCCACAAGCGGGAGGAGAGGTGAGAAGGGGAATACGTTTATACTGCTGATACTGAAAAGAGGGAAATGTAATGCTGGTGCACTGTGTCTCCGTGTTGGAGGTGGTGATAGTGAAAAATCTATTTTGTGATTTTGAGCCAACTCAGCTAATCTCCTGTTTGATTATATTTATACCATTTTTGTTTCTGCAGAAAAGTGCAGGTTATTTTTTATTAATTAATTAAATTTTATATCAAAGGTATATGAGAGATTATGGGAAACTGACTCATTGGTTTCTTTTGTCAAGGATTAAAATTGAAAAATGAATACCACATGGATTTTTTTTTAGAATAAATAAAAAAAAGTGTGTGTTAGTTTAACAAAAAGCCTGTGTCCAAACTAGTGTGACAAACTGCCATTGTCAAATCTACCTTGGAGATTATCTGCAAAAAGCATTGTTAAAATTTTAGAACTTGATTGAAGTTCAGAATTGAGGGGTGTTTAAAGGTTTTTAAAGGTGTGTTTAAATGCACCTGCATACAGTACTAGTATTTGCCTCCTTGGAGTGTGTGTGTGTATGTGTGTGTGTGTGTGTGTGTGTGTGAATGAATGGACATTGTCTAAACAGATCTACTGTACTGACATGAACTGTCAAGGATGGGTATTTTTCTGCAGGACCCAACTCATCTGCATGGTCCAGTAGAGAGCTCTCCAACCACACAGAAACACATGCACACACACACACACACACACACTGTCACGTTTACACATATGCACCCATGCATGCATGCACACACATACTGTTCCTCCTTTTGCCACAGGGATAAAGACACACCAATTAGTATGCACCACTTGATTTACTCAGGAATTAGAGTAAAGCCCAAAGGGAAGATGAAAGTTCAGAGGGCCAAAGCTGTGTGTCTGGGCTGGGCAATGTTAGAGCTGCACAGCAGTAAGAATAATTAGGCGCACAGTTGTTTCTTGGATGTGTAACGATTTTTGAGGGAAGCTAGAGCTAAATAGCCAATTACTGGATAATGGGCATTAAAACCCACATAGCCTCCCTTATGGATCTCGATCTGTTTTCCATGGTGATGAATGAATGCAGACTTAGAGACATGAACAAATTAATTTTTCTTCGCTGGTTCTCCTGCATCTATATGTAAATTCCCGCTGGGGATACATTATTCCCACTACATGAACAAAATGCCTGCTTTTCAGGAATTACCCTAGACAGCCTTATTTTCCATTCATGTGTTCTTTGAGTTTCCAATGATCTGTGTAGTTGTTAGATGTCCACTTACAAGATTTTCCTATTAACAAAACCCACTCGCTCTAGAAATGAGAAACATGAAGTCTGCATTGTTTTATTTAACTAGTTTCAGTGTGTTAGACTTCTATAACACTGTGCAAAGTTTGTTTCAGAGCATGTTTTTAAAGTCCAATATATTACTGATATGAGCTGCATATATTTTAACTGACATGGGAATTTGTGACTGGCTTGGTAAACACTACATTTGGATGTCAGTATATTGACTGGCAGTCTACTTAGTTCACCAGAGGCCTCGGTGTTCTTTTGTCTTGGGAAAATACATTCCATTTGAATGATTGTCATGTGGAAAGTAAATTCATTTATTCCTGCTCTGAGAGCTACTTACATTCACTAGTGTTTTTCTGAGTGTGGTCACACTTCAGTGGCTTTTTTAATACAAATACTTGGTGTATGCAAAGTCAAATCCTACGACTCTAGTCGCCAAATCTGTGATCAATTATTCAATCGGGCATTAAGGAATTGCACCATGGCACAGAATAAAAGCACAAAAACAACCAATCAATGTCTCGGTACAAAAGCCACTGTATGGATCATATATTCTTCATCACACGTACGCCATTTGTAAACCGATGACAACACATACCACGCCTGCAATTGTTTGATATGTGATGTGTTTATAGACCCACTAAGTGGTCAGCATATGAGGGGTCCAGTCTCCTGGTGGATTGATTATCTATTCAGATCAGTCACGCACGAAACCCTCACTTCACAAGGACAAAGCAGGCAATTAATTTGCCATTGATTCTCACTTTAACCCCTGCAAATCTGCAAAGTAATGGAAACACAAATGCACTTTGTAAAAAAAAAAAAAAGAAAAAAAAAGGGGTTGGTGGCAACCTGATATGCTTCAAGCATGATATACTTCTGATGCAATGCAACATTCCATGTGGTTAGTCCTCATACAATTGTACCACTGCATATATAAACATGGCACCAATCTGCTGCTTTAACTGTAAATGCTAGATGTGAAGCTGTTATCTCAGCCATCACCAAAGGGGGGCATGCCTTTATATAGCTGTTCCTGTATGTCACACCTGGTCAGGTTGCTCCACACTTGTGGAAAGATAAGATGGTTGGATTTGCTGTACCCCAACTGCCTAAAAAGAGAAGTCCCGTTTCAGCTAAAAAACAATGTTAAGCAATGATCTGCTGCCAATCAGTGTGCGTATGCTCGCAGAACCAGTATAGATTTGTGTTGACAGTTAAGGTCAAATTACAGTTCTTCGAAAAGAGGTTGCAGTACCCACATGCAAAGCCTCATTGGCTGAAGGATCCTGCACACACTGCCTTTCAGTTCCTGAAAATGTTCTCTACGCTCTTTGACACCAGGATTACAAAAATCCCTTCTCAGAAGGCAGAATACCAAATCTACTGAGCACAGTTAGCATCTAAAAAACTAATTGTTGGTGAAATTGTTAAAGTGGTAAAAGAACTCTCATTGGAAAATTTCCTTTGACCCCATGAAACTGGAAAACATTGGATGTTATTAATATTCCAAGAACTGTTGTAGGTATGAAAAGCTTGATTTCTAACTATTTAAACACAGCTTCAACTTCAACTCTCACTTTATTGTCCCCAAGTTAACATTAGTCTTGGATCCTCATAAAACACAGAAAACAGACTTGAACCTAAATTTACAAAATATGCCATATACCCAGGCTTTACATGCAACTCTGCTCATCACTAACAGCACAACAGCAACAGCACATTGGGCCATTATCATCACCCGTGGATGGAATAAAATCACCATCAACTCTCATCAATATTACATGGAAAACTATTCCTCAGCTGAGCATTTAACAGCTTCATGGCATGAGGCACAAAAGAATTTCTCACCCTGTTAGACCCCTTATGGGCCAATAAAGTGCTTTCGACCTGCAGCTGCTGTATCAAACTCATTTAACAAAAAAAAAAGCTGTACTTTTGCCAACTGAGTCAAACTGCGGGCATTAAAATAACACGTTATCTCTCACACTTGCGTCAAACAAGGACTGCATCTGGCTCTAGTACATCTTAATCTGGCTTATCATGTTCCTGGTTTTAAAGCATCAAAGACATATTTACTTCATTTTTTTTTCCTTTTAAGACAGGAGATAGCCACAGGAAAATCCCTAACACAACCTCTCTCACCGGTGGAGTCAGGAACTTTTGTTTTTGTCATGGAAGTCAGAGCGGTGTGTCACAACACACAGGTTATGAGGGTGTGGAGGACATGCCTGTCGGATGTTTTCAAGCATGCAGGGCCAACAGTCTCGTTAGAACATTTACTGTTATTTACTGATAACCTTCAGGCACTGACAGAAACAGACCGGCTGAAGGTTTTATGATTATAAGTAAGCCCTGTGTGGAGTGATGTACACCTGCTTTCATTTTTGCATTTTGCCTGTTAATTCTGACATTTTAAATCCACTATGCTGTGTTATTCCCATTAAACCTATGTTACATTCAAAGAGTAGCAGGACCTTAGACGACTTTTGGTGTACTTAATCAGTCTGAAAGTGCAATCACGAAACAGAATGATTTTTTCTTGCTTGTATTTCGCAGCGGTAAGCAGCCCCTCTGCTTGTTTACAACATATTAGAGATTGAGTAGCTTCAAAAAGAACTATTGAGCCTACACACGATGGTATGGTTCTTCGATTTCTGAGTGCGGTAGGTGCTGCAGCCCTGGTTTGTGCCAATAAATGTTCAGTGTGCGTGTGTCCGCAGTACTTACAACTGTATTAGTCATCAATGACCAAATGTAGAGCCTAAAGATAGCCTTTAAGCATGTTTAAAGTTGGATTTAAATCTAATACATCTGTTAAATCTATAGAAAGCCAAAGATCAAGTGAAATACATGGCAAAATACATAACTGTCTTGTGTATTATTGAACAATTTCCACTGTGTTTGAATGTTTGTAGAAATTGCGGTGGAGGAAGCAGAGAGCTGTCTGTTAGACGGCTTTATGGGCACCACAGTCATTGTCATTAATCTAAAAATGAAAACAAACAAATAAAAGAAACCGCAGCCTTGCTCAGAACAGTAAAAACAGCGAGGTTTAGGTTACGCTGCCAACACCACTGCTTTGCATTATCATACTGCAGTGCTTTAATGTGACATTTCTAAAATAATAACAACAAAAAAAAAAGCTTTCTTTGTGGCCATTCTTATGCTGCTCCTGCCTGAGGCAACAATTGTTTGGGGAGAGTCCATGACTGAAGGTTAATGGCCTCATTTGCAGACTGGAAACTGAGACATTCCTGTTTGCTTTGGGTTTGTCCATTTTTGGTTTGCCTGTCTGTTGAGCAATCTATCATAAATGGACACAGTCTGGATCGCAGTCAGGCTGTCTGGTCCAGTTTCCAGCTGATTAACGGAAAGAAATGTGGGTCTCTATTTGCAGAGACTGTGTTTCCTGAATAGATGCAGTCCACAACCCTGCATACTAAAGTTCAGCTTCATAAAACCTGTGTGATTCAGCTGTCATCTGGAGGACCTGATCAGCTGGGCTTTATAGTCAGGAAGTAATTTTATTCCTCATTTCGCCTAGAAGGAATCATATTAGATAAACCTCTCTGAGAACAACAATAACACTACTTGTTACATTATATTTCCCTCTTTGCCTTTATCATGGTAGCCAGGTGTTACTGGGGAGCCACACTGTATCATCAGAGGCAATAACTGAAGCACCTACTTATACAACCAGAAGGAACACCCTCTCACTTTCACTTTAGCTTTTACTTCATTATTTTCTGTCTTGATTATCCTCCACAGGAATTGTCTTTTTCTACTACTGAAGTCTCTGTTAACGCTGTTATTTAAGTCACATTATGATGACGAATCTACAGCCATGTTAGCGTGGCAGAGGGTGTGTTGAACTAAAATCATCATGCTAACGTTCATAAGGACAATCCTAACATGCAGACTTTAGGCAGGAGGCTACAGCACTTTACATTCACAATCTGTTTAGTATGTTAGCCTGCTAGCATTTGCCAGTTAGCACTAAACACAATGTCCTGATGAGTGTAATGAGGATATCATTAGTTCAGCAGGAAAACAATGCAACAAACTGGAATTTTGACCAACTGATGATTGGGTTGGATGAATGATTGGATGTACCAAATTTGCTTGGAAAACTATCCAATAATTGTTGAGATGTTTCACTAAAAGCCCCAACTGTGTTAATGGAGGAAAGGTCAGCTGATCTCCACAATGATCAGCATTCATCCTCTCCATAATGATTGCTTCATAGCAATTTAAATGTATATTTAGAATTATTTTTAAAATATTTCACTAAAAGACAAAAATGTCACAGGGCTGGTGGTACAGGTAAAGTCAGGGGATCAATACATCCATAGTTTGTCTGCAGGTCTTGTGTCCAATCAGGTAAACTGTGGACTGTGAAAGTGTACCATCAGTCAATATGGGAGAAAATGAGAAAAGCTGACAGAAGGGTTACATAACACAATTCTTCCAGCGCCTGAGATCCTCCATTCAGTTGAGCAGATGTCTCGTAAGATATATACACTTTATTCCCCCCTTCTTCCTTCTTCTCCCTCCCTCACTGCAAAGCCCTGTTCATATCGCCATGTTTACTGCATGTTGACATGGAAAATATTTTAAGGTGAAATAGCAATGATTCATATATACACACGCTCTCACTGCACTCTGTGTTTGTCTTTAAACTTCACTTTTCCCCAAATCGTGTATATAAGCCATGTTTAGGAAGAGAAGATCATTCACTGCCTCATTCTCTGGAGTCTGAGACACTGGGATGTACTGTTTTATACACATTTTCAAAGGATGGAGCTACTGCATGTTTTTTTATGATCTGTCATGGTGAACTTCAGTGGGATTTGGACAAACTGGGACTTTTTCTATGGACTAAGATTGCTGGACATTGGTGATGGCAATTTGGTGGCTGTCTAAGTATCTGGACATTGTCAAGAGTTATACTGTTAAGCAGTGTTATCAGGATTTGTGCTGCTCAATAGCATTGTGTCCATCTGATAATTTTGAAAATGAGAGCATTTCATTTGTGTCAAACATCTGCCAAGTGCACTTGGAAACAAGCTGTGATCCAAGATATTGTATGAATTCTAGCTTTTTCCATTGACCTCTAAAAAGAAGAAAAAGGTTGTTCAGTAACTTCCAGACAAAGGACAAAGTATTTCATTCCTTTCATCACCTGTATGCGTGTGTCTGGAGTGTGTGAGGTGTTTACACATAACAGCGGGCTGGTAATGCAGAGCTGTAGCATTGGGCATGACGACATGTCTCCAGGCTTGACGTTCTCTGCTACCGTTTACTAAACAGCCTTGATAGGACTTGACTGTTTTAGTAAATACAGAAAGTGTGTGTGTGTGTGTGTGTGTGTGTGTGTTTTGGGTTGATTTGGTACCAGGACAGTTAGCTTTCCGTTCAGGTAGCAGTTATCCAAAGTGAAGTAGTGCCCCTCCTCACTGGAGAGGGAATAAAGCAGATTTAGTAGCTGTCAGACTTTACGAACTCTTTATCCACCACACAGTGAGGTGTAAAATCTTTCTTTCTGCCACAATAATCAGGACAGTTCTTACAAACACAAATCTCTCATGCATAGCAGCTCCATATAATCGTTCTCTGTCTGAGTTTATATTATAAACACCACACACTTGCATGCCCTGTGTTGCACGAACGCGTACACACACGCACACACACATAAACAGTGTGTGTGTGTGTGTGTGTGTGTGTGGGTGCGTTCCGTTAGTTCGACAGGTGTGTGGAAGACTGCCACGAGCCAGGCGGCAGGTGGAGATGAGGATTTATAGATTTTAATCGTATCACCCTGTTGAGCAATAATTCTACTGCCTGAGGCAAGGAAGGTCCATAGCTACAGTAACATGTGATTGATGGATGCTGGGCTGGGTATCCCTGAATCATTGAGCCACGAGTGTGTTCCAAAATACACACAATGTATATAGCTCAGGCTCCAGTGCATCACTGGTTATTTTTGAAACCGAATGCTCTATAAGGTAAAGAAATCAGAAAAGCAATATGTGTTTCAAGCGTTATTCTCTGATGGGAGAAAAAAAACATGTAAGCAGAAGAGATGAAATGTCAGGCGGAGAAAATAATTGGTTGTTTTACTAAGTTAGACAAGAGTGTGATCTTTGGATGAGGAAAGTGTCCAAATAAAGAAAATATTCAGTACAAAATAAAAGGAACAGACAAGGGAAGTTCCAAAACAACAAATATGTATTGTGTTTTGAGTTTCAATAAAAGCAAATTGACTTAAGGTAAGATAAATCCCTGAGGTTTTACCGTTTGTTATCAGGAAAGCTCCACCTGGAACACCGCATTCTCCCTCTGACCTTGTCATCCTCATCCACTTGCATGATTAACAGCTGCAAATTTGCATCAATTTGAAACTGTCTGGATAAGACAGCAGAAGTTGATGTCTACTGTTAATGAAGTCTCAGAGTCAAAAGATAATGTTTGTGTTGGCAGATCTACTCAGAAAGAGCTCATGCTGGATCAGCAAGGCAAAAGGCCACCCTTACTCTCAATGCCACATCTTTCACCAACAAGATATGCAGAAAAAACTAACTAATTGGCTCCACAAACTCTTCAAAGTGCCAAGACAATCCAGGATGGAAAGGTGACATGTTGGGACAGTGATTCTTCTGATATCTACTCTACTTTTCTCCTTTGTTTCCCCTCTTCTTCGCTTATCTCCCGCTTCTTTCTCTGTCTCCTAATCCACTGTGTAATACCTGCAGAAGATAATCAGTTTGCATATGGATTTGGCACAGTCATGATTCACGAATGAGGTCTGAGGTTTCCCGCAGAGTACAGGACATTTCACACAGGTAAATCAGATATGCTTGCAAGTCTGACACAACTAATAAAGCAGGACTTTATGAGCCATCCAAATGCAACCTCATCACTTGTTTTGAAATCAGTTATGCAAATTTTGACAGGTTGACCCCCTAACCTCCAACCACTAATACACTCTGTCAATTGTGCCAAGATGTTAAATTCCACTTGATCTGGGTTTGAAGTGTGTGTTCTTTCTTTCTTTCTCCCCTTCTGTGTTTAGTGTAAATGACTGTCATGCTGCCTCTGTTTCAGGGTAAATAAAGGCCTAAAGGTGACACCGATCAAAGAGTTTATATTCATTTCAATAACATGATGTCCAGGACAACAGAATAAAACCCAATAAAATCATGACATTGTTAATCAACTTTGGTTATTAAATCAACAGATATAGAAAATGGGTTGTGTTGTTGATTAAATATTAAATAAATCTGTAATTTACAGTTTAGCAGGGGAATCACTCATAACTCACAATAATGTGTTGAATCTCAATATCTCTCTCTCTCTCTATATATATATATCTATATAGCACTATCATGTACACATCTAAGTCTGCTGTTCACATACTTGTTACTGCTGTGCATGAAATTACTGTTACACATCTGATTTTAAAGTGAGACCTGTAATTAAATTTGTATTTATACAATCTTTATAAACTTATAAACTTTAATATATCATATACACTGTTACTGTATCTACTATTTTTCTTTAAAAGTACCTTTTATGACTGGCAGTCACAGAAGAATGCAAACTATGAATTTCTGTGTACAATGCAAACCAGCTTCTCTGTGCATGTACCGACAAAGAGTTTAACTCTGATTTAATACACACTTGCTGCTTGTACAGAATGTTCTTGGTTAGCTTTCAAACTCTCTACAGTCTATCATTTTGAATTACTTCTATAAAACGTGATAAAACTCATGAACAAGTTTTATGGAAGGTAATTATGAATCAACATGTCATGAACCGTTTGAGAGACTGTGTTTATCTGGCAGTTAATTCACACCTCAGCATCTTCATAGGATTTTACAGTTGGTCCCTGTCCCGGAATAAAGCGGCTTGCATCTAGTCAGCAGCATGTGTGTGCTGTGACAAACAGGGAATTCAGTGTTTCGCGTTGCAGGGGGGTGGGGGGTGGGGACAGCATGGGAATGTGGATTTTCACCGTTTAGGAGAAGCAGTTAACTATCCATCACACTATCAGGTTACATCGACATGCAGTTCTACACTGGTCATCGCTTTTCTAACAGGACTGTTTTCTGTCAGTAAGTGCTTACTGTCTTGCCCTCTCGTTTTTGGAGGGAGGGGGTGGGGTGTTTGAGAAAAATCACACAGCCAATTGCTCCTGGGTAATTACTATTCATTGTTCTTCATAAACATAAAGTGAAAATACAACTGTACAACTCTAAAACCTTTTATTCATATCAAAAACACATACACAAAAACACATACAGAGCATATACCATACATTAGGAATCCAGATTTTACAATAATAGTTGTACCAACAAACCAGCAATAGAAATGTATAACATTACACAACACATTGACATATTACAATTAACATTTATGTATCAGACTCCATGACTGTAAGGTCATCAGATTGTTTAATATTAGTATTATAAAACAGTATGACAGAGAGCCTCCCTTTTGCCTTTTGTCAATTCTCTAAGAGCAATGTCTACACCCACTATGTAGATAATGGTGTAATTTAACTACTTCTCTAAATGTGCTGTCTGAGCGATGTATGGGTGATACCATCAAAGAATCACAGATAGTGTGGTGTGGAATGGCCTGATGTCAGCAGATCAGATCTTGGATCTGTTAATAATGAGTCAGATCTGATAGAGACAAGCTTTAGGTGGAATAAAAGCTGACTGAGGATCTGATAGTGAGGCTGACTGCGGTTTCAGGGAGTGACACTTGTCTATTGTGGCTGACTCAGCTGTTCCTGTGGGAATCAAAGCCTTTTTACTCTGCTGTCACACGCTATAGGGATCTCAACTGTCCCAGTCAGCGCAAACATGATGATGTGTGTGTGTCTGTGTGTTTGTGTTAGAGTGTGTGTGTGTGTGTGAGTATCAACTCTCTATGACAAAAAAGTACCAGACAGGTAAGATTTCCTGTCAAGAGTCTTTTCAAACCAAACTTTTTCCCCTGTATTGTCTTATTAAACCTCAGTGCCCTCACGATGGTAGATGATTCCCGTTGAGCCCAGTGTAGGGTAGAAATGCCCACTGGACCCACTGTACTGGCTGAGGATGGGGCTTGCGTAGCCTAGAGAAGAGTGGGTGGGTGAAGAGGAGAGCACAGGGGGACCTGGCACTTGTGGTACCCACTCTGGGGCAGCTGAGTTGGGTGAGTAGCTACTAAAGCTTCCAGGCGGTGTCGGTCTATGAGGGCCATCTAAAGGAAGGTTGATCTGCAGCGGCCTGCTTAACCCATCGCCTCCCACCTCACTGGCTGCTCCGGCAGTCACTCCAGACATCTCAGACAAGAAGCTGCTGAGACAAGGTGCAGGACCTGACGATGAGGGGGATGGGATCCTGTCTGCCGTGGGCGAGATGTTAAGCGCAGAGTTGCCAGAGTGTTTGGGGCTGCCCCTCTCACTATCACCTGAATCTGGAGCCCCTGCACTGCCATCACCATTTGGGAGGGAATCGGACTTTCTCTTCCTCTTGCGGCGGAAGTTTCCATTGTCAAACATTTTTTCACAGTTTGGGTCAAGTGTCCAGTAGTTGCCTTTGCCTGTAACATAAGAATTATGAATGTAGAATTTAAAAATAACTTTTACTATATACAATACACCAAGAAAACAGGACATTCAAAGAGCAGTACAATGACACTAAAATAGGTTAATAAATCATGTATTTCCTTGTGAGGGATGTATTCAAATTTTAACATGAAAAACTGACACTGATTTTAAATTATTACCTGGATCATCCTCGTCTCTTGGTACTTTTTTGAAGCAGTCGTTGAGTGACAGATTGTGTCTGATGGAATTCTGCCAGCCTGCTTTACTCTTGTTGTAAAATGGGAAGTTGTCAGCGACGTACTGGTAAATCTGACTCAAGGTCAGTCTTCTGTCCGGTGCCCCATGGATAGCCATGGCAATGAGAGCAGAATAGGAATAAGGTGGCCTGACCAGCTTCATCAAGTCTTCTTGTGAGGGGAGAGAGAACCAGCTTAGCTCCCCTCCTGGACCTCCAGCTCCAGCAGGACCCAGGTATGGCCTTTGCATGCCGTAGTGCTGAGGGACAAATGGAGGGCCAGGATTGCCAGGTGGGCCCGTAGTAGCCAGGTATGGCGGTGTGTTGATGCCAGAGCCGTTAAACCAGAGGTATGGGTTTGGGGAGGAGGTGGTGTAGTCACTCAGGTCGTAGGAGGTCGGTGTGGTGCGCTGAGGACTCGGCAGTGAGGGTGGAGGGTAGTAACAGTCGCTGTACATACTGAGCTCAGGGGGTTCCTGACCGAGGCTGGGGAACTGTGGGCCACACCGAGGAGGAGACTGTCCTTGGGCCTCAAACGAAGACATTGTCAAATTTCTTCTCACCTCTCGGTCTCTTCTTAAGCCTCCACCTTTGGTTGTCTGTCCTTTCTGTGCCAAACTCTCTTTGGAGCAATTTCGTCCTTTTCTTGTTCAAACGCAGCTATCTGAACGTGAGCAGATCCAAATGATGGCTTCCAGGTTAAAGGCTACTCCTCTCCACTCCTTTCTTGTCTGTTTGCCCTTGCTTTATGTTGAGAAGTCACCTGTCATACCTGCTATATCTGTTTCCCAGGAAACGCCCCCTGCCTCATTTGATTGGTTGTTTTCTCAGGTGAGACGTCTGCTCCTGCTTTCTCTGTTTCTTTTTTCCTGTAGTCAGCTAGTTCGGTTCCTCCAGGGGTTTTGTTCACCCTCAATTAAATAATTTGCCAGTCAAGCTGTTATTCCAACACCAATTGAAAATAGGTCATTTGTAATTTTTTGATGATTATGATGCAAATTTAAACCAACTGAAATAATATACAGCTTTTTTAAAAAATGTTTTTCCTTGCAAACTGCTCTTGCCTACAGTGTCATAAACAGCTTACTTGTTATGAAGATGTATAACATTTGCCTACAGAAACAAGACAGAATATTTTGTGAATATCCTGGCTACTGTTTTCATATAAATAAATAATTCCTTTAATATTATCTGTAAGGTTGAGGGAACCTACACATATATGTTAAGAAGTGTTAATACAACTGTATGAAAATTGCAGTTTAACTATAAACTGGCATGTACTGATATATTTTATCGTATATACATAGTATAAGTATCTCTTTATATGCATATATATGTTTTTATTATTTTGTCAATATATGTTTATATTTGTCTGTCAATAGTTCTCAGTAGTTCTCTTTTCTCTATATATCTATCTATCTATCTATCTATAGATAGATATAAAAGTAGGCCATTTCAAAATTGCACAACATAAACACAAGACACAGTGGTTTGACAATATACTACACCTATCCAGTTATAGCAGTACTCAGAGGTACACTACAGTGTTTGTTTTTCATGTGGCACTTAATAAACCCGCTTTAGTAGGGCAAACAGGCCACTTATTTGCAGCGCAGTGACAGTGACCTGTGGTGTCATTTGGAATATATTACATTTTCATATTATTTAGCCAATTCAGTTTTATTGTCTGTGTCTTTGGGGCTCATTAAAATTGGCCCTGACTGGGCCATGGATGTTTTTCTCAAATAATTATTTTTTGGCCTGTAAATTTCAGGAAGTTACGTCATCGCTCTGGTAACTCGCAATTGCGCATTGCGTCGTTTTTTTTTTCTAAAGTTAGCGCGAGAAATACGTTTCAAACTAGCATACAGTGGAGAAGTACTCTGTCGTAAGTTTTACAGTTTTATGTTAAATGTCACCTGTAAAATCAATAAAACACTGTTTAAAATTACAGTTAGTAATAACGGGTTCCTCTTGACAAAAGACAATAATGCAGAAACTTAATTTGTAACACCCAACTACGTTAACTTTTCCAAGATTATCTTGCTAATGTTAGACCGTAGCCTGTAAGCTAACGTTACGTTAACATTCACCTTGGCTACCATTGCGAGTTAACAGTAGTAACGGCTTGTTGACGTCAGCTCAAGTTCGTTTCTTTTACGGAGGAGTCCCTGTGATGATAACCGACTGCTGATAAATGCGCCGGTTTTTACGTTAATTGTCAGATGGCCGGTCCCTCTTCGCTCCCGGAATTTCCGCAGAAAAGCTGCGACGACGCGTTGGAGCTGAACAAGAATTTGGAAACACTGATAGAAAACGTTGAAAACATAACAGGTATGTGACTTTGTCGTGCTAACACTAGTTTTGGGACTGTAGTTAGCTCTAGTTATGTTTCCCTTACGTAAATATCCAGTTACTGACACCAGCTGGACCCTCATCGTCATGTACCCTGTCCACCTGCAGTGCAGCTTACTTGGATGGCTTATGACATGGTGGCATTAAGGACTAGTCCCGAGCTGTGGGCCTCTATGCGGAAACTGGAAGAAGCTCATCTCAGATGTACAGCTGCTGTCTGTGGGGATCGAGGACAGGAGCCAGAGATGGACACATCCTGCTGCCACAACTGACTAAGATATGATGGAGTTATTCAGTTTAGGGGATTACTGTACTGAGGAGCTGTTCAAGTAGTTTTAAACTTTTGTTATTGTTTTAAAGTAAGTAGTCTGTCAAGTTTTGGTTTCATGTTCATTTTGCTGTGCAGAAGTAAACATTTGAATTAATTGTTTGTGCTCTTTGGTTTGTTAGTATTATAGTATAAGTGTATACTACAGACTGCCAGTCTTTCATTGTTGACATGGCCTGCAAAGTGTTTGTTTTCTGAAGTGTTCTGGTCTGTTTATCCCATTAAACTGAATATAAAAAAAAAAATCAGCATGTATTGTGTTTCTTTATTTACCACAGACCTACCGGGAAATGTTTTATACTGCTAATGTCAGTGCATGTCCTAGTCAAAGGTGAAATGTTATTCCAGTGTTCACATTTTCAAGGTTGTTAGATTTTGTGTAAGGGATGGATATTAATTATAGGTGATGTAGCCTTATTTGTTCATATGTAATTAGTTCGCAGATGGCAAACACAGAGAAGAGCACAGCGGAAGCTACTTCAACTGCCTGCATTGATCTTGAAAACATCCTGAAAGGGCTGGACTCCTTGTCTAACTGCATGGATCAACTGGCATGTACGTATGACTGTTTATTTGTCAGTAGGCATCAATTATGACAGTAAGATGACCTTGATGATTGATTTGCAAATATGCAAAGCACATGATGTAACTGTTATACTAGATCTGAAACGTGATAACCAAAAGTGGATTATTGCACACCAACTGCTGTGCAACTTAGCCCTGCTTGTGGATGTCAGTGGTGCAAAGTTACATGATGCTACATGATGTCTGTCAGATTGAACTCCGCTGATGGCCAGATAGGGCTAACTGAAGGATTTTTCACACATGGTTGTCAATCAGACCATTTGATGTAAGCCATACTGACAAATGAGGAAGGCACTCAGATCTGCCTCTTAACTGTGTTGTCTTACTGTGTTATACTGTATCTCTTAAGTTATATAGCGTTGAAAACCAAATTCTGAGTTTTATGTGTTAAATCTTAGTGGAAGGATTTGTCAACATTTGACAATTGACACTATGCCCCTTTTTATATTATAGAACTGAACTTTATCATTTTGTGCTAATGATTAATAATAATGATATTCTTAAACAGATGATTTTAGGGACCTCTTGCCAGTTTCTAATTTGAAAACAAAAACAGTCCTCAAAGATTTTAATACAAACACCAGACTCTTTTCAGAGTGACTAAAAAAACAGAATTAATGTGAAGAATTACTGTTAAAATTAGGTAATGGTATTAGTTCTGCTCTGCTGTATAATGATAGGACACAACAGACAAATGTATACAAGTTAGATTATCATTCAGATTATTGCCTGGGCATCTTGTAGCTGTGTTGACATTTGGCACTTGTGAAACTAGGTGCTTGTTTTCTGCTTGCAGTACAAACCCAGCTAAGGCAATGTGATCTGATCATCTGTTTTGGCCACCCTGACAAGCTGGCGTTTCTGAAAGTCGAAGAGGCACCAAAGCAGCAGCCCCCCAGCATGACCTGAAACTGATGCGTGAACAACAGAGGTAATGCTGTGAGTCTGGAAAAAATAGTTTAATAAAATATACAAGCTATCATCCATGAAAATATGCCGTATACTTTTTCCGTCATTCTGTTTGCTTAAAATACAAGTTACCCAAAAGAGGGAATGACATAACAATGACCTTTTGTGGTTGTGGAAGCTGTGGCGTTTATTTGGATGTTCCTGAGAGGCTTCTAAACCAGGAGCTTGCATGCATGTGCACAAATTAGCATAGCGAAACACAGAGACAGATGAAAACACCCACATTAAGCTTGGTGTCAGTGCTGGTGGTCAGAGTCCCGCAGGGTGCAGCAGGCGACACTGGCTCTGTGCTTCAGAGCTCTGGTCTGTGGCATCAATGAGCAGCAGCGGGGTGTGTGTGTGGTGGGTAATCATCTCCTTCACCCCAGGGAAACTCTACAGCACAGCAGAACACAAAAAAAAGATGACATGGACCTAATGATGCAGCGCAGCACAAGTCAGCATCAAACACTCCCTGAGGCGTGCTGCATGATGTGAACTTTTCAGTTTACTTTGAGTGAACACATGGAATTTTTCCACTCATTTTAACATTGTAGATAATGGTGTCATGGTTTTTGGTATACCTTGGTGTTTTTATGCCCAGTGCCAAGGTAGTAGGAGTTTCCATGGTTACGGATCTTGATGTTGTAAACTTTGTTTTGTTTCAGCAGCATCAGGGTATAGGGGTGCTCAACTGAGCCTAGTGAGCTGTCCCTTACCACAAATGTCCCATCCTAAAGTCACAAATGCGGACAAATGCACAGATACACAAACTGAGTCAGTTAGACATGATGTTGAAAATTAAATCCATGTGAAATTTCAGCTATGTGTTTTTGTACATTTTCTGTGTCTCTGCTACAGAAAGGGGATATGGGAGACTAGGAGTGTGGCACCTGACCTCGTTCACCTCTCTGAGGGCAGCTTCAGCTTCATGTCTGGTCATCTTTCCTCGATACCAGCTAGGATCCATACCCTGGGTGCATAATGAAAGTGTCATAGTAAGGACTCAATAAACTCTTTCTCCTCTTTCCTCCTTTGCAGTGACAGAAATGTTGCATTTTCCCTTTACAACATCGCCATCTGCTGTTTCCCTTCTAAAAGTCTTCAAAAGGTGTAACTGCACAGAAAGGCTCAATATCAAATGCGCTTAAAGTAAAAATGGAAGTTATGACCTAATTGTGATTTCACTTTTTAATTCTCACCTCTGTTGGTCCTGATATTGAATTGTCAACCATAGCAGGCTGTGTTGGCACTGGAGGAGCTGGAATGACTTTACTTGTTCTGGGATTGGAGGAATGAAATAGAAAAAAAAATTGTATATATATATATAACACAGAGTTAAAGCCTTTCCACACTCACATTGTTCAATTTTGCCTACCTGTTGGACACATCTGTTGGTTTGGAGGCTTTTGCTGGAAGGATCTTGCTGGTAAATGAGGCACAAGACTTGTCAGCGCTGCCCTCTTGTGGACACAATGGATAGTGTCAAATAAAAGGCAGCATTGTTACAAACACTCAAATTACAGCAAAACAAGCAGCACGTACTTGATTTGATGAAGTCTTTCTGTGATTGGCCTGGTTGTCCAGGTTTCTTGCTCCTATCAACAGGCAGATTGGGTTGGCTGTCTGATGTTTGGCATGAGAAAAAACATATTTTCCACAAAGTTTAGGTCATCAGGATCATTGTCAATAACTTTGTATTTGCAGAATCATTTAATGTTAAGTCACCTGGACGTTTGAAAGGTCTCAGAGGGGCATAGGTCATTTTAGGTTGAGGTTTTGCGGGCCTTTCAGCAGAGGAAGGAACAGAATCTACAAACATGCACACATTTAAGTGCAACCAAATGCCAAATAATGATGATATGTCTTCACACATGATATCATTCCTTTTTGCATAGCACTGTTGTTGGAGTAGCATTCTCTTACCTTTGTAGTGACTGTCTGGACGTTTCACCACTCTTGGGTTTTGAGGTGGTTCCACTGTGGCTTCAGAGGAAGGCAGCTCGTAGTCTTCTTCACTGGTCTCATCACTGTCGTGTTGCTCAGCTGTTTGTGGGTCGGTTAGAGAATCGGTGTAGCTGTTTTGTAGCTCCTCCTGGCATGGACCCTCACAGTCACTGTCATTGTCCTGACCACAGCCCAGACACGTGACATTTAGTAATGAGTGCAAATCACATCGCAGAAAACAGTTTTGTAAACTGTGTTTTACTGCTTACTGTTTTGTGAACTCCCTCCGTTCTATGCTACATGCTAAATAACTTTGTCACTGACCCTGCAGTCTCTGTGATCAATAAGGGATACATTTAAAATACTTACAAACTCATCTGAGTTCCAAGTTTCCTCCTCCTGTACAAAAACTGTGGGACGACAAACCATAAAAAGACAAGTATTAATCATCTTAAAGAGATAATTTTAATGGCAATTAGTCGCATAGTTAAACCGAGCATTCTTTACCTGGTTTTGGACGCTTTTGTGCCTTTGATCTGCACAACAATTAAATCCAAGAATTATGCTTTGTTCAGGTAGTTACACTTTCAGTAGAAGCTGAATAATAAAATCTGTTTTCATACTTATGACCAAAGGCTGTCTTCTGTTCACCCTTCTTCATATCACTTTGGATCTTAGTGATTATTCTATCAAGAACCAAAATTCAAGACCACAATATTAATTAAATATTACCAGCACGTAGAAACATATACAGTTAGTTGCAGTAGGCTCATGCAGATATATTATTATTATATGATACCCAGAATTAGATACAATCTCTTGTGTCTTGTCATACATACATGACCACAATGAACCTTTGTGAATCAACAGTCATAGGCTGGTGGATTGTTTGTCAGTGTTTTGGTCAAATAAAGAAATACATTTTTGTTCAGACTCACGGGACATAAAGGCTGGGAAAGGCTTGAAGGTCGCCCTCAGTCATTTGCTGGATCATGTAGATTTAAGTATTAATGACAAATGGAAAACGGGTTACTTAGAGTATTTCAGATAAGTAAGTAACTGTTAATTACCTTCAGGGCTTAAGACAAACTTACCATGAACTGTGCTCCAGTTATGCTGCCCTTTATAACTACTTTGTTGCAGCCTGTTAACTTAAGCTGAGAAGATGTTGTACGGTTAGAGCCAGCAAATCAACTTTTAATTCATGTTTGGAGTTACGTGATTGTCTGAAAATGACACAGCAGCTTCGTCATTACATTCTACTCTTTTGCGTTTGTGTTGTGTAAAATACTGCATCAGCTGTACCATGAGATTTGTATTGAAAATGCCTAAAATATATAATCCAACATGGTAAACATCAGTTAACTGTTGCTAACATTACTCTGGAAATACTTGCTATATTATATATGCAGTATTGTTTAATTGGTTTCGTGCAAATTGTACTCTCTGTTATGGTAAGGTGTCATATGTGAAGTTTGGCAGAAAAGAAGAAACTACACTCTATTTATACTCACCCTCCTCATATAGTCAGCTAGACTTTGAGGACTCCATCCCATCACCTCTGCATTACATGGAACATTGTTCAGACTCATGCTTGGCTCCTGTGAGGATGACATCCACTGAAAAATGAGCAACAGCAAGACCTTTTCTGTTTTGCACTTGGCTGAAGAAACTGTTGCTCTCTCTGCCCTTTATACAAGCACACTATTAGTGTGTCGTCTGCTATTGTGTAAGAGACCAAAGTAGACAGTTTCAGTGGTGGTGCTAATATTAATGGCAGGCAAACATAGAAGCTGCTGATTTCCTTTCTCACGCCTACATACTGCAGGCATGCGGCTGCATAAAGGTGGTTATTGTTTTAGTTTGTCCTTATGTATTTGATTTTTCATTGAATAACAGGATCTTAAAGAGAGGAAATATGGTTAAATATGGTTAGATCTGAATATTCTGTACTACTCAAGCCTGACATTGATATAAACCTTTGAATTATTTTATTTGCACGGACATGTTAATGTTGCTAACATATTTTTAATGAGTCACCTCATACTTGTTTTTTGATTCATAACATGACATAGTTGAAGGCTGTATTGGATTGTGCATCCCAGCTTTAGCCTGTCCTCTGTCAGGCCTCTCAGTATCTCACACCCAGGTGAGAGAGGAGGGCAGCAGAGAGAATGGATGATCAATCACGCTCAGATCCCCAGACCCCCAGGCATGTCTGGGTGAAAACATGTGAGTCCACCTGGGGGGTCCTTGTGGGAGATCATCCCCCTCCTTCCCTGTTTCCCTCCTCTGTCCTGATTGGGAAACATACCCCCCATGACAGACATGATACTGCCACTGTGGAAGAAGCAGGTTAATAATGTTGCAGGATAAATGACTGACCCTCTCCCTCAAAGTTACAGTGCGTGCAGGGAAAAGAGTCAAGAAGAAGACAGTAATGAAAGAACAGATGAAGTCCTCTCACTTGTAGAGTACTGAGCTAAACAACAGCATCATATGGGACCAATATGGAGCCAATAATGTACTCAGTGGAGGGCAGAGATAAGGGGCGGATCGCTGAGGGCCTCCAGTGGAGTGAAACCTTCATTAACACACAGCAGGACATCATGGGAAATACAGGACATCCCCAGAAGCAAACAGACAAATGGGAAGCATGGGAGGGAGTGTTTTGATCCGTCACAGAAGTGTTACTCTGTGTGCAGTGGTACTTTTACTCCTGTACTTTCCTGTACAAGAAACTGATAAAAAGCACATTTCTACTCATAGCCGTGTGTGTAGTTAGACAGGAAGTCTTTAAGTGTTTCAGATGTTTTCTTTTGGCAGTGGCTGTGGGTAAATATGTACAGTTTTAAATATCAAGCAATGTTGGTACAAATGGAAAAAGTCCACTGACTATAATATTCTTAAGGATCTAAAACAGTGCCATTTAATCTATAGTGTGTTTATAATCTATTCTGTAACTATATGTACTGCTTCTATAGTAACTGCTCTGTAAAGATAGTGAAGCACTCTTGTTACCAGCCCCCCTTGTCTGTTAGACTCCCACCCTCCTCTCCCCCAGGCATGGACCCCTTATGAAGGTAATATCCATGCCATCACTCATTTAACTGACACAGTGGCAGATTTATGACACGTCCAGCTGAGAGGAAGATTTTTAGAGATACAGGGGGTAGAGAGAAGAAGGAGGCAGATGAATAGCTCTTAAGACACAGATAGGCCAGTGGGCGGAGACTAGGCTCCTCCTAGACCTAATTACTTGCAAATTATAAGATTAGAAATTAACTTCCTTGAAAGAACGTGAGTCCCCTCTCTCTTGAAATCCTCACTGGGTTTACAGTTTAATACCAGGGCCTGAATGTAGCCCACTTTTGCTGAGAAAGTCTGGTCAAACTTTCCTTCTGCAGTCCGTCAACGCCTTGCCCCTCGCAGGCTTTGATGTATTGTGATACATTTGCATTGCCTGCGGGCTGGGACGGTGTCCCGGATTATCACACCACATACTTAACTTGTAGTGGTGGAAATACTATCCTAATTTGTCTTTCAAAGCCTCGCTGCTCTTTGAATGAAATCAATACACGTTCACATCAAAGTGGATCAGCGCTGGATCAGCACCTCGCTTAAGTGTCAGCTGCACCATGTTATCCATGTAATCTTCTGTTAAGTGTATTCACTCCATTCATATTCTAATAGACAGTTGCGTGGCCTGTCACTATAATCCAGTAACCCAGAGATCTATTATGTAAATAATAAGATGTTTTCCAGTTGTTGGTCGAAATGAAACGTGACATCCATGTCTTTATTTTTCACTTTTATTTTAATAAAAAATATTGATAAATAGACACGCAAGCATTTATACAATGAGACATGAAAAGACATGTAAAGGGATGAAAAGTGCACATAGACATTAAACTTCTTATTTAACAGACTTGTTTTGATGTAGACAGGTAACAGATCCATAGAAAATCGTTTTGCTTGTTTTCATTTGGGCCCACGGTATCTCCGTCTAAAGCCGTGTCCATCGGCACTGTCCCTCCTGGCGCACACGTGTTTGACTATAACCTGAGAGCAGTCGTCGCAGTTCACCGTGCAGCACCAGTGGAATTTACAGTTGCAGCTGCTCACCACCTCGGTGCGCCTCTCTTCCACCCGCAGGCCGCACTCATGACATAACCTGCGGCAGCTGCGCCTCTCCCACTGGGTTAAACCGTCTCCGTGCTGCAAACACTCCCGGCCCTCGGTGCCGTACAGCCCCAAGCTGGTGTTCTTCTTGCAGTAGTCCGGGGAGTCCTCCAGGTAGATGAGCTCTGTCTGGGGGATGCTGCCGAACGCGTCCACGATGGCGCCTCTGTTGTCCGCGCTGTTGCCAGCCCGCATGCGCTTTTTGTCAATGTCTAGCTTTTGGGCTTGACTGTGCTTGATCTTCAAGTAGTTACCAATTTCTCTAAAATCTGACAGCTGTGTCCAGCAGGTCTGGACACTGCAGCTCTCAGACATACCGTGACATCTACAGATGCGCTTCATGGTTGCCTTCACGGCCTGTTGGAAATCAGGGAAATTGAATTACTGCCAACTACTTCAAACTGTGTAACGAAAAATAAAAGCACTGTGTTAACTAGACTTACCAGCCGTCCAGCTGCGTTGTTGTGGAGGTTTACAGCAGCCCTTGAGTCCTGGCCTGTCTCCTGCGCATCCACGTACTGTTTGGAAATCCGCTCTCCAAAATCTACGTTATCACTGCAGCCACCCCAGAGCCAGCCTCGACCGCCTGCACGCGAAATGTCACTTAGAATCAGATAACAAGCTTTAACCGTTTAACGAAAGAAAAGCACATAACTTTGAATGCTCACGAATTCAAGTTGTATGCCCTATAAATCAAGCCACAAGATCTCAGATCGTACTGGGAGTATTTTGTTTGAAACCTTACCAATTTTCCCATTTTTGGAGACATCACAGCCGCAGTTGTCCAGGTCTCCCAGGCTACAGTTCTTGGTCAGAGTGTACATAACTCCTGCTGCACTGATGGCGTGGACGAAAGACGTCTCTCTGGTGGCTGTCAGTAAGAGGAAGTCACATTTTAGGTTCCATAAAAGGAATTCGTCAATTATACCACCTTCAGTATGAAAGTGAGCAGTGAATATTAAATAAATACTTGTGATATTCATATTTTAACAGGGTTCTTAGGGGATGACATGCATTTAGTTTCATCTGTGCAGGCTTGACTATGCAACATGTAGATCAATACACACATATGCAATTTATAACCATCCATCCACAGCGCAGCCATTCCATTTTATGCATGGTGTCCCGGGTTTCTTTATGGGAACATCTTTTAAGCGTCCGAGTCATTTTTTTCTCGACCTACCGCGTTTTAGTCCTTTGAGCTGTGTTGCGCTGTCGGGACAGTTCCATCTATCCCACGCAAACTGGTGCTTGCACTCCTCAACCCCGCTCTGCGCGCCCACCTGCACGCTGCTTGCGTAGGTGAGATGGGCCTGCAGGAGAGGAAACGTCATTGTTTTTGGCTTGAATCTCACTTGTGAGGGCAATGGCAGGAAAAAAGTAGCTCTTTTGTATTTACCTTGGGTCCCGTCATGAGAAAGTTACTTGCCACCCTAAAAGAGGATAGATGGTAAAGAATCAGCTCAAGTCTCTCACATGTAGTCTGTAAAAGATTCAGGCAAACAATGTAGATGTTTTCTTACCAAGCATGCCCTGGACACATTTTGTAAAAAAGAGGCAAGAGCCAGAATATTGAATACACCATTTTCACCGCTCGCCCTCAAAGCAGAGACCTCGCTATTTTGACCCTTTTTGCTGCAACTTTCTCTTTTATTTGGACGAAGAACAAACAGAACTCCTGTTCTTTGTCTTCGGGGCCCGAGAAAGCTGATTGGTTGATGGCATCAGGAAACGCCTATATGCGCACTTCAAAGGATGGTGTTAGGCGACAGTTGAGTCTCTTCCCCACCGCTGAATGACACCAGGCTACCAATATACAAATAACGGAATCAGAATATTGCTTGTGACAAATCAGACGGTGACATGCATATTGTAATAAAATATTTATTAGGTATTATTTTCTATTAAAAATACATATAAAATATTAGACAATTTACAGACTTCACGGAAGACAAACCCAACAAATAAGACCAAATATCACTTTACAGCATAAACCAGTGAGCATGCGTGGAGAGTTTGGTCCTAAAAATCACAATTTGATTTAAGGAAAAAAATCAAATCATTAAGATAAAGTGCATGAAAGCCCTCGGGTACTGGAATAATGAATGGCAATCTTGTAATGCTTGTTGATGTCCATGCTGATGATTACTGAAAAGTGATGAAGTCGTTAATGAAGCAAGTAGCCATCAGTGTTGGCGCGCACGGTGCCTGCGCTTCGTTTTATTCTGTGGTTTTCTTCCGCCGTCTTTGCGTGCACAGTAATATTTAGTGACAGTTTGCGTGCATTTGTCACATTTAACCGTGCAGCACCAGTGAAATTTGCAGTTGCAGCTACTGACGACTTCAATGCGCTTCTCCACCACTCTGAGACCGCATTCATAGCACAGCCTGCGGCAACTCTTCCTCTCCCGCTGGGGCATGTTCTTGTCACTCTTGAGACACTCGCGCCCCTCTGTGCCCTGATATTCCAGGCTCTGGTTCTTGACGCAATAATCCGGGGAATCCTCCAGGTATATGAGCTCCGTCCGGGCGATGCTGCGAAAAGTGTGCGCGATGGCTCCTCTGTTGTCTGCGCTGTTTCCAACTCTCGCGGGCTTCTTGTCCATTTCCAATTTCTTTGCATTTTCATGCTTCATCCTGAGGTAGTTTCCTACCTCCCTGAAGTCGGCCAGCTGCATCCAGCAGGTCTGAATGCTGCAGCTCCCAGACACTCCGTGACACTTGCAGGCTCTCCTCATGGTTGCTTTGATTGCCTGTCAAGAAAGTGAGATTGTTAAGAAATATAAAACCAAACATGCGCAACTTTTACAATATCCACGTGTATGAATTTTAGAGTATAGACCATTAAAAGTTAAATTGTCTTACCAGTCTGCCTGCCTCGTTGTTATGCAGGTTAACTGCTGCGCGCGAGTCATGCCCACCTTCGAGTGCGTCCACAAACTGTTTGGAGATCTTCTCTCCAAACGCCACATTATCACTGCAGCCTCCCCAAATCCATCCTCTACCACCTGCGGATTCAAAAATTCACATTGTCACTCAGTTCAAAGAGCTAACGATCAACATCAACTAATTTAGAATAATACAAAAATGATGCATAGAATGGAGACCTACCTGTCTGCCCAATTCTGGAGTCATCGCAGCCGCAGTTGTCAAAGTCTCCCATACTACAGTTTTTGGTGAGCGTGTACATCACTCCGGCCGCGCTGATGGCGTGGACAAAAGACGTCTCCCTTGTAGCTACAATAATTGATAAAGAAAACATATGACAGTGTTATACTTTTTACTTCCTAATTCGAAACTGTAATTGTCCAGCACACTCGAGTTACTGTGCGTAAAACGCGCGTAAATCGTGCGTAAAATCATATATAAGATTAAAAGTGGTATCAGTTCTAGGCATTATCAGTGCGGCTCCTGTTTAGGTTTATGTTCATGTTTGTGTACCTTCTTTATGGAGGAACACAATCAGCCACAGCACCATCTCTGTGCTGAAGGATTGCTTTTGCGCACGAGCGCTAAGTCGCCTGAAATTGAACTCATCAACACACCACTCTGCTGCTGCGCATCATGCATCTTATTGGTACATGGATATATAGCCCTTACCACTTCGAAGTCCGTTGTGCGTGGATAACTGGAGTGTGTTCTCTGGGCAGTTCCACCTCTCCCACGCAAACTGGTGTTTACACTCTTGTATCCCACTCTGTGCGCCTATTTGCACACTGCTGGCATAGGTCAGGAAAGCCTTTGGAGGGAAAGAAGGACAGTGTTAATCGAAATTGAATTTACCCAAAACAGTGCGTGTATTCAATGCATGTTTTCATTACAAGTCAGCTAATAATTTTGATGTGGATCCCCTAGACTAGCTTTTACGCACAACACGTTCCCAGGTGGATGATAGCAAAAGTGTAGTTACCTTAGGCCCAGTCATGAGGAAATTATTCACCGTCCTACAGACAGAAAAGAACAGAAGCACGTTAATCTCAGGTCAATATTACACCAGTAAACACACATTACATTAGAGTATTTTAAAAAAAATCCTCTGACAGTAAGCGACCTACCAAGCTGATGCGAGCTGAACATGGTAGCACATGGATATAACCAAGACTGGAAGGAGATTCAAAGGTCCCATAGCAGCTGTATTCCAAACTGAGGCCTGTTTGTTCATATCCCAGATGTGCATGCCAAGAGAGCAGAAGGCAACTGAAGTTGTAACCCGGCTACCCTGCTGATGATATTTATATGGTCTTGCCCCTTTGATTGACAGATTTGTCCTGCAGGTAACGGTTCACTGTGAAAATGCGTCAACGACGACAGTGATTGCCGCGTCCGATAGACAAATAGGAGCCGTCGGTGCATAAGTGCACTTCAAAGACGCGACGCAGACAGTTAAACAACCCCTCATTCATTCACCTGTCGTTCCCAGGCTTTATCCTTTACACCCTTTCCCACGAATTGCATCCAGTATATCTCTGTATCCTTCCATATGAAACATTATTAAGATGACAAATACACCTATGCTTAATAAAATTATAACAAACAACTCATTTGGGCATTATTAACATATTAGTAAATTTGAAAACATTAAGATGATACTATGAGACAAATAGGTGATCATTATCATGCACAATAAGATACTACTGAGTACCTTACACATAAAACCATATATTTCGTATATACGGGAATATCAATGTTATTTATTGTCAGGGAATTCAAATAGACCACGAACGTAACAATGAGAATACAGCACAACTTAGTCTCATCCAGATACATCAAATATGGCTCCTATATTTTAAATCCATTCCTATATCAGGAAACTACAGTAGTGAGCGCCGTGGTGAGGCTTCTTGTGTAGTTGGAAACATTTGGGAAATGGCACCAGTGTCCCAGTGGGAAAGACGGTGACTACAAAGCCATAAAGTCTTTCAGGAGCTGACGGTATATAGTCATGTAAATACTGCCTCACACATCTACGACATTGGCATCGTCGTGATAATAGGATAATAGATGTTTCCCCGGGAAACAACCTGGTGTGAAAACAGTCTGAAATTTACAAGAGTATAAACAAATACGGACTTTAATGTTTTCAGCATCAAATTACAGCGCCTGACATTTTGTTCTGTACCTGGTTTTGATTTGTAAACTTTCGACCAAACCTAAGAAAAGATTAAATTTAATACTGATCATTCATTATAGAAATTGGGGATGATCCAGCGCTTGGGTACATTACATTAAATTCCCCTGATCATCTTCCTTGATTTAGCCTCCATAATCACTCCGATCATCAACAGTCATCATGCTAGTTTCTGTCATTACATGTATACACAGTGGGTCTGATGGGAGAGAAGTTAACCAAACCTGCTGATTAACATTACAGTTTTTAAAATTAAATCGCTTACACTTGTCAAATCCCCCCGTAAACCACTCAAAATCCCTTAAAACAACAATTCACTCAGCTCGGCGGACAATAGACGGACGGCTGGGCGTGGTCCTCCACACAACAGTGCAGAGGTGTAGGTGAGGATAATCCCTACTAATTAGATATCGCCTACATTCATTCTGCAGCATGACTGAAACCTCGAGCCTCTCAACACCTGGCTGGGAAATAATACAGGGCAATTAAAAATCAATCTGGGACGCTTCATAATTTGTCCCTAAGCGAAGGCTTCTTTAACGAATTTAATGGGTTAATAATAACCTGCAAACAATGGCAGTCTATCCAGATGGGCGTGTTACAGCAGGGGAGCTGGATTTCTCATAAACGCCGAAACTCTCAGCAAATCACGTGCGATGTGTTACTTTAAGAAATGTTATTATCAGAAGTTGTGCCGCCTGTCAAATGCATAAGTTGAAAAAACGCGCATTATCAACAAACTCATAATGCAGAGTATAGGAAAAAGGGGTTGACTGTTCATTATGATTATTATTTGAATGCAGGTTTGAATTATGTGTATTCCTGCTCGACTTCATAGAGCAGAGGAGGCGACATGTTCAGAACACTGCGCTTACAATAACGTGGAGTAAAAATGCGCGTTAATTAAATAGTTCCAACAGACGTTTGAGACACATTAGGCCGAGCAGGGAGCGCTGACAGCTGATTTATGGCGCTGTAAGGTGAGAGAAATAGAGCAGTAAAGGATCAGGAGGTGACGGACTTGACAGGTCGAGGAAGGGTGGCAGGACTGGTGACGCCAGACAGAGACATCAATCAGACGGAGGTTTAGACCTGTAAATGACCATTGTATATTTGGATAATAAGTAGTAATAAATACATAATAGGCTACATAAAGGCGTTATCTCATCATTAATGCAAAATAAAAAAGGAAAAAAGCTGAAGGGAAAACTCAAAATACTTTGTTTTATGTTTTTCGTAATTTACCCTAGTTAATTGTGTTCAGTGAAGGTGGGTTTTATTCAAAATGTCCCTCCTCTTAGCTTATGTTTTTTTAATAATACCTTTACAGTGATGATTTTGTCCAATATTTGTGTTGATGCACCAATCCCCGCCCACCTTCTCCCTGCAGCCAACCACCTTTCTCCAGCAGGCTCAGCAACTGCCAGCTAGGAAGCTAGCTCCGGTTAGCTTGAGCAACAAAAGAGAAACCACACAGCACTGTCTGTGTATGTTACTACACAGAATGGTGTCTCTTGAAATCACAACAGTGATATTGCTATTAATATTCACTGAATGACAAGTAGGGCTAAGACTAACCAAGAGTTTAATCAATGAATCTGCCATTATTTTTCATGTTTTAATTCAAAACAGTAAAAAAATGTCTGTTGCAGTTCCCCAGAACCAGAGGTTAGGATTAATATTGCTTGTCTTGTCCAATCAAATGTCTAAAACCTAAAGGTTTTTAATTTACAGAAGAATGTCAACATTAGCAAACACTCCCATCTCTGTAGCTGGATTGTTTGAAGATTTTACCATTATTTTTATAGTTTAGTGCTTAAAAATGATGTAAACATGTATCAGATTATCAGAGCAGTTATTTTTTGTCCATTAATCAATACTTTTGTTTAAACTCTAATGCCAAGGTGGCCAAACATTAGCGTGAGCTCCCTCATTGAGCCAATTAAAAAGAAAATATGAAACAACTTGTCATATTAATGAGTTGCATTTAAATAACTGATCCATCTAATTTACAGTTTGGGGGTTATTTTACTATTATTTGATTTAGTTTTTTTATATATATTGTGCTGTATTATGAACCTTGCTGATTAATGACAGCCAGATACTGTTATTATTGATGTCAAAGTAGGAAAATGTGGGTTTTGCCACCCCCTGTTCTTAAATAATGTTTTCAGTAGAGTACACTACAATATGGCTCCTGCTTGATCACTGAACTTTGCCGAAGTCATAAAATGTTCTGAAACCTTGAACTGATGCAGGATTGCACTCATATGTAACGTGTGAATTACATAATTCCATCCAGCAATCATTTATATCCATTTATTCCACGACTGTGCATGTCAGGAGTTCATGTATCAGTGTGAAATTAGCACACAGACATAAAGGAGACAGAAATATGTGCAGGTATGACTGGTTCCATGTCTTCATATTTATTTCATAAAGAAAAGTAAAAAGTTTATTAAGAAAACATCCCACATGATTAGACTCCGATTGCTCCCTTGTCTGTAGACACCCTCCCTCCCCCACACACACTCCCCCTCGCCTGGGTGCCTGCCTATCTCTCTGTGCTACATCACTACACCACTCCCCAGTTTGGCAATATTGGAGACATGTTAGCTATAGGCTAACAGTGCAAGGCAGGCACCCAGGTTAAAGTGTTTTACACCCAAGTGGTAAGAGAGACCCCATGTGAGGATGCCATATACCCTTACGGCACCCCAGGGAGCTCAAGAGCACCCTTATCTGAAGACAAAGTAAGAGATTGAAATACTGTGATAATCAAAAGAAAGTGCTTTTTGCTGTGGCATCTCAGCTTCGTTTCTTCTTCATGTGCTCAGAAGTCAAGGTGTGGCATCGCCTTTCCTCTCTTGCTCAATGGCTGGGAAAGAAGAGAAGAAGATTAGGTCAGCAGGCTTGTGTTTAGTGAATGCGTGAGAGCTTTGCTGTATATCAGTGATGTGCTGATGTTGCAGCAGTTTGTTTTTTTTTTTCCTTGCTGCTCTGCTCGCTGAGCATGTAGTCTTTTGACAGCACTGGAAGCGATGAGTAGCGACTGACAGGAAAATTGTTGCAGGGAGGATCAAGGCTTTAGTGCTGTTCAGAAACACGCGCGCAGACGTGGGGGACACTCACTCTCTTTGGTGGGCAGAGGGTTTTTTTCTTTTGTCTCTGTCTTCTTCAGCTTTGTCTTGTCGAAACGGGCAATCTCAGTCATGTCAGGCTTGTCAGACATTTTGGCTGTGAAAGATGAAAAAAAAACACCTGAGCACGTTGGTTTGACCTTTCCTGTCATCCTCCATATTGATAATGCAGCATAACCTGATTAAAAAATGCCATTCATTACATTACATCACATTGCTAAATTCCATTCTATAAGCATAAAAGCAATGTTTGACAGGTCATCACAAGAGCTGTCAGAAATCTTAATAGCTTTTTCTGACATTTAAAATAACCGAGTGCACATAAAGGGAGTGGCTACGACATGTGCAGCTCAGACATGGCCGCATGCACGCCTGCGAGTGGTGGCTGCCTCCCACACATGCTCTCTCTTGGTATTCTCCTCTTCAAAATGCCTGTGTAGCTAGCATGTGCCTATTTTTACCCAGCTGTCTGTTCTTTCCTTTGTCTGTTCTTTTCCCTCTCCGAGGCTGAGGTCTTTGTTCTCTCCCTCTGCATCCTCTCTCTCCCCTCTCTCTCTCTCTCTCTCCTTTTCTCTCTTTCTCTGCATCCACCCCTGCAGCCTCGTGGATCCAGGCTCCACAGGCTCCACTGCAGTCAAATTCCTGACCTACCCTCAGGTCTGACTAATCTGTCTTGCACAGTCACGCCTGTTTGAGCCACTGCTCTGTCAGGGGCTGCTATGGAAATGTGACAAGCCCACCAGCCCGCAGCCAGTCATTTGCAAAGCATGCTACTGTAAAATGATTCTCACTGGTCTGAATTTGAACGAGGCCTAATAGAAACGGTTTGCAGAGAAATAGGCGTGCAGGGCTTGTTGCCAGAATTTTAAATATGACAGCTTCTTGAAATGTGGCTGAATCATTTCTCGATGGCCCTCAGCTGCAAATGGTGCCTCTATCCACCCCTGCCTTGTCTTGATATTAACAGCAGTGGTCATAATCTCACCTTTTTCAATTCATCACCAAACCTAATTACTCAAACGTTTGGTCTATTGTTCCATTATCATCCCCGCCATCGTCCTTTTTCAGCATCCCTCTTTCACATCATTTCACAGCTGCCATCATCAGTCAGCTTCTCTTCATCCAGCCACACCCCAATCCTTTGTTTGACTCCAGTAAAACAGAATTAGAAAGAAACACCCACACAAAGACATGCGACGAGCACACAGAAGGAGAGATGACTCGTTCTTACCGGTGTTCCACACAGAAGTGGGCTAAAATCCACCAGAGGAGAGAGTAGGGAGGGATAGACTCAGAGATGGAGAAGGGAGAGCGATGCGGAAGCTGAGTGAATCTGCCGGTGTGTGCACGCCTGCCTGCATCCAGGGTGTGGGTATAAGAGGGAGGGAGGGAGGGGGAGAGAGAGAGAGAGGTGGTAGAGAGAGGATGACTGAGAGCTTGGTCAGCCTTCCTCCCCGTCATCAATATTAATGTTCTCGAGGGAAAAGGCTGGAGGAAACCAACTGCTGATAGGAAACAGCTGTGCTGCTAAGCTCATCTGAGATTGATTATGATAAATTATTTAGGAAATACATTGTGTGTTATAGATTGTATTATACAGTGTTTTTGCTGAGTAAGTCAGGGATGCAGTGCATGAGATAATGCAAGGAGGATTTTGTCTGGTTCAGCAGCTGATCTGAGAATGTGCCGGGACTATTTCTTTACCTCTATAATAACCACAACGTGCTGATAATGTGTCAGAGTACTTAAAGAAACGTGTTGTTTATTTTTATACTGTAGAGACGTTTTCTCACTTACTTATTTTGTAGGTAGTGTCTATTTTTAAAGGGACAAGTATAAGATATGGATCAGTGCCACATACCACTGCATTTATAGCCTCAGCTGGTTTGCAGTGCACATCCTTACATAGGCCTTTTATACCAATACACCAAACTCATCAAGAACATCCACATGAGATAGGCAGAAAACAAAAAAACTCAACAGGTACATACAGACAAATCGGTACAATACATGATAATAAAATTAAATCACTATACAACTTGATATAGTTAATTAAAGTAGTCTGAGATTTATATGTAGTGTTCATCTGTACCTGTACTATAGTCATCACACGCTGAAACTGTGTCGAAGTTAGGAATATTTATAGAATAAAATGTATTTTATTTTAAAAATAAATGTGACAGTTCATACCCATTCTTACACTAAGCCAAATCATTGAGGAATACCCTATTTATATACTTACTGTTTATTTTTGTTGGGATGAGTATATAACATGGGTCAATGCCACATACTGCTGCAGTAATAGCCCAAGCAATGGCAATCCTTACAAGGGCCTTTATACAAAAAGACTCAGTGTGAAAATACGGACTACACTGCAGGATTGCACAAACAGTTGCAATGCAATAAAAGTAAAAGTCATCAACGAACATGACGCAATCTTCTGTGACTATTTGACTGCTCCCACGCAATTACAGCCGTTTCTGTTAATCATCGAAGCCATTTTTAAAAGTAGCTTCTCAAATGTAAACGAAGGGTTCATCTGCGAAACCATCGTGAAACCGCTGTTTTGATTTCATTTCCTACATCATGTCTTTTTCCTGAACTTTAAGCTGTGTGTTGGCATATTCATTTTATGAATGGCTTTTATCTGTTTTCATCTTCGGATATTTGCAATCTTTCTACCTTCCTGATGATGTTGAACTGCTTGTCACTGTTGATCAGATGAAACAAGATGAACATTTTTTCACTTTTCCTGAAATTTTATAGGCCAAACAATTTATTGATTAATCAAACAAAATAATCACCAGCAAATTCATATCTGTAACCCTCCACACACATACTGTATATTTTGTATATTAACTGTCATTAGAGCTTAACTTCTACCTCATTACAATTTGTTTTTTAACATTTTTAGCTGGTTACAGTGTTGATGCAGTGCTTTAAGATTATTTGTCACGTCCTTTACTTTGTGACTGATCAAGCAGCTCTTGATTACATCAGGCTCTAATAAGACCATGATGTGCAGAGCTCGTGGCCCTTTGCTGACATCATGAAACCTCCTGGTCTTTCCTCTTTAATCTTCCCAGAGGTACGGTTACAGCGCGCTGATGCAGCCAGTGAGGATGTTTATCTCAGAATAGCATAGAGCATAGTGATGATGAGTCAACATGACCTCGACCCTTGAAATGATACAGTGAGCCAAGCAAGCGGGTGCATGTTGGGTTCTGGTAAACACTTTGCTAATGTGTGACATCACATTACTGGATGACTTTGGGTTTTATGGGCTTACAATGAGATCATGAAATACCTCAGAGTGCTCTGCAAGGAGGCTGCAGCACCACCTGCTGGTTGAAGTCCAAAACTGCTTCACTTAAGAGCCACTGAGCATGTGGACTTGTGAATGAGGACAGCAGCCATGTTACTCTTTCATTTGACATGAGCATCGCTGAACACAATACCTAGTAATCCAGACAAACCTATGTGACGCCACTATGGAGCTAATTATATTTCACTGCTCTTCAAATCACTTACAGATTCCACCTTTCAAACAAGTGTTTCTATTGAGTTGTTTGTTTCTTTGTGATGCTGTGTATGTGTTGAGGGGATCTTTGACCTTCTCTAAATTTGCCTGAGCCCTCCTATTAACCTTTCTTTTTGAAATGTTATCATATTTGAAGCTTGGAGACAGGCTGTGCGCTGACAAAGGTCAGACTTTGCAGCCAAATGACCTGTCAGAACAGTCAGACAGCCCACCGCTTGTTGGTGGATGGTATTAGAGCGGTAAAACCTTTTGTGGGATCAAGTCTGTCTCCGAGCTGTTTGTCAGTGCTGAGATGAACAATGTTGTCAGTGAGGGTGTGTTTCATAACAGCCAGGCGATGGCAGCACTGTGCAGTTTGAGATGTTCCTTCAAAGATAGATGGACGAATGGACATCCAGACAGACAGATAGACGGACAGGCAGATAGAGAGATAACACATCTTCCTTTACTTTATTTATCAATATTCAAATATATATAGAAAGTCTTTGTCAGTGTACACTGACCAACCATGCTTGCATACAGTGTAAACACAGGATGGCAGCACAGGACAGTTTGTTTTTTTTCCGACAGTGAAATGAACACTCCATGAGGGACCACCAGGGTGCACTCGTCCCCCAGCACACCCGACGTTACCAATGTGATCAAGGCAACTCCTCACACTTTTCCAAACACACTTCCTTCTATACTTGTGTGTTGATGGTGAGCCAGAAATATTTGCCAATTCATCAGTGAATGTTTCAAGTCATGCGACATTTACTGTGGTGGCTCAGGCGATCTGTTGGAATGTTATGTTGCTTAAAGCAGACCTTTGAGTTTGTTTTTTGTTTGTTCATTTATAGCCAACAGGTCAGTGAGGACTGAAAATCAGTTTTATGAATCAGTTTGGCACAGAGACAGCTCATTACCATTTGTTATTCATAATGAACAGTGTAACCTTCTCAAATCCTTTTATGTTTTTAAAACACGTCAGTGCGACTCAGTCAAATTAAAATAGGTTTCCTATTAGCGCCACTTGTTCTTTGGTCTTAACAGCAATTGTCAGCATTTTAATATGCTAAACTATGATAGTGTCCATAATTAACATGATATTTGCAAAGTTATAGCATTGCCACTGTGCGTATATTAGCATCCTGACATTAGCATTTAGTTAAAGCACCACTGTGCTAAATTATAGCCTCACTCTTAACAACAATGGAGAACATTGAATGTCTTCTGATCTCTCTTCTCTGCGTTCGGTTGTTTATCACTACAAGGAGACACACTTTGTCTGAGGAAAGGCTGCGGTCTCTTCTAGTCTCTTAACTCTGCCTTTTAGTATCAGCTCAGCTCGCCTGAAGGAGCTTAGTGCAGAGCAAAAAGAAATACCTGTTCACGTGTGCCTTGTTTCAGCGCAGTTAACAACCCACTCTCTTCTTTCTACCATCTTTCAACCTCGTTGCTCTCATGGTGTCGTTCATGCTACAGCTGTGTTCCATGAAGCTTGGGTCAAGTACTGTCTGTCACTCTAAGACTAGCAGGAATAGACACAGCCACTTGCATGCACACATATTCACACTTACACACAGATAAAGTTACTTTTCATCATCCGAGTTGATGGAGGGTGATTTTAAATGTTGTCAGTGAATGAAGTGTAACACATTCACACAAATTAAATGCTGCTCAGCACTTTTATCAGCCTTAAACCAACAGAATGAAGGAACTTAGATATGCATAGGCTAAAATAATCTCTTTACTTTGTCAGTCATTGTAAGAGTGCAGTTATCTCTCAAACAAATCTGATTACTCTGCATTCAGAGGGGAATTAGGTGTTAAATAAAGTGGAGCTATTGTGCAGACACGCCAGAATATAGTGTTTCTCGAGAGTTGTAGGATGGATTAGGACAGTGCAGGATCAGTGAGACCAGATAAACGCACTGCCTCATGATCTCCACGACTAATGATGCAGCGTTTGATTGGTGCCCTGTGTTCCATCACCGGGCCAGTGAGCTGAAAGTATCTCTGTGTGGAGGAGTTATCTCACCTAACCAGCTGGAGGACAGTGGCAGAGATGAAGAGAGGAGAGGAGATGGAGGCAGAGATGAGGGATGAGGAACCGAGATAGATGGAAGATTGGAGCTCTGCTATAAACACAAAACACGTTTGTAATACACCTTATCAGGTACCGGAGAGCAATGGCAAGCTCTGACTTTGATGCCCATCATAGTTGGTGTGTGTTTGTGGTGTCTTTAGTGTTTATTGTGTACGTGTAACATAATTCTTCCTGATACTTTTAGGGTGAGCTTAAGCTTTGTTTGCAAAGCTTAACACATCAAAGTAAATATTCTCCATGCATCTTCTCTCTTTCAACGTCCCTCCCTCGTCTCCTCCTCCAGTGATTCCTCTGCTTTCTCTCAGGGACAATCACAACACATTAAGAATGCACATAACTGAGGCCTTGGATGGATTAAGCAAATGATAAATCCTTTAAATGCACGCATCAGTAAATTAAAGGAACAAATGAGTGACAACACAAACAAATTTACTCATTTGTTAAAACTAAAAGCAGGAAGGGTTTGAAAAAAGGATCTCTTGCCTTAAGGAATGCAAAGTTGAGTGTGCTGCACCGTTATTATATCGCTGGCAATTAAAATAACAATTAGTTACTAAATTAGCTGCAGTAACACAGCTTTTATTACCTCTGCATGGATTTCTTACCTATATTTCAGCAGAGCAGACTCTTGAAAACAGATGTCGCACTTCATCAAGTCTATAAAACAAACAGATCTTACAGGAAACATGAATGCACAGTTCTCCCGAACAAACAGAGAACAATGTCCACTTTAAACAATGTACTATGTAGTGCTTTGAGTGGACTAGAAAACAACATTAAGTCCATTGCTGCTCTATTTCCTACACCGTGTTTGACGCATTTTGTGTTTCACTGTCAGTCCCCCCGCTGCACACTGACCATTTCCTTCTGTAGTTTTTCTTAGATCTTTGTTTCTGTCTGCGTATGGCCAGACAGTGGCTGCCCAGTGTATTTGTTCAAGAGTGATCTCTGCTTTTGATCTTGCACAGTGAAAAGATATTCAGTTTTATACCCACACCTCAGGATCAGATAACTGTTATGTTTGCATTGAATCTGTTTTCCATTTGTCTAGTTTTCCCAGATAAATATCTTGTTTGTTGAGTGATTTTGTTTATCCTGAGACTGGCTGCAGAAGCAGGGCTAGTGGTATATATTTTTTTTTATTATTAATGGCTTTTGGGTTTGTAGTCTGTAACGTTTCAGATTTTCAGAGTTTACGCCTCTTTAAAATGTGATATAGTATTACTGTTCCTTAAGAACTCTCTATACGGGCCCTCTTTATGACGCTTGTCCCATTTGGTCATGTTGGCAATGTGGATGGTGTGTATCCATTTCTCTGCCATTAACAACACATAATAAATGCACACGGCATTTAAAAGTACAAGGGCATGCAAATGAACAGAAGAGGGAGCTGAAATTACACTAATTCAGCACCAGCTAATAAGACAAAAACTCGGAGAGATGTGCCATGTGAGCTCGGGACATCTGCAGCGTATAGCAATAAAGAAGTTAATGGAAAAGAGAACAGCAGAAAAGAAGTCAGGCACCCAGCGGCTCCTGGCCATGCCCCGGGACTGACTGCCAACTAGACCAATTAAGAAGCCCCATTTTTGAAATCCCTAATTTGCCTATCTATTTCACTTCTTAGGGTGAAATTATGTGATGTTTGGTAGGAGCCATATTTGCTCAGTCGTGTGCACTCCGTGTTGACAGTGTACAGAAGTCCACTAGTTTCTTTGTCTAAAATGTAAATACCTAACAAATAATAACCTGTTCTATGGCGTGTGGCAACAAAGCTTTGAATTTAATGGTGCTGCAGGCCAAACCATTAAGTATTGATAAACAACATCCCCCTAAAATTTAGCAGCTCACCTTGAAAACTGCAGTTTCCGCCTCATTCATCTGGAATCTTGAACTGAAACTTCACATTATATATTTATATAAATGTTTATATATTATTTGTGTGAAAGGCAAGGATCAGAATTAAAATAAAATCTACTCCAGTGGTCAGTAAAGGTTTTTTTTATTGAATCCAAACAACCCTGCTGTTAGCTTGAATGTGAGTCCATTTGCAGTATTTCAATAATGTTTCAATAGTCTTTGCGCTATCCTGCCAGGGTGGTGTTACACAGCATGCTAACAAATGCTAAAGAGGATGCTAGTGAATAAATGCATTATTATTCTTTTGAGGGGAAAATATCATCTTGGTTCAGCAGCTGACCACAGTCGCACTGGACACAGCAACACTGTCTTAAAGAGACACTTCTCAAGTGTCTGAGGACGAGTGTGAGTCAAAGTCTCACAATCATCCAAAAGATGCCCAGGATGCGACCAGTGCTGACTGGTCTTCTAACTCAATCAGACTCCTTGTTATTTTGGAGACTGACAGTTTGGGTGACGCAGACAGTAGCTCAGCCTCTGCTTTGAAGTCAGTTGTTCAGCTAAAAGGCTTGAATTTTGAAAAATAAGAGGCAGCGCTTCCTCTTCAGCACTTTGAGAAAAAAAACATTTTCACATTTTACGTCACACAACACATTGCACTGTGTCTTTAAGTATGTTTGTGGCGTAATGCTGCAGAGCATAATTCTATACCATCATTTTGTTATTAAGCACACGTCACTCATTGTTAGAACAGTGCTAAAAACATTTCAATTCACTTTCTCCAAAAACAAATAGAAAATATTTGTGTTTTCCTTCACCTCTGCTGTACCAATGAGCTCCCCTCTGTCAATAGAGAATGATGATGTTGGGGCCTTTGTGACCTTACACAGCTATTAGTGGTTTACTGTAACATTCAAACATTGTGTGGGCTGAGTGAGTCATAGTTTCAAGGGAGGATTATTTGTTAAAAGAACATCAAGTTATTTATAACTCACTGTCCAAACACTTAACAGTGACCAAGGAACTTCATGTCAGTCTCTGGGACAGCTTATTGTGGCCTCAGCTCGCTCGCAGACACAACACTAAAATCCAGTGTAGAGGAAATATTTTAGGTCTCGCTGATGCGCAGCATCTTCTGTCTTTGACCGTTAGAGAATGCAAGCCCAGGGTTAAACTGCCCTAGCACATTTGCGCATATGTATGACTTTTTCATGCCACTGAAAAAAAAGTGTTATTTAAAGCACCTTTAACAAGTGCCCTAAATCATCCCAGCACAGGCCGGAGTCTATTTGATTTAGCCATGATGAATTGTAATGGCTCTGTCAGCCCTGTCAGCCTGTGTTTCTGAGCCTTTGAAATGAGAGATCAATGCAGAGGTTGGCTCGCCACCGGATGTGAAGTGGCAAGGTCAGCATGTCGACGTAGTGTTAGAAAAGGCAGCCAAGACGCCGGCAGAAGAGACAGGAAAAACTCATCTTTTATTAGGATCAAAGAAAGGAGCGCTCCCACAGTGAGATGTGGCGCTACACACACACACACACACACACACACACACACACACACACACACACATGCACACACTTTTAGCAAAAAGACAAACACACATATACTCAGTTTTTTTTTCCTGATCCTCAATTCATGATGAGAGGAACTGCGCATCACAAAGGTGACAGTCGGGTTCTCTTGTTACCTTGACGATGAGGAGTCGAATAAAGGTGTGTGTCTGCGTCTGAGTGTGCCTTGGTTTTGAAACAAAATGAATAGAAAAAAAAAATTTGCACACCGCATACACACAGTGCCGCCAGTCCTCCTTATCAAAAAACAGTATTCATCTTTTCTGTCAGTCGCATTCAGACTACTCATGTGACCTTAGGAGCCATCTAAATTGGGGAAATTGAGCCACGATGATAAACTGAGGAGAATATGTTGGAGAATAGGCGCAGGGGGTGGGGAGCAAAAAGATGGAGCCTTTTATTATGCACCTTTCTGCAGCAATGGCAACAAAGCAAAACAGGTTTTTGTTTTGTTGTTGCAGCCCCACACTGGGTGGATACGAGGTGACATCTGTTCAGGAATCCCTGCTCATACACCTGAAAGGCTTTGGCGCTCTTCTTCTGAAATAGAGAGATTAATAAATGTCCCTCTGACTGCTTTAGGATTAAAAACACACACACACACGCACACACACACACCAGATGTGTGCGTGCGTGTACGGGTGCATCATCATCGGCACAATATGCTACGTTATCTCCACACAGCCACCTGTTTATATGAAGGGAGTCGACAAACATCATATGAATTCCAATAAGGCTCACCCTCAGAGTACACACACTTCATCATCATGAAGCCAGCACTGTTCACTGTAATCTAAATCCCTTATTTGAAAGCTGTGTATGTGTGCGTGTGTGTGTGTGTGTAAGAGAGACAGGAGGACGGCGGCAGGGAGGGAGATTAAAACTGACAGTTTTTAGTGGTCTTGGGGGCAGTGTGCAGAGTGGGGTTAAGATAATGGGCCTTTAGCATGAGCAAGGGATTGATCGCAGGGTTAATTAGCGAGAACCATGCGCATCGTGAAACTGACAGGTAAACCAGAGATTTGAAGGTATGTGTGGAAAACACACCGACAGGATTCTGTGATTTGAGCCCTACACGTGTAGTCATGGCTTTTCTCCAGCTCATCTCCTTTTTTTTTGCGATACCTAAATCAAAAAGTGTCATTATGGCTGTAGACCGAAGTCTAAACGGCCCTTTTCCAACTAAAACAAGGAGGAAAACTCTTGTGCTACACTTGAGATAGCTAAATATTCACCTCACGTGCTGCTCCCATTTTCAGTCAGGAAATAAGACTTTTTAAACTGTTGAGAATTAAAGCTGCTAATCCCGAGGATTAATACAATTGAGTTTGCTGGATTTTGGTAATGCCCTGTTTCCTAAGCTTTGCCCATTAGGCACCTGCTGCTGTCACACTCCGATGGCCTCACAGGAAATTGCCTGGTTTTAGGGAGGGCGAGAGTATGCCAGGGCATTTGAACTGCAACACAGCAAACCACTTGCACACTCACACACTTAAACACTTACACACAAAGACAGGAGGTGAGATTTTGCGGTTCTTGTCCTTTGGCTTCATGAGCCCAATTACCAGCTTCAGTGTGTGTTTGTCTATGCCTGTGTGTGTCTGTGTGAATGCGTCAGTGCGTGCAGGCAGGTGCGTCAGCAGACCCTGACAGTCAGATTTCATGCACCACAGGCTGTGCCACAAACAGACATACTCTGTCTTGGAGTAGAAGAGATGATTGGCCTCGCGGCTCCTCCAGGAAGCCTTCACAAACATGACGATTTCGAGGAGCCAATTGTGAGGGAGCCACTGGCCACTGATTACCATTCCTCCTCACCTCAACTCCTCGCAGCAGCTTGAAACAAAGCTACAAAGATCCTGTTAGCATGGTGACACGAGGAAGAGGCAGCATCGCAACTGCTCACATGAAGATATTTCAACATTTACATAATATTTGGAGGGAATTTTTGGCTTTCAATACAACTCCCTTTATGCATTTCGGCTGAGGTTTAAAACACAGCTGTCACTTACCACAAATCCCCATGTCGCCTAAACTATGTTGCAAACTCTCCCACTGGAGTACAAGGAACAGCCTGTTGTGCTTACACGCTGTGTAAACCTCTAAACAAGAGCGGTGGATGTGTGCACATATGTTTGTTTGCATGTGTATTAAAATGTGTTTACACGCGTTAGCTTGGGGTGTAAAAGGTATCCGGCTCTTTATGTTGTATGTGTTTCAGATGACTATACGGTGGCTGGCTGTCACTCAAACAAAACGAGAAGAGAACAGAGGTAAAGGGAGGGGGAGCTGCTGTAGTGATGAGGACACACTTTCATGGATGCAGAGAACAATGTCCAGCTGATATCATCTGCTCTGCACCACACAGTAGCAGTAAAACAGGAGTAACACTTAATAAATGCAAATGTTGATATGCAGGGAAAATGACGGCAGCTTTAGTTTTTACATGCGTGATTACCTGCAGGCGTTATATACAAGCTGAAAATGGGAACTAATGATTTCTTACTCAGGCCCAAACTGAACTGTGTTGCAGTATCACAGACACAAACAGGAACAGCAGTTGTAGCCTGTCGTGCCTGTAGGTGGTGACACCGACATGTCTATGCTGATGGATATATATGCTTGACACAGAGGGTGAACTCCCTGTGGCGAAGGTTTTTGAGTCATACTTTATAGCGTTGGATGTCTTTTCTGGTCTCACCACTGCAATGCAGACAGATGTATTGTACGTGATCCGGCGGTGTATTGTGCTTTAATTCGATTCCTCACAGGAACGGTGTTTGCATTCTGGCATTCACTTTGTGATGAGTACAATAAAGGTGGGATTAGTCATATTTCTGACGAGAAACTTGCGATCTGTCCTAACCCCTCCATGTGCAACTATAAATCCATGAATGGCTGCAGGTCAGACAATGACTAACCAGCTACCCCTTGTGGAAAATCTGCAGCCTTTACAGTTACAACCCGGGACCATTAGGTATAAAAATAAACAAATAGACTGAATTTCTGAGTGAGCCTGATGTCAGTGTGCCTCAGAATTGCCTGCATAAAAACAACTGACCTTAGCCCTTTGGATCGACCTGTTTGGAACTCACCTACTCTATTAACACGAGGCTTTAATCAAACCTGTCCGAACCTATTCACCCGTTTGGCATCCTGTTATAAATCATACACTGGGCATCTGGTATATTAAGCACCAGGGAGAGCAATGCATCACCCAACCACACATACAAATGTATCACGGCGGCGCCAAGGCCGATGGAAAACAACAGATGAAATACTCCGCACATAAGGTAAACAAGTGGCCGAGGAGGTGGAGACACTCCACCGCCTTCCTTTTCCCAAACAGTCTGATGCAGGATGCCATGTGCTCATGCGCTTTCACACCTGCACTTTGCTCATCCCTTCACACTTTAAACCCCATACAGTGGGTATAAATAGGCCAGTGCAAATTGTTATCTCCCCTTTTGTTTCCTCCATGTTTCCCTGCCGTGTTGCCCTGCCATAGGAACTAACCAGCCACTTCATTATATCTATAGCGATGCCTCCACTGACCCCATTCTCATTTCTCCAGCCCTCCTCTCCCCACTTACTCAACACCATTTCCATGTACAGCGCCCTCAGGGAGGAAAACGAGTAATTAGTATGCTGATACATGAGCCAGTGGTGTTGCCATAACTAGTTATACAGCTATTTCCACCTCTCGCTATGAAGTGAAGCACTGAAGACGTGTGTGGGTGTGTGTGTGCGCGCGCATGTGATGCTGGAGTGTGTCTCATAATGAGACTGAAGTAACACAGCAGTACATACTGTTCTCGTCACAGTGAAAGGTATAACGTTGATGACAGATGCTCTCACTATGTGGTCTAGCACTGACTCACTCCCATCTATCTGTCTGTCTTTCTGTCTGTCTCTTCATCCGTGCGTGGGGTTCTGTAGTTACATAAGAATCCACGCAGATTCCTGGGATATGCGCTCTGTTCGTTTGTGCGAGCAAAAGGAGCGAGGGAGCGTTTCCATGACGATGGCATTAGAAACCAACCTTACATCAAACCATGTGTGTGTATATTTGTGTCTCCCTGTTGTGGTTTTTTTTTTTTTTTTTCTATTTTCCTTTTTTCGGTGTTTGTGCATGTTTGCTTCTGCATCTGAGATGGTTCCATTAGAGCAAAACCGGTAGAAATATGAGGCTCGTAGTGCGCTGAAGAAGAAGAAGAAGAAGAAGATGGAGAGGGGAGGAGAATGGCGAGGTGATGCAGAGGTTTGTTGTTGGAAGATGCATGCTGGAAAGGACAGGATGGAGAGGAAAAAATGAGGATGCAGGGGAAGTTAATTAGAGGGAGGGAGATACTGATTGTAGACCCAGATGTTTCTAAATGATCCGCTGATCACCCCCCTCAACAAAAAAACCCCACACTCTGTCTCTCTCTTTCACACATTTGAATATGTCATTTTGCCAATGCTGTGAGGAGCCAGAGCACCTTTGCCAAAGCTATGAGTAAGCCGTGTGTGGGCTTCTGTGAGTATGTGTGTGTGTGTGTGTGTGTGTGTGTGTGTGTTTGTGCATGCACGTGACTGTTTGAGTGTGCTTGCTTGTGAGTGTGCGCATATCTTCGCCCTGACCTACTCTGATCAGATTAGTATTGTTTTCTCTAGCCAATCCTACGGGGTGTGAGTCCACGCTTGACCCACAGCATGGCTCACCTCTCTTTCCCCTCAGGTTCCTCTTTGTCTCCACTGCTACCCTGGCTGCACTCACAGGATCTCAGGTTTCAGAATCAGGTGTGGGGATGTTTTGTCTTCCATATTGAGTATTTCAATAACAATAACCTCATCCCATCCTAACAGTCAGTCTCAGTCACTCAAAAAGTTGTGAGTGGATTTGAATAAAATTGTATTAATCGTACTGAAACAGGCAGCGCAATGATACTTGATGCAACTTGATTAATTTTTGCAGTGCAGCTAAAAACATCATCAAGCAATGCATGGACAATGCCAGTCAAATACATACACATACACATACATTGTTATGTAGATTATGTTGATGGAGTGAATGGCATCACGTTATGTTACATCACAACTATTGGGAAGTAGATGATTAGGCACAGCCCAGTGCATCGTGCCATATCGGTGCTGATAGTGACCTTATTAAGTTTGGAGTGGGTGTTGGCCATAATGAGACAGAATCACATCAACTACAGTTTCTTTGTCAGTGTCATTATAGAAATCAGTGCCTCCAGTTACATTCATTCTGTCACAGCGGGCTGCATTTCAATGAGATCTGCACAGTGAGATACACAGACTTTAAATGTGTGAAAATGAGGGCACTGGTATTAAAGCCGTGCCCTGAGTTGAGTTATTGGCAATAGGAGAGGAAAAAGTTGGATCAGTACCTCCCTAAAAATATGACTGTCACTTTCCCAGAGTTGTAAAATCAAATCTCACAGCGTTGCACCTTTTAACCCATTAGTGTTCAACTCAAACTGGACTTCCTGGATTGGATTTCATCTTCTTAGCAGCAGTAAGTCAACACCATCCCATTGTCAAGACTGAAAAGGGCTAAAAAGGCAGCATGGGGATGAGTGTAGCTTCTCAGTAAACTGCATATACCTTCCAGCAATATTACAAAACTTTCTAAAACAGCTGTTCTTGGGGGTACAAAGACTCTCTGAATAATGAGCGTCTACATTATTCAGTACACACCAAGCAAATGTTTTTTTTCTATATTCAGTGCCATGTTCAGTTATAATCTTATACAGATAAATATTTGCAAGTGGGTCATTTGTAGTTTGCTTATGGATCATCGACTAAACTGTAAAGATGTTGTGTCATTGACAGGTGGATGATCGTTTTAGCTATGTGGGCGATTTGCACCTTGACAATACATGAGAGTCGTTGCCGTTACATGGGACCCAGGTAACAGAGTCATCAGATCCACATGAATGGATGTGCGAATTGTTGTGAAACCACCAGGGTAAAGCTGTCATTAGAGCTACAATGTTGAGAGGTGCGCTGTGTGCCTATGTCCACTTAATCACAATCACAGAAGAGGCCTGTGATCATGCGATGATCCATCCAGATCACGTGGTCACGGAGGTCACTTGACATTTATGCGGCACTTATTGAGCAACTGGTGCATCAGAGAGTTTCTCTGGTTTGGAGTTTTATTTGACTCCTACGGGGGCTCTGCCCACATCTCATCAGCTAACTGCTGTTTGCCTCCATTTTCTACATCTGGGAGCCAAATGTTTATTTTCTAACTCTGTCTATTGGATGTTAAGACAAACATTTGCTGTTGACACCACCAGAGTGTATCATGGGCTGTAAGTCAACAAAATGTCTGGCTTTGGTGCTATATGTGATTTCATTCAATCATTTTTTTCCATACAGAAAACAATGTTGAATGCTAATAATCGTGTGTGTATCCACAGTAACACAAAACTGCAATACGATGTGTCCCTTATTACCCCTCAAGTGTTTACATTAGTTTGTAAAGCCCACCCAAGTAAAACGGCAGAATGGATAGTACATGTGTCCTGTGTAATGATCAATGCTATCACACCGCTACACACAACTGCATGATTTAAAATTCATCCAGAAGCTAATGTCCTTTTAACCCAATTTAAACACTTCCCTGATAAAGCGTACGAGAGCTGGCTATCTCCTCTCTGCCATTACTCTGCTATCTCTCACACTCGTCTGTCAACTGTGTGTTTCCATAGCTGTGAGCGCTGCTTCCTCCTATTTCACTGCTCCTCAGAGACCAGGGGACAATCTCACAACCTGAGAAAAAAAAAAAACCCAAAAAGTTTAATAGGTTTAGTGTTCCTATTGGCATTTGCATTTTGCTATTGTTTAGGATCATCAGATAATTTACATGAGAGGGAAAATACCAGCTGCTAGTCATGAATATGACCGCAGACAAATGCCGTGACAGGATGACATCTGTGCTTGTGCTACGTTAAAAGAATTAAAAGTGACCCAACAGAACCCAGAGAGAGAGAGAGAGAAAGGCAGGAGAGTCATAGATAGATGAACGGATAGTGAGGAAAGAAAGGCAAAAAGAGTTTGAAAGGAAGATTGTGTGTGTGTGTGTGTGTGTGTGTGTGTGTGTGTGTGTGTGTGTGTGTGTGCGTGTGCGCACTTGTGTGTGGTCTCAAAGTGCTCAACCTGTCATTCAAGCTTTAAGGGTTTATCTGTGGGAGCAAGGGCACCTGGCTTAGCTGGCTTTGCTGTGGGGACACCACCTATCTGTGCGTACACTCACTGAAGATGTGACAGCAGGTATCCACCAGGGGGGAGAGATATGACACCATGTCATTATGTGCAGTGCATAAAACATTTCATGGCAATAATCTCAGCTTTTTACGTTTGCCTCTGTTTTGTTCTCCTCGATGGCTGCAAATACAACACACTCACACACACATAGAGCATGGTAGGAGCAGTGGGCTGGAAGGGTAGATAGAATAGAAGAGGGGAGGCGTACGTTCGCCTTGGCCAGTTATCTCCCCCCAGTCAATGCACCACATGATGACTCCCCCGAGAGGCTTGAAATTACAATCATGTTCATGTGAAGTGAAAATATTTTGGATGAACGCATTCACCAGCTTTTTTTTTTTTTATCCCCTCCCTGTGCTGCTCTTTTTCCTCTGACATACACTTACAGGCACACAAGATTGTGCACTTAACTGCACGCATTCACATACACGTCTATATGTTTGCAGCCGGCTGGATAAATCATTTTGACAGCTGAACACAGATTATGAGTCTCTGAGCTGTCTCTCCAAACAGAAACATGGCAGAAACTCCCATCAGGGGTAACCGAGGTGGTGGCAGTGGAGCCAGTAGAAAACTTCTTACTGGAAGAAACGCTAAAGTCAAACTATGATAAATCTGTGACTCTTAACACCTGAGTCATGATGAAGTGAAACACACCAGGAATTGATGAAGTACCGACCTGATCAACCAGTTAAGTCACGTATTGTTAAGTGCTATTCTCACTCAGTTGTCTGACGTCATATCGGCTCCTCTGTTTCAGCACCACAGCTGTCAGCATGTGTTCACTCTGTGATCAGCCCCTCTTATCGCTCCACGTGCCTCCTCCAAACACCCCCAGCAAATTGACGTCAGTGAACGACTAACCCGCAGCTCTAAAGCATACCTGTGGATGCGTCACCGTGGCCTCCAAACAGTGTCAAGTGGACAATATCATCACATTGCAGAGCAAGAATTAATAGTTAATGTGCACTTCAAAAAGAAACAACAATGCAGAAAAATAAAGATATGAAATACATTAAGCTGCATTATGAACTAAAGAACTTGGATTGTAATGAATGTAATATACTATTACTACTACTAATAATAATAATTGTAATAATAATTATATTATTTTATTTTTGTGTGACAGAGTAACTTAATGTATCAGTAATAAAATGTTAATAATAATAATAATAATAATCGTTTTAACCCTATTCAGGGTTAAAACGATTACTCTATTGGATTACTCATCATCACTCACCATATTACTCATCATATTACTCTCCTCCTGGATATCACTCCCACACTCAACATGTTTACTCGGACCATGCTAAGTGGTATGACTTAGTATAGCATGGACACTAAACAGTAAATTTAAAGTGCAACATCTGCTGAACAGTCAGCCTTTTGATGTCAACTTCCTATATATTTAGCGAGCAGAGGTCAGATAATTTACAGCAGGCTGACAGAGTTAATTGACTGAGACACAGAAATCCTCCGCCTGATTGTTGTTATTCGCACAGTAACGAACATCTCATCAGACGAAAAGCCGCATTAACTTAAAGACTCAAATATCTTAAATGTAGCTTTATTTACAGAAGTCTGTTTCTGAAATAAATCACAAGGGAAATAGCAGCACTTTTCTATCCTAATCGTGGACATCGTCTCACCTCTCTTGCTAAGGCCACAGCCAAGGCCAGAGGCTTGCTGGAAGATGTAAAAATCTGGAAAAAAAAATCGCCCATTTTATAAATGTAATTTTCCTCTTGATCCTAGAATAGTGGTTACTCTGGGGGATAAGTGAGGACACAGGGTGGGAGGGTAGTAGAGGAGAACATATTACAGGACGAGTGTGTCTGTGGGTACGCATATTTGTTTAAATTCATGTATAATTTGCTTCATAGCTGATCTTTGTATTTATTTCTCCTGCTACCCCACACACTAACTGGAATTTGCTCATTTCATACCTGGATAAAATTAGATTAGATTCATATTTTATCAAAACAGCTCCAGATAAATTCCTCATCAACATTCAGTTGGAGGGCACACTGTACCTGGTATTTCATTGGCCAACATGATACAATTTCTCAAATGCTCCTGTCACAAACCTTAGCTCTCAAGCGTGGTGATAAGGACGGGACTGGTTCCAGAGGAGGTTGCACAGCTTTCTGGACCAGTGAGGTGCTGACCTTCTCACAGCAGGGTGACAACCGGCAGGGCCCAGTCCAACATGTGTATTCTGACAGTCTGACTGCATGGGAACCCCATGAGAAAACCAGTTTTGTCAATGGCAAACACTCACAATAACATAATATATAATAATACAACAATAAAAACAAACAATAATATTTGCTTAACATATGGATACTGTATGTCATGACGTGACATACTATGTGCAGTATGATATATAATGGCATTTTCAATGAGCATTATGAAGATACTGGGTTTTTTTTTGCCCATAATTGTTTTGAACATCATTTGAACATTTGAACTCTTTCTGCTAATAAGCAGACTGTAATAAACAAAAGTAGCTATTTTGCTTTTTTTCTGAGAGTGACATGAGAAGATTGATATCAGTCTCATTCCTCTGTCTGGATTATGGATATCCAGGCATTTAGCTTAGCTTAGCATGAAGTCTGGAAACTGGGGGAAAAGGCTAGCCTGGTTCTTTTTTTACCAATACATGCATTTAAAGCATGCTTAGCAACACATTGTACCTTATTTCTGCACACCGACAGGGATGCAAAAACCACAGTGGTATACATATTCTGTGACCAACAAGTGTGCGCAATGACTATTCATGTCAACCCAGAGTCTTGTTTTCACAGTGATGTTGTCATATGTGATACTAACGCACAGACAGTAATCGACCCTCTCACTCTATGATAGAAAGCCATTAAGGGCAATTTTCAAAATGTTGAACTGTACAAATTTTGTATTTTGTATCTGTAGCTGTGTGTTTGGCACTCTGAAAAAGACAGGTAAACAGTGTGCTTGCACTTAATTCTTGTTAATCGTTAAGTTAATAATGCGTACAAATATACAAATTAATGTACGCGTAAAAGTTAAACAGTTTATTCAAATGGCTGTCTTGTACATTTGTTTAACCGCAGACATGTCTTCTTTTGATTATTCTCTCATACTGTTGGCAGAGCGACTCGCAGAGAGGCAAACATGAAGTTTCTGGTGAACAGGTGAACTGTTTTTTTTGTAGATGGTACATGTTTTTGAAAAACATCTTGTGGGTGCACTCTAAGTGGAGGGTTACATATTTTCACACTGTACCGCAGGTAATGAAAGTGTTGTGGTTTTGCCCTTCAGCCAGCGCTTTTTGAGTACACACCAGCTACGTGTAGGCACGGCACAACTTTTCCCCCGTCTTTCTATTAAGACCATTCAAATCTCCCATCTGCTCTCGTTTCTTCGCCTCCCTCACATCCCAGACCTCTTCAGCCAAGCCCCTTTCCTCTTGGCCCATTACATTTCATCATCTCGGCTATCCCTTCTGTCATAAGTGGCCATTGGCTTTTAACAAGACGCGGGAGGCCAGTGAAGCAAGCATGGTTAAATGCTCTCTGCCCCTCCATTTCCCTCACTTGAGCGCAGTGGTGATGGAGTCTCATGTCTGGAAGCTTTATTTCCCCTGTGGGCACTCTAGCATATTGTGGGTCATCTGTAGCACTTATATGGCTGAGCTAGTGAACAGATCTCAGCCTAAGCTCCTCCATAGAGCGCCTCAGTCTCTGCCTCAGTCTGTAAGCCTACAGCCAACAAAGAGAGGGAAGTATTGCAATTGGATGATTGGTTTTCTGCCACAGTGAAGGTACTGTAGGGCAACAGGCCGTGGTGGCTGTAATCAGTTGTTTCAATTTTGCAGAATCTAGGAGAATCTTTAATACACAGTTGATGGTTACATATTGTACATACCCCCGTGCTGGAAGACTAAGGCTAATGCTACATGTGTCCCAGTCAAAATGTCAGTTTCCTTACCAGTTAATGACCCATGTAGCTAATGTCAGCTTGCTCTTTGAAACATTAGTGTCCAGGACAAGTCACAGCAAAACACTACACAAGTGGATGTAAGTGGGGGCTTTTTTAATGTAACCTGTAAACTCCAAATGTGATGTAGTATGAAAGGCAAATGGCCTCAGAAGTCAGGTTACTGTAAAGTACTGGATCAGGTTATAGCTCTGGTATAAGCTAGTTAGCTGGACATGATTTTTTTTTTGCACTTTTGCACTTCTGTATTTTGGGTTTTGGAAAGAAAGAAGCAACCACCATCCAGACATTTTCTATACAGAGTATGGATCCTCCAGCTACATGTACACTGCTTCAACATATTGAGCAATCCCAGGCTTCGCAGACCCACTGTGCCTAGTTATGGCTGATAAACTATGATTGAACAATCACTGTTTGGGGAAGTTTAGTGAACGGTCTGTTTCCTGTTCCACAGTCAATTATGTTTATAGCTCAAACACTGTAACTGCAGTGTTGCATTCAAATGCAACAACCACTGTACAAACCATATCTGCTGATGCTTCCAAATAGCTGTTCAAACAGATATGGGCAAGATAAAAACCAATTATGAACAAAACAGGAGAATAATCCACAGCATGGAAACAATTTGCTGATAACATTTAAAAATCTGAGAAGGTTAATGGAGCTAAATCTCCAGTGTCGAAGGGGTGATAATGTGCGATAGAACCATAAGCTGCTGTCATTCTGGCAAAATGTATATTTGGTGCCAAGACAGAGGCCCATTTGTCGATGTGAGCAGGGTGAGATAAACAGAGCGAGAGGGACAAAGAGAAAACTGCTGCAACGTTCATTTCCGAGCCACATGAAAAATAAACTGGACCTAATTGGCATGGACACACCAGAGTACCCCCGAAGAACAATCTGAGTGCAACCTCGGCCCGTGCAGCAGAAAGACAGAGTAAGAGACAGAAATCAAGACAGATGAACTGGTGTCTTTTGTGTAGCAGAGAAAGCTTTGTGATAAGTTTATTATGTGACACAAGTGTTTAGTGGGGGTAAGTGAGATCTCTGTGGCGCCAGTGGCTTTCTGAAAGAAAAGAGAAAAGCACAAGAAGACAGTCGTCACAGGATATGTCAGGTACCATCAGCCTCATTATAACACTGAGCCCGGCCCTGTTCGTTACTGCCAGATGAAATTCTTTGTGTTTTTCTTCTTTTTCCAACAACTGTATCGATTTGTGTGCAGGCATAACGCTACATTTTGCTTTGTTTGTGTGTGAGACATGCATGATTGGGCATAGATTTGCATACGCATATTTCTGTGTGTAACTGTAGAGCGTCCATATCTGTGCTGTGCTGCAGTCCTGGCGGAGATGCAGAGAATAGTGCGGTTTGTGTTCGAGTGGCACCTGCTCTGTGAGGCTGTTAGCTTCAGCCTGTCCTCTGTGATTTCAGCCATGCTCATTATATGGCCCAGAGCTGCCTCCACACTGATTCAGCCAAAAACCCTAATGGAGGATAATGAGCCACACAGTTTCCCCGCTGCCTACCAGACACCGAACAGGGACTTGATAACTGCGAAGTCACAGTGCCGCAATCCCTGACAATCCACTGATAGGAAAAAAAAAACAAAACTGAAAATACAGATGTGCCAAATGTGGAATGTGTTTAATCATAAGTAATTAGTAGTTCTGTTTCTGTACAACTTTTTGTTATCACAGATGATCTTTTTTAACCGTAGTCACGCATTGTAGTTGAGTGCCTGCATCAGCGGCCCAAAAATTGCAGCAGTAACAAACCAACCTCTGCACACGTCCATGCAGGACAGACAGGTCTCATCAAGCTCCATCAACGCCGGAGGCCAAATTGGAACAAGTAATACCAAAGTGAGGCTCGATGCCTCCTCTCCGATTCACTGTTCAGATCTAACATCAGTCAGAGGAATCTGGACCTGCAGATTTCCATTTGGATAGAGGAACCTGATCTGACAGACTGAATTTGGCTGCAGATTAATGCAGAAACATTGCATAATGTAGGATATAGGCAGTTTGAAGTGCGAAGGGGGAGTTTTGAGAGTACCATGGAGGGCAACTGGAGTGCAGATAGATGTGGGTGCAGGGGAGGACAGACAGAAAATGTGCTCAGACCAACAAGTGTCAAAGAAATCCTCAAATATTTCCATCCACGGTAGACGTGCACTGTAGTTGCTTCAAAGACCTTATCTGCAGGCTCTATGGGACCTGTCTCCAGTGGAAATTGGAACGTAATTCACACTTTCCTTGAATGGATATCTAAAGAAACACACACACCACACAGAGAAGATGGTCAATGACAGTAACCCTTTTGGAAAAAAAAAAACAAAATCCCAAGGACAATGATAACTGTTGTTCTCGCATCTGACGACACGCTTTCCAATCTGAACACAGTCGCATATCCTTGCATTCTGATTTTGGCTCTTTGCAGCTCATGCTATTATTTAGGCTGCGACACATTTTAAATTCCTGTTCTGCACCACAAAGCAGGCAGCCGACTCCCCTATCAGTCAAGTCATTCTCTGTGTGTCGTGTCAGTTTGGTGTGAATAGGAGATAATTAGAAGCTGCATCCTTTTATACTTGGGATCGCTATGGAGAACCAACAAGTGGCAGCATACACTTGCTGCTCTCTAACAGATCACTTTTCTTACCAGTGCCATAGGCTGAGTCGGTATGTACGTGTTTGTGTGTGTGTGTGTGTGTGTGTGTGTGTGTGTGTGTGTGTGTGTGTGTGTGAGGAGGTTATTTGTGGCAGACTACTGTGGGGCCTTTGTTTCCCCCGTCTCTATGCTTCTGACAGAGGGAGGAAAGAACTCGAGCGCACTGTGCTTTGATCACACACTGGAACAGCTTCATACAGATAGAGGGAGGGGAAGCAGGGAGTGAGATGGAGTGATGGAAAAGTGAAAGAGAGCTAGAGAGCAGAGGTGGAACAGACTGAGAGACTGGTGATGGAGCAAAAGGATCGAGAGAGTAAAAAAAAGAGCATGAGCTTCTGCGGCTAATAAAAAAATGAGTTTTTGTGCATCCTAAATCAATGGCAAGGGAATAAAAAGCAATGGAGGGTATGAGACTGACGAAGTAAACTAGAAAGTTAAGAAACTGAAAATGCTGTATTTTTGATGACAAGACACTTACTGTAGGTGTTGGACACAACCAAAGCCTTTTGCCTGGATCGTCATTTCGTTATTCGTGTAGGAAAATCTGTCTCTACAGACTTGACAGTGCAGTAATGCTGACACGGCGCCATGTCTGTCACTTTGGAGTGGCATGTCAGGTAGAGTTTTTTAGTGGCATGTCAATCTAAAAGTAATGTGCTGTGATAGGCTGTATGCAAATGGACCCCGCGTCTGACACAGGAAACCGTCCTGTTCATGAGATTTTATTTTTAACATGAGCAGAGGACTTCAGTGTATGTCTTCATGGCATATATTTGTTACAAATAGATGCCCTATCACTGTGATTGCTGACCTTCATTGTCTTCATTGCACCCATGCAGCCCTGTCAGGAGAAGTGCAGAAGGAAAAGTACACTTTCCTCGTCCACACGCCGTCATAACTCAGATGCATTCATTTGAACTCAATCTAAAATGGAGGTAATTATATACAATTATTTATTTAAAAAAAGTGGATGTTATGGGATTTTTTTTAAAGTAACTGAACTGTCAATATTTAGCTCAGTCTGATCAAGTTTATTTTGTATCTCTACCATTTGGAGTAGCAGAGACTGGGTGTTTCAACCATTTAACTGAGCGATCCATTTTAACCATTTAGCCAACAGTTTAACCATCTATCCATTCATTTCTACAATAGATGACTAGGCTAACAGGAAAACAGTTACTTTTAGGCTTTTTAGCACACATTCATTACTCTTGGGTAACTATTTTGATCATTTATTCATTCATTTATTCATTACCTGAGTGAACTGTTCAGACATATGCTCAGACTCAATATATGGATATGTTTTGTTTTGTTTTTTTCATTAAAATGATTCTTTGAAAATTAGCCGTGCTACTCTTCCGTCTTTTCAGGAACTCCATAGTACCTTTCTAGAGTGCCTGTGGTTGGAATTGGCTGCCTTATGACAATAAAAACATAAATCCATGTTTTATTCATTCATCGCTGGACCTTATCAGCTTTCTTTGGCACTCTTCAGGCAAAAAATTAAAACTCATTATTGCATTGCTGCTTCAGAAGAACACATTAAAAGTGACTGCACTGGGTTTCAGCCATGCGGTGGCCTTCATCATGAAACTGAACTGAACAAAGAGCTCTTGGAGCTTTTTTTTTTTCCATTAAGCAACAAACAAACCAAACCAAAGTAGTTTTTTTTTTTTAGCTATTACACCGGCAGAAACCCAAATAAAGCAATCTGGCCTCTGTCTTTTTTCTATGAAAGCTCTATTGTTTGATTTAATTGACCACTGGGTTCAGAGAAAAATCTTTTTTTGCACGTACCCTCCTTGCCATTGCACCACAACAGTTTAAGTAACTGAAACACAGCAGGAAGGATCTGTGAGTAGAAGGAGGACACAATACGTATTAATGAATTATGGCTGCTCTGTCAGCAACATCCTGAAAGCTATTTTTTCTTCCTTCATTCTCTGCCATCTGTGCAAGGTTTGTTTTCACTGCTGACTCCTCTGCTTGCATTTAGCTCTAGGGTTACACAAACACAGCTAGCTACTAATGAAATATAGATAGATGTCATAGTTTTTGGTCCTGACGTCTCTGCATGCTTCTCATTTTTAGCAAAGAAAATGCCTCATGTCAACACATTCACCTGAGGAGGATACACACAGGTTTGATACCTGTGTCTAGTTGAACTCAAACCACTTTCCTCTACTTCTGTGTGCGTGTGGAGTCCATTTACAAGTGTTGGGTAGGCTAATGCATGGGACAGTTGTGGGTGTAGTTTGTACTCGATACGTGTGCATTGAAAGTGAAAGCTAGTCAGCTTTAAGTTGCATATACCTGCACAAATATCAGGACCTCCTTCTTCTCTGTGCAACATTTCTCTCCAAGGCAAGTGTAAATTTCCTCAGCAAGGTGTGAGGTGTGTGAGGTGCTCCGCGTGTGGGAATGAAGTGATTTGCGTATCCTTTAAAAATTCCTTACTAAAAAAGCACATGTGCGTGGGGAGAAATAGAACCTGTCTGAAAAAGCCAGGGTTGCTTGAGCTGTTGGGTGAGTGGGTGCTTCATTTTGAGCTAAAAAGATTATTTTAAGGTTAGTCCACAATTATTAAAAGCTCAGGCTAATGTGTCTCTTTGACAGCACTGGAATGAAATCACGATACACTTAGTGTTTGTGTTGATTTACTTGTTTACTTATTTGGTAGAATATATATATATATATATATGTGTTTTAATCCAGAATGAAAAACTTGATCACTAACTGTGGTTGACTTATTGCAGGTGTTGACTTGACATGAAAAAAAAGTAACATCTGGTGGGAGTCAGTCTTTGCCCTGATTCATTATCAGCTACGCCTGTTGACAATGCCCTTTGTAAAATGAAAGTGAACTGAGATGCTCCACACTAATATGAATTTTCCCATTAGTCTGTCGAGGCTAGGCTAGACATTTTAGCATTTTAGTTGTTCCGACAACAGCAACTAATAGATACGTCTTATGGCTTGTGCATTGAGCAATGTGTCACATATCAACATATTTGATGAACATTTAGGAAAATATGAGTCTTGTTAATGGACTTTGTACACCCCTAGTATCAACATTTGTAGGGCGCTGTGGGGCTATGATGTGCCATAGTCCATTTTACTTTGCCCTCCAGCTTTCCAGCTTGTGTCTGGGTGCACATTTTATATCCTCACCCACTGTACTCTTTTTAATCTTACGATTAAGTGCCAACCTCTCAAATAGACACATCTTAAATTAATGTCTAGAACGGTTGCTGTTACTTTCTCCTGAGGCTCCGTATGTATCAAAATCTAACTCTGTGAACGTTTGTTGTCAGGCATGGGTTTGGTTTCTGCCCTGGGGGCTGGCGGGTGGGGGGTGAGAGGGGGACTGGGGCTGCTGTCTGGATCTCTGTGACTGTGGGGCTGTGAGAGATAAAGAGTTGTTGCAATCAGTTGGTTTCATGTTAGGAAGGTGTCTCTGGCCCATGCTGTCAGATAAGGGTATAACACGCCTTTTGCTCAGATTGCCTCACTAGCTCTTAGCTGCCAGAGCACCAGGAAAGGCAACACTTCTTGTTACATAAGGAACACGAGCGGGAGACAGTTACATCTGCGGTTGTCAGTCAGGGTATGACTGATTCAAGGTGAGATTTTGAGGGTATGTATTCGCTAAGCACATTCCACACCTTGGTAAAAACCTTCTGAGCTTCGGTATCTGTCCAAGTCTCATTTGCCTTGCCCCAGTCAGCCCCTGTCTTCTTTCGCACGCAATTTATGATCTTACGTTCTTTCTTGATCCAAGGTATTAGCTCATTGTCTGTCAGAAACCACGAACATTAAATCCAGTGAGAAATAACAAGAGATTCCCCATGTTTACCATAGGTCCTACCCCATAGGGTATTTCTCTGCAGAGCCCTAGCACTTCACTCACTGCATTCTCATCTAACTACCCTTGAACGGAAACAACAGAGGCAAACAAGGTTAACAAGACAAGTAGAACAAGCAGAGGAGAAACATCTTCTTCTTTAATACCAAGCAAATTACTGGGGCATCTTAAAAGCGGGAATGCAGAGGGCGAGACTACGAGCGAGCAAACAATTTGTGCTGAGATGTTTAGCATCAAATTGCCAGCGAGTTAGCACTAGATGTGAGAGGCGAGGGAGAGACTTGAAATTTCTCTCTGATCACTCGCTATTACTGACAGATGGAAACCAGCCTACGCCAGATCAGACAATGCTCAACTCAGATCACTCCCACTGTGGCATCAGCAATGACAGGAAGCACAGAGTAATGACAACCGCTTTTAAATATAACAAGCTTTTGTCCTATTTAGGATAAGATGAAAGCACGGGGGATAGCGGAGTGCAAATTGTGCACAAATGATTAAGAAACAGACGGTTGATTTGGTGAAAAATAAAGAGGATTAATACCGGAGTCTTTTCAACTTCAGTACATCTGAAAATGTTATTTTCCATGCATGTCAGCGTGGAAATGGTTAAGCATTATGTTGTTTTTCTAACCTTGTTATTGCTCAGGGAGCCCACAGGCACCGCATGGGGAGGATTTATTTCACTAATATTGATTACGCTAATTACACATTACTGATTATGTGCTAAAAACAGTGAATGGCCGTGCATCTTTCTTAGTCAAAACAATGGATTTGAAATTATGTTCAATGAAACACATCCACGAATCAGGAAACATTATCAAATTAGACATCATGGAAATTAGACGCACCATTAATTCCGGTTGGAAAAAAGCAAGATCTGTCACTAATCTCAAAAGCAAAATAGCTCTCTCCTATTCTTGCTGTAGCTTTACGTTGGATGTAATTTAATAACACAAAATCAGACTGACAGCATGCATATGTTTTTTAATGATGATATGTTTTGACAAGATAGATGAACGTGATAATATGTCCAGAGCGATGTGGACTAATTACTGCAACACCCACCGATGTGTTTCCAACGAACCAAAGTGCTCATCTGAAGAGTCTAAAAGCTGCCTAAATGTATTATTTAACAGCCTATAGCGCACTAATACAGAATGTCAATGACTACAATTGATTCGGTATCATGGACATTACTGCCACCTCAGATGGTGATTTAATTGACAAAATGACACTTAAAGGACAACGTTCAAACCCAGGATCAATATCACGATGAGGGTGATTTACTACTGCTTATGTTAAGCAGATTCACATCCATGTGATGAAGTCAGCTGAAGCAGGGTCAAACCATAGGCTTAATGACCTACTTGAAAATACACCGAGCTTGACAGGATGATCTTTTAAGATCCGTTCAACCCGCTATGTTAATTTTATAATGTGTGATTTTATGTCGTCTTGTACTTAAACATCTGGGGATGTCGAGGGAAAAGGGGTGAAGAAACGTGTCCGTGTCTGTCACAGAGTCGAGTTTAACAAAGATTTTCCATTTGCTCTTTGGCACCTCATCAGGCACAGGACACATATCCCTAAAAGAAGCATTTGGCACACAGGTTGTTAACTGTAGCAGCTTGCAAATGGATCAAAAATGGACACAAAAATAAATTCCAAAATTAGGTATTCACACCTTCATCAACTGTCGACTATTTAGTGTGTCTTCCTGCTCTCTGGCATCTGTAAAAAAATAAAATAAAAATCTAGTATGCTTTATATAATCTAATTCAAAACTTAGCCAACAGAGTTTTAACTGGAACTGATAACACAATTTGATCTCGATAACAAGATGCTTCTCTTCTTGTTGTTCCGAGATTCACAGATTAGACAGATTTTCAGTTTGGGCTCCTAGACTTTAGAAAGATTTGCTTCAGATTAGAGCAGTAGGGCTCTGTATTATCAGTCAGAACCATTAAAAACACTTTTTAGTGATTATTTTTAATTTTTTAACTCATAAAATGTTACATTAAGTTTTATTAATATGAGAACAGTGGCAGCTAACCAAACTCTGTTACTAGGTAATACATTAGTTACACAGGACTGTCCATGTATAACCCCCCCCCCAAAACAATTATTGTGTAAGTGACTAGCCCTTAAAGTGAGCATTTGCTGTCTCTCTGTTAAACATTATTTTAAACTGAACATTTATGAGTGTTGAATTGTTGCTAAGTAGAAACAAGCAGTATGTATTGACCTGAAGATGGGTTCATCTTGTCCTGACCGAGAGTAAACATGATACATTACATTTAGTTCTGCTCCGTTTCATGTTCACACTGATTTTTTACAACTGAATCAAGACGGACAAACATGAACTTAAACAGACTGACAGGTAACTGTTTGATTTGACTGTTGCTGTCAAAGAGCTCAAGAAGAAATGATCATGTGAGTTATTGGTACTATTAGACTCCAAATCAACCTAATTTTGAACAAAGTTGTAACAGATTGATAAAGGCCGACAAAAAGGTGTCTTGTACTCTAATCGTTTTTGGGTGTTTTTGCTTTAGTTGTATTAAATTATTTTAGAGAAGGACACCACTTTAACCAAACAAAACAGGTGTGTTAGACGCTATATGACAGCACCTTGCTTTCTCTTTTTTGGGTGGCATTTTACATTTTACAATGCAAAAACATGAGTGTTTACACCACGGAATGTGTCCACTGATCAATACTTGCAGCTCTCATTGACACTGAGGTTTTCTAAAACAAAAATGGAGTTTAAGGAAAGTGGCAATCTAACTACATTTAGAAAAATGCTGGACCAGTGATTAAATGAAGTACCAATTTAGGTCCTCTTTCATCTCTAGTTAGAAGTTATTACATTTACAGCATGGCTGAGGTGGCTTTCAGTGGATGACTGAAGTAGACAAGTAGATGTCACAGAATATGCCCAATTACATGCTTTCATTACATATCATATAGAAACTGGTGTGTGATGTATATGATTATGATGATATTTATTTCCTACTTAGTATTTCTTTTTTTCGACAGGGTTTCTTTTGACATGTCGGGGGTGTATACGATTGAACACCTGTAATTAGCAAACAGGTGGACATAATTCCTCTTCTGTGCAGCAGTCCTACTGATTCAAGAGATAGGAAAAGAGGTTTACCAAGTTGACACTGTAAGACAGAAAAGTCTTAGCAGTACTGAGCCTGGGGGGCGAGGTGAGTAAATGAAGGCTCACAGTAGAATGAAAGATCCCAGTCTCTTAAAATTTGGGGGAAATGAGCACAGTGTTTTAAAATGCAAATTCAGGTTTTGTATCATGAAAAATGAAGAAAAATGCATTTTCCCACCACAAAAGGATTATATAAAGGAGATCAGCCAATTACTAGTTCACACCTTGGAGGAGATGAGGACCAAAGAGAGAGGGGTGGAGAGAGGGTGAAGAGAGAGAACAAAAGAGAGAGTGGAAGAAACACTGATAAAATGAGACAAAAACAGTTCTAGTAGACTGGGGGGTAGATTAAGCAGGAGGTAGACTGTTTCATTGCCACCACCAGCAACAAATCCCCCAATAATAACTGCACCCAATTTCAGTGTTGCAAAATAAAGAAATAAAGGAATGCAGCTTAGGCATCAAAGCGTGAAAAATCCCTCTGTGGTTGAGAGCTGGATGCCAGTGGTCTCCCTCCTGGTATTATGGCAGATCTTATCAATGAGGGGGGCATTTTGTTGGCAGGATTACCCAGGCTTTGTGAAAGGGGATATTCATTAACTCCTGTTGACATCTCACAGAGCGATCATAATCCCACTGAGGAGCAGAGGACGGAGCATATGAACCGGAACAGAAGCTTTCTGCTGCTCGGTGGCACCAAGATGTAGCCGTCCTTGTACTCTGTCGAGAAATGCCAAAGGTTCTCTTACGGAAGAGTGCTTTACCCCGCAAATACAAAGGCCACTTAAGCGGTAAATAAAATTAGATTGTGAGCACGGACCATAGACCGTGGAAAAGCCTGCTTGTAGCTGTATCTCTGATGCCACCCTATAGGTTTCTGGAGGGACTTTTGAAGCTTGGATGAGTGTTTACCGCTTGGCACCATCTCAGTCAGTATCTGAGGTCACTGAGGTCAAGCCAGGGTCAAACGACCAAGTCAGAACCTGCCTGAGTGTGACTGGCTCTGAAGGCCTCTAAAGGCCTCAGTATGATTCCAAAGAGGTGCCTGTATGATTATGAAAGCGTTTGAACTTTTCAAAACCGACAATGGTACGAGCATGCTCACCTCCAGCAGCAGTAAGTCAGGTGTGCTGAGGTGAGGAAGTGAACAAGCTGTGGACTCTCTCAAGATATCTGTTATCGGTTTAATAGTTTTTTTTTTGAGTTTCCAAAAGTGTCTGCCATTATCCCGGTTTGGATGTACCGATGACAAGCTGTACTACCTGCTTTGTTTTAAGAAAACTGAGACTTGTAAAAACATAATAACTTGACCTTCCCTGCAATCAAAACCACATTGTGCTCAGTCATTGTGCTTGTCCAAGGCTAGCTTCTATCGGTGGTGAAGAACCGCATCTCTTGTGACTCTTGTGTTGATAAAAGTGTCTCCTAGAAACTGCCAAGCTGTCTGATTGTCTTGTTTCTGTCTGATTGTCTTGTTGCATGTTTTTTTGTGCTGGGTTGCTAACGTTAGCTCCTGATAAGCCAGTATTCAGGAAATCACTTTAAGCTAAACAGGGGACCATTCATGGAGCTGTGCTGAGTTATTAAAGTAATGTGATGTGCAATGTAACTGATTACTATTCTATGTAATGATTTATATTGATAGCATTTTTCAAGTAATTTACCCTCCAACAAATGTCCGATTGCTCTGTAATGCATTCATGCCTAACACACACTCCACCACCAGTCCACTGGTGACTAGGTGACTGCTGTATAATTCATTATATTGTGTGAGGTTTTTACATTTACAGCCAGCCTGCCTGCCAGCCAATAAAGCATGGCTGTGGTGGTGCATTTGATATAAACTATTGTTTGCATTTGGCAACAGGAGTGATGCTTAGGTCTGCCTTAGTAATGAATGTGAGTTGAACTGGACAAAAATGAGCAGAACTGGAATAGAAACAAAGCACTGATATGAGGGCACAGTCCTGTCCACCTCTCTTCTCCCTCCTCGCTCAGCAGGCAACCTGCACTGACCACAATACCTTGATGAAATATGCATCAGCTGTCTCCACTCCCCCTGTTGCTTCTGTCCTCCCCCTTCCACCCATGGCCAAGCAGAAAACTAGACCGAAGCCAGGTGAAGTTGTCAGTCGAGACAGGCAGCCATGCAGTGTTTAAGCACCAGGGATCTCTTACCTCACTGATTTGTGCCTTTCTCAAATAATTCACAATGTTGGCAAGTGACAGAAATGCAGGCCAGCAGAGGTGGATGAACATACAAAATATTCTGTGACCTGCAAAAACCTGACATTCTGCTGTTTGACTCAGAGAACCTGCTAATTCCAATTTGACATTTATATGGTATACTGCATGATCCGCTTTAATGGATGTATTTATTTTCAGTGTAATCAGATATAATGGCTGTATTATGCATGATGATGACTGTGGCTGATAAATACATGATAATAATGATAATAATAATAATGCTACATGCCAGTCAGTACACTTCACAGTTACACATTAAGAAAAGTCATTAAACATCAGTGAAACATCATTCAGATTAGAAAAAGGAAAAGACAAGGACACACAGTGAATGAATATAGTGAATGAATATATTAATGTCTACTTATCCATCCATCCATCTATCTAGCTCTGTAAAGTTTGCAGGTGACTTTTACAAGCAGCCTATACCTGAACTGTCAGTGTTGCAGGGCCACTTCATTGTGTCATCACAGTGTGCAGAAAACACCTGCAGCCAGTTGAACTTCAGTCATCAGATGCATAATTCCCTATCCCGTAAAAAATAAGAAAATAAGAAGAAATAAAAATCCAAACAGAAACCAATTCTTGGGACGTGCGATGATCCAGTCATTGGCTCACTGTATAACCGGCTGCACTAAAAGCAGAGAATACCACCTGATGTGTCTTTTTCTTGCTATTAATGGACAATTAATTTGTAGTACCTTGTGTTTGTACTGATCCCAACAAGTGTATCACCATGGAGACTGGTGGTACCTCACTGTAATGAGTAAGACAGGTTAATGGTGGCAAGTCAGCAGCGCTGTAAGGGTCAGCAGAGAGCTTTAAGTAGCAAAGCATGACAGGTAAAGAGAGAAAGGGAGTGGGAGAGCTTTCCCCATTCATTATATTTTTTTTCCGCACACATTGCCGCTCTTATAATGACGCTACAGTATGTGACAGTTTAATGCACTTGTTTGGATTGTAAAGTCATACTTTCAAGCACATTTTGACCAAAATAGCACTCACAACATCGTTCATATGTGGCCTCTTATTTACCTTTTTTTATTACCTGACAGAGAAATCCAATCTAACCGCACACCTTTACGACAAACAAAAGCCTGTCAATCATCTTTAAAAGTCTTCACGTGTGAAGTGCGAAGTCACATTACTGTCTCTTCTTACACAAATCTGTTTAATTGATTCACTATTCGTCTCCCGCCTCAGTGATTAGGCCCATTAAAGCTCTTTTAATGGGACAATCTCATTCAAGTGATTGATATTTGGGGAGAGGAAAGTACAGCTCCTTAGGGGCTGGGCTATACTGGAGTTTGCAAAAACCTTGCAATTAAAAAATGTCTCAGCCAGACTTGGACAGAGCAAGAGGAGAAAAAAGGGCTATTAGCGAAGCCAATTATGAATCAAATAGTCAATACTATGGAAAGCAATTAAGAAATTTGCTAAAGTAATTACTCGGTTGAAAGATGGCTACTGTATATATATCCTGGGTGACACTTTTTGTTGTTTATATACTTTGTTAGTAATTCCTGAAACCTTTATATTCATTCTGAGTAGTTATCCTCTGTTTCTACTTTTCTCAAAAAGCTGGCTCATGTGTGAGAATTTCATTTTTTTGGAATGGTAAATATTATTTTCCTACTGTATTAGCATGAGAAGTGCAGGTAGCATCAGTATGATCAGTGTGTTGGAATGCTAAAAACAGCTCCAGGCTATAGATTCAGTCTGCCTTACTCTGGTTCTCATGCCTGTAGGTAAGGCCCCTGGCATCCCCACTGGAGTGATCCTCAAAGGTACTCACTATGTGCGTGCTCGTGTGAAGGTGTGTGCGTGCTCTTGCAGCCACATGGTTACTATAATCAAAGCCATTCCTCACTCGCTGGGCGTATGCACGCTGCACGGCTATCTGCAGCCATTTGTTTTTTGCAAAATGCCACACCACCGTCATCTATCACACAGGATCTCAACAGATTAGCTGTTTGGAGCACAAACACTTTATATGCCACAGACTGCAAGTTAGTTCAGCAAAGTATTTGTGATAGCACTTGCAAAATTTGCGGGATGGTGAAATAATAATGAATATTCATCTGGGAATTTAGATAAGATTTATGTGTAGTAGTGAGGTTTTCTAATGCAGGAGCGTGAGTGTGGGTGCATGCATGCAGTCTTTTATGTCTTTGTACATGAATATATGTACATTGATGAACGTGCATGCATTTTTAGTCGATGAACTTTTTGTGCCCCTATCACCTTGTGATGTCCCAGAGCAGTTCTGAATTTGTTTCTACGTTCTTGAGCAGTTCTAAAGTAAATCTCAATTTAAAATAGTCGTTTGGGTGCCATGTTAAAGGCACTGTTAGGCTGCACTGTACTGAGCTAAAGGCTAACACCAGTATGCTAACGTGCAAACAGCAGTAATTATAACATGCTGGTGTTTTGCAAGAATGATGTTCCTGTAATGTATTAGCATGCTAAAGTTTGTTCATTAGCACTAAATACAAAGTAGAGCTGAGGTTGAGGTCCTTTTTTCAGGTATTTGATCATATAGCAGAGTAATAGACAAGTAACACTCCTAAAAAACTGTACTAAATTAAAAGAGTTGTTACAATTCATCCTGAGAGAAACATTAATTGTTAAATCAAGTTTCATGGCAATCCATGCAATAGTTGGTGAGACATTTCACTAAAAAACAAAAATGTTGCCCTCTTGGTGGCGCTAGAGGAAAAGTCGGGGGAGTAATAAAGCCAATTGACTTCTGTTCTTGTGTTTATGAATGTCTGCGCAAAGTTTATTGTTAATCCATTTGACAGTTGTCACAATCTTTCAGTCTGAACCAAAGAGTCAGACTGACTGACCATGGCTAAATATGCATTCCTCCCGTGTCACATCTATTACATTAGCAAAATAGTCCCGAGACACCTTGAATTCTCAACACCTGCGAGAGATCAAATGAACTTCAATAGGGTGAGCTTTTGAAGTGTTCACATAGAAAAGCACAGGAGGAGTAAGGTGTCACACTGCATTACAAAATCTTTCCATGCTACCTTGTTGAAAGGTGGGACCACAAGAATGAAGAGTGATACCAGATGGTGAGGGTGATGCAGCATTTTGTTATTTGCCAAGTGCAATTAAATTTCAGGAAAGGGAAGAAGTAGAATATATTATCTTTATTTCTCTTGTCTTGCTGCTGTAGTGTGGAAGGCTACTCTAAAAATGCCGAGTGCGGCTGGAAAACTTTGCACATGTAAACAGTGTTTTCAGATTTAGCACCATTAGTGTGGGCATAGCCTTCGCTTCTTCCCTGGAGGATACACAAATTACATAAAGTGAGAGAGCGACGGGAAGAGAAGGGAGAGAGAGTGTCATGTCCTACTTGAGTAGGTGGATTAAGGAGGAGAGTAAAGAGAACCCCACTGATGATTCCTCATGTTTATTTCATGACACGATTCTTCAGTAAATAATCTCTCCACCAGTATTTGCCACCACAACATCCCGTCCATGCTGCCTTGTGTTTCTGTTGTAAAGATCTCATAATATTTTATCCCTGAACTCCTAAACTAGGTTAAAAGCTCTCTGAAGGATTAGATATCAATCCCTCTCTGGCTTGTTTTTACTTCTGTACATTTCCGATATCTGTCTTCATCTCCCCTCTTTTTCCTGCCTCCTGTCTAGATTTCTTCTCATCGATTTATTTGTCCTTGTTCCTCCAGCCCTCTCAGTCTTGTGCCTTTTCTCTCTGTAGCTCATTGAGCCTCCTCACGTCTTGCCCTTGGTTGTGTTATGTAAGCACCACTCTTCCCTTTATCTTCCACGCGCTCATTGTTTTCTATTGCCATGGCAATCTGCTACAGACATCATGGCAATGAGTTGCAGATCTCTTAACAATATGATTAATCTCTGGGATTGATCCGCTGCTCACAAATGATGTAACTTACACTGATTGCTGACATATCACAGGCTATTTTATCTTCATTCCTGCACTGCCCATGCTCTCAGCTGCTTCATGTTTTCTGCATAATTTTTACATTTCATACTGCCATGAGCGTTGGGTCTAAGACGATGCGCTTGAGCAAGTACTTTGATGTCAACTATTTGGTTGGATCTTTGCCTGAAAAACTTTGTGTATCCCCGCTGTTCTTACTTTCCACTTCCTCCAACATCAATACCCATCATAGAGCTGCATGTAGCGGGAGGTTTAGGGTTTTGCTCTGAGCTAATCTCTCTTGGTGTTCAAAAGCTGAAGGCCCACTGACTTCAGCCTGCTGACTCTCGCTCCACTGTCTCCCAGCAGCCTGTTGCCATGGTTACCTCAGCTCAGTGGCAGGCCGATGCAGCAGCAGCCTAATGTATGATACAACCTCCTTCACTAAACACTAGTGCTTTTGTGTTGCTGTCATAAGCCACCTCCCTGACGCCTTCTGCTCGCCCCTCCAACTGTCACCGGGCTTTGTGGACCTGCCTCGGACAGCGTGGGGAAAATGACAGATGTGAATTAGTTTGTGAACACATGCCTGCACGTGTTTGAATTTGCAATTTTTGCAAAAGAGGCACACGCCTGGGTTACAAGAGAGAAATGACCAGCAATTTAGTTCCACTTGACTCCATCAAACACATGCCCTCAGCCAAGTGAGAGTGCATTTGCGCGCTTATGTTTGTGAGCAGTCCGTATAGATACGCTTCAAATTTATGCCAGCAGGGAGAAGATAATGACCTGGCGGATGTGTCCTTGGAGGGATGAATCGAGAAACTGAGGGGAAAGGGAGGAAGGTGGCGGAGATGGGGGAGATTATGCAGGAGATAGAACAGCAAGGAGAGAGAGAGGTGGTTTGAAAATAAGAAAAGCCAAATGTGTGTAGGAGAGGCTACAGAGGATAAAAAACACAGAGAGGCACTTGTTAATGCAACAACTGGATGTTGTCTATTGAATACTGAGCCAACATTAATTCACCATGAGTGGGTTTAAAACCTTCACCCTGGGTTTTAAACTGTGGGCCTCCCTTTAGCCAAATTAGTAAACTGGCACTAGTAAAAGTATGCTGAATTGGCAGATTCTGTAATGGATGTACAGGCGACTGTTACTGAAATACTCTGAATCTAAATGAAATCATTCTTAGGCAGCTGCTGAAAGCAATTTTTATGAATGTTTATTACCGATTGACATCAGCAGAAATAATGATCTCAGAAAGTTCAAGTCACAGCAGATGTATAAATGCGTGCACCATGTCTGTGTGTTGAGATTTGACTCAGCTATGACACAGTGAAGGATTTTTGATACAAAACTGGGACTGAAGGGTTTTTAAGTATCTTGATTGAAGAATAGAAATGTATGAAATGTTGACAACATTAGATATATTGTAGAAACACTTGACTGAGAAGTGTACCATAAAATGTCTGTCTACAACCATTGTACTGAAACATCACAAGATATGGAATAAACAGATTGAATTCAAATTAATTATATGCTACTACATGCTTTCCCATATTTGGATAATGAGGCCATGAGTTATTTAAAGTCAACGGACGGATGGGGGGGGCAAAAAGAAATAGGTGAATCTTGCTGAAGGAAAAAAAAAATCTCACTGTCTCTCTCTCGCCCCAGGCTCACTGTCATCCCTAACAGTTTCATGTAATATTAACATGTCAGAGCAGAGGAGCAGAGCCTATCACGCTGCCTGTAATAATCGCCAACGGTTAGGACTACTTCCTAGCACGGGGAGGAGGACAGCACCGAGAATATCCCTCCTTCTCACCCAGTGGCCTACATTCACAGCCAGGTAGACCTCGGGCATCCCGATCGCTCCCCCATGGCTATGTCTGATTTGGTTTGTGTCACAACCGCAACAGCTATAATAATTTATGTCTTCCTGGAGCTCCACAGCGAGTTATCATTGCCGTGGCAATACAATAGAAATATCTAATATCAGAGAGAATTCACAGAAAGACTACCATCAGTGTAATTTCAGCTTATAATGCAGCAAATGGATGCAGTATTTTTCTGCAGGTCTGATTTAACAAACTGTGCAGAGATAATATTTCTGCATCTGGTTGGGGTTTTCCATTTTGTTGCACATTGTAGAGGATATTTTTTCATTTCATTCGGCACTCTGTTGGTAGGAGAGAGAAAGGCGCATCATATCCACCCACTGTCTATAGCAATACAACAGCACAGCTTTGCTCATTTCCCAGCCCAGCAAGTCAAACAGTTATCTCCGCTGTGGTTTCAAATGAGTTTGCCCATGCATCAGGCAAGGCTTTGTATGCTTGTATGGTACAAAACACAAAAAACCCTAATGAATTGGAGAAAGCTCATGTCCAATAGAGAAGGTGTAATGGATAAAGGCAAAGTGAAGCCTCTCAGCTGTGATTAAAATAAACCATTGTGCATAGGGTGATCACTGATGAGCCGTGAAAAAGTGACACATAAACTACAGGGAAATTATCTTGGTTTATTGAATCCAAAAAGCGACTTTCAGCTTGGACCAAAACCAGAATGAGACATCGTTGTCTCCTCGCAGCACGCAACCCCCCCTCACCAAAATCACACAGGGAGCATGTCGAACAGGCAGCCGAGATCAAAGCTAAAACAATCCCATCGTTATCTCAGCTATTCAGCTCCACCAGGTGTGAGCTGACCTCTGGGTAATTTCCTACTTAATTACACTGCATGCCGCCATTTATGAAGCATAATGACGTTATCTCCCTTGGCTCTGTGTTGTTGAAACACGAAGGCAAATTCAAATCGATCAAACCGAAGTGTTACACCATTCAACGGCGAGATGATTGAAAGAACTTATTAGGATTTTGGTCCTCTCAGCCTTTTAGAATGTACCTATAAAAATAAAGGGTGCCCGCTTTTTGAAATGTCACAGAACATATGTTGCAAATCGAAAACCTCTTCCATATCAACCTGCTCACTGAAGTAAGACTTTCTATTTGCTTCAGGACTTGTTTTTTTCTTTATTGGAGGCTTTTATCTTTAATCTATTATACCATAATTACAACAAAAACCCTTCCAAGTGTTAGAGTGCAAAAGCAGTAGTTTCCCAATCAATAATCTCAAGTAAACTTGTGCTGAGGTATGAAAAAGATGAATCAATGGGCAGAAAAAGAGAAGCCAGAACTTCCAATTTCTTTTCAAGGAATAAGAAAGCCTCAAAAATCACATTGACATGTGGATTAAAGGTCCAAAGTGTCAGGTTTAGGGTTATCTATGGGCAGAAATCCAATGTAATATAAACATAATTCTGGTTTCATCTGTGTATAATTGCCTGAAAATAAGAACTGCTGTGTTTTTGGTGCCTTAGAATCTTCTTGTAAGGAGATTCTGCCATGTTGTGTTGCTACTGTAGCCTGAAACGGACAAAAACACACTAGCTAACATGAGCGCATTTTGCTTTTATTGCATCCATTTTAGGATTACCTACCTTTCATAAATGGGAGGGTTATTGGAGGGTGTTACGACCCCAGGGTCATAGCTTGACCATTTCTGTGAAAGCATGTATGTTTTAATCATGATCTGCGAGTGTCTGATTGCTTGCACCTGAGTCTGCTTAACTGACTGAGTGGAGGACCAACGGTGTGGATGGTTCCTGGGAGCTGATTGGCTCCAGCCTACCAAGCTTCCCCCAAATATGTTACGTCCCACTAGGGGTCTAGGGGGTCCCAACAGAGGGGTATTCAGTGGACTGATGTTTCTACTGGTTCTTTAACCCTGACTGCAGAAATCCAGTCAAAACATACCCTTACCAAACAATAAGTTTCAACACCAAAAAGCACCACAAAGGCGTGAAAAGTCCCAAAAATACCCAGCTGCTGACCATAACGGATCATTTAGCAGCCAAAAAGCCAATATTTCACTCTGGGTTTGGTATATAATATGATCAACTCCAAATGAGTGCTAATGTTTCCATGTACTTGTTGAACATGTATATAGGCAATTACACTACTCACAATAAGTTAGGGATATTGTGAGAGATTCAGTGGATGTCATACATACGGTGTTTGTTTCACTTCAGAGACTTTTGGGATAGGGAGGCAATTGTATTGGGGTGATAGACACAGAACTACTGGCAGAGTTTGTGACAGACCCAGGAGTGGAGCCCCACGAGTGACAGACCACAACGATGACCAGTACCTAAGGACCTATGCACTCAGACATCGTTATGCAACTGCCACACAGCTGCAGGCCCGTTCACGAGGTGTGAGGGGTACGAGGGTTTCCAGAAAAACCATTCGCAACCGACTCCACCGCTTTGGCTTGCATGCCAGACGACCGTTGCAGGTGACTCCACTGACACCAAGACACCGCCGTGAACGTTTGCAGTGGGCACAAGACCATGTGACCTGGACAATGCAGCAGTGGTCTACTGTCCTGTTCACTGATGAGTGTCAGGTCACCTTGCACAGAAATGATGGTCGTCAGCGTTGCTGGAGAAGGCGAGGTGAGCGATATGCCGAGGTCAACATGGTCCCCAGGGTTCGCTTTGGTGGAGGAGGTGCAACAGTCTGGGCAGGCATCACCAGTCAGCGCAAAACAGATTTGGTTATTGTAGATGGCTCAGTCACTGCACGTTCTTACCTCAGAGACATCATAGAACCCATCATCATCCCCCAATTCTGCCAGCACACCCCCAACTTTCTGTTCATGGATGATAATGCCACCACATTGTGCCAGAATTGTTACAGCTCGACTTCAGGAAGTCGGACTGCCTCATATGGTATGGCCAGCAATGTCCCCTGACCTGAACCCCATAGAGCACGTCGGGGACCAGCTGAAGCAGAGACTGGATGATCGTACCCCACCCCCACGTGACCTAGCAGAACTGCGTGTAGCACTTGTGGAAGAGTGGAACGCATTGCCTCAGAACAACATCATGAGGCTAGTGAGGAGCATGAGACGTCGCTGTCAAGCTGTCATTGCGGCAAACACCCGCTACTGACATTGTCAATTTTTGTTATTTGGGGCTATCCTTGTTATTGTCTAAATTTTGGGGGTAATAAATATTAAACTAATGAAAATGCTGTTTCTTCTCATTCATTATTAGTAATATCAAAGGGAACTTTTACTTATTTCATTAAAATTCAGACCAAATAGGAAAAGCACTCATGTAAATAACAATATCCCTAACTTATTGTGAGTAGTGTACTTGCTAATGCGTTTGCTATTTCAGCTCTGTAAGGTAATGATTTTTTTTTTTTTTTTTTTTTTTTTACCATTATTCACTCCAACAGAATTACAAAATGGAGGAATTCAGTGGATCTCAGCACAAGGCAAGAGAAAAGCAGTGACAGCCCACTGCATGTGTTCCCTGATAATTAGTGCATGCCTTAACAGGAATCCCGACCAAACCCATTACCCTATTTCTTGCGCTCAGACATGCATTAGTGGAAACCAAAATGAAGCATTACTTAATCTTGAAGTGAGGTTATTCTGAGCTGCCTGGCTTTGTAGACATCATGTTGGAGGAAGTGAAGAACTGTGTCCTGGGAAATTCTCTTACCTGGAGGCAAAACCCCTCTTGAGTAAATAACCATTGAATAAATTGATCAGCCAAATTGGCTTGACTTGATTTTACAGCTAACAGTGATAGTGTTGTAGTTCATCTTCACTGTGACAAGACAACTATAGCTCAGCACTGTTAAAGGAGGTGATGTGCTGTGTAAAATAATAATCTGATGAGTGCAGTTTGTCCCAGAGCTGTGAAAAGATAAATCACAGTGGTTAGATACTTGAGTGCCTTTAGAGTCTCTATCTCTACCTATTTCTCTTTCTCTCTCCCCTCCTCTATGTCTTTTGGCCTGCTTTCAGAAGCATAGAGGGCGCCATGACAACAGCTTTATTAATCACATCAATCATCGGTAACACCATGGCGACCAAAGGGAGCTCTAATCGCTTCTCGCCAAGCTGACTATTTTTTTTCAGAGGGGCTCATTGCAGTCTACATTAACTTGACATGTGAGTGTGTGTGTGTGTCTGCGTGTGGGAGGAAATCTGATTGTCTGTCAGTGTATTCTCTGTTTGTACTGAGGGCACAGGGGGAAAGAAGTTGTTTCCTTGAACTTCTTTACTACAATTGCCCTCAAAACTTTGTTATCACACCTTCTTTTGAGGGAGAAGTAGAATGTTTGTGCCAGTTTCCTTGATATCATCTATACAAAACAACTTACCTATACTCCTCTGCTGAATTTTCTGCCTCTTGCTATATAGATTTTCTTATATAGCGTAAATTAAATGTTATTTTTTTGCACAGCAGTTTGGTGGCAGTGGGTTTGTTTGTGCTTTTGCAGTTATTTTAACCTCCTGGCTTGAACTGGTGCTTTTCAGGTACTGTGGATAGGCTCTCCGTTTGAATGCTAAGCCATGTTAGCAGCATTTCTGTAGCAATTGTCATGCCGGTCTTCCAGAAAAACCCGTTTGGTCAAGACTGAAATAGCCCAGAAACTACTGGATGGATTTAAGATGGATTAAGAATGAATGAATGAATTTTGCAAAGACATTCACAGTTCCCAGAAAAATGTTAGCTGCGAACATGCAAAGATGTGTTTGCATTTAGCTTAAAGCATCAGTGAGCCTAAGTACAGCTTCATAGGGCCACTGGCATGCCTGTAGACTTTAACTAGTTAATCATAGGTCTCTTTTCTAAGAAAATGGGATGTATATTTATACTTGGAAAGCAAAAAGATAATTGCTATTTTACAGCCTGACTTTTGGGTTAACATCAGTGTTTAATATTGAAGTTAAATGTGTGCTCACTTTTAGTTTTAACTCCTCATTGTGTATAATGGTAGCTATACACAATTTGGCAAAACTGTTAGCATGTTTCCAACCTGTGTGACTGTCTCACCGCTAGTTGTTGCCCCATTGGACCTATTACTGAGCATAATGGAATTTCGCCAATAAACGATCCAGCAAAGCAACAAACATAAGGTAGTTAGACAGTAATATCGGCTTATTTAACCCATATGCAGAGGCATAAAAACAAGAAGCAACTTGTAAGGTGTTAGTAAAAGTCAGTTACTTTAATCAAATGTGCTACTTTTGATTGACTAGTTTGATGTGCTCGCCAGTTTCTATTCTGGACAGTTTGCCTGGTTTCTTGGAGGAGAAGCAGCCGTCTCTAGCAGCTTTCTGATAGATGTTTTGGTGCTGCGTTGCTGTGTCATTCACTGTCATCCCCTGTCTGTATCATCAATCAGACTGTTATTTTCATGAAATGTCCCTACATAACACCTTATCTGCTTTTTAAACATCATCTCTTCTCGACACCTGGGCATTTTATCCTAAATATGAGCTAGTCCATGTAAACCTGCTGTTCATAATAGTCCTGAAGTTCCCATTTTACAGAATCGGGGAACATTTGCATATTATGATTATCTGTTTGGGTTGGTGAGATTCCTTGGCAAGCGTACAATGCCTCATTAATTAAGCATAACATGATAGGCATCCCTCACATCATGTACACTTTCAGCTGAGCAGGCAGATGGTTCATGATTTCTTAATGGAGAGAAATACTTAGTGTGGTATGCTGGCTGCTTTGACAGATAAATGGTAGTGAGGAGGTGAAATTCAGTGCTCTGCGTGTGCATTGTTTTCCAAATAGGCCTGTTTGTCAGAATGCCACACCACTTGCACAGAGTGTATTAAAAAGTAAAGGCTACACATGAGACTTGTTCAAAGTCAGAAGTTAGCTTCCTGTGAATAATAAAAAGGGATTGCCTTGTCAGAGTTAATGCCCAAAGGAATCTAGCTTAGTCATATGAGAAGTGGGAATGAAAGGAAAAATTGTTATACTCAGTAATCGGTGGAAGACATCTCTTTGTTTCTCTGCTCAAAGGCTCTGATCAGAGTTCTGCCGGCTGGCAGAGAGGCTGAGGGCAAACTGAGGCTGTGGGCAAAGCTCCATCAGATAGCTAGTGTTGGCCGGGGTACTGGCACAGTCTCAACACGTGTCTCTTTGACTCTTACAGAGTAAAGAGGTTCAGAGCCCCATTTGCATACATACAGGACAAGCTCAGACACATACACCCTGATATTTGTACAGTTAGTCTCAGTGCTGTACTTGGACATTCTTTAAACATAAACTAGCACTCACAAATTTTGAAGATCTCAGAACCTGCGCAGTCTCATTGTACGTATGAGTGATTGATAAGACTCTGCATTTTTCAGTCTTCATGCGTTCAGATATATTTAGTGTTGTACCAAACAATTGTAAAAAGGCTGGCGTTCTTGAATCTGGGTTTTTAAAGAAGTGGTGCAAGGTGCTTGAAGCCAAGATCAACAGTTTTAGCTCACTGAAAAAACAAATGCCCACAAAATGACTAAATAGGTAGAAGAGGCTCTTCACAAGCAAAGTGAATCATTTTATTACATGTGTCAAAAAGTCAATTTTCCATCATAAGACCATCATCAGCACAACTTTAGTGTAATGTCTGTAGATAACCGGCTAAATCTAGATGAACTGACAAGTAAATAGTTGGATATTTTAGTGGATTTAAGGACATAACCCCTCATCAAAAACTGATTATACAATACCCCATTTACACCTACTTTTAACACGTACTGTACATGAATGATGGAAGATCTAACTTAAACACACATATGTTTTATATCCAGGAATGAATACATTCAATAAAACAAAAAGGATGATGCAGTGGTTCAAATCTCAAAATCTCAAATCTTTAGATGGCTGAAAAAAGACCATTTTTTTTTGCTTGATTGACACAATACTGGTAAGCTCAACTCCACCCAAACACCAACACATTTGCTTGAATTTGAATTTCATGGCTCCATTAACTGCAAAGATGGCTGCAAGTGGGAGACCCAAATTAAAGCTTTCAAGCGCTACCGGTAGCATATGGAGGGAATCACAGATGCTACTGTTATTTTCACAGTCCAGTGGTTCACTGCTAATGTTGCCATCTTGTATTTAGTTCATGCATGTAGTGCCGCAGATAAGAAACAGCAAACCACAAAAAAAATAAAAATGAAAACATAACAAAACATGCACTGAAGAACAGACGTACAGTGATTAAAGAAAAAAGGAATGACGGCAAATTGAGAATATTGTCGTTTTAGTAGTAAAATCGCTGTGGTCACTCTGGTTAATATCAGTGATATCAGTCTGTTGATCACTCAGATGCTTTGGGCCCATTAGCAATGGCTTCTTAAAGTCCCTCAAACACTGGACAAAGAAAAAAACCCCTCTATCATGTGGCTTTTGTCTTTAATTTGAAAGGGTACAATCGGCATTCAAACCTGGGTCAAATGGCTCTGCGTTAGTTACTGGTGTTTATCATCTCCAGCCATGTTGATATTAAAATGTACCCCCTTTTTCTGGTGGATCGCTACATGGTACACATTTCAACAGCCAGGAACAAAAATAATAATGTTGTAATGGTTTTGTGCTTTGTACGGTGCAGGATGCAACACTAGCAAGACAGCAAAGGAAGAGAGCTTCACCTGATTTGAGGGAAAGAGGAAATGCAGAGACAGGTCATTGCCACTGTGAGAGACAGTTTGTAATATACACACAACACAATGCTGACTGAAAGACAGATTGCTCCCAGCCTGTGGCTCAATAAATTCAATTAATGATTATGATTCTGTTGCTTTCTGCTGTAACCCTGCTTCCTGGTGCGTTTGCAACACTGAACAAAAACTCCAGAAAGAAGAAAGACAAGCTTTCACATACATTTTGCTATAAAAAGGATGTATGATTGTAGTCATGGTAAACGTTATACCTGCTAAACATCACCATGCTAGCATTGTCACTGGGGTCATATGAGCAGCTTTCATTAGCATTTAGCTGAAAGCACTGCTAGGCCCTAAGCACAGCATCGCAGAGCTGCTAGCATGGCCCTTAGTCTCGCTTAGATCGTCTCATTCAACATTCTTGTTCAAGCAAACCAAGCCCCATCCTGATGCACTCAATTTTATGTTCTATAATACATGGTGGAAAACCTTTAGCATGGCACAGCATCACTTACAATCACAATTTACCAGGTAACAAGTGAATGAACATATCGTGATTTAATAGCAACTATGTGTCAATCCTACCATAAAGTCCCACTGTTATATTAACAGTAAAATGACAGTGGAAGAGAGTCGACCCCATGTTTTCTGGGGTTTAATTCTATTCTGTTCTATTCTGTTGCCTGCCCGGTCGCCACAGGTCTCACTGCTTGTGGATCTAATGAAGTTTGATTCCTGCCCACACCTCATTGCTTCAGGGGAGTCTCCTGGGTCGAAGTACACAGGCTCAGACACACACACACACACACACACACACACACACAGAGTCACACGTTCACCTCTCCTTTTATCACTGCCGTGTCTGACAGTACGGAGAGCGAAGGCTGTTCTCCTCTCATTTATGTCTTTTGTATACACGAAGATACCATAAAAAAACATTGTGTGAGAGGCTCTAAGGGGAAAACACTGACACTGAAAAAAAGTTTTTTTGTTTCACCAACCCATTTACATACCTGCCTGCTGCTAATGAGGCAAATGGAAGACATGTCACTGTCACTTTTTCTTTGTGTGGGATGTGTTTTCCCGCATTGGTGTTTAATCTTCTTCCCTGCATGCTCGCTCTTTCTCTTTTTCCCTGTTTTTGATCCTAACAGCTCTAATAACAGTCTTATCTCCTTTCCTTCATGCAATTCATCACAGTCTCCCCTCCCGTGTGGGCAAATAGGCCCTATCACACAGCACACTGCACAGCACAGCTCAGTGAGACACGTTAATGAAGGTCACGGGGCCGCTCCACACTTGTGGCAGCTTCCACTGGGCTCTCACCCACCTGATACCCTCCTCAATACCCTCCTCAACCCTCAGACAGGCCTCCTTGAAGGCTCTTTGAGGACTCCCTGCTTCAAATTATCCTATCAGGTTCATTTGAGCTGCAGCCACAGAGGAAGTCTTCAACTTGATGCTAACGAGCTAAGACACTATGAAATGAATGAGAACTTTTTATTTTAGCCTTCACTTTCCATTTCGCAGGGTGGAAATGTTGAAAGCGTTCTGCGGTGCAACCCAGAGTTAGACCATAAAATAAACATTCTTAAATGGATTTTTGAAGATTGATTAAAGTTTAAAAACAGAGGGACATTTAAAATTGGCAGAAGCAACCATGTGTGCCTGCCAAACATCGACAGGAGAGGTACAAAATTACTATAAAAAAAAAATCACTGTTAATTTATTGAAATTTTATTCCAATAAAAAAAAAAGTCTGGTTCACTCTACTGTTTTCTTCCATGCACAAGTGTAGTCCACATCTGTAAAGTAAGTCATGTAAAATTTCAACAAATTGTCTCTTTTAATGAATAATTTTCAGAATGGGTTTATAATGATGTTACTGTTATTTTAGTAGTAACATTATTTTAAGATTTTAAGATTCTTTTACATTGTCATTATCTCACATTTACTATAAAACTGGTTATATTATTACTCCCAGGGGAGGACACTGAAGATTTAAATATTCACATGGTAGAGTGTGAGTGTGCAGCTACATGTATGCAAGATGAAAATTCAATTACTACATCTACATCTTCTACTATAGCATTGCAAAACCTGGAAAATAAGCCAGTCAGTCAAATGTGCTATGTCGTGGTTCATGCTGTTGACTTTAGTCAATAAAATTATGAATATCATGTAAATCAAGTAATAAGTGACTGTGCTCAGGCTCTGTTCCAAATGGACTTGAGTTAGCGGTTAGCTGGACAGCATGTCCACCCACTGTAAATACCCTAGTATTCACATTTTCAACATTTTGTGTGTGAATTGTAACAACATAAAAGTAGTATGGTACACCTTTTGTCCAATATCTTTGTTAAATTAAATCTAATTCGCAGGTAAGAATGACACCTACAGTAGAGTGACAAACTGTGGGCCACTGAAGGTCATTGTTGCCCTGGTTACAGATCCTCAGACGTACCTTTAATTAATCCAGTGTCACGAGAGAACAAGCTTAAATAATTAACTCGTGATCTTAGGATCACAGCGTTAAAAAAAATATTGTAAGCATGCCACCTCTCAGTTTCCAGAATGCCAGCAGGTACACTGAAGTGAAACTGTTTGTCTGAATATCAGTGAAATACAACTATTTTTCCCACTTGTCGTTGCTTTGGGTGGATGGGAGCCCCGTAGTATTATCATTAGATTGCTCAGAGCTGGAGTGCCATCTCCCCAGCAGTGACTCTAGGATTAGCCCCTCATAGCCCATATAGCTATACTAATGCATGCTATTCATTTCACTCTGACAGTAGACATTTCCACACGCTTCAGTGTAATCAGATGATCTTAATTCATTTGTAGGGGTTTGGATATGGCCGAATTGCTTTGTTCGCCTAATTGGTATAATGCCGATGCACATGAAGATATGGTTAGTAATAAGCTCTTATTAGATTAATGGCGTGTCACTACTACTAACTTATTATTTGAGGATTATCGTCGAAGTGGGTAATGTCCACTGTATGTTCTGCAACTCTGTCTTATTCTGGCCTGATAAAATACAATGACTTCATTCAGAAAATCCAGAGAAACTCCACAGCTACGCCTACCACTCAACTACATTTCACTCAAGATACGGCAGCAGAGATTTGTAAGATATTAACACGGGCTCGACCTTTCCCTTGAATCACGTCACCTCAGGGAGAGTAGGTTGAATGGGGTGTATTTGATTTAGCTGCGGTGACAGCTCTGGATTCATGTACTCTTTAAGGATTTTCTAAAAGACAACAGAAAGTCTCCAAAAGCCTCGAGCTAAGGCATGATAGGTGAGCTTGTGGCACCATCTCCTCCTCTTCAACAAAGACTGTACCTCACTGGAGACTAAGGGAATGTGACATGTTATTTCTTTGAAAGAAAACTGATTATACAACAGCAGGAAAATGTTATGTTTTTTTTTTTTTCTTTTCTGCGCTGCCAAAACCGCTCACCAGGCTGCACCCTGATTTTTAATTTTCACCAATGTTTCATATCTCTGTCGGAGAGGTTTCTGTTGCTCCCAGGTGTGGCTCTGTGTGGGTATAGGCCAACACGTGGCATCATCTTGAGATAAGGAAGATGTTAAGAGAGAGAAAAATATATTAGCTAAACAAATCAATAGTGCATTTTAGCCTCCAGGAGGCATCCTAAAAAAGAGTAATACTCAGAGGCAGGAAGCTTAGAGTCCCCAGCCAACTCTAAACGGCTTACATAAACATGCACGCATGCACACACACAAACACAGAGAAAGTCATCCCTTGATGGCCCGACTGTAACTGACTGTGGAAGCTACCGGCACAGTAAATCACATGAAGTGGGGTGTGTGCATATGTGAAATGGGGGCGATTTGTTATTCCAATGATGTGGGAAATTTTATTACAGGAGCAATAAGAGGGAGAGGAGATGGCTATGTACTGGTTCAGATTCAACTGGAGTATTTCCAGTATAGTGTGGGGAAACAACAGGACTGTGTATTAAATCCGTCAAAGTAACTCAAATGCCTCCCTGATTGCCAATCAGATAGGATTTATCATTATAATTGCTCAGAACTATGTTGTCTAACTTACCTGCTGTGTGTGTTATCTTCTTCTCTCGGCTGCTGCATAATGCTCTCATCAATCACATAATTCTCTCTTCCAAAATGAGCAATAATCAAGCTCTGATCAGATCAGATTAACAGTAGCTACTAATATAAGCTGAGCAAGGATTCACTCTGACTATTTACCAAGACTTCAAGACTGTGGGTTTAGATTTAATAACCACTTATGCACAGTCCACTGCATGTTTGCCGGAGAATGACACTCCCTGTGTTCTATATCCTGCTGCAGATCACTTTAAAACCTGAGCCGGCAGCTTCAGGCCATCAGGGAACCACAAGTCACACCTCGTTCACACAAGACAGAGTCAGTGATTACTTGATGGACTAATGACCTGTTAATAACGTACTATTTAGTTGTCCACAATGCACCGCTGCTTGTCAGTGACTAAAAGATCAAGTTCATGGTACATGCACAGTTAGGAAAATAAAAGACTTGGTAAAGGTATGATGATGATTATGGGTGACTTGTACATGTTTTTCTGTGACAGTATGCTGCCCTGTCTCCCATGAGCAAATCCTGCTTTAAGCTTGCTGGTTTTTTGTCCATCCCAGTCCACACAGTTGTTTTCAACTCGTTTCTTGCAGGAAACAGTTGCTACTTTCTGCTCTTACACTGAACCTTTGAACCTTTTGAGCTGAAAATACGAGTTACTGCAGTGTATGCATGGAGTCTTGTTGACACGCTGTTACTTCTTGCTGCATGTTTGCTGAGAACGTATTGTGGAGAAGTAAAAATAATTTGATCACCAAATGATACAAGCAATCCTAAGTTGTTAGCATTTCACGACTCTTTAAAATGAAACATTTGCCTCTTTTTTGACCAAATAGCTCCAGGCTGTACACATCCCCAGCAGGAGCTCAACTCTGCAGAGTCCCCTGTGCACATCTGTGTTTGTGCTTCCGCCACATCTGTAGAACCGCGAAGAGGCACACCAGTCCTGTACCAGGTTAAAAAACAACAGCTTTGTTTGAGATGCAAATTTCACACAGAGCGAAACAGCATCAGAGAGTCATGTGTTGTTCTTTGTTATTTATTGTGGTGCGATGTCTGAATGGGTGTAATTAAATAATGCAAAGGAGACGTGCAGAGGTGGGAATGGAGACTGAAAACAGGGTGTTTCCTGTTTCCAAACTAGCGATGCTCTTCTGAGTGAGTTTATCGTTGTTACTGCATGTGGTAACAGCGTGTCTGTACTTCTTTGACACTAAGAACTGAGGGCGAGGGTCTAAATTTAGAACTATATTCCTAAAATGGTTCCTGGAAAAGTTCCTACAGTGGGCTAATTGTTTTGTTTTGGCAGATATCTCTGCAAGGCGCCTGCATAAAAATTCACTTTTTCATAGCTGCACTGTGGCTCAGCTGTAAACACAGTGCTCCATCTGAGCCTTGTTATTATACTTTTTTATTCTGTGTCATGTATCTGACTGTCCCCCTTAAGGAAATTTGTTAACAGCACCAGTATTTGCTTTTTCGTTTCATCTACATATTGAGCCCAGAGATGTTTTTTTCCTGACCTGGTGTTCCATCCTCAACCCTGCCTGCATGCAAAACGATCAAAGCAAAGTTCCACACGTTCCAACTCCTTCACACAACATATCATCTGAGCATTAATGGCATTTTATTGTGAGACACACACTTAATTTGCCTGGGCTGCTGCCACTCCTGATCTGTGAGAGCCGTCTCTGCCTCAGCAGTCCTGTATGTCAACACTCTAATTCTCTGCTGTTCAGCCTCGGGTCAGCTCTCTCTTCCATTACACTCACATAATCCATGGCCACTGAGATTCCCACTCCATAGAAAAGTGCTCTACACTTGTGTAATTACCCAGGATTTTTTTTCCTATGGTCCACTGTCTATCTCAAGGGGTCTCTCTCTGTAGCAAAAAGAACAATTAATTTTGGGTCACAGCTGAGGGGCATTTGGAAATTAAAACCGTCTCTCTTGGATTATTCCTGCTAAAATAAAACAGCTTGATTACTCCCTCAAGATTTTTTCACTCTACTCATTTCCTTAACCTCTAGTAGCCTTGATAATGGATGACCAAATCCTTGATAGTTCCTCTCCTCAAATTTGAAGTGCTCTTGTCATTTGTTTTCTTGTTTCTGTTGTATTTTGTCATACCTGAGGGACTGCAGAAAAACTGAGGGGCTTAACCTTGGGTTTCATGTTTTTTTAATATGAGAGTAGCAGTAACACCAAAAGGAAAAGCAGAATGAATCCAAACAATTAATGTCTTCTGGTCCATTTGCCAAATATTCTGGCCACACGTCTGAATCAAGAGCTGTCACTCTACCAGCAAATTTGTTTTACACAAAGCCTCGGGAGTGACTCCTTGGTGTCAAGTTTGACTTTTATATAAAGAAAGCTGTAAGCGTCTTGGCTGCTTTTTACAGAGCTTTATTGCAGAAGTGTTGCACCTTTATAATACTGTCGACTAAAAAAAAATGACGCGCAACACCAAAAATGTATTTCACTCATTATCTTACCTGTAGCCTACATTACCCACAATTCAACTCAACTGCAGACTGTTTGGTTCACAAATCAGGTGTATGACTCCAGCAGTGGCCAATGTAGCCTCCAGCCTCTTGCAGGCTTAAGCCTGGAGCTTGAGGCTACATCACTTGAGGGGATTTAACACACAGCGCCCTGGGGAGCCACAGTGGTACCCCCAAAGACCAGTACACACAACTTGATTTGCAATTACAGTGGAGTTCCCCTTTACCTGTGAACGCACTGACAGTAAAATGTGTTAAAATAAACTGATCCCCCTAAAAATAATTTTACCCCTCTAAAATTCCTCTTAGTCTGAAAACAGACCATCAAAACTGGTCACAAAAGTAGCATATTTAATTGTAAACAGCTATATTGTGGTAATTATTCAATACCCATTGCCGTCTGTTTTCTTTTTCAGGAAAAGCAGTACACATCTCTTATTTGTTTATGTAATACCCCTAAATGCTACTTGTTCTCTGGAGTCTGTAATGTTTTGCTGAAATTGCAAGACAACGCCAAAAGAAGGATTAAAACTGAGTGTGTTTTATCGCACTGCATAAATCACTGTCACATGGAAATCAATTTTCTGCCTCAATGCCTCAGCGAAAGGGACGATTGACTTTTGGATCATCAGTGCATCTAAACCTCAGTGCAGTTATCTAATAAGTTCAGAAACATTTACAAAAAATAGACACTTTTGTCCAAATGACTACTTAAAACCATTAGTGGAGGTAGTCTCATTTAACAATTTGCCCAGGGACAAGACAGATGTAAATCTATTTTGAGATCGGTTTCAGATCCGCTCTCCCATCAGTTATCACTGTAGCCCCTCTGTGTCTTTTCCTCTGGTATCTTTGGAAAGTATGGCACGGGGTAAGTGGGCAACTACGGGTGTATATTGCAAAGCATGCCTCTCCTGATTTAATTAGACTGATCCTGATGGCAAAGACGTTCTCGGAATTCTATTAACCTCACAGGAGAGTGGGGGAAACTGCACGACCCTGATGAAATATTTACTGGTGAGATTTACATGCTGTGTAGGGCTGCGAGCATCAGGAGAGGAGGTGGACATGGTAGAAAAAGTAATCGTAGGATCCAGGAGGAGGCCCACCGGTGTTAATAATTTCGTATACACTATTGAATAATGAAAATGGATAATGAATAAATGTAAAACATAGTCTCCTGACTGTATGTTGACTACAGGTGCAGAGGTGGGAGAAGAGGGAATTGCAGTTGCAGCTGTTATAGGATCAGTTTAAAGTCATATTTAAAATCAGAACTATGTGACTTCATTTAATCATCGTTTAAATTTCCACTTTGTAACAGCATAGCTGTAAAACCCTCCTCATTTTTGTGTCTGAAATGTTGGACTTTATAAAAACATCACGCCCCTCTAGCTCTGAATTAAGGGTTATATTAGGAGCTGATGTACAGTACGCAGGCCTTGAGCTGGCTTCTGTAGGCAGAAAGGACATTTCTCGCCAAAGGCAATGACATGTAGCTGGGCTTGTTAACAATGTAGAAAATGTCATACTCATTCTTTTTTCTGGTTCAATGATAAAAAACAATGCCTCTGTAAGGGCAGAGAGGTGCAGTTTATTTGACTCTCGCTACACTTTCGGGATTACAGCGAGGTGCTCTGAGCATTTAATTCCCTCACCTTAGCAGCAGTCAGCCTTTCTAAAAAGGACTATTTAAGTGCTGTCGCATGGGGTGAAATCTTGATGCGTTGACAGTTCTCGAGACAAAGATAATGGAATTTGAGCTCAAAGGGGAAAATGAAAAATACCAAGATAAGTATTCCAATTTAGCTATCACACATTTAATTGAAAATCTTCCATTTTGACCATGCAGATGGATTTGTGGTTTAAATGGGGGTGAGGTGCTGAACGAGGTCAGTCTCAACGTTAAAGCCCCATCAGAAAAATCTCATTATGGAGACATTCTTATTTAGGGAGGTTGTCTTTTACCCAAAGGAGGTGAACTACATGTTTCGACAGGTGATGAAAAGATTCTCTGCGTGGGTTCAAGGCATAGAGACGTGTGAGTGCATGTTTGTGTAACATGTTTACCATCATTTGTATTATTTAAATTACAATTAAGGCATTTTCATTTTTTACATATTTTACACAGAATACAATCCATTATTTTGTAATGAAACAGGTTGTCCCAATCACATTTTTGCATTTTACTTCCTAATACAAGCAGCAGTTCTCTTTATAGCTGACAGATCGTTGTAGTCTACCACCTCAGTTTAGAAGGAAACATAGAAGAACATGCTTCAGGATGCACCAGGATCCATTGTGCACAAGCTTTTGATGCCCAAGCATTCTGAGCAGGCTAGCTGCTATTCAAAGTTACAATTTTTCCAGGTAAATGAACCTCACCCCCCTGTACAACATGCTAACACCAAATATAACAGGCTAACCTACCAAATATACAGTAAAACATAAACCACAGCAAAGCTTACAGCTTCCATGTTTGAAGTTGAGTCACAGACAGGCGGTATCGATCCATCCTTGAGCTTGTACTATAATCGGGCCTCTTTTATAAAGTACACAAACAACTCCAGTCATTGTGGAGACATCTTCATCACATTTCCATCAAAAAAAGTTAATCCACTACTCCAGAGGAGTAGATGAAGACTTGTGCTGGTTTTTGCAGCTCTGAACAGTGAGAAATTGGTGTGCTCGGTCCCCACCGGCCATATCTGGCTCCAGGCATAGTGCTGCTGCAGTCTCAGCCTGTCTCTGGTGCATTACAGCAGAATACTCTGGCTAAAATAAATACAGCTGGATATCTGAGTCAGACAAAGCACTTTGTTGGATATGTAGGTAGTTTACAATGGGAATGGGGCATCCTGAAATAATCAGTAAGTCTCCCTTAAAGAGCAACTATGTTACTTGTGACAGAAGAACTAATTTTGCAACAGGAGAACATTACAAAGGTTCAACGTTCTTAGTTAAAGCAGCAGGCACTGGGGGATCTCTTGCGTTAATTGCCTTCATTTACCATCCACACAGATTTTTTAGGAAAAAGGGAGGAAGCAACAAGGTTTGCACAGCAAGTTGTCTAAAACCAGTCACCATGTCCATAGAAACTTCTCAAAGTACTACTGCAGCATAATCCACTTTTCTGCTGTCCATCTGTGCGCTCAATATGTTCCAAAGAGTCACATTTTCACCAAAATACTTGAGAGCCACTAGGATTGTGAAAGAATGACACAGAAGCAGAGTATTTAACCATATTTTGGCAATGCTATGATTGTAACATACGGAGCATATGGATGGACAGTGGAAAAGTGGATTATGCTGCAAAAGTGGCTCGACTCCTCTGTGGTTTTATTACGTTTTTCCCCCACCATGAAAACTTGTCATGTTTGCAATCTATTATAACTGACTGAATCCAAACTAACGACACAGCTGCTGTTCTCAAAGTGGAAATGACAAACTCTGCTGCTTTTCAAGCCCATGGGGGATGTGTGAAGACTCAAACGCTTATGGGTGGAGTATCACCTTTAGTAATAGAGGAAAAATAAATAAATGCATGCACTGTATGGAAGCTACATTATTTTAGAGTGGAAGGCGCTTTCCTCTTTTAGTCACTGACCCGAGCGACACATTAAAGTTTCACACACAGATATGGAGGGGACCATATATAACCATGGGAGGGTATAAAAACTGTAAACTTATGGGTGCACTGACCACTTTTTGCCATTAGCATGAGATAGCTTTGACCATTCACTGACACTGAATTTAGAATTTAGGGAATTTAGAGGCCCGAGAAGGCAACTACAACTCCCAGTCTGTATTTTGATAAGAAACCTGTAGTCAGTGAGCTTAGATGTCTGTTATATGTTCTGCTAATGATGATGGGAAGCTGAAGATGAGACAGTCTGCACCTTAAATGAACTTACAATAGCAGCTGTGGCCAATAATGCTGATGGGTAATGAAATATTTAGAGAAACACGCAATAAACTAGAACAAGCTTCTCCTCCCACTTCTATAAATGCATGACCTAAACTGATAATCAAGCATTGTGATGTTGTCTTTGGTGTCCTGAGAGGTTAAAGAAATATTGTAACACAATGACTTTCGTTATTGGCAGTTCTTCCTGAGGTGCTGTGAAGTTACTGTTAGTAGTCAGATACTTGGCCAGTAACTGTGCCAGTGACCACGGCTCATCACATCAGTCGCTAACCTCAGATGCTGCTGCTGTTCTTCCTGGCATTCAGCGCTCTTCCTAATGATTCTTCTTCTCCCAGCAGTCACACTCCCCACCTGTTCAACTGTTACTGTCTAATTGACACTGACTGGATGTTGTCACCCAGCAAGGGACCGTTAATGAACAAACTGCTGTTAGACCGCTAACTATGCTAAGCTAGTTCAGTGCTTGGAGTTGCGGAGGGCAGGCACTGCGAGCTGTTTCCCTCCCACCCCTCAGCCCTCCTGGGGTGGAAGCCAGGCCTTTCATCCCCACTCAGGCCTCCTGCCAACAAAACAGTGAATAATTCACCACCTTCTGGATGGATCAGTTGTAACAAAGTCCCTGCTCATTCAACACATTGATGTCAACATATAACACAACATGTACACATTTTTATTCCTTCTCAAAAAAGAGAAGTCTCCCCGGAGAAGACTGTACAAATGGGCATCAACAATGACACAGAGAGCAAAATAACATTATTATCTGCAGATTTTGCACATGCAGCTTTAAACACAAACATAAATCATCTAGTTTCCATGTACACCTTATCATCTCTGACAGTGCAGATAATTAGAATCTTATTACTTTTTCCTCACTGCAAACTGGTTACAAGAACACAAAACAGCTATCTATACTGACAATTCAGAATGACCATTTCTTCTGGCTGTTAATATTAGGCTCTTTTAAATAAATTAATGATAGCCTTGATAGAGTTCAGCCATTCCTAAAGCAATGTATCTGAGGAATCTGCAAATTGTGTGAATGTTTTTGACACTCACTTGCCAAAGCATATTCTTTATAGTGTATAACATATAAGACACCACATACAAAAAGCCGGGAGTGAAAATAAAAGATGGGCTGCAAATGTATATAATTACTATGTCAGCACATAGCCATATGCTTCATGGCAGGATAATGAAGACGAGCCAGAGAGAGAGGGAAGAGAGAATAAACACTGTGTGAGCCACAGCAGTTGTGGCTGGAGGCAGTGGATTCAAACTTCTGTCAGTAAGGAACTCTGTGACCTTGGTAATGCCTGAGTATTGCTGACAATTGCTATAGTTTGCATTATCTACTGCAATGTGCGAGTAAGGAACTCAGATGTCAAAATCCCAATGCAAATATATCAGTTATTGAAATCCCTTCTGAGATTTCTGTCACAGACCTTTATGCTCTCCAGCCTTACCAGTGACCTCACAGAGCTTTCATAAAATAACAAAGACTCGAAATAGCTTTTATGCTTCTATTCAATGTAGTTTGTTCACCAATCTCTCAGGAAGGAACTCTGTGACCTCTACTGTGACTTAACCTGCCCATTAATGTGGAAGCTGATTTTTCCACACTATTTCCACCATTTTTACATTTTTCTCCTATGATGATGATATTCTCAATGTTTCTCAAGTCCTCCTGATATGAGATTCCTTGCAATTAATAATGTTCTTTGATGGCTTCTATATTAAATAAAAACAGAATCTGATTCAGATTTGGCTACCAAGCCCTTCAAAATAGTCACTTAGTGCAGTAATTCAGTAATTCAGTGCTTCAAGTGCTCCTGCTATAGTGGAAACGTACCCTGGAAGTTATGTAACCTTGAGACTGTGGCCTATCCACAGCTTCTTGTTGATGACTCTAAATGCTAGCAGCTGACTTTGTCCTGTGTGTTTTTATGTATACATGTATCTTCAACTTGTATCAAAGAGATTGTTTTCTGATGGGGTTGTGCATCTGTTGTACATCTTTTAGTTATTCATGTCCATCCACAACAACCAAATCACCTGCCATAGTCTAAGCAGAAAATGAACGTCACTCTGACCTCCAGAACCAGGGATGCTCTAAATCACTCCTCTCCCCTTCGCCACCTTTATAGCTATTATCACTGTCATCATCATGATTGTTGGGGTTATCGCACAGATGATTATAGTACCAATCCCTCCCTCACTGGTTCATTGTGGAGACCTAAAAAGAAACAATTTGTACCCATTACATAGCACTTCCTCACAATGTGAGGGGAAGAAGGGGCATTGATAACATCAGATCTGCCTGTGAACAGTGGGCAAGACCTCATAAACCAGAGCCAGACTCTCAGATAAATCAGCACCTAAATGTCAATACGGCCTTTGGAACACTGTATTTATAGCATGGCTACGTCACTCTTACTCACTCTGTCTGTTCCTGGCTCTTCATGTGGACATCAACAAGCAGGACCCAAAGTTGTTGGTTTTTGGTATTTGTTGGTATTTCCTCTTTCCAAAGTAGTTGACTTCTTAATTTTAAGCTGTGGATTCTTAAAAATAATCTGATGACTTCACAGACTTCTTAGAAATTCAGAGCACTCAAATTTGTTGAGTGGAATGGGAACAAATACACTGCTTGCTCTTAATTTTCATTTCAATAAAAAAAATGGAAGCCTTGAGCAGCAATGATCTTTATATCATCTCTTCAGTCTTCAACATGGATGAACAATTTCTTGCTCCATTTCCGGGTCATGGTATTTGTGTGGTGAGGGAAGCTTTGACCTTTGCTGCCACGTTTAGGCCTTTTCACATTGGGTTCTTTATACAAACTTAAGCCTGAAGGCCGCTTCCATGGATATAGTATTCTGTGGTAAATTAGACTTTTCACTGCTGTCAGAACTGTATTATTAGCAATAGAGGCAATTACGACAAGCTTTACATATAATTATGATGCAGGCGGTTTTTTCTATGGTTCCTACGGCTGATAATTTCTGTTGTCTACATCCTTGAATCATCTCAGGAGGTGAATGTGACTTTGTCAAAGGGTGGATGTGCTACTGGTATTAAACAGCTGGCTTTGCAGAGATCGGCCTACAGCTTTGATCTCATACTGCAAATAGATTTAAAGGTCAATAAAGGTCGTGGCCATGCGAAACCTTTCTGCACTGAAAACAAATTAAGGCTCAATCTCATGCTTTGTCCCCTTTTGTACACTTCCCCACACTTGAAATAAAAATAAAGCATGCATAGTCTTTATCACTGGCAAAACCTGACCAACTTCGAGTGTTTAATCAGTAGCGCTACAAGTTTCAATTGCTATCATGCTTGCTATCCCAGAATATGCATATTTATAACATGAACTACTGCTTTGAATTATCCTGGGTCAGTTCCAACTTGGTATGTGCATGTGGAAGGAACATGTGGTGCAGTGAGTTTGAGGACATGTGATGTGTTTGTAACTGTGTGCTGGAGGAGCCCTGGCTGATCCAAACAGACCCCCGGGCCAACAGAAGTGTCCCCAGATGGGTTGCCTAGGGCTGGGAAAGAAAAGAGATGCAGCCTTGGCCGGGCTGACCGCAAAACCAAGCGAGGAGATTCATCATGCTTATGTGATCAACATGATAAGTGTGGCAAAGTGACAACCCCCTCCCAGAAATTGGAAAAAAAGTCCCACAGGGGTGACTCTATTAAATAAGTTGCTGTATTATTAGTCACTGGTGGCTTGTCCTGGAGTAAAGCTTACAATGATGAATGTTCACATACTATATTTTGGCCACTGTATTCACCAGCAATGGGGAATAGACGTCATATCTGTCGATAATGCAAAATAAGTAAAACTCTTGGGTTTTATTTCTTGAAACTGAACTGCAGCCTTGTACTTAAATCTATAAAATGAACACCATTTGTTTTGAACAGGTCAGTGTGTGTTCCAAAACAGATTAAGGCAAAGGGAAATTTTAGAGATGAAGAGAAAAAAGTTCTAAAGCAGATGAAAAGGATATTAAAAAAGCAGAGATGCTACACTACAAATCAGTCTGGACCCAAATATGATTCACTGTGAGTTATACTGTACTGTAACAGATAATTAGTCAGAAGTCAATTTTAAAGGCATTAGACTATATGGGGAAAGATAAAGATGTGAAGAGAGGAAGAGTAAGTGATGATGAGAGACCATGTTGAAAGAAGATGGCGAGAATATTGACTAACCAAAAGGACAACACAATAAAAGCATAATCAGATGGCTGAAATTGCCTGTCAGAGGCAACAGTGTGATAACATTAAGATTGGAGCGTCTTTCATTTCACTCCCTTAGCACCCTAAGTTATGGGATAAATCATTTCAATGCATGCCATCAGTATTCACTCAAATTAAACAGGCATCTTGTGAGGAAGGCTTATTCCATGGTGGAATTATATTAATATTCATACAAGCGCACTCCTCTGGATAGAGCCATATGTTTATATATGTGGGGGGAAACACAGAGCATCTGCTGACACAGTGGCTCACCAGATAAGATGCTACCCAGGAAATGAGCTTTTGTTAAATAATCTGTGGAGCTTCCAACTGAGAAAAACTTCAGAAAGAAAGACAAATGAAAACGTGGCTGGCACATGTATGCCATTAGATTGTTTTAAGTGTTGGGCAAATCACTTTACTAGATTATTCATTCGAAAAGTATTGAGTACTTTTGTTACTCAACACGGCTCTGTCAAAGGTTTTTTTAAACAAGTCCACAGCCTCAACATCTACGTACCATATTCTTTACAGAAGCAAAAAAATACAGAATAATACATTATGTTTTAATGAGCAGCCAGGCAACAACAGGTGGCTTAATGCTAATGCTAGCCTTAGTATTAAGTTTAGTATTAACTTAATGAAAGCCACATTTGTAGTTGGCAAATGTGTCTACAGGTCTGTCAAATAAACCATAGCTGACAAAATCCCCCTCAACTAACGTATGGTGGCTGTGGAGAGAAAGTAAAGCCATAGATCAGGCTCTATGTTACTTGTTATCAAAAAGTAATCACATTACTGCATATGTTGTTAAGTAATGTGTCAGTTTACAACACAGGTTGCTTTTTAGTTTTTTCTGATTTTATCATATATATCTTAAAAAAAGGTCTATTTTCCCTCTATCTCTCTGTCCTTGGCTTTCACTGCCCTTCCCTCCTGGTATTCTTTGTTCTGCCATTTCTATCTCATGGTGTTTGCTATTTTTCTCCTGTAATCAGACACACAGATTCATCTCTGTCGCCCTCAGACACCACCTAAATCAATTTCCCAGCACTCTCCCATCTTGGAGGGCTGCTGTCAGGGTTGGCACCTTGCAGCTTGGGACACACCTATACACGGACGCACACACTTTCTCTTTCATTCACCCACACAGTCACTAAAGCACACAGACAGGCACATATAAAACACACACAAGCGCACACACACACTCATACCGGTGATTCACCACATCACTGTTCTCTAATGTCTTACTTGCTTCATCTTTGCAACATCCATTTGTCACCGCTGACAGGTCCTGGCAGCAGCATCTATCCATCCTACCTTTATCCTCACTCCGTCAGCCCACACTCTGTTTCCTTCAACCCCAGCCTCCTCCCCCCAGCTTGCTCTCTTTCTGAACTTTGGAAGAAGAAGTGAGGATGGTACACAAATGAAAGCTATATTGATGCAGGGCCATGTCTTCAGGTCGCTTTGATGCCAGCATGTTCAATCCCAACATGGGGCTTTGGGTTGAGCAGTCAGCCAGCCGGTCAGTCAGCCGTGATCAGTGGTGTCGAGGAGAGCATGTGACGCATTAGCAAGGAGGACTCAGCTCATGCTGGCATCTGGTGGAGAATCACTTAGACATGGTGTCATGGCTTGTGTGTGAGTTTGTGAGCGAGTGTGGTTGACATGTGGCAGTTGTGGAAAGTACTGTTATACAGAACGTATTAAAAGAAAACTGGTAAAATGGAATTTGTTTTTTCATTCACTCTGGTAATAAGCTCGGTCGGTCCATCACTTTGGTCCTGCTAATTTTGTGTAGACATTCATGATTCCCAGAGAATCCTGCACACTCTGGTGATGATCAGATTTGTGCTCTAGTGCCACTACGTTGGCATTTGTTGTGTTGTGCAAAAGAGCTTGACAACAACTGAATGGATTAGCACCGAATTAGATTCATGTCCATCTCCAGCATTTCAGTTTATCCATTAAGGTGGTTTACAACAACTACACAACAATGCAAAACTAATGGTATTCATCAACCTCAGCTATACTCTCTGTTAAGCACTAATTAGCAAATATTCGCTTGCTAACATGCTAAAATAAGATACTGAACATGACAAAACTCTGTATGTGAGGCTTTGTCACTGAGAGCCTGTTAGCATGCACCTCTGCACTTGCATACAGTCTCACAGAGTTGCCAATTTGGCTGTTGACTTATTATTCCATGTGCTTTGGTACCATGTTTTGTGTGTGGTATGTCCGTTTGTGTGCTTGTAGCCACATTTTTGTGAATGTAGTTAATCCAGCATGCTTTATACTTACGAGAAGAAAAACCCCTAATTGACCACGTGATGTATTTTTGTAGCACCTTAATGAATAAATATGCATATTAATGAGTTTTAAATTATTTTCTTGAAATGTCTTTCAGTGCTTTACAAAACAGAGTAATAGAACCCACATGTCGTGTGAAGCCATTAAAGAATTTTTGTTAATTAATGCATTATTTGGTTTAATGAATGACCGTATTAGCATAGCTGGTTGGGTGTAATATATCATGCTGATTATACCCATGCATTAGTTGGTTCAGTGCCCTCTGTTAAATGTGTGTGCAGGAGTTTGATCCTGGAAAAAATACTCAAAACACTGAGGGATTCTGAAAAAAGTGTACTTAAAAAGGAGTGAAATACGCTGACCCACCTTTTCCTGGTGTCTCCATTGTTTGCTTGACCTGCTGCCTGTGTGTGTGCATGTGTGTCCACCAATCAGGCTAGCTGTCATCTAATCAAATATTGATCCGCAGATTAAAGGCACGAGCTGGAGTTACAGCTCCCACTTCATAAGCAACATCACGGGATGACAATTATGTGCATTTTGTTTTCTGTTCTTAATTTTAGGCCCATTAGCAAGACAATAAATATCTCACAAAGCATTTAAGTCTTTATTCTGTGTCCGGTTTCACTGGCACTGTTTTTTTTAACTATGGATCTGTTCTGATTAGTGGCCCTTTGCAAAGCTGATGATAGAGGTTTTGTCTAGGGATCATGCCAAGGTCCTTTGAAGGTAATGAATATGTGGAGGCAGTGTTGAATTTATTTTTGCAGCACTGTTTTGGGTGTATGGCATCAGAAGTCGCTTCACTGAGGCTGTGAGTCATCAGTGTGTGCTGAATGAAATCTGTCTACTAGGCTTTTCAATTCTGCTCACGGTCATAATACTTGTCAACACTGAGGCATTTAACAAAGGAGTCTTGCCTCTTCATGACAGCAGGAGCAACAACAGGATAGTATCTAGTCTTTCAGTACACACTGCTGGCTCACTACACAAATTAAATATATCATTTTTCTTGGGTGGATGCTGCTGCTTTTGAAACACATAGTCTGAGCTTTTCATGTTTATTTGAACCAGATTCTATACCATGAAGAAAAAATGAACATGTATTTGACCTGAAAGGGGAAAAGCCACATGCAATGCAAAGCGATGGCCAGTAATTGTGTTGACAGTGATTAATAGTGATGTGTGTGGCAAAAAGGATCATAAATCACATGTGACAGCAGTCATGGAGCGTTGCTAGAAAACATGTAAGCATGAAGGCATTTTACAACCTGAGATTTTGTTGTTGACCAGTGTGTTGTTGTTCCTTCTCTTTTTGCAAAAAATTGCAATAGTCACTGAAGCTTTATGGTGCCATTCAGCTGCATTGAAGATTTCCATCTTTTTATCACACAGAAAAGAGATCTTTCCATTTTCCATCTTCACGAATTGGCTTAAGTTAACGGAGAGATTTACAATTTTTAAGTCTGTATTAATGCAACATACACATTTCACATGAAGCCTTTGGGGAACGATGGCTCCCTGAGAAATGGGAGATGCAAACACATTCTGTGCAAAAATAAATTTCTGCCTCAGCTAATATGAGACTGCAGCAGTCTGACTTTGAGACACCAAATTGAGTGTGTATCCTCCCAAGTTACGGTCTTTATAATATGAAATTGCCTCTTTGCATTGGTAGTTGCATTTAGGGTTGTGTTGAAGTCTGTTTCCCCTTCAAATAGATTTCAGCTTTAAACGGCAGAGTTTGCTTTCAGTAGTTCTGCCCTCTGTGGTTGGGTTGGGTCAGGTTATAGTTATGTGCTATAGAGGAGACGCATGGGAATTAGGGTGGCTTGAGGGTTAGACCTGTAATAAATGATTTTTTGGGCGATAGTTAGGGGAAGTAGAAACAAGCTAAAAACAGTACCTTTCAGTGTGATATCACAAATCCCTTTCACATGAAAGAAGCCATTATATCCATTGTTATTATAAAAATATTGCATTAAGCATTCCAGAAGAAGTCATTTGTTACAGTATAGTAGCTTCTTTGAGGTAATGCTTCCCAGCCGTATGGAACGAGGAATGATTAGACATTGCAACACACATATGTGATGAGAGCCTAACATTCAAAGCTTCTACAAATTGGAACTGATCCTTTAAGCAGATCCAATGGGTTCACAAACAGCAGCACTTCAATTTTCAGTGGTAAAAAATGAGAAGAAAAAAAGTCCAACTGGAGACAGCATGCCAGGATCAGGTTTATTTTTGTCTCCATAATATGAATGTATATGTCATCCATGCTCCGTGAAGCAAAGTGATCCAGCTATCTTCACGCTTGTCTTGACTCTCTGGCAAAGTGGTTGGCAATTCAGGTAAGCATATATTTGTCTTTGTTGTTTAGGTGTACAAGCTTCAGATGGTTGGTCGATATATTTCCCTCTGTGCCTTAGGGTCTATTGGAAGGAAGAGGAATATACCTTTACCCTTGGTTTAAATGCAGCAATATAATTATCGAGGAGCATTTTAGCATTCTTTCTGTAATGCACAGGCTGTTGATGCAGTCTATTGCCCCACATGTGCTTTAAGACTCAAACCATGAGAAAAATCTTCTTTCGTCCGCCATCCTCTTGTCCTCCCGTGCACAGCTGGGCTTTGGAACAGTGATCAAGATAAGTTTGGCAGTTTTACACAGCAACACTCCAGCAGAGCCACGAAAAAATACATTTGTACATGTGGTCCAGCCAGTGCTCTGAAAAGATTGAGAGTTGTGTAAGTAAAGACGCCAGTGACTGAAGAGTTGTCTGAAAAACGCTTCATTCATTATCTGGAGTGCTGGTCTAAGCAGTTTGAAAATCAGCAACTTTTGTACTTTTACACCAACCAAAAGGACACAACACAGGGACAGAATTACACTGGATTTATTGGTACTGTAGAAGCATAAAACTTACAGTACCCTTTTTCTGGTGTGAATGGCAACTTTTGAAGCTTGTTATAAATCTCTAGAGGTGACCTTGATAAAGAGTGATGTTTAAGTGTTTTGACCGGTGTCTTTTAAAGGGCTACTGAAGTTTTTACGGCCTTACCCTGCAACTGACTCAGGAGACCTTTTCTCAAAGCTGGATAATATGGACAAGCTGACTCTTTATCCTCAGCTCCTCTACTCATGGAATGGGCCTTGTGTGCCTCATTGTATTGCGGGGCAATAGACGTTCATGGGTAATTTCACACACTCATAAAATGTTAATCTGCAATGATAATACTGCAAATGGAGTTCAATAATTTGATCTGGCATGGTAAAACATCTTTGTCTGCTCGGGCTTCCCTTCACCTCAGTCTGTCTCTGCTCTGTTCCTGCTCCTGCCTGTTTTTTCTTGCCTTTTTCACATGTGGCACCTAGTATAAATTCAGCTGCAGAGACCACTGTCGTGCATGAAATTGCATTAGTCATAGCTTTGCCTTCTGACTGCAGCCACGCTTCATAGTCGTCTAATGGAGTCTTTTAGGCAGGGTAACTTTCAGATGGCCAGTTCAGGTCATAGGGTCTTTGAGACTGACTGTTAGGTGAAGCCCCTCTCTCTGGGGAGAAACAGCAAGAGCCACTGCCCAGGTGTCATCCAGTTTCCATCACCTGAGTTTACTCACACTGTATGGAGGATAGCCCGGGTCTAACAAGGTGCAAGACAAGGGTCAACGTGATATAAACGCACAAGAGCAATCAAATGTTCCCTTCTGCTTAATGATGATCTACAATATTACTTATGGTTGGTGGATGTACCCCCAGTGTTACATTGACTCAGTGAATTCATTTTGACTGATATTAAAAAGACTTTGGCTTGATGTCCATGATTGTATAGTGATCCATACAGTTCTAAGCCAGCCTTGTAATTACCTGGATTAAGGATAAAGAAAATTGTTAACCGACTACATTGACTGTTTGTTGGCCTCGCTCCAAAGTGTGTGTAGTCAGCCTCAGCTACAAAAACTTATCCAATCTGCTTGCACCCATTCATTGGTGTTATTACACAACATCCGGCTCAATGTTAAGTATCGTCAGCCTCAGCTCTACTTTGTGTTTAAGCTCCAAACAGGAAGCATTAGCATGATATAACACAAAGCTAGGATCTGTGAACATGACACACATTATTTCTGGTAAACACCAGCATGTTAGCATTCTCATCACGAGAGTACATGAGCGAACACGCTGAGATTAGCATCACTTGCCCTATGAACAGCCCTGTAGAGCTCCTAGCAACTTAAAGCAGTGTTAATTGGCACATCTGTGCTAAACCAGAATCTGGTTTTGAGCCTATCATTCATGTTTATTTATGACTGAAAAAGCAACTATTAGACATCTCTATTATTTATACAAATATTTTGCGTTTTATCATGTGGTGATTTATGCCCATAGTTTACATCTATTGACCTTTAAGCCCAAGATGCTGCAACCTTTGAGCTAGTGGCTGTAGGCTACTGCTATTTCCCCTCTAATATTTCCCCTCTAAAATCCTCTATCAGTCAGCTTTAGGCTCTAGTGACCTAAATACTGTTACAAATACTAGCATTGTGACATAAATCTTCACAAAAGACCTTTTTTACCAGACGTAAAAAAAAATCAGACATCTGATGCAGCAGTGAGGCTGGTTCAGTGGTTTTTGACTAAACTAATTATGTTAATGTATTAGGTATTGGAGGTAACAGGGTTTGGTCAGAATATGTGGTACAATTAAATGATTAGTTCCTGTGGTGAGTTAATTAATTGTGACTATTAGGCAAAAGCATCAAGTGAATAACGTGAACAGCTCTTGTATTGATTTACTTCCACGAGACAGCTTGACAAAACCGAGTTACTTAAGAGAATCAGTCTTCCCACTGCTAGATATTAGGGAGCGCAGAGGTTTATGTTTAGCACAGAAACAGCATAAGGCAGCAACACATTATGTCTCCTAATAGTCATTGAATTGGATCACCAGCCACAGTCATTATCAGCCATGTGTGTGTGAGTGTGTGTGCGTCGGGGTCAATGAAACAAAAAATGCTGAAGGGGGGAAGGGAGAGTGGAGGAAGATGTCCACACAGAACATCCAATTAATATCACATTGTTTCCAGTCAGTAAGCAGAGCAACAGAGGTAAGCTGTGTTTCATTCAGTTGTTTCAGTAAACTCAGGCTTTTTCTAAATTCATATTCTTATCACATTTCTTACTTTAGCATCACGTGTGATAAGCAGAAATTGATTTTGATAACATCTCTAACACAATCAGCTGTTCATGTAAAGGGGGGGGGGGTATTGCTCTTTGGTCCATACATGATAAATGAGCATACAAACATAGTGTACAATCAGAGCTACCCTCCAGATAAAAAGGCAAGGAAGCATCATGGGTGATTTGGACTGGTACATTACATCATTGATTCGTGCTTAGCTTGAGGAATGATTGCAAGCCAACTGTGTTATCACATTGATATGCCAGGCCCATGTATTCCATAATAAAGAGCCCAAAGTAGTAAGAACAAAAGGAAAAAAAAAGGATCCTGCTACTGCAATGATTTCCTCATGTGGAACATTAGTTAGTAGGCTCTTGAACTCTTGCTTTAATTGTGCTTTTTAATATTGGGGGACAGTTGATGTGTTAATGTGATTTAAGCCTGTGGTTAAAATGTGTTTCAAAAAGCTATGTCTATTAGAGGTGGATTCAAGTGTCAATGACTACCTTTGGATTGACAATTTTGCCAGACAAAAAGTATTCATCCTGTTTTTGACCACTGGGCTCAAAACCAACTTTCATTGTACCCTGTCCAGTAACTGTTAAGTTATCTTGTATTGGACCAAGTGTTAGATGGAAAGACAGATCATGGCTACTCTAAAGCCCTGCCAGAAAAAAACTTTTGTGAAGCTCCGCCACAAAGAATTGGCAGGCTTGTCGTGTGGCTTTTCAAAGTTCTCCTCTGTACTGTGGGTGAGCCCTCATGCCTCAGAGTGACAGAATTGAAATCCTTTCGACTGTCCAAACACTGTATGACAGACTTAGATTGGCTATGAGTCACCAAGCCGTCTTTCTTCCAGAGAGGTTGCACTGCGGTAGCTTAATGAAAACTTCTCCAGACCTCCAGTGGTTTGAGCACCTAGCATGACTTTGAGTCATGGGAGTGTGCCATGGCAGTGAGGTGTGCAATAGACCACACAGCACTAATACCTTTTGGATTCAAATGGAAATAATTCAGTCTTACAGTCTTAAGGCAAAGCAGGAAAAGAATGATGAGGCGAGTCTTGGAATCGCTATGTCTGTTATGATTGATGAGGATGAATGACGGGTGAAGACAGACAATATGAATTTTACCTCCTCCAGCTAAACACCAGCAGCTTGCAGAAGAGAAGCGGAGCTACAGGGTTAAAGAGGTGAGAAGTCTCCCATCGTGACAGGAGTGCGGCCATTATCACGCAACAGCCATGGGTATTAAATTGAGTTATTTCTGCCACATCCAGCTGCCAGCTGGAGATAAGCGCTGTTTGGCTGAACCTGTGAACTTAACAGCATCTCTTGGAACCTGTCCTCACCATGTTAATTGATGTATGCACCTTCAGCACTGTTGCCACATATTAACACAATGAAAATACTGTACCTGGGATAAGTGGATTGGCTGAATTTGATTTCAAGTCAAACTAAATTATTGTTCTATACAGGCAAGGCATATGATGAAGCTTTGAGCGCCTGCCTTAAGAATATAGGATAGAGCAACAGCTTTTTCTTTATTGTTTTTCTTTATTTATTTCCTCAGGTATAATTTGACAAATCCCAGGGGAAAGGACAGTGTATAGATTATGCACCTACAGAAACAGAATAACTAAGGAAGATGAAAAGAAAAAATGTGTTTTTTCGGTGTGCATCTGTTTAGGGATTTGACCTCCTCTGAAGCAGATAAAATATGCTCTTGATAATGTGAATCATTTATTGTAAAATTACGTCTATCAGATTCACCCCACTTTTTACTTAGTACAAGCCAATGAAAAAGAGTTCACCATATAAAATCTGTGAAACTACAACATAAATTCACTGAAACATTGACACATTGAAATTCAGATGACAGATAAATTTTCTAATTTTCTAAGGTTTGCATCTAAATCAAAAGGTAGGAAAGCTGGACATATTAACATTAATGATGTCTCCATTCCAGCAACTATTTCACCGCACTGCAGAAAGTCTAATGTCGTTAGTTACACCTGCACGATAATGAAAATGATCTATCCAACTTTAGCCCACATTTTGACATCTGGTCGTATGTCACCCCCCCCAATAAATGGTTCTGCACCATTGTCTGATGAAAGCCCACTCCCCAGTTTAAGAACCACTGACTTGGGGTGATGAGCTTTGAGCCATTCTGACAACATCCACAGACATGAGTTGAACAAGCTAAAAGCCTGAAAGGTGCACAAAAACTTTAGAACTTTAAACCACTTTAGAGAGAATAAAACCTTTTGATTTCAGTGGCAGCATGGCCTTTTCCCTGACACCAATCCCAAATGTCAACATTACACTTTTAGGAAAGATGAAACAGTTGTCTCCATTTTATATCTGTCCAACAATCTCTGTTGTCTGGTGGTAACAAGCTTTACAGCTCTCTTCACCTTCATCGACGAAATTCAGTATATGTTGTTTTGCAGTGTTGCCTTCCTTTAATTTCTGTCATAGTGCTATATAACCGTCAGTCATGCTCTCAATTCTCAAAACCGGTGACCCATAGCAAGCAATTTGGACTGACTCAACCCTGACACTTTACAGACATGGATCCACTGTAGACTAACCACACTCAGGCCATAAAAGCATTCAGAGTTGCTACTGATGAAGATGACACAGCCTCTGGTAACTAACAGGAAGACAGGGAAATACAGTAGGTCCATTAATTAGTAGTAATTAAGCAAGTAACAATGACAGTATTAATTGCAATGACAACAGCACTGATGATGCTGATTATGATGATTATTATTATTAATGTGTATAACATACAAATAGCATCAATTATCTCAGGGTGACACAGTGAAAGCATTATTTTTTATAAATCAATCACCACCGCCTCAGACTCTGACCTCCAACTGAAAAAATACCCTTGGGCTCAGGTTTCTTCAAAGGCTGCGCTACTTTTTAAAATGTAATGAGGCATTTACCCCTTCTGTCCTGATTGGTGTTATATTTCCTAGTTATGCTGCTCTTGATTTTTAAAGAGCCTCTTGTTGAAAGACTGCGCTCATTGGGTTTTAACCTTCACTCCCTGTTGTCAGGCATAGAAGACAGACATCAAAGAAACAGTTTTGTTTTTAATTTCCATTACATTAACCACCATGTTGATTGGCTCTGTAAAACCTGCAATTACAGCCATGGCTTCAAATATCATTAACTGCTTGACTCAACCACACAGCCAGGGAAGTAGTAAATACACATAGTAAGTAAAAATCATTTCAGTCTTGCACAGGCATTGTGTGTTTGTATGCATTTGAGATAATTTTTCACTTCAAGATGGAGAGAAGAAGAATGTTGCTTTTGATGTTTTAAGTCCAAGCCAAGGCTAAGCCTTCAGATAGGCTCTTGTAAAAACAGACCAAGCCAAGTCAAGGTTGAGGATTTGCTTGGGAGAAGACATAGCTACAAGGTTAGCCAGCGAGGCCAGTCCGCTCTAGAACTGGGGGATTAGGGGCTAAAGATTAGACTCTAATGATCCTCAGGTCTGTGTGGAGCTTCAGCACAAGGAACGTTAAACTTACTCATGGCCTGTCATCAAAAACAGTAAAGAGCTTAATAAGCTTCGCCAGTGAATTCTAGCCCATAGGCTTTTTTCCTTGTCTTCCCGTGCACTTGGATAATATGCCGATAAAATGCTGTAAGTATTGCAAAGCACTCTCTTGACCTTGATAAAGCAACCAGCCATGATGAGGGGCTAGGGGGAATTTATACATCAGCTTATCTAAACAGCTGACTGCTGCTGGTTGACACAAAAAAAGAGAAGAAGCAAAGAGAGGAAATAAGACAAAGAAAAGAGAAATGGAAAATGGAAAAAATGAAAGAGAGACAGAATAAGAAAGAACTAAAAGGAAAAGAAAACAGGTGTATGTATTTGAAAAGATGCTCAGTAACCAAACCTGTATTTTTGAAACAGGTTCTCTTTCCCCCGCATGCTGTTTTCCAACCTGCTGGATGAGAGTACGTAAAAAATGACTGCTTCTAAAGAATTAGCACATTTTAATTTTACCAAGTGGGAAACAAATTGAGGACAGTATCACACAGACAAGCAGGGGTACATAGGCATTCTTCTCTGAGGCAAAAGGATCAATCTCCACTTATCATCCTCAGTGTCAGGAGGTCTGTATTTGTCTGTCAGTGACTCGTGTCTGGACATGATTTTGGAATTATTTTGCAGGCCCACAGTGTAAAGTGCTATGAGAGAACAGAGATCATAGCTAATCCCACTTTTCCTTTGAATTTGGGACTACTAATATACTCCCATCATGGAGATGTCAATGAATTCCAACAGGTATGCTCTCACCAAGATTTGTGAATCCCTCCATTAGCCAGTGTCTGTAGTATGTAAGATACATAGCATAACAGAATGAGCTGCCAAGATCACATTGTGTAGAAGTTCCTTTGTTGCACCTAAATCCTCGGCCTGTGCATTTATAGAACTTGGCTCTTTCTTTTAACCAGGTATCCACGTGGAAGCTGACAGGCATTACCTGGTGCTACAGTGGCTTGAGCACTGAGTCCATGAGTGCAATGCACTAGGGAGTAGCCAAACAGTAAATTGCTTTACTCCTTGAAAGGTAAAGAGAAGAAAACTTGCTGGCGTGGAAACCACTGATTCATTGTAAACCAGTCAGCCAGTGGTGGAATCTCTGTAAAAGGCAAGCATGCTGTTGGTCCAAGTTTGCCTCCTATCTCAATTTTCTTGGGATCCAGAAATTAAGCAGAGTATTGTTTGATGTCGCTGTCTTCTTATTCAAAATAATTAACTACCTAATTGGCATTATATCTTCTAGGGAAACACCACCAACGTCCTCTTGAAAGGACACATGGCACTCCAGAAAACTTTGGGAATCCTGACAGTCAATCTACTAACAGGCTGAAGCTAACATGCAGCCACGTGTCCTCCTTCATCATCACTCCCAGTGGCTTATATAAGCACAAGGGGGACAGGAAGTAAATGAAGCACTCTTGTACAGCAACCAATGACCCTCTCCAACAAGAGTGGCCAGTAGGAGGGAGGGCTGCAAGAACGAGGGATTACCTTCCATTTCTGTGCTGCTGCCCACGAATGCATGGGTGTAGGGCAGTCAACAAAGTAAATGATGCAATATTCAGGATATGGTTGTTTATCTGCCCAATGACTGAACACTCGGCTGAACACTGAAAATTCCTACATTTGGCTGTCACCTGGAGGTTTACACAGTTCTGGGTTGTGGAGAGAAGCCTAATCAGGAAATTACCGGTCCAGCCTTACTATACTATTAACCAGTGATTTAGTGAGCCATGCATATTATATACACTTGGAATCTTAAGCCAGGAGAGCTGCAGAGGCAGGATACAGATATAATCACTATTTACCAATAGGATAACGAACCCTTATAGGAAAACATCTTACGGAGGGGGACAAACAAAAGAGGTGTGAGCATTACATTACCATTAGGATGATATTATACTATTGTATATAAAATGAAGTGAAGACATTTGGTAATAAGTCCCCAGTATACTGCCATTTGCCTACCACCCTGACGTTTTACACCCCAGTAGGAATATTAATTTTTTTTAAATGGCTTTGGGGCTTTGGGGGGAATATTGCAATTAAACTGGCATTACTCACTATGAATTTGTCACTTCTGAAGAAGAACAAGGGTCTACTGTATTCAGCATATGCAAATACAGAGAAACATTTGACATTCTTTCAGCAAAGACACAAACAAAACTCTGAGGCATTGTGAAGTAAAACATAAGTGGAGAAATTTTTTTTTTTTTTTCTGTTTTCTACCCCTGAAAGGAGGAATGTTTTTTTATCAATCATGCCCAAATTACTAGTAACATTCATCCGTCTCTTTAGGGGGTGGCTGCATAACAAGTGCTTGTGGTAGGAGAATGAAAGAAACACATAAAAGAATGGGCTCGTAGAGAGGCGATAGCACAAGAATCTATAACATCTGCTGTAACAAACCTACTATAATAGCACCTCCCGACTATTATCACATAACATACAATGAGGCAAACAGTTTTATTGCAGCAGTAGTGCTATTTTGTGGCCTCAAGATATAACTAATGAAAGATTCCCAGATACATACACAACTGAAAGCCTGTTATTGTGCTGCACTATGCCAGTAGCTGAATAAAGAGGTAGTCTTTTTGTCAGCCAATGAGGCTTTGTTTCACAATTGTTTGTTTGTGTGTGTGCGTATACATATCATATACACACAGGCAATATGTTTTTGCACATGCCAGCCAATGCATAGTCACCATTTTCTTCTGATTCCTCTTGTCTCATGTATCAACATTTATGCATTCAATATTTCCATGTATATGAAATGCGATGCCTGTTGTCATAGCATCTCCTGGTTTGCGATGCTTGTCTTCTGAAGCCCAGTGAGCTTATCCCTCTGTTGTGCAGACTGTTCATCCAAACCATACATGTAGCAGTGGCGCCAACCCCCAAGAGAAAAGGTGATGAAACATCCCCCCTCAGCAGCTTAGGAGAGAACTGCAGTTTCCATAGGAACAGATCTAAAAGCAATTAGATATGACGCGCAGAATGAAGCTTGATGAGCCATCATTCAGGAATGGCCCTCGAAATTCCGTCTTAGATGCGTTGAATCCTCTCCATGACAGCCTTTCTTTCATTTCCTTCCCTTCTCTGCTTGTGTTTCCCCCGTCATTCTCTTCCTCTCCTCACAAGATGGTAGTTTAAAGCACACTTTTTGCAATGAATTTCATCTTTACATCATGAGGGCCCCATTCATCCTCTGATCAGCCAGCATGTCTGAAGTGGAGATCGATGACACAGTCTCATTTTCTAAAAAGGAGAATGGGATGATGAGGATGGGCTGGTGAAGCAAACACAAGGATGAATTTAGGGGAGATTAGGAAGCAAGGGAAGGCATTAAGGAAAAATCTAAAAGGAAGAGGAGGGAGATAAGGTCATGGACAAACTGGACGATGACGAGGACAAAGAAAGACGGTTGGCAGATGGGGAGACAAAGAGGAGGAAGAGGGAAATGTAGTAATCAGTGACCCTGCTTTGGGGCGAGTCCATGCTCCATTAAGGCTCATCTGCATAATGTTCCTTCTGGCCTCATTAAAGATGAGCAGAGGTGCTGGCAACATTCTGCCAGGTAACACATATGATAGCATCTCCACCTTTCCCTCATTGTCCCCCCTCCCCTTATTCCATCACCGCCTTCCATCTTCGCTCCTCATCCTTCCCACCCTACCCCCGTTCGACCTTCCCTCACTCTGCGTATCAAAAACGCATAAGAGAGATAAAGGGAACATCTGACAGTCTGCAACCCTCTCCACCTCTCATCCATCATACATAAATGCTTCCCTCCCCTCCGTCACTGAGCTGCCACCCCCTACTCATTTGTTGGTATATGTTCTGCCTCCCTTTCTCTCCCCTCCGGCGTATCTCTGCTTGCTGTGGGCTAAAGCATGACTGCATGTCAGCAGCAGTTTAGCAAAGTACACATCTTGCAGGAGGAAATGAATGGATTTCATCTTTATTTTTGCCTCGCTCTCCTCCCGCTTCCCATTAGCTTTAAAGGAGAGTGACAACAGCTCTGGCGCCAGTGTTAAAGGGCACTGATAAATGGGTAGCATGTGGAAAAATGTATGCAATTTTCCTGTAAGCCTGAATATTAGCCACCACATGCGAACACCAACCAATACAAACTAATGGCCGCCAGGAGGAGAAATTCAAAATCACATCAAATGCCATCCATCACATCCCTCTCCTTCATTTCCTTTAGTCTCTTGACTTAGAGAATAATGCCTGCTGTGGCAATCAATAGATTTCCTCACAACTAATGTCACTCCCTGTTCTGCTCTCTCCCACACACCTCCTCACTTGTTGAGAGGCTAGATAGCACAGCACAGATTTTTTCTCATTTTCTGCTCACACACTCCATTTGTTTTTACATCTTTGTACTTCTCTCTAGCTCTGGTCCCTTTTCACTCTCTACTTTGCTGTCGCTCTTCTCGCTCTTCTCTCTCTCTCTCTCTCTCTCTTTCTTTCTGCCTCCCTCTCTATCTCTGACAGCTGTTGTTGCTTTGCTGTGTTTGCAGCCTACGCCTTATCTGGGCATGAATTCATTTAGCTGCCATTAGATGCCTCTCCACAGACCCTGCCCAGAGCTCTTCTAAAGGAGGGATCCCATTTAAACAGCATAATTCATAACACAGAGAACAGCAGTACAGATGGAGGAGTAATGTGCTTTAATGCTGTCAACTGTGAGTAGACAAATAGCTGGTCATTAACATCCCTATCAATGCATGGGTAAAAAACTAGATGCTCCAGTGCTGTTATCATTTACATAGAATACGTTACAGTAAGCGCTGCATTTTTGACATCAAAGTATTCCCCCAGTAAAACGACACATTCCATGGGATTTGTGCTGAAATGTAGGGTCTTATTTTGCTCCCACTGCCTACGTATGCAAATTATGCTCAACTTTTAAACCTTTTATCCAACTTCCCTGGATTCGCTGGCTCTCACGCCTGCCATCAGCATATTTCAGCAGTCACCTTTCCAGCTCTGTGTACCATATGCCCAGATGAGCATCCCTGATTTTAAGTTCAACCCCTCCCTTTCCATCTCTTCCTCACCTTTTCCTGTTCTCCATTCTTCACAACATTGGAGGTGTGATCAAAATGTTTTTGGACTGTTTCTGCTGCTTTTAACTGCAGCAGGGTCTGGTAACAAGGAAGTAGCGGCCACTAGCTAAAACTGTTGGGAGGCAGTATGCTGAGTTATGAGAAAAAGAGGTTACATGCCGTTATGTGACCACCTACAGGTTGGCATTTACGATCCTGTCCATGTGCATTTGCATTTGCACATTTTCACCATTGACCTCAAATTTTAGCAGAGAGCAGACATTAAAACCTGGGTCTAACCCAAAATCTGTGCATGTGGATCATCACCAGCTATGATCCACAGATCAAACAGCGGTCTCAACAGTGGAAAAGCAGGCAGTATCAAAGAGGGAGTTTGGTTGCCTCAGATCAGGAGGGCATGATGATTTTCTTTGAGATGCATGGGAGTGTTTACTGTGAATTAGTCCTCTGAGGTCAGACAACGCTCTAGTGTAACATTCTTAGGTGTCTGTGGAAGAAAATTCCAAGCCCCAAAATAACTGGCAATAGCATTTGGTTCTCCACTACAACACAGGGGGTGTACAGATGCAAAAGTGTTTTACCTACAACAACGCAATTGTCGCTTCCCACCCAGCCTACTCAGATTTGGTGTCGATAGCCCAAAAATGAAATTCAAGCTAAAGGACTGCTGCTTTGGTACAGTGGAGGAGCTCCCGAGGATATCCTGAGAGCATTGCAGAGGATCCTTTACAAGATTACATAACAGGATTGGTAGACATCATGCACAGACGCCTGTTGTGATATATTGCTAAACAAGGTGACAACTGTCCAGGGAACACTGCAATCAAATTTAAATCAGGTTTTTGTTTGTTCAAGAAACAGTCATTTTGAATACACTTCCTAAATAGACAGTGAAAACTGATTTGAAGACTGTCTCAGTGAAAGCTGAGTTGGTTCAAATCCTATTTGAACGGCAGCCACTACTTTATGTGCATCTTTAATTATACATCTGAGCATGACCACCACATAGCTGGTATGGCATAGTGGTGTTCCCCAAGGCCTCTTTCTCAGGCCTCTTATGTTTAGCATCTACATGCCCGTACCAGCTCAGATTATGTAAAACAACAAAACATTTTAGCATAATTATGTAGGTGACATACTGATTTCTAGAGCAATATCACCAAGTGTCTGTGGTCTCATGGCAGCACTGAGTATATTGTGTGAACTTTCTTCAATTAAACAAAAAATAACAATTGAAATTGAAAGTCAGTGCTATCGTTAGCTTCAGTCACTAATACTAAAGAACGCAAACCAGGCCAGACATATTGGTGTAGTCATTGATATATACTTCAATAACCACATTACAACAAAATGCTCCCAGTGTCACCTTATGAATATATCAAGAATTAAATGACTTGTGTCTTCACGCAATTTAGAAAAAGGTTGCCCATGCATTTAACTTTAGTAGGCTTGACAACTGCAGTGGTGTCTTTACAGATCATTGTGAAAAGTTGATCTGACAGCTGCAGCTGATTCAGATTGCTGCTGCCAGAACAGGAAGACTCACTAAGGGACTGTTATTTATGGAGGGAGGCATGTCAAGTGTTTTTTAAGCATTGTGGTGAATAATGGTTTTGATAATTTGGCAATTGGTCAGCAAAATATTTTTTCACATATAATATTAACTGTAAATACACTTTATTGTTTTTAAAAATAAGTGTTTAACTGCTGGTGACAGGACTCACTAAACTTGGTATCTCCCACCCCTACAAACAGCAGGGAGGGAGTCACAAAATGCGCCAGAATTAGTTGTTATCGTTAACGTCAAGCTTGGAGTAGGATGGAGACGCCAAGTGTAATTTAACCTTAGCTAGCAGGAACAAAGAGAGAAAATTCAGCACACACTGTGTGAGGATGGAACAAAAGAAAGGTGTTAAATCAGTGGCTGCAGCAGAGAGGAAGTTGCTGGTTTGTCTGTGCCTGCAGGAGGGATATGCAGAAATACATAGTTGTAAAAGGTTGCACCCACCAGTCACTGACCTATTTAATGTACCACTCAGCAAGCAAACTAGATGATCCATATTAAAGACACATGAGATGTTGCATGACCAACAGGTGCATGCTGGGTCTGTGATAAATGCTAAATGCTAACGTGACTATGGTAAATCCTCCAGCAGTGCTGATGAACTCGTGCCTGCACTTTTCCTTTGGAGAAGTGTGTGAGGCATTTAAGTTCAGCTATTTGCAATTCCTGTGCACTGATATATGTAAACTGAGAATGGTCAACCAAAACAGTTGACTAAAAAAGTCTGCCTGCAGCAGACTGTGGAGGACTTTACTATTTTGTGTGTGTGTGTGTGTGTGTGTGGTGTGAAGTAACTGCATGTCTCTTTTACTTTAATTTGTGTGTTTGTGGCCAAATCATGTTCCTCTGTGTTGTGGCTTTGGTGAGGTTTTATTGTGTTGTTAAAGAGGCAGTTTTTTCATTTCTTTAGCCTCATGTTGTTGCTGCACCTGCCATGGTGTCCAAAGCCTACTGCTTCTTTTTTGTTGGTCATTTGAGTTTAATCCCCCGAGGTTCGTGCTGGTTTATCATAAGGCTCTAAGTAAGTATTTGTCTGATTTGTCATATAAACCCTCCCTGAAGAAAAATACATCAGCCGTCACGGGTTTGAGAGTCTTAGCTGTCAAACCCAGTGTACGCCTTGGTTACACTATTTGCATTCACGATGAACATAAAAGCACTATCAGCAGGCTATATTCTGTAAATAAATAAATAAAATGAAGATAATAGAAAAGTAATAATAATAAAAATAAATAACAATAAAAATAAAAATACATATATTTAAAAATGCAGCCTTTCTAATCTTCTTTTTACACCCATGGTGCCAGATGTTACTGCTGCCGCTGTTGTGTTTTTTCATTAATATGTACATGTTGCTCAGGTTGGCTGTGTAGCTGTGATGTGCGTGACATGTGGGCTTATTAGATTTTGTTGGTCTGGTGTGGTAGAAACGGGGGCTGTCATGCGCCCATTTTCTGCTGAAGTGGCTTGTGTGATGATGGCCACCCCTTCAGAAATAAGGAACGCTCCCTAAGACAAAGAACACGTCAGTCCAGCTCTTGGATCTTTATACTACCTCGTACCTGCATGTTTGTCAAAGACTAGAACTAAATGGTCCACATTTCGGACCATCTGCCATGTTATGACCAGCCCAGATCTCTGTCTTTCATCTGAGTCCTTTTTATATGTAAATTTCTACATCATCTTGTGTTAAATACTTTAATGTAAAGCATACAATGTATGCAAAGCACTGTGCATTTCCTTTTTGGAGGGTACTGTTCAACTAAACTTACCTTGCCTTGCCTTTGTCCTTGCTATGCTGTATCAGTGGTGGGACCATTAATAGTATGGTCACTTCCTCTTTAAGCCAAGTCATCAGATGGCTTTGTCACCTCCGCTCAGCTCCAATAATGTGTCTTCATATCGCCTCTCTCATACAGGTCTACTCATACATATTAATGTGAAATCAAATTGAAGAAGCCCCCCCCCCCAACATCACTTTTGCCGAGGTATTAATGGAAAGCCATTAACCTGTTAACGACCAGCATGCTATAATGGTCAATTAACTGGCATTATACATGCATTTATTCAATTTGTGTTGCCGAGTTCAAACATCAGAGCAAAACACAAAATGAGAGGCCTCAAACGTGCAACAAATGTTAATCATACATATAGTATATTATTTTTCAGGCCTTATCTGAGAGTGTCCATACACCACGGCGTATGATCTATTTGTGTAGTGCTTCCCCAAACCAAACAAGACACTTTTCCTTCCTGGGGGGAGGAAGAAAATGAAGCCGTTCTCCACTGAGATTTGTCCGTCGTTGCTGTTGTCATCGCTTCAAACTGCTGGGTCATTACTGCACCACAAGCAGCTTGGCTTAATGTCTTTTGACTTAACACTAATGACTGACTCTGCATCTGTCCCTGCGGGGAGGCGTGCGGACGGGAGCACAATGAAAAGTCACGCTTAACTCTTATTTGCGACAATTAAAATGGCGATTCTCATTTCATCAGTTTTCTTAAAGTACTTCCACGAGGATGTTTTGGTATTTTTATACGGCTGTTGACAAAGAAATTATGTGCTATGAGAGGAGAGGAGAGGGAAGGGAGGCAGGAATGGGAGGGAGAGAGGGAAGAGAGGAATAGAGGACAGTAGAGGAAAGGGAAGTTGAAAGGAGAGAAGAGGAGACAGACTTCTCGATCTCCTCTTCTTCCTTTGTTCCCCCCACCTCCTATCTTTATCTCTCCTCTCCCTTCCTCTTTCACCCCTTTTTCCCCACTCTATGCACTGTGTTGGATAACCCATGCATATTTAACATAGCTGCATCTTCAAAGCTATGAACTCATTCATTAGCATTTAGAGTGCTAATGAAAGCACGCGGAGTGCTAGCACCCTTGCTGTTTCCCTACACCTCCCCTCCACTCCGCTCATCCAACCCCACATCACCCGCTGAGTATTACACAATCTACAGCACCTCTAACCCCAGCCTGTCCGAGCCCCCTCCGTCTTTCTATCTCTTCCCCTTTTGAGCGCAGAATTCAATTACAGGACGACCAACTTACAATTTAAAACAGAGGAATGTGTGGGAGAGGTAGCAGAGCCCCACAGGGTTCTCTTTCTCTTGATCCGCCACCGCCATCACCACTACCACCTCCACCTAAGGTTCCTCTATTCTTATATCATTTCTTTTTCTATCTTTATTCAATCATTCCTTTTTCTTCCTCCCTCCATGTTCTAGCCTGACGGGGGGTGATAAGAGCAGTTCCCAGGGGTCATGAAGGTGTGTTGTTCATTCCCTCACATGCCCTCATTCTCCCTCTTTCTCTTTCTTGCTGTAAACACTCTCTCTTAGCCGCTTGCACTCATACCATAGACAGGAAGCGCTTGGACGCTGGGCTAATTGGACAGGAAACAATGTTCTCCTCTTCCATTCAGTTCCAATCGGTGAATGAAGTGAAAAGTGGGCGCTTTTTCTCGCAGCGGCCAAACACAGTGAGCGTCTCCATCTTTGCTCAGCCTGTGGCCTCGGTTTCAGTCTGTTCCCTTCATTGTTTCTCTTGCGCTGCCCCTGTTGGAAGAGAGAAGCTTTTGAAGCCGAGACTACGCACTCAAAACGGGGGTGGATCTCTACGCCGCCTCCACAGCTACAGATTCATCGCTCTCCCACACAAATACACAGGAGCCCATGCAGGTAGCCTGATTGACATGGAGAGAGAGAGTCTACGGAAGCAATAAGGGAGAAACTGGAGGGAGTGATGAGGAAGGAGGAGGAGGAGGAGGAGGAGGGGGAAGGGAGAGAGACAGACGCTGGAGATAGTGGGTGTTTTGGAGAAAAGAAGGGTCTGGAATGAGAGAGTTAATCTGCAGAGGAACAGATTGGCTTCCCATCCCTCCTTCCCTGTCCTTCAAAGCAAAGCACGAATTCAGCACTCTGAGACACACATGCTCTCTCTCTCTCGCTCTCACACACACACGCACACACACACACACTCATGGGCATCCACATGCAAAAGGAAAAAAAAAATCCACATGGTGAACATTTAATGCGCACATGCAAAATTCATACAGACTCTACCAGCAAAAGAAGAACGCAATCCAATTCTACGACATCCATGAACAGGTATATGTGAAAGGCTACACGCTGCTCTGTCTCATTCAAAGACCTATTCCTGTTCTCCAGGTTTGGCACTAAGACACTTGGGGTGACCAGAGAATGGGGTTGGCGACTTAAAAGATATGGGTCAATAAAACACAAGGGACGTTTTAGCTCAGAAGGAAATTGATTTCCCAGCAGCCAGAATGTGCTGTGACCTTCACAAACCTTCACAGCCCCCTATTCTCTTGACTTTATGAGGATTTCGCTACATTTCGTCCCTTGTTTGTTCCAAACAAGTCCCACTGCTGGGCCCTCGGCATTTCACAGTACATTGGTCAATATTCTGGACTCATCAGCTCATAGAGGAGCTCAATTGGCTTCACTGTAGTTGAAACCATGGGAATCTGGGTGAGTAGCCACAGAGGTTCAAGGGCTTAATTCCTTTATTATTCCCATATCACAACAGTAACCACTAGCGAGGAAATACACCAGTAAATCCCTGATTGTTTTTATATTGAATTATTTCGCAAATAATGTGTTAGTGTGCTATTTTAAAGAAAAACCTTTGGGGATTGTCATGGGTTAGAGGGAATGACCAATAACCCCGAAATATCCATCATGAACTCAGGCCCTGTTTTTGTTACTATTCATGGTCTGCATGCGTTCAGGAACTGCCCATCATAATGTGTCTGCATTCTGTAAAGGACTCTCTGGTTGTTTTTATTGTTAGTGGCAAAGTCTGCCTCAATCACGTAGTCACACATGGGGGAATCACAGGAACTGAGGCAGGATTATAAATGCATTTTGATTTTTTTGATTTTTGTTTTTCTTTTGCAAGGGAGTAACGGAACACTATATCCGAGCCTCTTTATTAAACCAACATGAGTTTGTTTGGCTGTACTCTAAACAGACACACCAGTGGCTTTGCTGTTGTGTTTCTGATAAAGTAACAGCTCAAGGAGTGTTTTCTATTGTACTGAACCACGCATGCTACCACGAACCACGGGTCTTAAGGATTATAATTTTAAATATGATGCTGGAGCCAGCAGCATGTTAGCTTTGCGCAGCATACACATTGTGAACTGGGGAAAACAGCTAGTCTGGCTCTATCCAAGGGTAACAAAAGACAGCTACCAGAGGGGAGAGTGTTGTCATGTGTTTTCTTGCAGAACAGCGTGTTGGAATCTCATGCAATTCCACCAAAAACAACTAAAAACATAAAGGAAATGTAGTAATACAGTAAGAGTAGGCTACAGTAACAACTAATGTTAGTCTCAATTGAGACGGGCGCAAGAAGTGGACATCCCAGTGTGTTTGTGTTTATGTATGCTGTATGCACGTGTGTGTGTGTGTGACCTGGTTTGCTGACCCAGTAACAGTGGGCATGTTCACCTGTATTACTCACACTTGTCCGCTCTGCACAGCTCGAGCAGCCCAACAGCAGACCGCTATCTATCAGGCTCGCTACTGAATCATAACTTCAACCAAAACCGCAGGACACCTGGGGCGGGCGGGCGAAGGTGGGGTTGGAGTTGCTGTTTGAGTGTTGCTGTAAACAGTTCTGCCATGTGATCAAAGCAGAGAGCAGTACGCTGCACAAGAGAGGCTTCGATGTTTAACAGACAACCGGCAAAGTGTTATTTTTTTCCGTATGGTTTGACTCGGAGTCATGTTTCGGGGAGCGATGAAGTGTTTACTCTGCTTACAAGAGATTTTTGTTGTGAATGAGCTCAACTCAACTCTGTCTCAAGTTCTGCTGTTTTTATTGACTGGGCCCGCTCTCCCTTTGTCTCTCCTCCACGACTTCACACTGACCTTTCCACCTCTGCCTCTCTTTCCTCCACTTTCCAGGACCTTCTCTGCGCGTCAGACTGAATCAGGCGGCGATTGAGACCATTAGAGTTGCCGATTTAACGAGCTCATAGCACCGCGTGCAGCTGTGGCAGTAAAGGTTTGCGCTGTTGACATAAACACTCACGCTCACGCACACATACGCACACAAACATTGAAATTGATTGGACCGGCGTTGATTTCCCTGGGCAAATATGTGATGCGTGGTCGCTTTCATGGGAAGGAGCTGTCAACTCCATCGCCTGCAATGTATACTGCAACACATGAGCCATGATATTGAACCCTGTGTGTGTGTGTGTATGAGAGAGAGAAATAAAGAGGCAGGGAGCCGTTATTCAAACCAGCTTCAAAGGTTTCAGGGGGATTTCATGATTAGAAAATTAATTACTTTGCATCCAAATTTTTCTTCTTTTTTTATAAAGATTTGAAAGGCACGACTGTGTGCTTCTCCATCTTCACTCTCAGGCCGCTGATTCCAGCTTGTGGGTAATAATTAGAGTCCGCTGTCTTAAAAAGTAATATTAATATTCTCAACACCACATTTTATTCTTCCTCTCCCTCCCTCTGGCTAAAGTCTACAGCTATCACATGCAGCAACTTCCACTTCTAGTCTCAAATGGCTCTAATGAAAGCAGTTCATGAGTAAACACTGGCCGGTAAGATTGACAGCTCGAGGTCCCGTTAATCATTTATTTTCCTTTGGCCGTCCCTGTAAGCGTGTCTGATCTCATTTGGGTTGACCCTGTTAGCCGCGCAGAACGTTAATTTGTTTTGATTGATCCTAAATGCTTGTTAGTGGAGGCAGAGCATTTGCACAGATACGGCAGGCTTGATGTTCAAAAGTATGAGATAGGGAGACAGCAAGGTAACATATCAATTTACGCCCCACGGATTACAGCACATTCACCTGAAACAGATCCCTGCCATCATCAGGTGGCACACAATAAACAAAACTAAACATACAGATGTGCTGTACTGAAGCAAATGGCTTCTTTTTGCCCCAAATGTTTCTTGCAATAGCAGATGGTGGAGGGACTAAAAGGTTTTATGTAAATAACAAGACGTGTTTATCCTCTTCAGTAAAGCAATTAAGAACCAACAAGCAGTCTCATTTGTTTATTTTAATTAAACCAAGGTGTCATAGTTAATTTGACCATCGTGTATTGAGTAAAGGCTTTAGACTGCTGCAAGCAGGACCTGCAATCGTTGTCGTACATCGTAACAGTAAGGAGTGTGTCTGTGACGTGCAGCCTCAGTGAAGTTTAATAAGTGGCTAACTAATAGGTGGTGTTCACAGGAGACATGTTGACATGGAGCAGGAGCAGCATGGGTGGAAATGATAAAACGGGTGAGCTGCTTCAGTTTTATGGTGCTGGTTCTGATTCACGCTGGCTCACTGTGACAGTGTCGTGGTTTACTGGGACACTTGACTACAGCTGAGTCAACATCAATGTTATTAGTATCACCTGTGCTTTTCATATTACAGCTATTCAGAAAGACTGCTGTGGATAAGCCATTTTTTTATATTCATCAGTCTTAACACCATTTTTGAGCAATGTCTCTGTATGTGAACCATAAGAAAACCAGATGTCTCTGTACCCAAACCAGAACTGGAATGAACACACTTTAAATGACACCTTTAAATCTGAACTTTTGTTCACAGGCAGAAAATCAACATCAACAAGCAATTATTCTCAGGTGTTTAGCTTTTAATTATAGCTCTAACGTTCTACATTGAGTAACATGTTATTAATAGGGCTTTAGGTTTATTATAACAAGAGCATTGCATTTAGATCGTTGTTACTTTTATTTGGATATTATTTTTCCACCACTGTTCATACAAAACATGTTTTATCACTCTGAAGAGCCACAACTACATATACCCACCTCCTCTCTGTGCCAACAGGTATGTTAACTTTGCATTACTTTATGTATCTGTCTTTCTCTCTGATTATTTGGCACATGACTTATGATATTTCAACTTGTGTTTTCTTACATCATATATGCTTTGGGTTTTTGAGCTTGATTGATTTAAATGCATCAAACACTGTTTCTCTTGGCTCTTTCTTGCTTTCTTTCACCTGTAAACAAACCAATGAACATTAGATGCTGAACTCTGACTGCAGCATAATGTATTACACAATCCTGTGCTCTTGTTGCACAGTCAAACAGAGTCATCAGGTCAGTGAGCCATAATAACAGTAAATCATCAGGCTGTTAGCTGACAGGTTACAGACACCCGACAGGCACATGATACACCATCTTTACGCTGAATTACTGTCAAACACATGACTTTTCCACCACGGTGAGTTCCTGTTAATCAGGAACAGAATAGTGGAACTAATTTCTCAGGATTTGGAGACTGATGAATTCCCAATCATGTCACAAAAAAAAAAATCTACATTTGAAATTTGGCTGATTTATCAATTACTTCCCTTTCACACAGTGTTAGGCAGCTCTAGCTATGAATTTCCTCTCCGTCATCCTTCTCTTGTGTCTGCACAGCTAAACAATGGGTACAAAAGCCCCCCGAGTCTGGTCCTATTGTACGGCTCAATGTCCTCTGTGAGTTTATAGGTATTCACAATATTTCCATTCCCCCAGAGGGGATTAATCAGGCCATTATAATTTGTTCCCTAAAATTTGTCATGTCTGTGTGCGGCGATGCTCGATGTTCTGGAACCACACAAGTATCGACTCCATCAATCAGTATTACCACGGTAACGTTGGGAGAGCTCCACTTCCCCTGCGGCCAGTGGAGGAGAAAGGCAATTATGCAGGTAGAACATGAGAGCGAGGGAGCTAGAGACAGAGCCAGAGAGAGAGAGAGAGAGAGAGAGAGAGAGAGAGGAAGAACACCTGAATAGCAATAAACATACGAAGGGTGTATTCCCTACAACCCTTAATGTTTTTCTCTTTGTATCATATCCCTGTTTGATTGTTGACATTATCTGACTGACTGTGCTCCCTGTGCATAAAACAGCATCTCTTGGTGTCCAAGGATGATTGATACAAATATTAAGTGGAACCATCTGCAATACCTTTCCATAATTGGGAAACTAAAAACTCCCGTAAGATCGAGTCTGTTTTAAAGGACTATACCATAGCTGTGGCTATAATTACATATATGTGTCTCACTAATTGCAATACAGTACTACCGCTGTGTATTTTTAAATGTTTTCCTCCCCCCACAGACATCGATTTCTATACAGCTCGACTGCATTATAGCTATCAAAAAAGAAAGAAAAGCAAACATCTCTCTAGTTTATTTTTCCTTTTTTCAACATAAAACTCAACTTTGAAATACTTGGAAAATTGCAGTGAAGCATAGAAAACATCATGCTTGCTTCTATTTTTCTCAAGTTACATTATGGTTGTGTAGAAATGTGTGTGAGTGCAGATACATTTGAGGGGAAAAAAGTAGCCGAGGTAACATCTGATGATGAAATAACTTGAAGAGAGAATAGCAGCCATATTGGGCACTGTGCCCAAGTACCAAGTGCTTATATAAATCTAGGTTTAGGATGTTTTTCTCATTATATAGAAATAAATAGGAAACTACGACCATCTTAAAAAACAAGTATGGTGACAAAAGTTTTTCTTCCTTTCAACAATGAAGAAATCAAGACCAACAATCAAATATTCTACTCACTAGTTTATGTAGCCACAGCTTGATAGCTTATTTCTGTTTCTGGATCCCCGAGCTTGGCACAGTGGTTTTTGAGTCTATCCCTTATACACTGTCCTGCTGCTAGAAAGTTTCACCAGCAAACCACCTGAAAACAAACCCAAACTAAAGCACTGTTCACTCTTGGCTTCAAATGAATGAATCTCAAATGTGACTTTCAATAACATATTACACATAACACACATCAGTCTGAAAGCTAATTAACAGACATACGACAAATGCAAAATAACGTAGTGGCCATGTAAATTCACATGGTTGTTTTTGTCATTATGGAAAATAGAAAAAACATGTCACAGTCTGTACAAACCATTATTGAAACTGTACAACAGAGTCCTGTACAACATGAGAATTCTCACACAACTTTAAGTTTGGCAGTGATTTCAAAAGCCTGAATCTTCTCCTACTTCTAAAAGGCACGGTGCCTCTCTGAGCAGACCTGCTAAATCAATTATGGGGGCGTCTAATTAAGCCACATGTCAATAACTCATCCCAATTAAGGTACAGAGCAGAAGCATGCACTGATTCCAGGCTCGTCTGCTTCCTATCGATTCTGTGCTAATGCCAGGCATTTGTCCAAGGCTGGTGTACTTCCACAGTGTCTGTCAGTCATTCAACAAGTGCTGTAATCAAGTGTGCAGATAAAGTGAGTAACAAGCCAAAACCATTACTGATTTCTATGTGTGCCACGTAGATTGATCGCTGCTGCACAACTGAGAGATCACATTGAGAGCGACGGGAGGACAATTCTCACGCTAACGCTTTATGAATTGTGTTTTGCCATGCTCCTTCTCCTTTGTTAGCGACGGATAGGAAACAATACCATGCTCAATTGATCTAGTCTGCCTTTTTTGATACAGTTTAGCCTTCTCAAAGGCAAATGGACTGGAAAATCTCATAGGATTGGTGAAATTTGTAATAATTATCAGGGAAGCTCTCAGTTTATCTCTGCTTCTTTACACAGATTTACTTAAAGACCAGATCAACCTACCCAAAGTGACTGTTTGCTGAATCAGTTTACAGTATACTAATACCACTGATAAACTAGTCACACAATGTCAACCAAGCAGGGTGACTGTCAGTAAGTTAGTTCACATGTCTGGAAATCAGCTGTAACTTGAAGGCACAAAAGCTGTATTCTCTCATTTGAGTCAAAGTCAATGCCAATATTAAGACCTTTGGACTTTCACTTTAGTTTCTCACTATTTTCAATTGCAAAATACATCCATCGATTGACTGATATGCCTGATATGATAAGGGATCACAGGATCTCTGTAGTGTTTCTACAAGCTAAATAATTAGTTCAAACTCTGTTTCTTTATAATGTACATATGATTGGGGCATTGATTAAAGTATTGGTTACGAGGGGGCAGAAAAACACCAAAACAATCTTAAAAATACACAGCTATACACAGCCAGTATAGCTGCAACATTAGCCTTTGTTTGGAGTCCTGTTTGAAGCCACCTTATAAATACTTATTGGCCATTTAGTTCAGTTTTTAATATTTAGCTCCATGTGTATGTTCACCAGCTACCTGCCAGCTACTTGCTAACTTCGTTGCTACCTTCTGTTTGGTGCTGCTTGTGGTTTGGCCTTAACAATTAGTTTTTAAAAAAAAGTGAAAAAGGCTGAAAAGCTTTATCGATATTTGGTGATGTGATGCCGATTTGTTTTAAGCACTATATGCGGCTTTTAATGGTCGCATTTGAAAAAAATCTAAGTGTATTCAGGCGAAGCAGGCAAAGCAAACATGACAAATTTGTTGTGTCATGAATTTTTGGCCGTGTCATCCAGCCATACCCAACACCATCCCTCCCAGCATTTTTCTTCTTACTGTCAATAGTTCCTGCGGTCCCTGGAGAGCCATCTATGGCAGGTTGACATTATTTTCCTATTTCACATCTACTCCTCGGCCTGTTTGACATATTTTGTTCCTTTGTCACCTCTGCAACAACATACTTTTTATAGTTTTGCCTCCAGCAGTATGACGTACACAGGTACTTGACAGCACAAGTGCGGTGGCTCAATTATAGGAATAACACGCTGGGGAGTTTTTCTTTTTTTCCCCCTCCTCACTCAAACTGGAGTGGAACCAGCAGATTTTGACGGATTAGCCTCATTATACTCTTCATATTGACTTCTATTAAAAAACCCCCAGACAGACACTCACATCATGATGTATGATGAAGACATCTTTAGGAACAAAAAGACAGTGTATTTCCTTCTTTGTGCTACACAGCGTCCCTCTGATGGTGATGATATTTTTAACCAAGAACAACAAGCCCTGTGATTGTTATTCCACTACTTAGCACCATAGAATATCTAGCCATGGTTACTAATGCTATTCTAAGATCTATTTGCATTAATCAGGATTTTAAAAAAGATTGCATGGCACTCATTACACATGGGGTACTGTTGGCAAACACACACATACACGCAAAAAGCATCCAAATACTAGGAGAAACACTATAAAACAGGCTGGAAAATAAGCATTAATCAAATATGTTCTTGCACACAGAGAGAAAAAAGAAATATCTGAAATAAACTGAAGTATTGTAAATTAAAGCCTGTCCAACCACTTAAGTTTGAGCTAAACCCTCATCATTTTTGAACAAAGGTGAAGAAAATTGACCATTCTGCCTGCATTTATGGGACATTCATCATTCATAAATTAGACAACCTTTCACTTCCTGTATTTCTATTGCTCGAGTGTGTGGCCAGAGTCCATTTTTATCAAAAATGTTTCTGCTCAATTGGAAACACGGGAAATCTAATTCAGCATAAGCTTCTAATCTTCTAAATTTCATTTTATGGGCGAAGTGAGTTAATGCCTGGCTTCGTGTGGTGGAAACAATAAGTGGGGAAAGTGATTTTAACTAAAAGAAAGTACCCTGCCTTGGTCTGATAAGTGAGCTCATCCCTAATCCTAATTGTGTCAAAGGCAGGATTTACCACTTCATTTTCTAAACAAGCACCAGGGCATCACACCATAGTGTGGTTTGCAATCAATCTCATGTGAATATTGCAACGTGTTGGTTAATTTTGCAGTGTGCACAAAGGCATGGGGGCGAGTACCTTTTCTTGGGGAAATAATTGGCTGTAGCTGTCTGTAAATACGTGGTTTAAATCATAACCCTGCTTATCAGCTGCTCGCCAGTCCTGCGCTGTGTGAGGGAGAGGAGGGAGGGTGCGAAGCAAAAGTCCTTTTTCACATTTAAAATTAAAATTTTATTTCAAACCAAGCCAGTTTTAAAGGATAAATCCTGGCAATATTAAGCCCATTTTCCAGAGTGGACTATACTCATCTAAAATGTCCACAACTCAGAAAATTTCACTTGCATTTCAAATACTTTGAGCTCCCAGGGATATCAAAAGCACATTTTCTAGGTGGCAAACAAAGTGCAGTAATCCCTGGTGGAGATGCTTCCATCCAGTTTGCTTCTATTCTATTCTATAATCCTGTATGGCTGACCAAGCAAAGCCAAGAATGACTCATCTTGTCTTAAGACCTCTAATTGTTCTCTCAACCATGTTAAAACTGTAGTCCTTGGAACCAAATGCGGCCTTTAAAAACAGGAAAATTCCATTTAGTCTATTGACTGCATCATCTTCTTTATTTTTTTGTAAATAGACTTTATACAGGTGGACTAGAACCTGCTGGGTACACCAAGATAAGGTTCAAAGCTGATATGTTTCTATGATTCTACAAGTTCACTGTGTTGTCCCTCAGGTGGCAAAACAGAGAATGTCTTCATTATATCACCATAGGTCCCCATTGATGTGTTACTGAACTGGCCTACTGAGCACTGGGCTCCTGGGCCAGAGCACCCTGAAGTGATATTTCCTTGTGAAAGTCAATCATGCGACTACAAAGACACACAAAAAGACCTCAGATACACCACAAGAAAGAGACACTGCAAAGAGACACTGTATCTCTTTAAAATGGGTGAACACTACAGAGGAGGGGTGGACGGGCCTTTCACGTGTCCGGGCCAGTGGGCCCCTAGTCTAATAATCCATCCATGATTCGGATGTAAATAACTTTCAATAACCCTTCTGAATACCACTGATGCCAAATTAAATATGTTTTTGGAAAACTAAGCAAATTGTTTTTTTCACTTAAGAGAAATCACATACTAAACCATTTGCATCAAACACTCTCCAATGAGTTAGTTCTCTTTGCAAAACTGTGGTTCATAGTTCATTGAAAAAAATATAAAATATTAGTCAGTTTTCACTGTGTATAGCTCGAAATCACCTGTGGTTGGTTGCGTTACAGATGCAAGTAATTCAAGATGCGGCATATGGAAAATAGTTACCAGCATCGTTTCTGTTGAATAGTTTTGAACGAAGCGAAAATGACTTGTAACAACATAAAAGCACGTTATACAACTGTCTCTGGTATTAATTTGGATACTTTTTGCAGTGCAGGAAAGTGAATGGACATCCATGAAATCCCGTGCGTCTCCTGGGGGACCTGTGGGTGCGCTCTGAGGGTGCACACTGCAAAAAATATTCACCCCGCAAGTCATTTTCGCAAGTGCTGTGGGCGAAAGTGTCCTTTTTGTTTTAGAGGCGAAGACATTCTTCAGTAAGGTGCGATAATACCACTTGTTTTTCTGTGCAAAGCTGCTTTTTGAAGCAAAAAATAGAAATGTTTGTCATTTGTCGACATGTCATTTCCTCCACGAGCGATCCGCTCTCTCCTACCCTGTTGCAGTGACACTTCTCCGCAGACATATCTTCAAGGAACCGAAATATCATTGCAAACGAAAAAAAAAAAAATCCAAGTGAATCACCCCGTCGCATCGTGCAAAATTCAGCTGTTTTAAGATAAACAGGAACTGAATTGACATCGAGGCTCAACAGCTTTTCAAGACCGGCACATTTTTTGCAGTGCAGCTAATGCTGAAGTCACTCTCCGTCTCATACAACAGCAGCCAAGGACACGAGAGCATCAGCAGAGAGAGGGAAAAGAGGAGAGAGAAAGGTGCCTCCTCTCGCCATTGCGATAATTGTCTCGCTGTTGTCTCGATCCTGCTGTAAATGCTGCTCTAACAGGAGGCGATAGGAGTGGAGGAGAAGCGGGGAATTTAACTTCACACACGGACAAACCTATGCTCGGATTTCGGCTCTTTTTCCCTTCGCCAATGCAAAAGGAAATATGCAGCGAAGCTTCACCATCCTCTACACCAGTTTACTGGGGATGTGCTTGGGTTCAAGCTCAAGTTTCCCAAGTAACATCAATATAGGTGAGAATGGCGCACACGCGTCAGACCTTTTGTCTCAACGTTAAAAGCGCAGTTTCAACTTTGCCTCGTGTCTCTATTCCTTTCTTTTGTGTGTTTATTCCCGATTTGTCCAACATTAACTCCTGATTCTTTGCCGCTCAACAGGAGGATTGTTCCCAACCGAATCGCACGAATATGAGGTTTTTCGTTTCGCCCTCTCTCACCACCAGGACATCCCCAAACTGGTGCCGCAGGTGGATATGGTCAAGATGGGGAATAGCTTCTCCATGACATATGCCTGTAAGTGTTATCTTTACTGAAAGCAGATTACATTTGCTGGCGTTTTCCCATACTCTGTCTGTTCAGCCTGTTCTTCCATCCCCTCGATCTGTTTACCGACTTCTTAAAGAGCGAACAACTCCACGGGTGTAAAACCTGCGCAGGCTATAATCACATATATATATATGATAGGCCTACTGCAAAGACTATGTGTGTGTGTGCGTGTGTGTGTTAGTAGGTTATCTTAACTGTTGCGTGGGACCGGCGAAGGACTTATTTCTTTCCGCGGCATGATTGCAGCGCGATTTTGCGCTCCGGGGATGCCACGGGGATTTCAAATCAACCTCTGCAGCAGCAGAGATCCAACCGGTCATATATCAGCTTTTACAGCTATATGCATTTTAAAACGACTGCCACTGATCCCCGTGCGCCTTTCCTTCTTTAAACCGATGGGGAAAATGAAACAAAGAGCCAGAGCGCAGATCAGTCCTTTCAGGCGATGTGAACAAAGACAGAAAACGACTCTAAATGCATTTCTAATTAGCCACGGATCACAATCCGATTATCACACACTGTTAAACCCATCGTACCTAGAACCTTTACAAAGCCATGCGCACACGCAAAACACACAATTCAACTTTTAGGACTTCAGATTTACCTGCCTGATCTTTCTGATCTTATCATGTTTGACGTATAGCAGCAGACGCAGCGGGCAGTGTCTTTAATTGATTTACTTGACGAATAATTGTGGCGTTTAGATAATTAATGACATATTGGCAGTGGATGCTGGACTAATGGTCGATAAGGAAGTTGCAAAATCCTTATTCTGAGTCGTCGGTCAGAGCAGTGGGGACGCCATTCTCCTGTGGGTGATAATGTGTGCCATTATGCCAGCCAAACAATTACTCCATGTCTCTGCTTTACAAAAGAAATGCCATTCGAATTGTTTATTCTTTGTTCACCCAACACTTATCCCTTCTTTGTATTCTGAAGAGATTTTTGCCGCCCTCAAGACCTTTCAGCTGCGTTTTTCTCTTTCCATCCTCGACTCCTCTGAATATGCCTGTGGCTCACTCACATTCACTGTTGTGAAGTCGCACACTTCCAGTAGATAACCTTTGACAACCATGCCCTCCTGTCTCTCTGCCAGGTGTGTGACATAGCCTCAGACGAAGATATTTGATTAGTTCTTTCAGACATTTATTGCTGCATTTCTAGTTTGAAATCTGTCCGGAGTATGAAAAAACATCCCTTATTCCGTTTCCACCGGCTTAAACGCAGTCAACAATCGTAGCTCACAGAAATAACCAAAGGAGTGAAGCAGTTTCATAAATACAGAAAATACAGGCATCAACATACTGTAACTAAGAATCTTAGGGAACGACACCCAGTAACCTTTAAATTTCCTGGTTCGTTATATTTAACAGCCACAGACGCCTGGTCAAGAATGAGACATTAAGTTGTTTTCCGAGATATTTAGTGAATACTGTCACCACAGTAACTATAAACACACTTTACTTGTCCACTTGCTGATAGTGTACACTTCTGTACAAATTAACTGATAACCTAAGCTATAAAAGAAGCGTATTCAACCTAAACTAAAAATAAATCCTAATGATGAGTAAATCTCAATCATTACACAATGGTTTTACAAACATTACAAATGGAAAATTAACAGATCTCACATTTTCACTTTAAAATGCAGCTTCCAGCATGCTCTAGACACAGTCACATAGCACCTTTATGTACACTGTAGCCTTACGCTATGGCTGTAGAGCTACAGTGGCTATAGTATGGTATAGTGTACTTTACTGTACTATAGTGTACTTGTCGGCCCATGGAAAGCTTGTTGTAGCTTCCAGGAGTTCACACAATGTTTGGTGTCTGCTGACATCAGGTGAAGTGAAGCCTGGAAACTGGGAATTGAATCTACACAAGGTAAGTTGCTTGAGTTCCTCTTCACTAGCAGCAGGGAAGGATGTAGGCACTGCTAGCCACTCGTCAGGTGATTGCCAGTGATGCTGAGGCTGGTGTAACCAAGACTATTGCCCTGAGCATTGTTGTCCATGGTGGATTTTGGCCACCTGGGTGCCAACAAATACCTTATACTGACACGACTTTTGTTAGACAAGATTTGTCCAAATGTCACTGCTGGTAGATTTCGCATCTGCAGAAAGGTGGCAGAGCACAGACGGGTTATCTCTAATATCCAGTCTCTTATGGTGGAAACTATGCCTCTAGAGATGGCCATCTATTGATCATAAAACTGAAAAAGCACTGCAAGGAAAGACCTACAATGGCTCCTGATGCTGGAACTAGTAGTTAAATACCACTTACTATTGTGTTGCACAATATTATGCACTATATATAAGGCTTCCATGGACTGCTTCACCTCTTCATATTCAACTCATGGATGCAACCTGAATCTTTCAGTTCCTGAATTTCTGTCCTCCATACCACAGCTTGGATGGAATTTTTGTTCATTCTCGTCTCAATACATCTGAGAAGTGGCAGAGTTGTGTTCTTGGAGATTTGTAAGGGAAAAAATACTCATAACCTGTAGGACTTGTGTGGAGTAATGGGATACTCCATCAACATCCACTCTAACTGTCTTAGTCTCAAAGATGCTGAGAGGCTTGTCAGGAAATTGAAACAACTTTGGAGCTTTGATAGGGAAGTCAAGCTGCCAAAGCTTCTCAACATGGAGATGTAGTTCTGCTTAGGGAGACTGAAAGGAGGTGAAACAGCTCTGCTGGACGCTGGGACTTATTTTCACACCCTGGGCAGGGCCTTGTAATGTCCAGATTACTGCTGGCACGCAGACAGGCTTTGTGGATGTGGTAAGGTGAGGAAAATCTGTGCCAATCACCAGAACAGGGCATTGGGTCCAGTTGCTGCATTGGTATGTCTCATACAGAGAGAAGAGAAGAGCAGTAATAGGCACATCAATAGGTCTGTGACTAGGTTCTTCACATGCTACTTATCAGGGTGAAGCATAATGACACCTTCCACCTTGGTTGCAGAGTGGCCGGGTACCCTTACCCCTTCCACGGTCTTCGTAGTGTGTGGAGATGCGGCTTTGAGACTGGATCCTGTATCAGGTTTAACTTCTGCTCTGTTGGTGTTGAAACCCTCAGCTGCTCACCAGCATTACTGATTTCAGTTGTTTTGTCTTTTGTTTCATTTCTCGCCTGTAAGGACATTGGAAACTCAACAGTCCTCATCATTTGCTGCACTTGAACAAACATTTGCGTTGTCCCTCAGTCAGGTCATAACCCTCCAAATAAATAGGTGTATATGGATATTACGTCTTGAAATATGACCTCTATAACCTTTAAATTTACTGCTTAAGTGTGTGTCTTACCAGACATTTGATAAGAGTCAGTGCAAGTTATTTTCAAGATATTTTCTATTGGTTCTGTACAAAAGTAGTAGATACAAAAAGTAGTAGATACAAAAAGCTGTACTGCATGCAAATATAGACAAACGTAAATAAACAAATACTAACAACTAAGCAAATCTCCATATCAACCACAGAGGTTTAATGTAATGTGGTTGCAGCAGTTCTTATAAGATTCAGTTATGACCTTCGAATTGGATTTGAAATAAAGCATTATGTGCAACAGCACTCATGCAGATTTATAGACATTCAGTGCTGGCTGCTGCTGAATGTTGAACATTACCACTAAAAGGAAATTTACTCTTGTCTGTCAGAGTATAGCGCAGATATCCCCACACTTTCCTATTACTTGGTATAATTCTTCTACCTGTCCATAAAAAACAGACTTTATGAAGTAAATCCTGTCCAGAGTTGGCTTAATAGTGGGTATAATTTTGCAGGGATGTCTTTGAAAATACAAAAGGGCTGCAGAAAACATTTAAAACCTGGACAGTCCCCAGGCAACACCCCAACCAGCCCCCTACCCCCCCAGCCATTTAGTCCAGGGAGCCAGGCAGAGCTGTGTAATGAAATGTAAACACACCCAAGATGCCCTCATTAATAAGATGGTCTTATGCTCAGAAGGGAATGTGATGTGAATATGAGGGTCAGGCTGCTTCTGAACATTTCCAGGGATGTCGCTGGTGGATCAAACATGGTGCCTACTGCAGCGCAGAGGAATGGGGAGACGAACGGGGAGGCACAATAATGTCTTACTTACAGCGTTCACCCAGAGGAGAGACAGTACCATACATCCAGGAGGCTGTTGGAACAATTTGGCAGTTTGGACTCAAATGACTATCATGCCTCATATACTTTCTGTTAACTGCTTTAATTCTGTCTTTTTATTCACCTATTTGGTAGAATTTCTTCCATAACCATTAAATATTACTAGATAGGAAATGATTCAAAATTGATAAAGAATTAGCTCAAATATCCATATTTTACCTGAGCTTAACTCCTTAGCACTACAGGATATCCACCGAATTTCCCTCCATACGGTTACCCCCCTCAGTCTTCTGCACGATGCCATCAAATATGACATCTTTTCTTTGTCGTGTCACGCATATCACTGCAGTCCATGGGTATGATGGTGGGCTGTGGTACAAGCATGTCAGAAAGATTCACAGCAGAGGGAGACGGCATAAATGAAAGTGACACCTCTTCCTGCTGTGTGTCATTCGTTCTAAAAGAGTGTTTGGATGTGGAGGCTATAGAGACATGTTTGTAAGGAAAAGAAGGCCTCCAGGGCCTGTTTATAATGAGTCAGATTTAAAGCAGCCTATTCCTGGGTTTCCATTTAGTAAGCCTGTGTGGAGGAGTGTAAGATGTGTTTGTGTGTGTGTGTGTGTGCGTGCGTGCATCTGTGTGCCTGTTCTGGCATCTGATTAGGATGGCTTGAGTGAGTGACAGATCACCTCTGTAAGCGTGTGTGAGTGTGGGAACGTGCCTGGGGGCTCTTGGGGTCCACATGTGTGAAAAGCAGCGGGTGAATGGACCCTTGTGCACGGGGATGAATGGAGCTCCGGATGAGGGTGATACTCATCAGCTGGCTCTCATGACTAGCCACTTCCTCCACAGGCAAGCCCTCCAACCACACACACACACACACACACACACACACACGGTCACACAAACTCGCTGGCACCTGCCGAAAGAGCAGCAGAAAGAAGTGGCAGGAGGTCGAGGAACTGGGTGGAATAGGGCAAAGGTATAAGAGAAAACAAAGAGGAGAAAGAAGAAACAAAACATAATCAATAGAAACATGTTGACAGCAAAGTGATTCATTTTATTTCCTGCCTGTAGAGTCTTCAGGGTAGTTATGACTACAGCAACTCTGTCGGCATAATGTGAGGCTGTGGAGCTAATTTGCTCACTGTGTTTTTGTTCTTATTCTCACACACGCAAACCAAGTCAGAATGTGGTACACCTGTATTTTTGGCACTTATTATTATGGACCGTGGCTCTTTTTCTATATGGGCCTTTTCTTCTCCCACTTTCAATGAAAGCGGTTGCTGGACTGACTCACTTTACATGTTTCCAGTGGTTAAAAATAACTGCCAGGAATGCTGTGTGTACATGGAGAATATTAGTCACTGTTCCCCTCAGTTAGATATCACATTACCATAATCTGCTATTGACTTGGTTTATAATAAGGACGTCACTGAATCGCAAGCTTCATGTCAAATCCCCTGCAGGCTCACGCCTATATTATCTACTTTTCTCTTTGATATCCTACATGTGTGTGGTGAGATTTAGGCTAAGCTTTGGCTATTTTTGGTTGAAAATCTGCCGGCAGAATATTGCACCTTGCAACAAAGTGTAACATTTCAGCCGCTGGAATTCTGAATTAGATGTACATTTAGCTTTGTGAGTCACTAACTTGCGTTTGATTTTGTGTCCAGCTCAGCCTTCCTGATAATAAACCTTTCATTAAGACTAATTAGTGGTCATGGAAAAGACGATTTGTGTTGTCACTGTGATATAGGCAGCAGTATTTCCCTGGGTCCATGAAGGTCAGTCAAAGAGGACTGGAAGAGGATCTATGAGGCAGCCATGATCAATGAAGTCAGTACAGAGGCCTGCCCGGCCGATCAATACAGCACGGATGGGGGGGGGGTCCTTCTTTTCTGTAAGGCCTGGAGGGTAGATATGAATTACTGTTGGGTGATGGGATGTATGTAGATCTGTGTCACAGAGAGAAAGCGTACAGGTAGAGGTCAAGTCCAGGGGCGGTCAGACATTGATGGTAAATCAGGTCCTGCATTGTTAGATTTAGGCTATGAAACCTGTGATTCCATTGATATGCAATGTCAGTGATGAGCATAAACATAATGTTTTTAGTTCTAATCATATTTTTATGGCTTTGTATGTATTTTTTTAAGTTACTGATAAAATTGTAGGGCTGTTTGTTTTGCTTTTAAAGGACAGAGTTGGTCCCCTCATCCCAAAGAAACAAGATGTGAGCGCAGGCCTGATGTGGATAATCAGGAAGCAGTGCCCAAAGTGATGCTGCAGTTTTTAGTTTCATACTGTCGCAATCACTCCTCAAAAAGGAACATTTGGATGTGAAGCTTTTTGTCTGCAGTGGAAATGGGTGTGTGGTTATGAAATGAAGCATTCGGTGGAGGCAACTGAGATTCACAGATTCACACACTGGTTTAAGTGGTTTAATTTTGTCCATTGTTCCTGTCAGTAGTAATAACATTGTACTTCCCAAGTTAAGGTATGACAAGGCTGTGTCATCATTAAAAAGAAGCCAGACAGGGCGAAAAACATGGTCAGTCAGACAGTCGGGGACATTTTTAACGCACCCGTAGGTTAAACAAACCAATTTGCAAAAGAAAATGAAGGATGGTCAAATTTTGACTCAAACTGACTTTCTGGTTTAGCTTTGTCCTATTGTACACAGCAGGTGTATTCACTTTCAGTTTGACCTCAATAATGTTTTACTTCAGCTGTTCCTATCATTTTTAGTGTGTGACACCTTGAAACAAAGCAATGTCTTGTTGTGACAGAGTGTCACTGCTTCCATTGGTGGGTTATGACAAGGTCAACTCAAAGAGAGATAATTAGTCCCTTATTCAGTCTGAGATTTTTTTTCCCTTGTAGAGTAAATGTTCCTTTCCTCATCCTGTTAATCTTCCTGTCATCACTCAGATTCATTTTTCGACCTCACTGGGATCACGCCCCCCCGGTGGCATCCACTGTCTGACATAACCTAGCTCTAAACGTGTCTGACTGTTTTCATTTTCGTGTCCTCTTTCATCAATGTTGGACTTCGGTGTAGAACTGTGCTTCCAGATCACTCATTGCTTCAATGAGCTGAGAACAATGTCGTTACCAAATGAATCCCAAAGGTATGAAAACAAGCCCTACATAATCCCATCTAAAAACAGTTGTTCCCACCTTACGTTTTCTTATGCATCAGCGTGCTCCTGCATTTACCTGCCTTGAGTTCTCCTCATCAGAGTGATTTCTTGCTCTGACTACTAAACAGAAATGTGTGCGAGCATGTGAGACCGCTTTGTGAAGTTCTGTGGTCACACACTCGCACACACACACAATAGCTAACAAGAGACGGAGCTTGAGCAGATGCATTTAATGTATTATTCAATGCAACACATCCAAAGCTATCACTCCATGGAGTTATAAGCATAAATATGTAATAATAAGCCTGTAGAAAAAAAACAAAACGATATTTCAACTGACTCTGTTAAGCACAGTAATGCTTAAAAATACCCGTCCCTCTATAGGATCTGCCTGGAGAAGTTAAAAAAGAACTCTTCCTCTCCCTGAGACCTATTTCTGTGTTTCTCATATGCACCCCCTTTGCCCCTCCCCCCAGGAGTAAACAACACCAAAGAAAGGAGAGTCTCAGCTGGGATGTATGTGTTAAGAGGAGGAGGGTGGTGGGTGGTGGGGGTTAAGCTACAATCCCAGACCCAGTGGCTAGTGTCAGTGAAGCTCTGGGGTGTTGTATGTTATTGTGTAGCCACTGCGTCAGTCAGTGAGGTACAGCCGTGGTGACTGACTTCCACAGTGCATACATGTTCGGAGGGATTACAGAGTGTTCAGTGTGTTATTGAAAAAGGCGGACGAATAGCAGATCACCGCTCCCACCTGACTCTTCGGGACATGCCGGTTATTTGTCGAGGAGAAAACAAAGAGAATGGGGTTGGGGGGAAAAAATAGAAAAGAAACTGACGGTTGTTCTCCTGGGCTAGAGTCTGGCAGGTGCTGGTTTGATGAATGAGAAGGCTTGGATTTTTTTTGCTCCCGAGCGCCAGGGATAGAGAATGGCCCATAGCAATCAATGTAGATCAGCCAAAACTGCTCCCCAAGCAGCAGAGTGATGGAGTGTGGAGCAGGAGGAGGATAGAGATTGTTTCTGTGGTATGCGTGTTGCTTCGCAAAGGAAAAGCAGAGGGGGTGTGCACATGGGGCAGGGGTGAAAGAAGAGAGAAATGGTTTAGGAAGGAGAAAATAAGCAACCTGTCATTTAATCTCCTCGCCCTCTCCATGACCATTTTCTGAGAACCACCCGCCACATAAAAGTAACCCCACCAGCCATCCAGCGCCTTGAGGCTGGACAATTCTGCTTTGTTGAGGAGAAACCAGTTTTTATCACACATACGCTTCCTGTTTACCACATAAACACACACACGTTACTGATGGCGGTGTCCACTCCGTCTCTATTTGTTCTTCTCATTGTCTTTCGAAGCCTGCTCCTGATTCCTTCTCTGTATTCATGCAAGCTCACCAAGTATTTAAAACAAATCTGTCGTCTCTTGAGGTAATGGCAGCTGGGACATGGAGGTCTGAGCTGAGACGTGTGGGGCTGGCAATTAGAAAACAATGTGTTCGGGGATGAGGACCAGGATTTGTGCTGCGGGGTGGAGGGACGAGCGCCGGATGACGGCAGCTGTCATGGTTTTGCTGCAAAGACAGAAGCAGAGTCCCTCTTTTGTCATACAGCACATCTCAGGAGCTTCTGTGTACTTTAATGAGGAACAAAGCCTACAAGCATATTAAACAGTGTGGCATAGTGTAACTGCTCTTACAGTGACAGCACAAGACTGCTGTTGTCATCTGCACAGCCGCGCAGATGCTCGCAGTACTAAATGACTGCCTCGCCATGACATCAGACCTGCAACAGTTGCTGAAGATTGAAGAAAAAACACACACGCACACACAACCAGATTACCTATTGTTGGTGGACAATAAGACAGTATTTTGCATTAGACGATATGAATGTGTCTACCACCACAGAGTTTGCCATAAAATTTATTATGTGGTCTTCCTTCGTATCTGTGGGTGTATAAGGCTTTTGTGACTAATGTTACAAATCAGTGAGTAGAACTACTGCAGGATGATATTGGATTTATAGGCCATAAAACTGACTGTTCCCTAAGCCCTACCCCCTTTAGTTACTCTGCTATGCCTGCCAAGCTTCCTGTTCTTGCACAGAATATACACATTTTACAGTGATAATGGCGACACATTTAACACTTGGAAATGTAATATTTGAATGGAAGGGGCATCAGCTCTAGACAAAGGTGGACTAAAGCAGCTGACTATTGATTTTACCAACTGAACTGATGCTGATATGAAACTTTTTATTTTGACTATCTGATAACTAAACCGTTTCTGTTTCTAATTACCTCCACGGGGGTTGGCTTAACTCTTGTTGAAAGGAAAAGGGTCTGTGAAAAAGTCTTTAAGGGGGCTCAAAATTACTTAACTAATGATATGCATTAGTCTTACTGGGTAGCCAGTTACCAGGACAACTAAATCTTGTGTAATAGCCGATAAACAGTGTTTAAAGGACCAATGTGTTATATAATTACCAGGCTAAACTATCAAAAAACATGATACAATGCGCCTTTAGAATATTTGCTTCTTAAACAACAATGGTACAGTCTAAAATTGAATTATATTATAAATTATAATTAAAATCAGGCCAGAACTGCTCCTAATCTCTTGCTCTTGTGCAAAACATGTGGATAAATATACAACACCATTCAAAGTATTTGGATATTGTTCTTGTTCCAACCTAGCACTATATAACAATAACACGTCGACATGTGGATAAATACAAAGATTGACAGGGCGACCATGCTTGGTTACGGTTGCCAACCTGTGATTGGACATGTCCTGTTTGTAGGAAGGGGTTTAGCACGCTGTCAGTTTTCCCTTCATTGTGATGGAGTACATTTATTTGGCAACTATCCATCCCTGCTTTGTCATTGTTTCAACAGTGCCTCATTTGATTTTTCCAAAAACTTAACTGATTTTACTGTATCCCCATCATTTTCAGGTGCATAGTACTGCATTAGTGCCATTTCTCCTAAGAAACTGCTGTTAGCTGTAGAGCTGAACCACAAAATCATTAACACATTATCAGCAATAACAATAATTGTTACTTGCACCTTTATTTAGCTGTTGCGAGAAATTGAATACAGTGTTTCTGGCTGCAGAGATTCTGCTCAGGCCTATTATGAACACTTCCCACCATTTCCCAGTGGCTCTGCTGGAATTTGTTGAAGGCAGTTTTTAATTTATACAACACTTCCTAATGAATTAGCATGCAGGTTGTGTTCGCCTCTTCTTGCTTCACATATCCACCTCCATCACGTCTTCTGTCAGAGAAATGAAAGTGTGCGAGCGGGACCGTCCCTCTGCACCTGTCGACACTGATACGCAGATGGGGAGATAATTGCGAAGGGATGATTGTTAAGGAGATAATTGGAGTTTCCATACCCCCTGACAGGAGTTGGTCTGGGCTGGGTTTCTGACCCGCTGCCCAGGTAAGCATTTATTCAGCGGGCGGCATGGCTCCGCGGCAAACCAGATTGGAAACGTGGCAAGAAACAGCGAGGAGGAGAGACAACGGCCTAGCGTGAGGGGGTTAGAGAGTGAGGCACAGGAAGGAGGAGATATGTTCGGTGCTGAGGGGAGCGCTCTCACACCCTCGATTACCCATTTAATGAGGCGATGCGGTGCCATTGTTTTATTACTTTGAGAAAATAGGAGAAATCTAGATTTCGCTGTGTGGTCCCTGTGTTTCCCACTGCTAGGCTGGCATCTGTTCTCTTTGTTCGCAGCAGTCTCCCTATCATCTCCTCTTACAGACACTAATGCTCCCGTTTCTTCTCCTCTCCAGCAACCAGCTTTGCCTTCTGTTCGCCCGCACCTACATTTTCGAGACACGCTTGCTTTTTGGCTCATCCTTATTAACCTTCCATTACCCCCGTTTCAGCTAATGTAATCTCTCATGAGTATCCAACACTCGCCGACATTAATCTAAGATCTGTTTGGCTGGTCAGCTGCTCTGATCACTGCTTTCCCCAGCGGTAGGAGCTCATGAGAATGGTGTCTTCCTGTCTGCAGTCTTCCTCTGCTTTCCTCATTTTTTCTTCTTCCCACCTTCAGTATCTCAACCTCTACATCATCTTCCCTTTCTCCCTTTTCTCTATTATTGTCTCTCTCTTTTTTGCCACACACACTTGCAACAGCAGCGACACAAACACAGTTTTATTGCTCTTGCACAGGTACTAAATCTCCCTTAAGCTTGAGGAGCTAAAGCTGTTTATACCGGGGAACAGCGAGCACACCTTTCTGGAGTGCAACTCTCCGTGGGGCATTATGGGTACTCTAGAGAGGTAGGAAGGCACTGAGGCAAAAAACCCCCCTCCTCTTAAAAACCTTCTAAAACCTGCTTCGCGTTTCTTGACTTGGTATTACAGAATATGCTCGGATGAAATAATCTCTTGGCGGCACACTGACACATTATCGCCGAATGAATCATCTCCTCCAGAATAGATCTCAAGTCGTTTGCAGGTGATCCCAGCGAAAAGTGTTCTCACAGTAAAACCCTCCTACTCAGCCATGTCTGGAGACATTCATGCAGATCCACGTTGGTGCTGCATTTCGGTCCCCTGGGTCCCTGTCCTCTGAATGGTAGGGGATTGATTGCACTGTGTGAGTCACGCTGTGTTGGAGGCCTCATGGAGTAGGCCACCCCCACCCATCACCTGAGGGATTCTTCACAAGCACAAGCTGTGTGTGAGACGCTCTCTTGTCAAAACCAGCAAGACCTTTTTGTTACTGTTGGGATGTTGGGGGCAGGGGTTTGGGGGGGGGGGCTCATAAATGCTCTCATATGTGTCCGTGTGTGAATCGGATATCGACTTCTTTTGCTCACCCTCTCATTAACATAGCTGATTAGTTCTCCGGAAGATGGATGGGACCAGAGGGACCACAACATGCTCTCTGTTTTTATTACACACATCATCTGACAGTTATTAGCCATGGGTGGCTGAGTGGAGGATGATTGTGTGCGTCTTCCAGTGTCTAGTGTCAGATGTGTTTATCTCCCATCAAAGGGCTCTGTGGTTGATTGAGTGACCCTTCACCCTTGTAGAGGTGGTGTGTATTACTGCCTGATGTGACAGCAACCTTCGTGCTCCTGTCATCCCTCTCATCTTTCAAAAGGATTCCTCAAACTAAGTAAGGAAGAGATATTATATTATATCTTGTGAATGTGTGCCAGCTAGATAAAGGAAGTGTTTGCCTGCCAAAATGGAAATTTGCATTAGTTTATTAAAATATATCAATTTATTTCGGAGAAACATTTTATGCCTTTATTAAAACGCTTACGGTACAGAGATGGGGAGTGACACACAGGCCCCCAACCAGGACGATCTGCGGACTCCACAGTTGGTGACTTAACCTGAAGTCCCACACCTGCAGCAGTTCATTTCAGCACCATAAGATTTGTTTGTCAGCACAGGAATGCAACAACAATTGTCGAAAAACAAAAATCGAGCTGATGAAATGTATCAGAGTTGAATTACAATCAGCTGATCAATGAAAAATGAATCAGCAACAGTTTTGATCGCTCGCTAATCAAGGCCAGAAAGCAAAATGCAAAACATTGTTTGGTTCCAGCTTCTCAAATATGAGGATTTGCTGTTTGCCTCTCTTTCATATCATGATGTTTTTACATCAATATATTTTATTTCTGTTTGTTTTGGGCTGAAAAGGCCTTTCCAAATTGTCCCCTCAGGCTGTGGGAGATCGTGGCAGGCATTTTAACTTTTGCTGACTAAATCAATTGAATAATCAAACAAATTAGATTAACTGCTAATGAAAATAATAGTTAGCAATAGCAATATAATGTAGTCTCCATGGTTTTTTGTTGCAGTTTTGACTGAAAGTGAACAGATTTGACTTCTTCAGACTTCGGTTCAAACTCTGTGGTCTCATGGAGTAGGTGACTTTGGATGGAAATCATAAACCTGGTGCAGTAGAATGATTGAGGCAGACTGTATGAAGGTTGTGTGTGACTCTGGGAATCAGTCTGGCAGGGTTATGCTGAGGTAGAAGAAAGCTAGGGTGGATTTAGCTGCTCACTCTTCCATCTTGTTCACCGATGCCTCAATAAAAAAGAAAAACACAATTTCATATAGCTGGACAACAGATGTCCTCAGACTTCACACTAGAAAATAAAAATGGAATAGCGAATTGTGTATGATTGATCACGGGATAAGATGCGCGCCTTAATTGGATGTTCTTTTTGTGGAGTCACCCGACATGTCAGTCCTCAGTGGTTTGGCTCCATTTAAAAAGAGACCTTTATGGATGGCTGAACAAGAACCCTCCAATCAGTACGCTCCCTCCAGCTGAACCCAGCTTCCTGCTGCTGTGAAATTCCCTCCGTGCTGCTGACCTTAATGTTGCACAGGATAATGGCATGCAAGTCCCAGGGGAGGAAAATAGTAGAAACCCTGTGTTCCTTCTCTCCCCGCGTGTCTTTGTGTGTGTGCGTGGAGGCATATACTGACATGTATATAACATGCTTAGCAGAATTTGTGGCTCGCATGCGGTCACAGTAAACCCATGAGTCTGGAGTACATGTGTTTACTGAGCCAACACGCTCAAAAAGACCGTCATTACATTGATTCTTGCTAACCTGGTTAAGGTTTGGCTCCTCCAAAAAATACATTTGAAAAATTGTTTTGTGACTGCGCTCGGTACAATTCAATTCAACAGTATTGATTTTTTTTTGACATATCAAGCAATGCAGAGCTATTGAAAAAAGAATCACACTCGCCCAGAACGAAGGAGCTGCTGTGTAATACCACAGGCCTAGACACAGGTTAGTGAGCAGCTCCGGTCGAGCAGCAGGGAGGCAGATACCATGCACAAGGGCACCTTGATACCTCTGACTGATACAGTTGACCAACGTATCTAGCAAAAACTGCATTTACATATTGTCCCGTCAAAAGGTCTCACTTTGACATCGTGATATTATTCAATGCCTGCTAAGAAGCATTTATAAATTATAGATGCTGATCTGTCAAATAAGGTTCACAACAAAAATCCATTGTTGTTTCCAATAGACGGCTCCTTGGCTGTTATTTTATTACAGCTTCATTATTAATGTGCAAACTTCATTTGTCAGTGTGAGCCAGCGATGTTCCTGTAGCATTGTGTGATTTCTGAACATTGATGGGCAGTATGAAAGGATGCAGTGTTGCCTACCAACCCCTAGCCCCACCATCCACAACTTCAGACGCAGGAACAACTGTCACAAACACGCCCTCTTTGTGCAGCCGGCACAGACACGTCTGTCATTTGATATTTGGCTCATGCTAAGCAGAGGAACAGCTGCAGGGTACAGGAAACAGAGAACAGGGAAGACAGTAGCTGCGTGAGTTGTTTCTGACAGCTCCTCCTGTTGTGCGAGTATCGGCCCCTTTAGGATTTGAGCTTTCCTCTCGATTCCCGCGGCCCAAAAACTCCTCGACCACCCCAAATGCAAATCAGCTCGTTGTTCATTCATAGGAAAAAGTTTGGGAAGTCGGTGAGCCTTCCTGCCTCATCTGTATGTATAAAGCTGAAGAATTTTGTTGACTTTTGGAGATGATTGTGGTTTTGTTGTGAGCGTGAATAAAAATGCGACGCCGTGGAAATGTGCTGCAAATCGTCCATTATTTCAGACATTATCTCAGGGTTTTGCAGAAGCCAAGTCGGTTTTGCAAATTTGCTAATTCCTTGAGGGGAAACCTAATTATGACAAAATGTCCAAACACTCACAATTCCCACTTCATCTTCCAAAAGTCCTTTAGCAGCTCTGAGCTACTGTAATCTCTGCCAGAGAAACAGACCGTTGCCCGGGCAACCTCAGTCCTGCCACCATGGCAGCTGTAACTGTGGCGAGGAGACACGGAGTGCCAGGGTGGACAGGTGTTGCTGGGGTCTTCAAGATCACTTTGGGTCTCTCAACCCTGCCTCAAATGTCGTTACACATGTGGAGCAGCGCTAACAAGCCGCTCACACATACACACACACTCAAACACACTCAATATGGCGCTCCTCTATACTGCTACCCCAGACCTGAGACTGCTGAGTTACACTAATGTTCTGTGTCATGCTCATGTCGAATTAGACGAGCACATGGTTCTCTTTGCCAGCTCGGAGCAGGAGGTCAGTGCCACATGGCTGCATGTTTTTTTTTTTGTTGTTGTTGTTGTCGTTGTTTTTTTTGTTTTGTCAGACAGACATGCTGTAGGTATGAGAAGTGACTCAGTGAAACATGGTAACCTGCTGTAGGGCAGGGTAATGGGACACTGCACAAAAAGTCAAACAAGCTCTCATTACCTTTTATCCAGGCAGAACATGGAGGCCACCGCTGAAATTGGTCCTAGAAAATTGTAAGGGGAAATATAATGTGTGCTAGAGGAAAGCAATAGCGGAGAGAGTGTCGATTTAATAGCGAGAGCGTGTGCAGACCATGAAGGAAAGATAGTTCTGTTACTGAGTCAGTGTGGCGAGGCTCAAAATGTCTATTTCAGGGCTTGCTTTAAGTAGGGTGAGTCACCAGGCTTTTGGAGCACTAGAGGCTGCATATGTGTGTGTGCATTCATGTGTGTGCACATGTATTTTTATGTGATACCGCCGAATTTCTCACTCTCTCCCTTCCTCGCTCTCCCTCTATCTCCGTCACACACACACACACATACGCACACGCACGCACATGCACACGTGCCTGACCGGAGGGTGCAGGTCTGTGACAGGTTAGGCGTTTTGGGTGCGGGCCATCCTCTCTCTGTCTTCCCCTGAGCTCCTAGCAGCGAGCTGGCCGTAGCGCGGGGACAGGCAGCGACTTCAATCTGTTTGGTAAATACTGAGATAACTAAGGCCCACCCATCGCCGCAGCAGAAAATAGCCCAGGCCAGACCTGCGAGTGCAAAGATAGCATGCTCTGCTGAAAGCATGGAGAGGATCTACCTTCCAAAGAGAAGACTGTGGACATAAATGAGCTATTTTAAGACATCAGACGGTGTGAAGGAAGTCAGGATGATGGACAGACAATGGGAGAATGGCGAGACTGAGGGAGAAAAGCAAATGAGAGATGGAAACCGCCTCCTGCTGCCAGCAAAATGTCAATGGAACCCCGGGGATGCATTGATTAACCTCTTTACTCCTAATCTGCCTTCACCTCCTGCATTTCTCACTGAAGGCAAACACACAAACTGGTGGTACACAGATGGACAAACTATCCTGCTTTGCATAAACAGAGACACGTTTTTAGACGCTTTTCTCATCTAAAAATTCAAAATGACTGTGCAGTGACAGTTTTCAAATTTTCACAAATCACAAATTTTGATTGACATTTACGTTTTTCTCTGTCTTTTCATTTATTTCCCTTTTTGTCTTTATCTTACTATTTTTAGCTCCTTTGTATATGTTTGGGTCATAGAATGGTTAAAACTCCTCATACTTTATACATTTCAGTTAAATTCAATTCAATAGAAAGCAGCAGCCAACAGCGATACACACTACTGATTCATGTGATGATTATTTTCCCAATTAATTGATTAATGTTGATGATTAATATCTATAAAGCATCAGAAATGTGAAATTGAACATCATGATTTCCCAGAGCCAGGGGATGTCTTCAGAGACCTTTTTGTTTGATCAGAAGTCTGGACACTTAGAGATATTCATTTTATTATAATGTCGGGCAAAGGCAGAAAATCTCAGCAACAAGCGTATGATTGATTATTTGACTAACGGTTTCAGCTTTAATTCAATACATCTTTGTCTGTCTCTCATGAGCGAATGTATGGACCTAATTTAAAGTAGAATCACTACAAGCACACACAGAGTGAAGGTGTCATTTAACAATGACGGACAATGACAGTACAGACAGTTACGCATTCATGCAAATCTGCCGGTGGTGATGATCTGACACATTAGGTCATATTTGAAAGTTTCTTGTGCTAAGGGTTGGAGCGCACCAAAGCAGAAAGTGCCTACTTGATGTGAAGAGGTTGTATTTATTTCGCACTGGCTCGCTGTAACTGCTCAGACCTTTACTGTTCTGCTCTACAAGAGTTTTTCTCAGCTGAACACAAATATTCCTTAATCCTCTAATTAGTCCAGAGACTGACTTTCTCCATGTTCCTCTCCCTGTTTCCTCTCTCCTCTCTTTGGCAGTTTGCTCCCAGTTCTCCAAGGGTGTGTATGCCATTATTGGCCTCTATGACAGGAAGACGGTCAACATGCTCATGTCCTTCTGCGGAGCGCTGCATGTCTGCTTCGTCACCCCGTCGTTCCCCATAGAGACGGCCAACCAGTTTGTAATCCAGCTGAGGCCTGAGCTCCAGGACGCGCTGGTGGGGGTGATCGATCACTATGGATGGACCAAGTTTGTCTACATGTACAGTTCTGACTCAGGTAGGAAAACTGTTATTCACCATTTAGTTAATTTTACATCATACTGTATATTTGGTTTATTCATTATTTTGAGGACGCTTAAGATTCATGCTATGTCCTTTACACAGTATATATGTTATTTTCTTAAATATTTCCTATTAACGTTTTAAATGGACTCCTATCTATAAACAGATATCTTAAAGACATCCTCATTCATCTTTAAATACCGACATTTAAAGTTTCATCATGGTATTTGTCACAAAAAGCTCTTCCCCTACGCTACATGCACATGATGATGGTCAGAGGCAGTCGTTAAACCAGCCACCATTAGCTGTCTTCATATTGCCATGGCGACAGCGGGGATGACGGGGTCAATCGTAGCTATTGTGCAGCAATGAGCAGCCATCAGAGCATTTATTTTAGACCACCGTCTTTGTACAGGCACAGAACACAGAAAAGAAACATTGACCTGCACCGACTCATGGATAAATCTCACAATAGAACAAAAGATTAAGCTTTTCACTGAGTAGTCCATAGCAATAACCCATGCTGCAGCTACCCTTTTGTCAGTTTCATGCCAAAAAAAGAAGACATCAACACAACACAGAAATGCTGCAGTGTTCAATTTAAGCATTTTAATAACAGTCCTGCAGAGGCCGGCAGAAATAAAGCAGCACACCTGTCAGCCTCCTGCTTCCTCCCCCTCCTCTGCTCTCTGGCCAATCAGCTGTACCCTTCCCATAATGCCACACTATCTGTCCCAGGTGTTGTGGGTTTTGAAGCATGACTGCAAAGGATGTGCTTTGTGTGTTTGTGCCAAAAAAGCATGTACTCTTCATATATGTGCCCCTATTTTGCACACGTGAGGATTCATGCACACAGTACGAGGGTTTATTGCAGCTTTTATCTGCTCATGTGTTTGCCTTGAGTGAGAGACGTAAACAGGCTTAAGTCAGCTTTAAAAGACACATGCCATCATGTCACTCCGCAAAGCACGCCACTGAGCAGTGACAGCGGAGATTTCACAGTGGTCTTTAGTCCTGTTGAAGCATGATGGCCGTAGCGCCACACATGTCTCACAGATTTTTTTTATCTTCTGTGATCCCTTCATTATGCACTCGCAAACTGTTGCGTCTGTGTCTCTGTGTGTGTGTGTGTGTGTTTGTGTGCGTGCGCAGGGTCACCCCTGTGTGATTGAGGGGTGGGATGGAGCCAGTGGAATCCGTATCAGTAGTCCTCTGTTGCCTGGATACTATGCTGCAGTCACCCTTCCTACAGGGTTATTTTAAGCCTTTAAGAAAAATCATATTTAGTTGTGAGGAATTTGTGTGTGTGTGTGCAGTGTGTGTGTGTGGGATTCTTCCTTATAGTTTTTCAAAGTAACTTATTTCATTCTCTTTTAAAGCAATTCAAAAGTAATTTCTTGTCTAATATAATTATATTAGATATGCACTTATGATTGATAAGTCCCAGTGTTTAAATGAATTAACTGAAGTGTACAACGACCTGCGACTATACCACGTATGCACTCTCACTTTTCTGAGATCTCAGGTACTTGGATGTTTTGCACCCTTTCTTTCGATTCACATCTGTCTTGCTGTCTTACCGTGCGGCATCTGCTAATAAACACGCCGCTCTCTTTTCTTTTCAAAAGCCAAGAATGGGCAAACAAATTTGATAGCCCATTAAACCCATCATAAACAATATTCAGGAAATGGTTTCCCCAAAGTGTTATTTTCTCTACTCTCAATTGCCTGGTGCCCAGGTCTCCATGTATTGCCTCTGGCCAGAAGGGTGCTTATGACAGCCAGATTCCATTATGATGTTATTCTCTTCCAGGATGCCTTTGAGGACCATTTTTACCTTGGCCGGCCCCACGAGCCTCCCTGTCGCGCCGGCTCTGATTTATAGGGGCGCGTCAGCCGCATAGTTACATTTAAAAAGGCGGGAGGATATTCAAAGTAAACATAGAGAGACAAAAAAAAAAAAACGGGAGAGAAAGTGGGGGAGGAATGAAGAAGAGATGGGAAAAAGATAAGAAATGTAATAGTCCAGCCACACTGATAATATTGAGGGAAACTTGAATCTCTCTGACTCTGTTATATATCACAGTACAGCACAGAACATTCTCAACAGTAAGTGCTAATGAGATTCAAGCACTAATTTTAGCCCCTGTTGACTGCTGCCCAGCTGTATGCTTCAGTGCTGGAACATAATGTACATAATGCAGAAACAGATTAACAAATAAATAAACACCTAACGATATTTGAAACAAAGTAAGGCAATTAACAGAGAATGGAAAGATAAAAGAAGTGAACAGCTTCAGTGGGACGGCGCCTGCCTTTCAGACCATTGGGTCAGACTGCAGTGTACGGTGCTGTCCGTGGTGCTGAACCCTTTCCTGACACCGCGGCTCGTCTCCCATTCAAAGACACTTGTCCATTCTTCTCAGGACCCACTGGCCTCATTCACAGCCATGATTAACTGCCTCCTGTGTTCCCATGCCTATCATCAGTTTCACAGCTACTATTAAATCCGTCAGCGCCAAGGACTACAATTATTCACTCATGAGCAACAGAGAATGGAAAGAGACACCATGAAAGGTGTCGTACGTCCCCGTGCTCGGCTCTCCGGCAATGCTTTACCAAATTAACAGCATTTTTCTCTGTGCTGAATTTATTTACGTGCACTGTATTGTGGTCACATGTGGAGGTGAAGCACCATCCATCTTTTTATGTCTTTAATGACCTGGTGTCAAAGAGGCTGCATGAATTGCCCAGAGAGCAGCTGGTGTGCATTGTAATAAGGGCAGGCAATCATCTTTCAGAGACTGTCATTGCATTTCTCATCCTTCTTTTGACAGGGTCTGTGTTGTTGTTGTTGTTGTTGTTGTTGTAGTCGTAGATAAGCACATTTGCTCAGTATGCATAAAATGCCTATATGAACATGAACAAACAAGCGTGGCAGATATGCGAAGCACGTCAGGTATCGACCGGCAGTGGCTTTGACCGTGTTTGCCAGCTTAGTAGAAGAAAAACAAATATCGCTACATCATGTATTAGTTTACATTTCTAAATTTTGTAATTGCTATAATTCATTTGGGTAATGGCTGCCAGTCTGCTGCGGGTGAAATTACTTTATTTACTCGGTGGAACAACTGTGGCTGCCAGCTCGCGAGGAATCTGATTGGTCTACTGCCAGCAGCAAAGGACTACAACACTGAGTCAGACTGTAAATCAGAGCTCAAGATCAATGTGTTCTCTAATCACCTTTTATTTCCTGTCTTAGCGTGAGCCTTTAGCTCAGTGGCTGCTCTGCCTGAGCCTCTCTCTGTGATGCTCAAGCGTCTCAGCAGCACATTGGCAATGGTGCAATAGAGTAGCGCCACCTGTAACTGGTGCTCGGAGGACGTAAAGCTGGCTGCGAGAGTGTCGTCCGCGATGATGCACGGGCTGATTATTTGTTAGTGTGGAAGTGGTGATTATTTAGCCCGGCTCTGTACGAGCTGGAAAAGCACACCTGTACGTGTCAGTGTGCTTAATGGACTGTCCCGCTAGTTGTACTTTATCACCGAAGCTACAGGGGAGATTCTGATGGATAAGCTTATCAAGAGCGGTTTGGTCTTCTGCTCAGCTTCTGTTTTGTTCTCAAGTTGTTTTAATTTATCTTCCAGCTCTTAATGTAACTACACACAGTATAAGATTAACCTGCACATAATTTATGTCCTACACTGCCTAATAAGATATAGACACTTATGGATTGGTCCCAGTGGACTACCAACCAGTCATTCATCACTTCATTTATCTTAGGTTTCTTCGCAGAACTTTATAAAATGCCCACACAGTTAGGTCCCAGAGTTTCTCTTTGCTTACTTCCCACAATTCCCCAAATGCCTAAGTGTTTTACTTGGCTCTGCTTTCCCGTTCAGGCCTGTCCGTGCTGCAGAAAGTTCTGGACACAGCAGCAGAGAGGAACTGGCTGGTGACCTCGGTTAATGTGGAGACCATGACGGAGGCCTCTTTCCTGAAAGTGTTCCAGGATTTGGACAAGCGGAAGGAGGGCCAGATTATCATCGACTGTGAGACAGAGAGGCTGACTGGCATCCTTAAAAAGGTAAAGAGCTTTTCGCTTTGCGGTTATGATGCAATATATAATGCCATTTCAACTTAGAGACAGCAACCATTAAGTATGTCACGTGGGCAGGAATTTTACATGAATAAGCGAGTTTACCTTTTGGACACATATCAAACGGTTTGTCAACCAAGCGATTAACAAACATGTTAAGTTTAAAGGGCCTCTTCAAAAGAATATATTCAAAAACACACTTCAAAACAAGGTTGTGCTGGTTTTAATCAGCCGAACAAAGGAGAGAGGCATCAAGAGAAAGGAGGGGATATAAATGGAAAGTGTGGGGGGGGTGATTGGTGGTCTGCTGTGTTGTTTAGTCTCCTGCAGCATCAAGGACAGCAGAGATAAATAACACAGCGTTGGCATTTGGAGTCGGCAGTTCTTCTGTGATAGGATCATCACTTACTCACCTGTATACTGTTGAAAGGAAAAAGGATCTTGGCATCACAATTGCCTGTTTGCTAAACCCGCAGAGATTGTCCAATCATAGCTTGGCAACCGTAACTAACCGTAGCAGGTCAAGCTTTAGATTTCATTGTGTGTTGAAGTGGAGTATATGAGACTGTATTAAGAGATATACTCAGTATTTGGGGTGTCATTTTCTGTGGCCTGTCTCAAACCAAAAACGCAAAGTGTAAGAAATGAATTTAAAAGTGTTTGTCTGCCGTGATGCAAGGTGCAGTTGTCTGGCTAACTAGCGTACTACCTACAGTAGAAACAACTGTCACACACACATCCATCGTCTACGCATGCTGCTGACCACATCTCAGGTGTTTTTAATCTTAAACGTTGGCAGGATTGTAGGTTAGTCCTCAACCGAGAAGACTTTTCTCTTGTAATATTGAAACATACCATTACAAAAACGGCATGAAGCCAAACGGGATTATGTTAGTAAGGAACAATCCGATCTTACACTTTTTCTGTGTTGTATTCTTGAGGCTAGGTCTTACTGGCATGACGCCGTAATACAAGAATAAAGCTGTTTCTTTGCCTTCTACATGGTGGTGAGGCTGAGTTTGTTTGCCTGGGCCACAGAGCTTAAGCATCTAAAGTCTCTAAACACTATATCATGCGTTTAGCCTGTGCGCTCTTGCTTAAACCAGACATTAAAAAGTCAAAATTAAATTTGTTAGAGACTGGTTATTTGTTGTGGGAGAACAGACACATCTCAGCAGACACAGCAACAGTAACTAAGGAGGTATTGGTCAGATAATGACATGCACACAGATACAAACCAGGGACCGGTTTAATCAAACAGCCAATCATATCCTCAGAAATATTCATACATGTTAGATTTGTGTTGCTCTGCTGATTGTTGTCACTTGCGTGATTTATGGGTTTTTTAATATATTTCTTTTTTTCCAGTGAATTGTTGAAAAAACACACACACACGCATGCACTTTAATGCTGCTCATAACAAACACCCACACACAGACCCCATCTGTATGTGTAGGCTATGGCTGCTGTGCGTGAATGTTATTGATGGCCCGGTGTCTTCAGTTAAGGTTATTGCATCAGTTCTCACCAGTTTACAGGAGCTGAGCCTGAGAAGTTCTCCATTCAAGACGGCCACCATCAATCACCCACGTCTGCTCCCTGCCTCCACACTGCCCTGCCTGTGCACCCAAACAATGGCGAACATACACACACGCACACACACACACACACACACACACACACACTCTCACTCAAACACACACACAAACGCACCATACGCGCAACATCTCTTTTGCCCTTTAAACTCCCTCCTGTATTGGTCTCATTCATCAGATACAGTACACAGATTCTCCTACGATAATGTCACTGACAGTATCCGGAGGGTGACTTCTCGTACAAGCTGAATGTTGATGTTTTCTCCTCGGAGAACGTTCGCCGTGACAGAAGAGCTTCCTCAAAAACGTTTCAGAGCGAGAGACAAAAAACAGTGACCTGTTCTCTTGGGGCTGAACTCTGAGTGACTCTAAAAATTTGCATGTATAATTAAAAAGCTCCACACATCCAAAACATTTCCATCTGACGGTCCACCGTGGCAGTAATGTGCGTTTCCGCCCCCGGTGTCGGGTGTATTGGTGTCAGCGCTGGTGTGCGTCTGTCCCCCTTCCCTCTAGTTTTTCCTCGCCCGGGGCTCGGCCGCGAGGGCTGCCTCGTGCTGGGGTCACCATTAATAACAAATGCCACCTTCTGTCATGACCTACAGCATCATTAGACACACATACTCACAAACAAATGAGTGCGCTCTTCCGTGTGTGCGTGGGGAAAAAGCTCACAGAGTGGAAGAGGAGTGAGAAATGTGTGAGGTCATGCGTGGTGTCTGAACAGACAGTAGAAAGAGCCTCTTATCTGCATGCTAAGGCTATTCATTGCACGCAGGGCTTTAAGTAAGTGTGTGACTGCTCAGTATGATAAAATGCGCACGCACACACACACACACACACACACACACACAGTACAGTTTTACAGTACATCTGGCTCTTTATTTAGGCATTAAACTAGTCACTTTGCTTTGAATGCTACCAGCGTGATGGGTGTGGTGGTGTTTTCTTTTCATCTTAAACCACATCTACATTCAAATGTCAGTCAAAGCCATTTAATATATAAATAAACCAGCTCTGGCACTACACTACATCTCTCACCGTGACGTTCAAACTGCCCCGACCCCGGGTGCTTGGCTGACCTGTGACGGCTGCAGTTAGAGAATGACAGCAGCACGGGCAGAAGAGAGATGGAGCGTAGGCGAGGCAGAGGGGCAGGTGGCACGGTTCAGCACTGACAGACTCCGCGGTATTGTTAGACCACGCTGGAGTTCCAGGGAGCCAGAATATTGTAAGTTATTTAAATGCTAGATCAAAGATCAAATCAGAGCTCTCGGGAGAACAATATTGAAACTGGAGGATGGAGGAGGAGGGAAGCAAATATAGTACAGTATATACTATTATATTTACAAATTGATGGCTCATTACAATATTTATGACACATAGAAGTCTAGAGAATATAAAACAGAATATGATATGTGCAGTAATTGTTTATTTTGTAATAATAACCATTATTTGTTGTTTTTTAATCTTCAGCTCTGGGTTTTAGGGCATGAGTTGTCTTTGTTTGTGGTAAAACAATTTAGCTGCTTCTTTTTAACACATGATGAGTATCGGGGGTGCGTTTGTGCATGGTAGGAAGCATATAGTGGGTGTGTGGCTGGCCCTGCAGTACATGATGTCTGTTCCCTGTCACAGTAATAACATTCATCACTGGAGATAGCGGAGACAAGAGGAGAGGATATTACATTATATGGAGTTGATACATTGACTTTTTATTCGGGTACTGAGGCTAATCTCTGTAAAGTTAAGTCACTTTTATCATATTTATTTTATGAATGTGCAGCGTTCAGTCACTTTTGTCTGATTGCTCGTGAATCTACTTTCTATCTGTCCTGCACAAGGTCAAGTACTGTACTCTGTACCAGGTATACTGCTGTGACACTGTCAAAAGCTCTCCGTCTCAGTTGTACACAAACACACACACACAAACAGAAGGTTGGGTTGTGTATCGCAGGCATTTTATTCTCTAACTCTCCTTTAACCTTGTCTTTCAGATTGTTGAGCAAGGCAAGAATGCAAAGAGCTACCACTACATCCTGGCTAACCTGGTAAGGAATCATCGTGATCACATCTCATTTTCAGCTTTCCCCTTTGAGAAATTTTCCACGTACTTGTCTACATACTTTCATACCTCGTTTGATTTGCATCGCAATTAAATGTGGCTTTTAACGGGATTCCAGACTCTGTACTTTACTGCCAGTTTAATAGACGTGCATGTGCCGAATAATTTACGCTAAAACTACCTGGTTTTATGTCTTTTATGTTCTTTAATCCCATTTTCCTCTTCAGCTACATCATATATTCGTTCAGCGCACTGTCAGACCCGCAGACATAACAGCGGCACAGTAGTAGACTAACAGTAAAGCACAAGCGGGAAACCTGTGACAGTCAGAGACAGAAATCTATGCAGACTCACAGTGACAGAAAAAGGTCAGGCAGCCTGTGTGCAAGCTTATATCCATTAGTTCTCTTTGTCTGCTGCCATTTTCGTAGTGCAAATGGTATGTAGACCCCTGCAGCACTGCTCAGACTCACTAAATGCAACCAAATGAAGAGAAAATTGACATCAGCAGAAGCTGTAGTAATAACAGCATTAATATGCAGCTGCTGGCACGGACAATTTCTCACTGCTGGACTTTTAGATTGGCTCAATCTCTCGTCTTGCCCGTTTGCCAGATTTAATTTTAAATGATAAGGCTCGGACGTTAATAACAGCTGATACGCAAAGTGGCCACAGTCATCTGTAATGGGTCCATTAAAAGGTTTGTGCAAAAAATTGCTTTTCCTGTGTCCTTGCACCTTTTGAGAAATGTTCCTAATTTACTTACTTTTGTGCATAAATGCAGCTGCGTGTGTGAGAGCGAGAGAATCTGAACAAACAGACGATAGCGTGATAGAGAAAAGAATGACAAGTTTGACTTAATATTTAAAGGTGGTTTAAATATCTGTCAGAAATACCCCCTCCATGTCCAGTGTTCGCAAATACTCGTTTCTATAGTAACCTCTTCAGCTCACTGCACTGCATTAGCTCATACATGGAGCAGAAGAAAAAGACACAACTCTGTCTGTTCAGCTGAGAAATACCTGGCAAAGCACACACAGGTACATTAGACAGGCAGCTTAGGTGTGGGTGTCTGGGTGCATGGGGGGTGGGGGGTTCTCTCCCGAAGCCTGAAGCTTGAGCACGCCGTCATATATGCTTGTTAACAGCCAGTCACTTCTATGTGACTTCATTTGTCTTTGGAGGGATGGAATAATACCGAAATCTCACGGCACAATAATGCTATGATAAGTCCACAGCCTGAAATTCATCGCTGGATTTAAAAAGAAAGAAATAGGATGACTTGTCCTACGAGTGTGTGTGTGCTTGTGTGTTTCTTGAACTGTATTTAGTTGTTGTTGTTTTTGGGTTTTTTTTACTTTCTGCTTCTTCCATCCTTATTTGATAAAATCAAATGAGCCAGCAATGACCTAACCATGTGCAAAACATTGGCATGAATAGTGTTTGGCATGAATGACTGAGCTGAGTTTCAAAACAAAAACAATGCAGCTGTCACTCACAGTCATTTCTGTAAAAAACAAAACAAAAAAACAATAACAATAAAAAAAAATACAATAAACAATAATAAATACGTACAACAATAAAGTGTAATAATATGTAATTGCAGCAGGCTATTGAAATGGATTTAGCATTTGTCACTTGGGGCCGGTTACACTGTGCCACCGAAGTACGACCGTGATAGAATTGTAAACTCGGCCTCCAGCGAGTTCACTAACCTCTGAAATCCATCGTTGTCGACCACAGAAAACAGCCTTCAGTCCTCGGCTGTGTATTCGCTGATGCATCTTGGTATTTCTTCAGCTCTCAGGCTGTTCCGGTGAAGTGGGGCTCCTTTGGCCCGGCTGAGGCTTTGTTCTCACAGTCGGCTGTTGTTGTGATTTTGATCAGAGCTTTTCTGGGTTGTGATGTGCCAAATGGCTTTTCGTGTATGATGTATTTCCTGTAGCGCAGCTGACCGCTGCCAGGCAGTATTTGCAAATTGTTTCGTGTTTGTCATTCTCCTTTTTTTGCTATCTCCATTTCTTGAAATGAGAAAATGGAAATGCTGCTACACACCGGCTCCAAACGTTGATGGAGCATCTCAAATCTCAAGTTCAAATTCTTCATTTCATCGTTCAGCCTGGGTGTTTTTGCCATTTTCTGGTTTTTAACTTGTAAGATTGTGCCCTCTGTTGTCTGTTGTCAAACAAAAACAATTCAATTTTCGACATTGAGAGACGGTAGAAGACTAGCCAATTGACCGTGTAATATCGTGGCAGATTTCATCACAGTCCAACACCATCATGGAGCCTTTTTTAAACACAAAAACGTGTTATTTGATATATTGTTGCATCCCTAGCCTTTAGTGTATTTGATAGGAAAATCAGAGAAACTAAACAAGTGAGAGTTTGAGACAGACATGTGGTCAAGAGAGAGACAAAGCTTCAAATGGCATGAAAGAAAAAGGACAGAAAGGTGTGTGTTGTCAGAAAGACGCCTGGTGAGCGGCAGAGAATCCTGAGAGGCACCTTTTTCTTTTCATCAGTCAAAAGTTTGCTCTTAAATCTTAGACAAATCATAGACAAATCTGCTCTCCCCCTCACTTGCTCTGTCTCTACTCCCACCCAGTCCCACTTGTCTGCCTCTTCTTCTCCCCACGCTGACAGGCAGCCTGCTGAGAGACTGAATCTGCCTCTCCTACACTCTGCCTGTCTCCCGCTCTGAAAAACAGCCGTCTCCACATAATAGTCAGGGGAAAAAATACAAGAAGGAGATACCATTACAGTAAATCGCTTCTTTCTCCATTCTGCTCTGCCTGAGGCATCCCTTGAATTGTTCACAGTAGCCTATAAGGTTTTGATCCTGCCATTGTTAACAGTAGCCTATGAGGACTCAGTCTATCACAGATTAGCTCTGGACTGGTCCCGCCATGAAATGAGGTTTTTTTCTTTATTTTCCTTTGCACCATTCTTGGCCCTCGGGAAAGACAGAGATGAAGCCTCCTCAATGGGATAACCTCTCTAAGTGAAAAAGAAGGATTTGTCGTTTTCATTATGCTATTAACCCTTGCACTCGTGATGGCAGAGTGAGAAACGCTAACTGCAATGTAGTGCAATTGGAAGAATTACCTTCTAACGCCAGATGTCCCAATCATTCGGACTTATGATTTACTGAGTGCTGACTCAGGACCCCTCGTCACTGTTAAGGACCAATTTAACCACAAAAGAGTTTTAAATTTGAATTTGTTTCTTCTCCCCTTGCGGAGTTTTAGCAAGCAGGCATAGATTTGTTTTAAAGGGTCACAGGCCATAAAGGTTTGCAAACACTAATCTGCTGCCCCAGCAATCTGGACTGACTGTCATAAAGGCAGTTTTCAGAGGGTCTTTGTTTAGACTTGTTGGCACCATCTCCCGTGCTGCTGACCTCATCTAAAACTTATCCATCACTGCCATTATCACCGATATTTTCAACTGTTGTTTCGTAGCATGAGCGGTCGTGATTGTCACTGCAGCTAACTTCGAGATTGATTCGTGGTCACGTAGACGGAAGATTTTCGGCACTGAAGCAACATCTAGTAGGCCTGAATCTGCTTCTCTTTCTGGCAAATATGGTTCAGTGCCCGCTGTCGGGAATTTGCAGGACTCATGCAGTGTAACCATGCACGTGATTGAAATCCTAATTTTATTCTCAGTTCATTTCTCTGCCTGTCCACTTCCTGCCTTAGGGTTTCCTGGATATTGACCTGACAGACCTGAGGAAAGGTGGGGCGAACATCACCGGCTTCCAGCTCGTCAACAACTCTGAGCCCAGCGTCAGCCGTGTCGTCCAGCAGTGGTTGGAGTTTGACAACAAAGACTCCAAAATGCCCAAGAGTGGCCTCAAAGTACGACTCCGTTGTTCTCTGATCTGCTCTCCTTCATCGTCCCACTGTCGTGTTTAAGTACTGTAAACTGAATCATAAGTTTTCTCAGTAGCTCCGATAACTGATTTTCTGTGAAAGGTAACCAAGAAGTTTGTTATTTCCCATGTCAGGTACTTTGTTTGGTACAGTCAGCAGCATATTGCAGAGAGTTATGAAAGGGCTTCTATTAAATCTGGTGGACAGATGACCCTTGATCCTGTCTAAGATTAGTGACTCAGATCTGGGATTTCTGCTATTAAATGATCATTGATTTTCAGCCATAACAGCAGCGATAGAGGACTGATTTCAAATCCAAACCATGGTGCATTTTACAAGACCAAAATATTAACTAGAAATATAAGTAATAGGAATGATGTCATAGAGTGCTAAAGCAAAGTGGATCCTTCATAGACGTTTGAACAGGTGTTGACTTTTAAAATACCTCGATTTTTTTCATTGTCTCCTCAGCAAAGACATTCAGTTCCTATTAATGTTTGTTTCTACTTTTACTGCCTACTGCTCTGTCTGCACAGTACACCGGCGCTCTAACATATGACGGGGTGAAAGTCATGTCCACGGCCTTCCAGAACTTAAGGAGACAAAGGATAGACATCTCTCGCAGGGGCAACGCTGGAGAGTGTCTCGCCAACCCGCCGGCTCCCTGGGGACAAGGCATAGACATCCAGAGAGCCTTGCAGCAGGTCTGCGCGCAGCATACATACATAGGAACATGCTAATGTGAACACACACACACACACAAAAAATCCATGGACCAGCAGACACACACGCACTCGCTCAAATTCTTGAGTGGCACATTGGCTAACAGCTCCTGAGTTGGGTCTGGCTGAACAGATTAGGTCTCATTCTGTCGTGTAAAGTTCACATTAAGTCGTAGGGGAGCTCTCCAGTATCAAATGTGACATCATGGCTAGTAAACAAAACCTGCAGGCAATAACACTCAGCCGTGATCATCATGGAATATGACATCAGCAATTGAGTTTAGAAATGTAATATTTGGCAATAGAAATATAAATGTTGGACTGGCTGTGACACTTCTTGATCTGGCGGAGACACACAGACGTTCGGGCATGTAAAATCATGTGGAACAAGGACAATCATTTTATTTTGTTTAAAGTAATACTTTAAAAAAGGTCATTGCAGAAATACAGCCAATAAAAAATACAATTAAAAGTCAGCTATAACAGTTACCCCCATACTCCATTTGCATGAAGTATGGGGATATAATAACTTTTAACTTTTATTTTTTTGTGAGGACACACATGTGTGTGTGTGGGTGTGTGGGCGCGCGTGCACGTGCAGCCCGAGGCTCTGTCTGCAGAGTGGCTGTGCAGAGGCCTGCTCAGAGTCAATCTAGCCATCTGCCTGCGGATAGACTGGAGATTGAAGCCGTGTTCGCTCAATTAACTCCATCACACAGCCAAGACAAACACACTGCACTGTACACATACACGCACACCGTCTGTCATTCACTTCCACAGGGACCCAGGCACTGTGGACTTTCACAAATGAGTACTATGCAAACATGTGCAAGCTATGCTTAACATGCATTGTGTGTAAGTGTGACATGCAAATGCCTAGTGCCAGCGCAGACATGAAGAAAATGGACTGTATGAATAACAGGCTTCACGGTAGCCGTTATTTACCCATCTGCCAAGCAAGTCGCAGCCTGCGGATTACTTATTGAACATTTGTGTGTGACTCCATCACAGGTCCGTATAGATGGATTGACTGGTCACATTCAGTTCAATGAGAAAGGCCGCAGAACCAATTACACTGTTAGCGTCATGGAGCTGGCACCGTCTGGACCCAAGAAGGTAAGACTGTAGCCTGAGAGATCAGTTTGATGTATTCATTCTTGTTCAGGGATCCTGTTTTAAACCTTACCAAAAAACGGCCTGTGTTCATCAAATATCTAAGAATTAAACTTCAGAATGTGCTAAAGAGACAACTTAGTGACTAAAATAGACCACTTTCACTGTCCAGAGATTAAGACACATTTATCACAGGATTACTCTGACATTCACTGACGTTAGAGTTTAACCTTTTAAAGCTGCTCTCAAGTGATCACATGTAGGGTCTGAGGAGGAGTAACCAGTCAGAAACAAGAATTTATCCCTCATCTGTTTTGTTTTTTAATGGCGTGTCCTCACATTACTCAGTGACGCTTTTCTCAACAGCTTGTGTAATTTTGATTTCAAAAAAGGTTCACTGTATTCCTGTGAAATCCTGAATATCTCCTGTTTTCTCCAATTAACATGTGGAGTACATACAATATATTGTTTCTTTTGATATTATATTATATTATATATTTGATATTATATTATATTATATTATATTATATTATATTATATTATATTATATTATATTATATTATATTATATATTAATGATGCATCTAAAATAACTGAAAAAATAGCAATTAGTAGTATTTCAGTATTTCAGAATAAAACTAATTACCAGTTCATATTTTAATGCTTTTCAATTTTAGTTGATTATTTACGATTTCACATCTGGTTTGTGACACGTTGTCCTCGTCTTAGGTTGGCTACTGGAACGAAGATGAAAAGTATGTGACTACGGCCAGCTTCATGAGAGGCAGCAACGACACTTATGGCCTGCAGAACAGGACTTACATAGTCACCACTATCTTGGTAAGTCAGTGAAAAATAGGGAGGTTGAGGGGATTTGGGGGAGGATGGGGTGGGGAGACGGGAGACACAGAGAGAGGTAGGGTAACATTTTTCATTTTCTTTTATGATAGAGTTCCTAAAAGTTCAGGCCCCTGAAAGAATTCAGCAGACATCTGCGATTATATCTCCCTCCCTTCCTTCCTAACTCTATTCTGCTAACTTCTGTCTGTCTGACTAGTGCCTGCCCAGAATCAGAATCACTGTATTTGGCAAGTGCAACACAATAAAAAGAATGTTGTCTTGGGAGCACTGGCTCACTGCTGTGCAGAGATCAAACTGTGCATATTTACCATACACTTAACAGGCAGCATAAGGACAACACAACCTCACAGTTAAGAAACATAAACAAAAAAATGTCTACATTCAACACTATGGAAGTAGTTGCATAGCAAAAAGCAATGGTGAACACTGATTTCAGAGGCGGTGAATTGTCAACGTGTCCTTCATTCCTCTGCCCTCCCATGTTCTTTATTTGGCTCAGATGTCACTATCAGGGTGTTCAACACAACTTGTCCAGGTTGTTGCAAGTGTCCTGGCCTACATAACAAAGATGGAGCTGCCGGGCTGTGTGAGGGCTTGTGAATAGGGCAGCAGAGATTCAATCTGTCCGGCTCACATGGCAGCGAGGTTATCATGACATTCTCTCAAAAGAAAGGAGCATAGCTGGTAATACCTGGATAATATGCAGTAAAGGGTAATAAAGATGGCAGTATATCTGTGCTGGTACGGGATGTTCTCGGTGTCTGCATCTTGTTGAAAACTTTATGTCAGTGAATACTGAGAGGTCTTTGGATGCCTGGAGCCCTGCACTGCTCCTTTTTGTACTCCTGGTATATTTTTTCAAGTGGGAATATCTTTTATCTCTTCGAATCATCGCTGCCATGTAATTTTGTTGCACTTGTCACAGATGTAGTTATCCTATATACGGCTGAAATGTGATTTTTGAAATTCTGGTGCAGACTTCAGGTCTATCAGAGCAATGTGCGTGCAGCTGATGACCACTGTGAGGGTTAATAGAGTATAAGGATTTCAACTATGTACTTCCCTCAAGAGAAATCCACTGCTCACCAGATAAAGGCTCGCTGGAGAGGATGGAGCTGAGAGACAATGTAGATACAATAATAGAAAAAAAACAAAAACGCATTGGCGCGCTCCAATCTATACAATCTGTTTTAAGAGGTAAGCTCCTAGTCAGTGGGGACCTTGTAGTATCAGTAGGAAACAGCTGAACACAACAATATATGTATATATATACTGACATGACAAATGTTAATCATGAGGAAACACTGCATTCATATCATAACTTCCAGACAGTAAAATCCGAGCACCAGAGTGCAAAAACTTGTTTGTGTCAGCATCTCAGTTGTAATTAAGATATAGGGAATTCCTCATGGTAACCGTATTTCTCACTTGGGGTAAAGAATTGTTAATTTCAGCAAAATTACAAAGGAGTTATGTAGCATACTGTCCTAATTTATCTCAGTGACGAAGGGCTATAAATATGTTGCACAATAATACTAACTATCTCAGGCTACTTTTACACGTATCTGATGTTTGTGCAGGGCTGGTGATGTAAGTACCCAGTTTTAATTAATACATTAACCATTTTCTTAGTCTTCCCTGACCCTGTGCAATTTTGAACCAGGGCTACACCAAAACAGGGCATGGACAGGTGTAGAGTAGATTAACGTATTTGAAAAAAAAAAAGGAAATTGGTAAAGAAAATGTATCCCATGTTGTTGCAGCTACAACTAAATACTACATTGGGTAAACTCTGGATAGCAAACAAGTAAACAGTTAAGTGAATGCCCAAATGGTGGATAGCTTAAACTAATAAATGATCCATTCAAATAATTAGGAAAAGTGAAAGGATAAATGGCCAAACTAGTTAATTAAAAATAATAGATAAATGCTCAAACAAATTACATTAAAGTAATAGATAAATGCCTAATATAGTTAGCTAAATTTAATAGAAAAATGCCTAATAGTGATAGCTAACATTAATAGATAAATGGTTGATACGTTTAGCCATCAGTAACAGATAAATTGTTGATATAGTTATACATAAATGATAGCTGCTGCCTCTGCAAACAGTAGTGTGTACCAACTAACCTCAGTGCTGACCGATCAGTTGTAGGAATTTCCGTAACATTATCGGCTTTTACATAATATTAATATAAATAGCTGTTTTTATACTAATAATTAACATTCAGGTTAAAGTGAATAAGATTAATCAAATGAACAACTTTGGAAAAACAACAGGTGGTGTTGATGAAGGGCCACTTGACAGGTCTTGGAGGAGCATCAGACAAAAATGGTTATGAGCTCTGGGTATACTATGTTAAACTTAACGTGTGGTCTATTGGCATCTAATTAAAAAAATATGTGAAGATCCTCATTTAAACCCGAAGGTTGTCGTCTCCCAGGAGTGCGGACCTAAAATAACTCCCTGTGACATAATCTCCTATCAGTGTCCCCTTTTCTAGGAAGATAAATTGGTTTTCTGTCTTGGAACCTAAGAGAAGAGATAAGGTGTGAACAGTTATTGGGCTGTGGGGTAGCAGTAGAGTTTTTACACCTTATAACTTCTGTGCTCACTGATTCGTTGCTTGAGGGAATGTGTTGTTTTGCCATTGTGAAGGTATCACTTTGTGCTTTCCTACAGTCCCTGCTGTCCCAACCTGTGCACACACACAAGGCCTGGGTTAACAGGAGATCTGGAGGAGTGAAGCAGAACACATTTAATGGAGCGCTCAAGCTCGGTATCTTCACAATCGTGGCTTTAAAACCAGGCCGTGACTGGAATTTTAGGATCTGAGGATTTAGTTTTACCCTGCTAGTTGATTATTAATGAGTATTCGCTGTGTGCAACTATTACAATAGGTGCAGTGATTTTAACAGGCTTTCAGCAAGAAACTGTAACATGCAGGAGCAAGTTGTAAAAATTTGTTGATTTTTTTCAGCTGTAAAATAATGAAACATACTAATTTCCATCCATTGAGTTTTATTTCGTGTTCCTTTGTGTGTGTTTTAAATGCATATGTTCAAAATGTGTACTTGCTTGGTGAATGTGTCTGTATCATATTTAACATGGCTGACTGACAGCGGTTCTCAGTGGAACTGTTCGAGGTCAATGAGACTGAGTCCTGGAGGACTTTCTGTATGCCATGCCATGTCTCTGTGTGCACGCTGGTGCCTGTGTTCAAGCGCTACGGTGTGTGTGTGTGTCTGTGTGTGTGTGTATGTGTCTTGATCTGCGACTGCCAGTGCGAGTGCGTACCCTGTCGAAGCGCTGCATGCCAGACCTTTCTCACCACTGTCTCCCTGGGGTACCGTTTCTCGACCAGTGGGCCTCGGGTTTCCATGTGTAACAATGATTACCTTCACCTCAACCATAAAGAGCAGGGGAACCCAGATAACTGTAACACGCAGAGGAAGCCCCCCACCCCCATCTCTAGACCCTGATGAAATATGATGGCAGGATTTGCTCAGCTCAGCACAGCCTTAGCTAAAAGCAGGCACACATAACAACTTGTGGGAATTGAGGCCCTCCAAGTGCTGGTGGACAATTCAGACTGAGTTGACTGGTATTCTATATGAAATACATTTTGCTCAAAGTAAAGCAGAGCCCCAGGTGTCATGTCAGCTGTAATTTCTCAGGACACCCAATCAGTGCAAGATGTACAAATGTCTGATGTATGATATAACAAGAAGAACAGCGTGGCCGCGGAGCAGAGGTCAGCAATGTCTGCTTCGCCGGCTCAAACGCAGAAACACACATCCACACGCCCACGGATGCTTCTTCAGCTCAGATCCAGTGTCTTCTCAGCTTTAATAATGTTATCAACACTCTTTCAGTGTGGCAATGCTGTCATAATTATGATACTTAGACACCTTTTGTGTTTGAATTACCACACCTTCAAGGAACAAAGCCAAAATAATACCTTGTAATTTCATATAATTATCTTTTCTTGGAACCTTTCACAGCAATAATTGTATTTTAGGCCCAGTTAGATTCTTTTTTCCCAAAGCCTCAGCTATGAATGAACAAGGGGTAAAAAACAAGATATGTGATAAATTGCGTGGAAACATAAAATGTATCCATAACATCCCAAAATTTAAATAGTAATATAAAACTTAACAACATGCTAAAGCTTTATTATCAGCAGTAATGCTTCCTTTGACTTAATTAGCTTAACAAACCACTCTGCTGTAAAAGTTATGCTACTTACAGTCACAACAGCTTGTGTCAGAAAAGATGAAAAGATGAAATTCATAATAATTTCAGTGACTGTTCAATGATTTCCTGTATGTTATTTCTGAAATGTGATGTGACTAAAATAAAATTGATGATTGCAGAAAAAAAAACAGTTTTTACTCATCGTTGCTCTACATCCAACAGGAGTCTCCCTATGTGATGCTGAAGAAGAACCACGAGCAGCTTGTTGGAAATGATAAGTACGAGGGCTACATCGTTGAGCTGGCTGCAGAGATAGCCAAACATGTGGGCTACCAGTACAAACTGAAGATCGTTTCAGATGGCAAATATGGAGCCAGAGATCCTGAAACCAAGATGTGGAACGGCATGGTGGGAGAACTGGTATATGGGGTGAGTGGACAGAGTTTGTGTTGGATTGTTACCCGGGTGAGGTCTGCATGATAGACTGCTGCAGCAATCACACAATAATTACAAAGACCTGCAGCAATGCTAACGGCTCTGTGAGACTGTATTGTGGTAACATGCAGATGTTTACCGCATATAACGTTCACTAGAGTCACCAATTTACTATGGCATGTTAGCGCACTAAATTTACTAATATACATTAAACACAGTGTAGCTGAGTTCCACTGCTGACATGGCATTATAGTGGCTTACTTTAAATTCTGTGCTAAAGGTGTTTTGATAAAGTGCACAGTGCATGAACTAGCATTGTATACTTCTGTTTACATGCGTACCCGCATCTGTGTCCCTCCCTCAGAAAGCAGATGTGGCTGTGGCTCCGCTGACCATCACCCTGGTCCGTGAAGAAGTGATCGATTTCTCCAAGCCCTTTATGTCCCTCGGTATCTCCATTATGATCAAGAAACCCACCAAATCCAAACCTGGCGTGTTTTCATTCCTGGACCCGCTGGCTTACGAGATCTGGATGTGCATTGTGTTCGCCTACATTGGCGTCAGTGTCGTCCTGTTCCTTGTCAGTCGATTCAGCCCCTACGAGTGGCACGCTGAGGACTACGAGGAGGGAGGCGAGCCGCAGACTCCCACCCAAGCGTCAGCCACTAATGGGGTGCAGCAGGGCCAGACACCAGCGCAGCAGAACACCAACCAGCAGAGTCCTGAGCAGACCAATGAGTTCGGCATCTTTAACTCTCTTTGGTTCTCACTGGGAGCCTTCATGCAGCAGGGCTGTGATATTTCACCACGGTAAGAAACTCCATTATGATACATGGCGTCCACAGCGCTTTGAGTCTGTGCTTTTGTTCGCTGGTACACAGAGAGACTCAAAGCGCCACCTACATACAAAATATATCTGTCTGCAACACCAACGCTTCAACATGCCGCGTTGCTTTCCTGCTTTGCTCACTAGGGTTTTGTTTATTAAGATTTAGTTCTTTGCCAGTGACTTGTCAGTCAGAGCAACGGTAAAAGTTTGATGAAGAGCAGCAGAGGGAGTTTATGATGTGGGCATGTTGCACAGTGTTGCGTTTTTGTCCTCCTGTCTCCAGTTACTTCTAGTGATGCGATGAACTTTTAGAACTATAAATACTTCTTCCAGTGTTTTACAAAATGTTTCAATCCAAATCTATCCATCAGTCTATCGATCAGTCAGACTGTGGGTAAAGGTAAATATCAGATGCCTAGCAGATGGTTATGAAGGATCCTGCTGTCTGTATTGAGTGGTATGTGTTGACTCCCCTCGAGTGCTCTCATGAGCTGTGGCATGAAACCGTTCTCAAAAGGTCACCAATTAAAAATCTCATTAAGTGTCTGAAATTAGAGGCACTGGGGTCGACTTTCTGAGCTTTCCAGAGGGACTAGCAGGAGGAGATGAGAAGATAATGTCACTATTATCACTGTAAGCTCTGAACCAGCAGGGACAGGTTAGGTCATGGACAGACATAGAGCTTCTTGTCTTTTTAAACATTAAGCTACATATACATTATGTATAGGCGTAGCGTGTGGTGGTGCACGTATGCATAATACATCTGTAGTGTAGTAATCATACTGTGCAGATGGAGAGGCTGGTGCTGTTGAAGAATAATTGCTGGCAGGTTTGGATGAGAAACTGAAAAGCTGCCCTCATGAATACAGATGTGCACTCAACTGTACCATTTAAACAACTTGAAAGAAATAGCTTGACATTTCAGGAGCATTCTTTTTTTATTCTTTATTTGTTCCTTTTTTACCGAGAGTTAGATAAGAAGGTCAATACTGTTCCCACGTCTGTACGGTACATACGAAACTCGATCCAGGAGCAGGTTAGCTTAGTGTAGACTGGAAACAAGTAGTCTGGCCCCAAAGGTAAAATAAAGAAAAAAAACACCCATCTGCAGCTGTAATGCTCAATATTGAATACGTTATATACAGTAATGTTAATGTTTCTAAAACTGAACTTTTTGTTTTTTTAACTCTGTATTTGACGGACAGATGTGAATGTAGTTTCAATCTTCTCATCTCACTCTCTTCCCTGTCACACAATCCCTTGAAAATTTGTTTCATTCCAGATACAAAAAAAACAAAAAACAAAAACAGAACAGAACATTTTTTTCTCACTTATCCCCAGTGGTATCTGTTTTGGTTTTCATTCTGCCAGCTTTTGAGATATCCATCGCTAAGATTTCTGCCTCCACCACTACACAAAGGATTGTTGTTTGTGCTGCTCACAGGATTGAACAGGATATTTAATAAGAATTCAGTAGCTGTGTCTGTTTCCGGAAAAAATGTCTGGTTACTCTAAATAATTAAACATCAAGTTAACTGTTTTTCACAAGGTTCGCAACTATCACTGTATATCACTGTATATTTAGGATACTGTGCAATGTGACATGAATTAATGCTGTGTGCACCACAAATAAGGCTTCATTCACCTCTGTTTTCTAAGGGAATATAATAGAGATGGATATCTGACAGTCTGAGCAAATAAAGCCAAAACTATCTGCATGGCTTAACAAACACCAGAGGAAGATTAGAGAAACATGTTGTTACGTGTAAAAGCTCCTGCGTCGTCTACAGTAAGCTGATCAGTGACCACCAATAGGAGACATGTTGTGTTGCAAGGCTCCCGGGTCTAAGTGTGATTATTTGTTTAGAGCGGTGTTACTGAGAAATAGCAGCGGTGCTCACTCAGCCTTCCCTGATTGAGTTGCTGAAGGTTAAAGGAATTACAGAATTGTGCAACTCTCCATTTTTATCTTGGCGTCCATCTTGTGACATTTACAGAATGTATTTTCGCTTTGCTGTTACCTTCCACAAATATCAGAAGGGAGAAAATCTCTGCACCTACAAGCCTGCATGCTGCACGTAGGTGCGCAGCAGTACATGATGTAGGTACTGGATCCCTACTCCCACGGGCCCTCACCTGACATTTACCATTTTCTGCCTGGAGACTCTGTGCCTCATGCAGGATGAAGCCTATTGTCCCGTGTTCCTCTCTTACAGTCACAAAATGCATCTGCAATAACTATTGATTTCTTTGCATGCCATACCGAGACAGTCTTTTCACCACGCATTCACATAGTGTTTGTTCCCTGCGGTCTCTCTTTGTATGCACACACGTGCATGTTTTTGTACGCGTGGGGATGTGTGTGGATTTGTGTGTACGTCTCTCTTTGTGGCTTGACCACACACGAGTTCATGCATATTTGCACAGTATTTGCATTTGTTTTGCTTGGAGGAAAGCGCTCTCTGCTGATGCAAGACCTTTCACTGACAGTTTAAGAGGACAACACAGATTGTTCCTGTACTCGCGGCAATTCTCTACATGCCACCTTTGACTGCAAAGTAGCCAGCTGCAAGACATATTGTATTTCATCATCAGTTGTAAAAAAAAACTGTAACGAGACGATTGACGTTTGATTTACATACATATAAAGTACATATAGGTTAAATGTGACATAGTAGCAATAAAATTGAGGTTTATTGCCCTGGTAACAGGAACAGTGATGCACACTGACGCACGCACAGACATGTATTGGTGCCTTTAGGATGTTCTCATTTAAATAGGTTTCAGGTACAACAGAAGATTTCCTTAGTGTCGTCAGTGAAGGTGACAGCTTTAAGGGCTCATATCCTCCAAGGACTTGAGTCAAATATCTTCCTTCTCTTACAATGTCCTTCCAAGGTGACTCCCTTTCTGTCTTTGGTGTCACCCCGTTTGGGAGTCAATATGACAATAAAAAGAAACACCACAGATCAGTTAGTGTGTGCATCAGTCCATGTGCGTAACGATCGGCATGGTTGATTTTGCTTGGTGTCTTGAAAACCAGCACAGTGAATGTTTCACCCCACTGAGCGCTGCCCTGAAGGAAACATCTTCCCCTTGAAAATTTGGGTGACCTAGTTGCTCTAGTTAGCTCGGCTTGTGTTAACAGACGGAGGTGCATGTTGATGTATCTCCTAAAGCGTTATGAGTTCCTCTGCTGGATTTAAAAGGATGTGTAGTGATTTTGCTTTTGGTTTGTCAGATGAAAGAAATAATGCTTGCAACCTCACATATTCTGTTGTCAGAGTTTCACATGAACTCAGTGTACTATTGCATTTGGGCTACTGGGATTTGAGTGAATGAGTTTTTTATCCAGAAAGGCTTTTGTGAGAACGTTTTTGTTCGTGTAAGCCTGTGTTCATTTCTTTTCACTTTTTTTTGGCCTAATCTCATTTACAACTTGTACTTACGCGCTTAGATTAGTTTTAACTTTTGAATTCAGTTGTATACTCGTGCTAATATTAAGGGCAATTTTCATAAAATCGATATTAAGCACCATATATTACAGAAATGAGATCTGTTAGTTCTCTAGGTGCATGTAGTTATTAAGTTATTTGTTATTTTAACATTTTTAATGATGAATTAACATGCAATTAACATTGTTACCTAACCTAGTCAGCTTTTATGTTTTGTATGTAAAATCTTATTCTGAAAAGTCAAATAAATATTGTTGAGTAAACATACGTATTAATATTTCCATCTGAAACATAAGACAATATAACTATAAGTACATAAATTCACAAATATGTCAAAACTCTATGTAAGCTCAGTATTTGGTAAATACTTTTACTATAGAACCCCGAAGCGTATATATTCCTCACGTTGGTGCAAGTAATCCAATCTCATAAACCAGCTTAGCTTGTTAACCAGCTAGCAGGTAGTATTCATAATGTGCATTAAGCTAATATGCGCTACAGTATGCTAATACAGAGACTATTTGCTGCAGTTATGGAGTTGTTATTAGTTATTAATTAGTTATTATTTAGTTTGATGTAAGAGCAGCTGATGGGCTAAATTTGGTTACATTATTGAGCTCCACAATTGGTTAATGGGCCAAAAAATAATTTGTGACACCACCTACACTTTCCAAAAAATATCTATAGTTGATTGTAATAAACCTCTCATGAAACATATTTATAAAAAGTGAGAACAATGAAATAATAATAATAATAATGATTTACAGCTGAGTTTTTATAATTTCTGAAATTATTTTGCAGTAGTTCATTTATGTATGTAACATATTAGTCATGTAATAATTTAATATTTCTTTGTGTTTATTTGACATTGAACACTTTGTGGCTCCATAAGTCCCAACAATGAAAGGTTCTTACTTTCTTGTTTGAGAATATCAGAGAGCAAAAAACACGTAAATGACATCCTGTTGCTGGATTCTGTGATATTTCTGAGTAGGTGCCTGTAAACTGCTTGTCACTATGCTTTTCTATAACTAATAGATGAGAACAGAATGTTCTGGAGGTGCATTTAGCTCTGAGGTAGGCAGCTCAAAGCACTTCACTCTTTATGCTTCTCCATTTAATCAGAGACAAAAGGCCAAGGAACAACAGTGACGATCACTCTGCCCTGGATTAATCAGTAGGCGTGTTTAATTTCCCTGTCTGCCTGTATGTGTATAGGCTAGTTCTATTAAAAGCAACCACTTATACCCATTTTCTTTGTCTGCACACTATCTTGTGCGTGTGTGTGTGCCTGCATGCATGTGTTCATATGTGTTTATACATGCTGTAGGCATATATGCATACATTGTGATGCATTAGTGTGTACAGTATTTTGTGTGTGTGTGTGTGTGTGTGTGTGTGTGTGTGTGTGTGTGTGTGTGTGTGTGTATTAACCACCCCACTCTCCTTGCTATTTATTCTCTGTGAGACCTTGTTTACTGTGCTCTTTCTAAATGTCAGCACTGTCAGTCAGGCCCTCCCATAAGCCCCAGTCCGTGCTGTTGGGCCCTCCCTGTGTTTATCTCTGCAGACAGGTGGACTCTGAGAGTGACCCCCCCCCACACACACACACACCACTCCATCCGTCCGTCCATCCATCCATCCACCCCTTTACTTCCTCTCCAATCACCTCTTTTCAGTCCTCTTCTCGTCTCATCTGCTCTGCTCTCTGTCCTTTATAGATCTCCCTGCCTCTTCCGGTGGTTGTGTTTGTGTTTGATTACGAATTTATCATGTGTGGCATATCCTCTCTCATCTCAAGGCTTCACCAATGCTTCCTGTTTCACCTGGCACGCCTCCCACGTGGCAAACAGCTGCACACACAAAAGCACTCACTGTGGGAGTGTGATTTTATTTTTTTCCACAGTGCTAACAATATGTGCTTTTGTTTGATTTGGTAAGTTTTACAGTAGTCGCTTAATGCAACGTCTGGGATCAGAATCAGAAATGCTCATCACTTCCAGACACTTTTTCAAGGCATTTTCTAAAGCCCTGGGCTGAGATTTGATGAGCTTGTGCAATATTTAAAGAAGAAGATGTTTTCGACCTAATTAATTCACATTTGTATTTCCCTGTTTATACTGCAAAATCTAATGGGACCATTACTGCTGGAAACACCAATGGGATACTGCTGCTGTAAGGCAGCTGCAAGGCAAAAGGTGGTGTAAATCTCAGTTTGAAAGTTCACTGTTCATTGCAAGTGAAGAATTTGGCTTCCATACATTACCAACAATTCATGGCAAAGGGGAACAAACCCCGGTCGGATAGGGAGAGTACAGGAAAAGCTGCAGCATATACATTCAGCAGGATCTGTATTGGACTTGACCTTGTGGATTTGAACTTGTCTCTCAATTTCAGTGCTGAAGCTTGCCGGGTGGGAGCTCTTGGCAGGAAGAGAACTTGAGTAAAAGGGCGTGGGTTCATGATGTTCCTCCAGTGAATGTGTTTTGAGATGCTTATGCCTGTGCCTGATGTCTGCATGTGTGTGTGTGTGTGTATGTGTGTGCGTGAATGCCCACTAGGTGTGCATGCGTGAATGTGTGTGTGTGTGTGTGTGTGTGTGTGTGTGTGTGTTTGTCTGATAGCCCCGTGGAGTTGTTGTCTCCTCTCCTCAGCGCCTGTGTTGCTCCCGTTACATGATTGTAGACTGAAATAAATCAGCTGTGCCACTCACACTCTGCCCGCCACAACAGCAATTTCTCAGCCTGGCGGTCAGAATCATTCAATAATGGATCGAGTATGTGGTATATTATGGTAACCCAGGGAGGGTCAGTATTTCTCAAGCTGAGTTTTTTGTCATAAAGCGATGCTTGTTTTCCCCTTTGAAGCTGTAAACATGAGAGGGCAAAAGAAATAGCCTCCATGTACACGTATTCATACTGGGCAAGAAAAATATTTTAATCACATGTCAGCCAATACAACCAGGCATGGCACATCTGTCAAGCAGGTCAAAGATTTTTTCCACATTTCTAACTGCTAACAATCTGCTGCAGTCATTAGCATTAACATTATTCTGAGGCTGAATACCTTATTAACTTAACTTAGTTAACTAATTTATTTTAGATGGGCTAATGTTTGCGACATTCCCTGCAAGTTAGAATTTCTAAGATGTATTTACTTGTACAGTAACCTGATTTACTTGTCAAAACCATGCAAACCGATTGCCTTAAAAAGACAAAGTAAATGTTACTTATGTAACCCAAGTGCTTTAAACATTCATTACACACTAATGAAAAAGGTCCCATTGTCTTTAAATTATCATAAAACTAGAAGAATAAACTAACATAAAAAGAAAACAAAACAATAAAATAGATAAAATAGAAATTAAATCACAGATTCAATTTAGGATTTTTTTTAATTTTATTTTTTCTTCCTTCCACAACAACTGTGCTCCTTCAAAAATCAACAACACGGTTTTAATTACTGAAACTGTATCAGAACCAAATTAGAACAAAGAAAAACAGATTCCTCTCTGATCCACAGCAGGATAAGCTTATGTGTGATAATGTTATATCTCAAAAAGTCAAAGCACCGACACACTCAAAATTTAGTGCCAGTTTAAAATTGCATTGTGTTACTTTAAAACATTTTAAGAGATGCTGTGCAATTATTGGCATTTGGCATATATTGGCTTCAGTACGCCGGCTTCTGTAATGGCAGTATTAAAAAAAAAAACAAACAACCAGTACAAACATTTTCATGGCCTAACCAACAAGTAAACTTCAACTTTGGTCAGATCAGATATATGCTTAATATTTTACAGTAAAACACTAACCTCTTAAGAACAGTCTTAAGCCACTAAATGTCACCACACTTGTATGCTTACTTACAATCTAATTGAACAGGAGATTTTTAAGTGTTTGCAGGTTTGGTGGAAGTTTGTTCTGCCCCAAGCCAAGTATCACTCTTTGAATGAACTCTAAAGTGTTTTTCATGGCTTTAGGATACTCCAAGTGTAAAGCATATGACTCACTGGCTTGTTCTAGCTAGTGCATACCAGGGAGAGATATGCTGTGCCTCTTGTGCACCACAACATGGCAAGCAGGCTTAGCACTGTCAAGTTTAGCAGTGAAACCCAGCCACATTGACCGAAAACAGAGTTTTTAAAATTTATGGCTGCTTCATCATATGGGTGATGCTTCTAGTCTAAGTCACGTGTATCCAGGAAATTTACATTTCACTCTCTCCATATCCATCTTTTTGAACAATTGTTTGCTTTCTTTGATAGTCACAGTAAACATGAGATGATAAAATGTAGTAAAGGGTTAATTCCAAATCAAACCCCGGCTGCTAGGGTGAGGGCTTAGCCTTGATGTGTGATATGATTCTACCAGGTGAACAAAGGCATCTACATCTAAACTGAATTCTATATATAATTATATATAATTTACACATCCATCGTGCAGTATTTCTCACTTGTCCTTCCCCTTTATTGGATTTGTAGACGTTTATCATCATCTACACTGCAGCACAAAAACAGCCCTTTTTAGCCAAAACAGCTAGCTATAGCTGATCAGACCCCCCCCACCTTAGGCGTCGTCACCTCAGCCTGCAGGAAATGTGGAGCCTAATTTTGTCTACTTAAAATTTGGAGTGGTATCGTTGTAACCTGCATTATGTGCTCCGAGAGAACAGAGGGCTTGTAGTTGTAGCAACAGTAGCTAAGGAGGCTAAGAGGTTTAGTCATGGGGCAACAGACAGACATAGTACAGTATAAAACTGCTAACTAGAACTTAAAGGACTATACCATTTGGCATATATACTCTGCTCGTTACAGTGTTGCTGACCAGTATAATTTTCTAAATTATCATTTTTTCATCACGTACATTTTTTTTGGCAAAGTTATAATATCGACGTGTAGTTATACTGTTCTGCACTGAGGCTGTTTTAAAAACTGTGATATTTTAGGTGTCAGACTGTCCTTGAACACACCACCATGTAAAGGTTTCAAATGGTCCCTGCTTTCACCTGCATTAGCGCGGGGCGATAATGGAACTTTGACAAATAAAGAAAGATAACAAAATGTTCACCGTCTGTGAATATCTCAACCAAGTTCAATTCTCTTCAACTTGATATATTCATGGTGCACTCAAAGGGAAATGAAACCACTGGCAGTCTAAATAGTGTGAAATCTAAAAATCGTTGTCTCGTTACAGGCGGGTGGGCATAGCATGTAGTTAATGAGATAGAATATGCAAAATCATGCATATTGTCTCGTACAGCTTAATTTGGCGTCGCCATTGCTGCTGTTATTTTCATCAATTCTATCTTTGCATATTCCTCTCGTCGTTGCTGTGTGCGTGTTTATTTTGAGACGCTCACCTTGTTGCACAGCAGACGATCCTCCCCCCTTTACCCAAATTTTACAATGCACACTCTTCTTTACATATCTCTGTAATGCAGCCCAACCCTGCATATTAAAATAAAAAAAAATCAGTGTCATGTTTTGTATGATCTAATGTGAGTGGCTGTTCAGTCGCTAATCAAGCCCCCAGGTAGGAGCCAAGTGAATATTTCTGATCAAGGAAATTATTGATCGTGTACGAGGATCAATTACTTACCAGTTTGCGTTATTATTGTCATTGTTATCATTAACAACAAGAAATTAGACTGTGTTACACACCATTGAGTTACATAATTGTGTTGTTAGTGAGTTGTTGTCAAAGCATTTGGGGAAGACTTGGGAGGAAGGAATGATTTATTCATAAAGAGACGGTTCAGTTTAGTTCACGGCATCGCTTATGTTTTATTTATCTGGAAATTGCATGAAGGCAACTTTTGATCATACATGCATGCTCCCTCACAGAAACCACTGAGACACACACACACACACACCCACACACCCTTAGAGGATCTCACTGGGGTATCACGCTTTGTACACAGACAAAGACACCATCCCCTCAGAGACGTATACTCTGTCAAATCTGCATATAAAACACAGTCACACAGAGGCACACGTATGTTTCCAGCAGCTGAGTGGGGTTTTGCTGTAATCAAGCTGTGACAGTATGTGAATGTCTTTCCCACAACCATGATTTGTACACTAAGCCCGAGGCCACATGGGAAATCTACCTGGACCAAAGTAAACATTGCCAATAGTTTGACTAGAAAGATGTGCAGTGTGATGCTCAGAGACTCATCAGTCAGCCCCGTGTCTGCCAGCCTGTAAGCTGAAATAAGCCCTAATGAGAGCATTCACAATGTAATGGCAGTTCTTTCCTACTATAGGGGTGTTTGCCCTTATAGAGAGAAAGACCGAGAGAGAGGCAGTGGAGGAGGAGTGAGATGACTAAAGTCTCTCTCAGCTCAGCTGTACTGTTTGGAGTGCAGAGTGTGCTACCATGGCAACCGTAAAGAGACACAGATTTCTCTGTCAGAGCAATGCAGCCTCTCATCAAGTGTCTCTGGCCTGTGAAACTGCATGTGAGTGCACATGCATGTCATCTTTTTGTCTGAACATCCAGCCAGATTTAATGCACCATAAGTCAGTGTGTGTATATTTTTATGCGTGTTGATGATATTGATTTTCAGTGAGCAGTTGTGATGTGTCTGTGTTTGGATTCCTGTTTTCGTGCTTGTGTGACTAAGAGACTGTGCGTATGTGCGTGGGCGCGTAGCGAGCACTCTCACAGCTCACCAGCACTGACTTATCTCAGGTTACATGAGGCTAAGACAGCATCCGTGATATCATTCAGCGAAACTGGTGCACGGCCACACATACAATGATTATGGTCATATCTCAAACATATCGATTCCTCTGCACCAACACTTGAAATGGCCAGGAGCTAAATTGTTGTGTTTTCATGCAGCACCACTCAAATGAGCCATATGTTGCAAAGCAGCCACTTAACTCAGCTGCTTCTTAATGAAACAAACACGCATTAAACAATTTCATAGTGTTTTGAAGCATAATGCTTTTTGTCAAATTTTCCATAGCGTACTTCAATGAGTGTAATAACCAGCTTTTGCTGTGGTTGCTGCAGGCTGGTAACAACATTATCATAATGTTCTCTTTTCAACTCAATGGCATGGTAATACTGACCTTTAGCGGGGGAGAGAGAAGGGGAGAGAGATGTTTTAATAAATCATTATTTTTTGCTCCCTGCATAAAGCTTGCGTGTTATTTTGGCCTTGAAGATGAAAGCGCTCTGAAAATACACAATCTACCGTTGGTGAGCCTATCAAAACAAAAGCACAAGCAACCAAGCAAACAAAATCAGAAGTAAACCCACCACTTTGCAGCAATATTGGCCATAACACATTCTCATCCCCCAGAGCCTCATTTAGCAATATCGAGTCAGGGAGAGACAGACTGAAGTGGTGGAAAGCTGCAAACACACTGTAAGCGTCAGATAAGTGCAATTTCAAAACGTGTCTGTTGTTTTCGGTGGTCAGGTGTGCACTAAAAGCAGTGTGTGTTGCACATCAAACCAATTTGGCGTGTCGCCTCCGAGCTTAGTTCAATTTTGAAGCCACGGCAGAGGACCACAATTGCCCTTCTGCGTGCGGTTTCTGGAACCACACCGACCTATATGGCAGCGGAGTTACATAAAAAGGTAATCATGTTTATAAATACTTTATTCTGGCTAATTATCCCGACATGCCCACATTATTGTGCATGTTTTTAACAGCGTTTTTTTTTTTCTTTTTTTTTTTTTGCTGAGGAGGCTACGGGGAATCGAGCGCTTAATAAAACTTTTATCAACTCGTAACATTTACAAGCAGCTAAGGCAGAGCTGAGGAAATGTCGTTAACAGAAACCCTGCGATATAAACTCCTAGACCAGTTGAATACACCTGAGACATATGGACAAAATATATATATGTTAATTTGAGGTTTGGTTGATACACGTGAGTGCAAAATAAATTATGAAACGTTTTTGCAGTAATTTCATGCAAAAAAATATCAAAGCAGCCCCGACACATCACACTGGATCATTCAAATGGTCTGACTCAAACATGTCAGCTTAAGACCCTTTGGCAGATCACAGACACTGTGTACACACAACTTAGAAGGACCAGTGTAGAGCTGTTTATGCCACATCCTCCAGACATAACTAATGGAGTAGTCCTCGACTTGGCTGTCATCATATTTCAGAGAAAGTGACTGATGTGCCCAGCAATACAGCATAAAGATATTTACTTAGACTTTGCTTGAACCAACTGTCAGAAAAGGTCTTTGTGTGAGTGCATGTAAAGATTGCCGCACGTACACTGCAGACAAACACACACACGGTCGTACTTTATCTTCTGCAGTCTTGTTGTGTTGATTAGTGGATGTGCTCTGATGTGGTCTTGATATAAATACAGCTCTGGTGTGTTATGGGTTTTTTTTTTTTATTTTCTTCATAGCTGTGTCATCGTTTTCACATCTAGTGAGCCGTGGTTGCTAAGGACGTTTCCTGCAGTTTACCACAGCAGTGGCCAATTAGTCAGCACATACTCTCTAACACTTAAGACTCTGTTATTACACCGAGTCTGTATGTGTATGCAGGTATATGCACCTCTTTGTCTGCTGTATCTTAGGTCTACTGCCTCTGTGCGAGCATTATTGTTTATTTTTTATTCATTAATTTATTTATTTTGCAGGATGTCCATTGACTTTTTCCATATTATGCGTGGCTGCATCCAGTCACCAAGAACATACAGCCGTCGTGCTCATTTTTAAAAAGTAAAAAAAGCAGTGTTGCAGAAAACTCCTTTTCCATCCCTGGTTTGTCTTAGAATCACACCATAATTAGAGACCATTTTCTTTCTCATTTAAACCTCTGTAATTCCTAATCCATTGTAATGTGGCCATTACTGGCTCATTTTTTACACTTGCTAAAGTCATTAGTCATTGCTAATTACCATATCGAATAGAGGAGGCCAGCCAGGGGAATTCTAATGAGAGTTTAGTGCTACAGCAGATTCTCAGGGAGCTGTGGGTGGAGATCATATAGCAAAGGATGAAGATCAGGATCTGACAGAGATGAGAGGGAAAGAGGAGAGAGGGAGAGATGGTCCAATTCGTTTTGCTGTCCATCAAAACTAAGCACCAAACACACACATGCGAAGGAGCGGCATGTGTGAGCACACAAGCATGCACTTCTTGTAATCCTGTACATGTGGAGTGCAACAGCACACACTCTTTACTCAGATCACACATATGAAGTTGTTTCTAACTTGTGTTATCTTAAGTTGTTACCCACCCAAAACCGCTTTCAAATTCACCAAGCATATTTGGTTCCAGATTCACATTTGGGGAAATGCTATTGACTTTATTACTATAAACTTTTTATTTGTGTATAATTCACCAAATGAGATTGTTTTTTTGATTAATCACTCAAGTTATTATCTATAATGTCCAAGTACATGTTCCCAGAGTGACGTCATGAGATTTGTATTTGACTCAGCAAAAGAGAAAAACCTTGTTGGAGGCTTTAAATGGAAATAGTTTGGTATAGTTATTTAATAAATTATTTAAAAAAGAAATCAGTGATGAAAAATAGCGCATTCTGGCATACATCGCTGCTGTAGGCCTCTGCTGCTCCCATTACTATTCCTTTTCTTGGTAATGCAATAAAAGAGGCAGAGTGAATAATTGATTAATCATTGCCTTAACAAGACTATGAAATTACAGTGCTACTTGGAAGACTTCCCTTACTGTAATAAGACAGCTTAGCTAATGTTTTACCGAGGCACCGAGGTTGGCTGCTGTGCAATAATGTATGAGGAGCAGAAAGGAGGCTCAAAGGAAGCGAGTTCAAAAGGAAACAAACAGAGACAAACAGGTCTGTGTTTGCCAGTCGCTCTGCTCAACTAGGGAGGAGGGCTGCTGCAGGAGAACCAACACACACCCACACACCCGTACAAACATCTCCCTCTCTCTCTCTCTCTCACACACACACACACACAGCAAATGGTGACCCGGTTGTTCTCTTGTACAGACACGACTCACACACTCACACATTGTCCCCAGGAAGAAAAAGTATGCATGTTTGTATCTATGTGTGTGTGTTTGTGTGTGTGCATACTTGAATGCGTCAGTGTCAGTGCCAAGGTGTAGGGCATTGTTGTCTTGGCCCCAAAACAAGCCCCTGTCAGCGCCCACCCCCCCTCCAGCGCATGAGCAGACAGGCAGGGTGCACAGCGGAGACGTAGGGCGGATGGAGGGGAAAGGAAAAAGAGCGGAGAGGAGAGCGAGAGGGAGGGAGAGAGGGAGGGAAAGGGAAAAAAAGGACGATTGAAGGAGAAGGATTAGACAGCTGTTTACTGCCATCTCTGGAGGCCAGCAGCAGTCAAAGCTAAGGAGTTTGTCAGCCTCTGGTGGTACCATCCAGTTTACTTTTCTTCTCTGCCATTTCTCTCTCTCTCTCTTTCACCCTCTCCCTCTCTCACTTGCGCTGCTGTTTCAGCCTAACACAACACAGTTTCTCTCCTTTTTCCCCCCAAATACCAGGGCGGGTCTTTGCTTGTCACACTGTTCCACTTTTCACTCTAAAGAAGGAGACAGAGAAGTAATTAAGAAACAATTTGAACAGGAATGTGTTGCACTGAGCATGGCAGGAGTTGTTGCAGAGCGGTGGAAAGTTGTTTTGCACATGTGATCTTAAACTGCGAGAGATCAGATGAAAAGTCATGTCTGATGGGAGGCAACAGGGATTGATAGGTTACACTTAAGCCAAAAGGTCTCAGATAGGCCACCTCTCTCAGTGCGACGCTCTCACATCATGCCAGGCAAGATAAATTATGTTTTTTTAATGGTGTTGTGTGTGAGGCTGCACTTTATATTGTTATAATTTACTGCTGTTCTTTGCCATGTATGATTCAAATTAAACATCTTTTGGGTTTTGGATGCTGGTTGGGCAAAAACAAGCAATCTGAATCCTGATTTTGGACTCTTGGAGTTCTTTGTGGCATTTCACAGATAATGAATCTTTTTTTTTGGGAACATAATCATTATCAATAATGAAAGTGATTGTTAGCTGCTGGTCTAATTGTGAGTATTATGTGCTTTGAATATTCTTGTTTTCGCTATTAGATTCTTAAACAATATTGTCTTTTCAATCCATACTAATAGAAACTTATTTTTTTTTGTCTTTCCCTAGGCCAGATTAACTGTTCTTGAAATATACTATATTATGTAATTGATTCACATTTTGAGATCGCAGCTCCACAGTAGATGATATGAGCTGTTTGGTTTAAACTATGATCCTGTATTTTATCTGTTGTCTGCATCCTTCCACTGCTCTTTGCATATAGAATCAGATGGTGTGTGTGTGTGTGTGTGTGTGTTTGTGTGTGTGTGTGTGTGTGTGTATATATATATATATATATACACACACACACACATATATATATATATGTATGTAGTTTATCCTTTGACAATTCTAAATGAGTGATTCTTGTTTAGGGCTTGAAGCTGGGGTTTGTTTAGAGCTCATTGACCTGAATTTATTTGGGTGCTGGGAGGTGCCGCAGGTGCCCCATGATTGGTGGGTTTTACTTGGGCTGTGTTTGCGTACTGAACACTGCACTGACACCGATCTTCTTCGCCTGTATGAATTTTACTTAGAAGACGATCTGGAGAACAAGATGTTGTCAACACACGAGGAACTTCACAGAGCTTAAACAGGGAGTTTTGACGCAGGAGAATCAACCGCTTGCTTGTGTATTGTTTGCTGCAATACCAAATATGCACTGAGGTATTTAGAAAAGCGTGTTGCCTTTCTCACTGCACAGAAAAGGCTTAACCTTACCCGTACCCTTTTGAACACTGATCAGTGCACAAGTCAAAACACACACACACACACACACACACACACACACACACACACACACACACACACACACACCCTGCAGACAGCTCTGCCTTCTCCCAACTGGTTTTCAAAGGCTCGGCATCCATTCTGTGTTTGCTCTCCACTCGCTCCCCGGCTGCTCTTTCATCATCCACCCGTCATCTGAAAAGCATCTTAAATGATTATGTTTTAGCTTCTCCCCTTATTTTTTTTTCATGCTTAATCTCGCCTTCATGTTCACGCTCCATTTGGCTTGACGGCACAAAGGTGAATCATGAAAGCCTTTTTTGTTTCAGATTTGTGTCATTTTCATTGCGTAAGCTCCGCCGCACTGTGCCTCCGCGCTTGTCGGGGACCCGATATGTAACGCAACATGATTTCTGCTGTTGCTGTTCAAGCTGGCTTCTCGTGAGGTGAAGAGACACGAGAGAGAGCGAGACAGAGAGAGAGAAGAAGACGGGGATTTGACTCAAGGGATTTTGTTTGCAAATCGTCCAGTTGTTGTTGTTGTTTTTTTTGGTTTTTTTTGAAAGTGCAATTAGAGCTGCGGCTAAGTGTTCTCCTCTGCCTATTAATCCCCAACAATTAATGTGCGTGGTTGCATGAAACATATTGGCAACTTTCTTAAAGTGAGATTAATTTGGCAGGCAGGAAGCTGAGTGGGCCTTTGTGGAACTGGTTATCTTTCCTTCGCACATTGGGCTAAGCTCTCCAAGCATGGTGGAATGAAGAGTGTGTGAGTGCAGAGGGGGTGTGATGCAATGTAGGTCATTTGGATGGCGTGAACATCACAAGGTTTTCAGATTGCTCTTCTTGATTGTGTGCAAAAATTGGCCCGGAAGAAAAAGAATGATGCTATTTATTTTGCAAGTCACTACGTTAACGTTTAATTGATTCTGTTTGTAAAGACTAAAACATGGAATCATCATGAACACAAACTGCAGCTTTCACACGTCTGTGATTCTGACTAGTCAGATATCCCGTCCTGTGTTTTAGCTCTCTATCTGGCCGCATTGTTGGAGGCGTCTGGTGGTTCTTCACCCTCATCATCATCTCATCCTACACTGCCAACTTGGCTGCCTTCCTGACAGTGGAGAGGATGGTGTCTCCTATAGAGAGTGCTGAGGATTTGGCCAAACAGACAGAGATCGCCTATGGAACCCTGGATGCCGGCTCCACCAAAGAATTCTTCCGGGTGAGAAACCAACATCCCAACCTTTGTTCAAACGGTCGCTGTAAACACCAAACTCTGTGACAAATTCATTGCATTTTCTGCGACTGCGTCACATTAAATTTATGTGTTTGACCATAAAGTGAAGCAGCACAATTAGGCAATGTTGTATTTGCATTAACAGGAACTCAATACAGCTTGAATTATATATAATCACAAACAGTAACACTGGATTACATGCATCATTTCCTGTGAATCCCACTTGTCTTGACTCCAGCTTAGGAACTTTAACGGCATTCAGTGTATGGCAAAATAATAATAAAGTCTTCACAGTGACACTGCCTCTTTTTCTCACTCCCTGTGTCTCTCGCTCTCTCTCTCATCAACTCTTCGGGCTGTCAGAGGTCAAAGATCGCTGTATTTGAGAAGATGTGGTCCTACATGAAGGCAGCTGACCCGTCCGTGTTTGTCAAGACCACAGACGAGGGCGTAATGCGAGTCAGGAAGTCCAAGGGCAAGTATGCCTACCTCCTGGAGTCCACCATGAATGAGTACATAGAGCAGAGGAAACCGTGCGATACTATGAAAGTGGGAGGAAACCTGGACTCTAAAGGTTATGGCATCGCCACACCCAAGGGCTCCCCTCTCAGGTAAACCCCTGCCACTGCAGCGTGGCTGAATAAAAGCCTCCTGGTGCTTTTATTGGAGCCCATGCATGTACATCATCCGTCACCTTTTGATTTGTCCATTGTGCTCAGCTCTTGCAGCATTTGTTTATGTATAAAGACATATATACATGAACTTGAATTGATTTGTTTCTCCTTTTTGACAAATCCCATGCATTTTGATTCATTTATGCATCATATTTATTACAATAACACAACATATCAGTATTGTGTTTTACATTCTTGCATCCTCTGCATCCTAATCAGACATAGAAAGCATGGCCTTGGTATTGCAGTACTCCATTTAACTTTACTTTTGTTCTTCATAGTTTGTACACTGTAGACATTAATGACTTTGGCATGTCCATTTTCACCCCTGAAGACCATCTTTGTTTGTGTCTGCGTATGTATGTATCCAACTAGCCTATTCATAGCTGACTTGTGAGCACTAGTAGAAGTGTAAAGTAGGACTTTGAGATTCCCCATTCTCTTTAAGCAACACTTGTCTTCCTGCTGCCCTCTAATTACACTCTAAACGTGCTTCATGAGCATTTGTTGTTGGTCTCATGCGGTCTGCTTTGAAACTAAAGCAGCCCCTCAAACACACGGAAACACACATACAAAATGCTAATGTGCCTCTCGCAAACCAACAGGGCCCTCGAAGCAGGATTACAGCTTAAGGGGCCAAACCCATATGGCTACTTTTCCACTTACACCAGGGCTCACACCTTGAATGTGAAGTCAGCAGAGATGAATATATATTTGCCACATTCAATGTGATAATTGACTTAATGAATGATTATTCATACCGGATGTACTTTTCTGCCATCGATGTCCAAGAGCAGCAGCTGTCTTTTCACATCACATTAACACCTTAACCGACTTCCCATTCATATTTCTCTTGCAACTACAGAGAGAGTGCAAGAGCTGGTGGCATCTGAAGCTTTTAATCTAACTCTAATAGGCCTCATTCATTTTAATGAAAGGAGCCATATGGGGAGATTTCATTCAAACTGGCTGAGGATTCATTTGGGGTTCCACCTTGGTTGACAGCCAAAGGTCAGAACACGCTGGGTAGAAACGCTGCCTATGTCTTACTCAGAGGCTCCAGTTAATTCAATAGAAATTACATTTCAAACGGCGAGTAAGTGCTGTATTATTGACCAGACAAGTGGTGAAATGAATCTGCTCCCATGTCAGATCAGTCCAAACCTACAACCAAGCGGTGGGATGCAGTGTTGAATTGCTGAGGATGGCCCCATTATCTCTCTCTCTTTGTGTTAATTATTAGCAGAGTGATGTATGTTAACCTCAGATTGCCATTCACACATGTCTGATAGTGAGGTTCATTAACAGATAGGGAACATTTTTGACTGGCAGTGTTGTATTAAAGGATGGAAAATTGGAGTGATTCAAATACTTTTACGGTTGAAGTCTAAATTGATCAATTTTGCTGTTCACCTGATATCAGACATGAGTGAATGACTCATGACTTCAAAGAGTTGACTTCAATCATACCTGCAGTGCATTGTTAATGCATCAATTTGAGCACTGAACATTGGTCTTGAACAGATTCGACTATTCAACTGTTCCAAATTTGATACCGAAACTCTTTCTCTCTCTCTTTGAGTCAAAAGTCAGTCAAAAGTTCAAAATATAAGATATTACCTTTGCTGCATCCATTCATTCTTATAGAAGTTAACATCTAGCTGTGATTAAAGTGCAACCTCTTCACTATAAGTGGAGTTACTCACACACGACCACTGTCTTTAGAGCAGTGAATATTTGAAGTACGTCACAGTTTTATGACATTGTGCCGTTATAATGTATTGACCTCAGTCCACCACTTAGGTCCAGACTGGAATATCTCACTAACTATATGATGTATTGCTACGTAATTTAGCACAGACTGTCATGGTCATTTGGGTAACTTCGGACTTTGGTCAGTCATTGATCTGTCCTTTAGTGCTACCAGCATGTCAGATTAGCATTTGTCCTGTAAATTATCCCACAATCTTTGTACATACATACTATAACAGTTGATGGATTAGTACCTCTGACCAAGTCTGACCTTTCTTTCAGTGCTATTTTCAAGCCAGAATTTTACTTTGTCCAATACTTTGGTTTATTACAGAATAATTGCGAAATTAATGTCATTGTTGTCCTAGCTGTACTTTTTCATTATTGTCAATCACCAAATGCTGGCATGCTGACACACTAAACTATAAACCTGAATATTCGAACAATATGCCCACTAAAAACACTGTCATTGTAAGCATGTTGGCATAGTGATATTAGCGTTTAGCACCAGTGTGCTCAAAGCTTCAAACAGGCTGCAGGCTGCAGTGTTGTGAACACCATCACATTCATCTGTTCTAATACACGACCAGCGTATTTCTTATGTGCACCGATACTGACCTTTCAAGCTGCATAAACATTTATTTGTCCAAGTTCACAACAAAAAGATTACATTAGCTAACAGTGAATGACACCATCAACCCTCATGGTTTCACAGAAATCGCTAACGTTAAAATGCATTCACTGTGCAGTGCAGGTCTAATTGAAAGTAACTCTCTAAATATGAAAAAGATACTAAAATGACACCATGCTTCATTTTACAGGATGTACTGACTGCCTGTCTTCAAACTACACTTTGTGATTAGTCTGTGAAATGCTCTGCTTCATTCCTTACACATATGAAGTCCAGCCCCACCCCCTTACTCATGCCTGCCTGACTATTTACCCCATCCCACCTAACATGCAGCGCCGTAGCCTGCCTGACATCTGCTCGCCTCAAACCAACTGACCAGACTAACCAATGACCTGCAGGTCTCCGGATCATCCATGTCCACTTTGACTTCTTTCTTTCTGTCTGAGTCCACTGGGCTGAGAAAGAATTCAGAGGTTTTACCAGCTCTGAGGATACCTGTGTTCCCTACAGCTGTGTTGTGCACTTAAGGTTGTGGATAAAGGCTCTCCTGCTCTGCGGGTGAGAAAGGCAGAATATCACCAAACAAAATTGTTGCTGCACAGAAGAATTGACACTGATTTTAGGGAAAAGACAATCTGGCAAAGGCTCTAATGTTAACTTCTTTTATGCAAATTCTGATTGCATTCTGGTTTTTTTGCCTTTCTGTGATTTGTAGAAGGAGAGAGTCATTGTCCACAGCCAGTCAGCTATAGGAAATACACACACACACTCATCAGAGAGAGAGAGCAAACCTTGGGGAGATGCCTTGGGTGAGGTGGCTCATACAGATTCATGATCAGGACTCCATCTGCAGTTCGTCACAGGCTTTCTTTTCAGCCAGTTAAAGAAATGAACATGAAGTGAAACTGACAGTTAAAACATTCAAAGCCTCTGTCTCCATTTGTCTCTGCTGATAGTTGTAAATTAATCAACACAGGCTTCTATTCACCAGGATGCCGTTATGGGTTGAATATTGATAGGTTAGTTACCATAGCAATCTGTATGCTGGTACCACAGAAAGGAAATTACCATCTGTACACAGGCTTCCGCATCCAAGGCATCTCCATTTATAGTGTCTGCTCTTCCTCCTTCTGAGGCCCCTGCTTGGTAAAACCTGACTCTGCTACTGTATGGGCGCTCAGCATTTCAGCCCATTGCAGATATGCAACTAACATGTACATCTAAAGCTGGCACTCCTGCTTCATATCAATAGTTACATGCAGGAGTTTCTAATCGTAAGTCAATGTTGTCATTATCACCACCACCATGCGACCAATCTCTGTATACCTGTCCCATAGAGTGTCTCCTAATGGTTATCGTTTTATATTATTTTCAAGAAACCCAGTAAACCTGGCAGTGTTAAAACTGAACGAGCAGGGCCTCTTGGACAAATTGAAAAACAAGTGGTGGTACGACAAGGGAGAGTGCGGCAGCGGGGGCGGGGACTCCAAGGTCAGAGCCAGTTTGATAAACCCTGCGGGTAACCCACCACCACTGGGAGTGTGGGGGGGGATATGTTGGGAGGGGGGTAACCGGCAGGCCCATGCTGCACTACCACTCTAGCAACACTTAATCTCTCTGTGGTGTGGTGAAGGGCAAAGGAAAAGTGCCGAGGGGGGTGATTATTTGGCCTGCGGTGGCTGAATTTGAAAACCACAGAGGGATAAATTCATCTCATCAAAATCATCTCCCCTGCTTAAAAAACAGGAACAAAGATGTATTTTAAATTGATCACCGTGTGCTAAATACACCAGTTGGGCGCTCAAGCTCAATAATATTTAAAGATCACACATTCATTTAGCGTATTTTGAATTGATTCTGTTTTATTTAACTTTGATTCTTAACTTTTGACAAAAGATACAACTGAGACATCTGTGTTGCATAAGTGAGGGTAAGCAGTGTGCCGGTTACCCAAAGTGATATAGTAATACACATCTACTGCCTTAGGGAGCAAGCCAACCAAGATAGATGGAGTATTAATGCATATCACTTTGACTCCGATGTTTCTAATGATGCTTATGCTGTATACAGACGGGTGACAAATTATAGGAAAAACCTGGATAAATGAGTGGAGAAACAAAGGCAGATGTGTCCACACAGGTGCACAGCGTGGTACAGTTAACATCCAATCGTGCTTTGTGGCTTGTATAAAATTGCCACGGGGGCCCAGTTGACTGTGATTTGGTGTGAAGATGTTGAGAGGAAAACATCTAAGTGACTCTGAAAGACAGTTCATTGTTGGGGCACAATGACCGCTCATTGGGTTGGTGTTTCAGTAGAGCAGTGACATAAGTGACATCTATATTTAGATCTATTGGAAAGACTTTATCTGCATAAGATATCACAGGCATATCACTTTAGTGCACTGTGGAAGGAAAAACAGAGGAGTAACTCTTCTGCAGGTGACTGAGAATGTCAGTGTAAGATGACATAGTGAAGGGATATTATAGGAGACATACAGGAATGCATATTTTACCGAGCAGTGTTGTACAACCTGATACAGCCAGAGGTCTGTGGAGATGTAGAAGAAGGTGATCTGGGCATATGACCCATCCTTCACCATAGTCTCAACAAGTGGGCGAGCGCATGTGGAATGTACGCTAAGAGAACGCCACAGGCCTGAATGGTTGACCCATTCATGGGCATCTGTTGGCTCTGTTATGCTTGTGTGTGTGTTGTGAGTGTGTGTGCCAGCAAGTCATTTCCCTGACATAGTTTGGACCCACTTGTTCCTGTAAAGGGAAGGATCACTGCAAAGGAATACAACGTTATTCTGAGTGATCCCGTTCATCCTATGGTGACTGATAGGAGTGAGCTCTTTTAGGATTACAGTGCCCCCACCCATAGGACACGGGGGTGGAATCATCGATTGGTTTATGAGTATGAAAATGATGTGAATCAGATTCTACGGGCATCACTTTAACCACTCAACTCAACTGAACACCTGTGGGAGATTCAGGACACCAACTAAGGGATTACCTTTGGAAGAACTTTGTTCAGCATTCTGGTAGGGTTCAATCAATATTATGGCACAAAGGTGCTTTTCAGTCGAGACGTAGTTTTCCAAGGCCGCACTAAGACACTGTATGTTGGTTTTTCCTGTAATTTGTTACCTGTCTGGATATATGTGTGTGCGTTTGTGTGGTGTGTGTGATAAGTATTTTATTTTATTTTGTTTTTTGACCTCTGAACAAGCTCAAGCAATAACGTATGTATGTATTTGCTGCTCTGTGTTTCTGAATGAATAACATAAAATAACATGGTATAATATGTTATTTATGTTATTTCCTTATGGTTGGAAGAATCCCAGTAAACCTAGCGGTGTTGAAACTCAATGAGCAAGCCGTCTTAGACAAACTGAAAAACAAATGGTGGTACGATAAGGGGGAGTGTGGCAGCAAGGACTCCGGAAGAAAGGTTAGTCTCCACCCCAAACCTGTCACCTCACAGCACCTCCCAGCACAACCCTGCCCTGATCCTAGACCAGCCCCAAGTGCAGCCCCTCGCCTCTATTACACAGAGCAATAATCCCTGTGGCTTTAACAGTGCTGTTGTATTGGCCCGAACATAAGACAAACCCAAACATTTTGAATGCATCATTACATAGTCGTAAATTATTTTTAGAAAATCAGGAGCGTTCTTATTAATGAAAAAATACACAGCAAACTCCACTGTCAATTAATTAATTGATTCATTAAAAACTATGGAAAATCAATCAAATGGTTTGATTAAATTAGCTTTAATCACTAAACTTTTGAAATTGTATTGTCTTTTATGGCTAGCCATGGTCAAAAATGACTATCACCTGACGAACGACTCTCTAGACTATTTCAGTCATATCATTGCCAATGCAACTTTCGCTGGGGAGCAGCCAGTGTAACTGCAAGTGTCAATTAAAAGACCACAGTAAATATCAGAGTGTAAGGTGACAGTTGTACAGACAGAGAAAGGTTACAATATAATAACAGTTTTACAACAGTATCTAGCTAATGTTGGCTAATAATACTCACCAAAAGCTACTGGTCACACCAGACCAGATGAGGGTCTAGCAGGAAAACGTTTGAGTGTATTGAAAATGAAGAAGAATGTGTTTTATTTGGTGTAAATTCAACTTTCGATTGTCAGTCGGACAAATGTGTTTCTTTTTTTGGTTTTATCAAAAGTTATGCAGTCTCACTTTAAACCTGTTGGAGAGTGTTTAGGTTTGATCAGTGCTAGCAGATATATACTAAGGGATAATGAGAGAATAGCTTTCCCAGCAGCAGTAAAATAAGTTACTATATAAGTAATATAGCTTTTTCTTTAAGCAACACCTCTGTCTTGCACCACAGTCTTCACTCAGAAAATATCTGCTGTTGTGAAAGTATGAAAAATTACATTCTCATTTTCTAACATGATGCAACTTTCAGGAGAAACACTGTCTTATATTCGGGCCAGTACTCTAAAGGTACTCCGGTGTTTATTTGTTCCCACTGATGAGCTTGTGTTGTCAGAGATTAAATGTTCATTACCAGTGTGTACATAAATAATGTGTAATGGATTACTTGGGATTGTTACAATGGTTTGCTATACATGAAGTGACTTCAGTTACCACCCGAGTGGGATAAAATAGATTGTCTAAACACACACAGACACATACACACAGATCAGTTGTGATGATAACCTTGAGTTTGTACTGTAGATTGAATATGAATTACTCTGAAAGCAATTTGCAAGAATGCAACCCCTTCCCAAGGAGAAAGAGTAAGAAAAAGAAACAAACAGACGTGAGGGAGACAGATGATGACATTAAGCCGTTGGACTTTGCTGAACCCTTCAAACCTTTGCATTCTGCCCCTTATAATAATCCTGTCCCAATTTTCTCACTGTAACGTGTGCATGTATGAATGCAAACCCTGTCAATGTGCTAGACTGACCCCGGGTCACACCACGCCTGGCCCTGTGCTTGCATGCATTTGCTCTAAATGTTATCCACTGTTTCAAGAATTAGTTCTCCCTGACAGGAAGCTTTTGCTTTTTAGCTCAGTTACGTCTGTATCTGTTTAAAATGTCAGCTGGCCTTTTGATCCTGTCATTGCAAGAGCCGAGAATTTTTATTCCTCTTTTCCCTTCCTCTTATTTTGATACTTCAGTGCAGGAGTGTCAAACCATGTGCCATGACGGGCTGAGTGTCCAGGGAACATATTAAAAAATAAACTGGGGATCACTTCTGAGAGCTCTTAACTGGCTTAAGACTCATAGCAATGAGCTCCACTGAAGGAGAGATTTAGTAGAATACATTCATTTATCAGTCAAGAACATTAGTACAGTCATAAAAGTCTATATTTATTTTTTATACAGGCGTATAGCAAATTTATAGGAATTTTATAGAAAGTGTTAAGCGAACAGAACTTGACTTTATTTTGACAATTTGAAAAAAAAATCTTTTTCACTTTCTTGATGAACGCTAGATTAGAAGATTGTCTCATATCTGTACACTTACTAAGTAGCTAGTGCCAGTGGCAGATTAGCTTTGTTTAGCATGATGACTACAAACAGGTGGGGTGTTGTTATCTCTATGCCTGTAGGCTAACCTAAGATAAGTAGCTGCTAGCTTTAGCCATACTTGCAGCCTGGACATGTGAGGCTTTGGATCTGCAGCCATTTCCTCATCTGCTTGAAAACAAAACTCTGTAGCTCTCTGAAACAACTCCCACCCATTACTCTAAACAGTTATTAGCTGTGTAAAGGGCTTTGACACTTCATTATTAGGAGCTTTCCCTCTGGTTGGTTTTAATTGTGTTTTTAAGTTAAAAGTTTTGACACTTATTCTAAAACATTTCTAAAACTGTCCTCTGGGAAGCTTTTTGGAAGCAGCTTCAGGGCATGAGACATAAACTCAGCCAGAGCTGGTCTTTGAAATCGCTTGTTGTTGCCTGTGTTTCAAGCAAAAACCTGCAAACTCTCAGTCCTCCATGGCACATAGCTGGACATATGTTATTTAAATGACGTATACATATACATAAAAGAGACTCAAATGCAAATGTCCTTTGTGTAAAGTAATATTTGTTTAAGTGATTGGAATGAATAAAAGCCTGAATGTCAGTGGAGCTGATTTACTTAGTTACCTGTAAGCTCAAATGTAAATAGAGGCATAGTGAAGTGTAAACTATCCGAACAGAACTATAGCTGTGTGGCATTAATCCCCAGCTATTCCCCAGAATAACATCCTCGTTAGACCCCCATTGTTCCGTGAGAGCCCTTTAGGTTGACTGAGTTTAGTCTTAATGATTCCATTTTATTACCAACTATAAATAGACATAAATGTAAGTAGATGCCACTGTGATATAGAGAATAATGACCCATATTATGGAGCGATGTTAAATTAAAGACTTGTTTATGCTGTTGTTGCATGAATGCATGCGTTGTGGGGTGGTTCGTGCACTTTACCTGTGCCTCTATTCTCCCATAATGTTATGTTTAGAGGCAAGTTGTGTGTAGCGTCTGGATTTAAACAGTTAATGTATACATAATATATGCTCACTGTGTCAAAACAAATTCTAGATCAGTGTCCGTTTTTCTTTTTTTAATATCTTGAGTCTGTCTCACAAAGTGAATTCAATACAGTCATGGCCGTTTTAATTATAATCCATCATTATAACCCGATCCATCAGCGATGATGCTGTGGCTGGTCTCAGAAAACCAGTAGCCAACCAACTAGTTTCAACGCAGCCAGAGAGAGACAGGGCGTCAAACAAACAGCCAATTACATTACAGTTCAAAGCCAATTCACTCCATCAAGTAATTTTAAGTGAAGTTAATATAAATATACAACCAAAATATAAAAGGTTATAAATAAATATGGTAAAAGGTAATAAAATGCCAACAGTATACACACAGTTAGTGTTATGTTAATTAGCCTCAATAATATGGCTGACAGTTTAATGTGCTAAGTAGACTGGAATACGTATTGAAACAAATTGCTGTCTATTCTCCACTGTAAAAAATAAAATACAGGAGGACTAGATTTAAGACAAAAACAGAACAGCCAAACGTTTCATTAATGCTGCTTCTGTTGACGTGGAGAGGGGCGCTGCAGGGTTTGTTAAATTGAAAAAAGGCTTGATAAAGGCCTGTGACCAAAATATAGCTTGAGCAAATCACTGGGAGCTAATTTTCAGCGTGCAGACATACTTCCCTTTTTAAATTAAAACGTCTGATCACTGCTCGTCGTTAGGGCGCAGTCAGAATACGTCTTATTTAGATGACAGTGTCACCTCATATTCTCTGTCCCTGCAGTGATGGAATACTAAGTCCAGCAGTCTACATCTAACGAGCCACTGACAGAATTTCAATGCAATTAGTATGCAACAGTATTTTATTAATGGCTTTTCCAACCACCCACTGTACTTTCTGTTTTGTGAGTAGCCCTGGTTTATGGCCAGAAAGGAAGAAGAGCTGTACTACAAATCATTTATGATATGATTTTTAGCAATACGCATGGTGAAATGTGCCAAAAGTTGCAATGTAACGTCCTGCCCTTGCATTTCCAGCAGAACTCTGAAAGTGGAAGTCTGACTATATTTCTGATCAAATAGCTCTGGAGGAATAAAGCAGAGTAATGTACCAGAGTACCTGTGCTCTCTAGTACTTGTAATTTTAAAGTGAATGCAGTAAAGTGTCCCTCTTTAGATGTTGCAGAGGCTGTTTTTCTTCATGGTTGACGTGTTTTCAATCATCAGCCTTCACAAAGACCTTCTAGCTTTTGTCTTGCTACTTTTGAGAAACAGAATAGTCACAAATTTAGTTTATCCCACTAATATATCAAAAGTTACTTTGTGAGGCAGGCCTCTAAAATATGTCTTTATTGTTAATCTGTGGGTTTTTGGTGTTCAAGTTTGTGTGTGTGTGTGTGTGTGTGTTTGGTCTTCTTGTCTTGTAACATTACTGTCCTTTTTGTCTTTGTGCTTGTTATTAGTTAGGCTTGTTCATGTGTATAATGTGTTTGCATTCTTTAGTGTGTGTGGGTTTGAATGTGTGTGTATTTGCGTGCTATTTTACTACAATATGTCCTTTCACTTCCTGTTTGTAAAACTATTGTTTGTCTATATATGTGTGCATGTGAGAGTCAGTTTGTCAGCCTTCAGGTCATGTATGTTAAGCTGCAGAGTGTGTTGTCGCTCCTCACTCCTTGGCTCTTCCCCTCCCATTCCACTCCTCACCCCGCTCCCCTCCCTCCAGGACAAGACGAGTGCTCTGAGCCTCAGCAATGTGGCGGGAGTCTTCTACATCCTGATTGGCGGCCTGGGCCTAGCCATGCTGGTGGCACTGGTGGAGTTCTGCTACAAGTCCAGGACCGAGTCGCGCCGAATGAAGGTGTCCACCGCGCGAGCCGCTGCCGCCTCAGCCGCTCAGGCCTTTCACTGCTCAGCCTTAGACAGTGGTGCTAGCGCCCCCTACACAGAGCTGCAGAGCTACGGCCTGTACGCCAACAACACTGTTAAGATATAAGGGCAGAGCACAGCCACGGGGTAGGAAACGCTGTGATCAAGCCTTGATGATGATGATGATGATGATGCTGATGCTGATGACATCCGCCTCCTCACCCCCTCGCCCATCTAACCGTGATCACAGTAGGGCCTCTCACGGCTTCCACCGCAGTGCAAACGCTCTCCTGTACCTCTCTCTACCTCTGCCGCTCAGTCTTTACGTCACTGACGTCACTCCTGCAGTGTTGTTGAATCACTTGATTTTAAAATTGCCCTTATACCTGCAACTCTCTACATTAGACACTGTGTTATATTGACGATATGTTGATGTGAATATGTAATTAATGTCAGTTCATTTAAAGGTCTGAAATTTGCCCAAATCAGTAGCTTAGTGAACTTTTTTTTTTAAATTTCAGCTTACAAAAATGCTCCTTTCAGTCTTCTACCTCAGTCTGATTGCGGCACTCATCGCATTAACCTGATAGCACAAGTATAAAGGCAATTTGAATCACAGTGGTCCATCTATCTACCTCTGTCGCTCTGAGCAAATCTCTCCCCTGCTCCTTCTTCTCTGTTTGCTGACTGTCTCGCAAATGCAGGGCCCATTGTGGTGAACATCCTTTATATGTATACCATAAGGCAGGCCCGGTGCGGCTCACATGTGTTCCATCACTGCTTTGACCTCGAACCGTCTAACTCCAACTGTTGTATGTTGAGGAATCTGACAGCACTTGTTGCTTATAATACTTTCACTGGGAGATGTGAGGATTCTCGGCTGTTACTCATCTGCTTCCTGGATCAATTTACAACAAACAACCTTTGATTCTTTCTTCCAACATCAAAGCCGCCCGCTGATATACTCTTCATGTAAACAGCAGAAAAAAAAAAGAAAAGCAAGGCAGGGCCAAGACGAGGAGTGATCCTCTACATGAATCTCTTATGTTTTAATCAGCCCACGAGCAGGCACCTGATCAGTATGCTGATGAGATTGGCAAGGAGCCTATTAGTCCAGCGGTGCCTTTATGCTGTTTGGCTTGAAAGAAACAACAACGTCGTTCCAATTAGACGCCGGTGTAAATCTCCAATCCCCATGCAGCACTCACCGGTTGCTCCAGATCGCGCTCGCATTGCCCAATTTAATCAGCTATAGAATAGGGGATGCGGGTAGACACCAAAGAGGCACATACGCACACACACATACGCACACGTGCATCACACATCATTAGGTCGGCTTTTGGGCCCAGTGGCTTTTATTGCGCTAGACTGGAGAATGGAGCTATTAAACCAATGAGTGAAGCCTCAGCTCCCTCCTTACTGCCCACATTTCGCTCTGCTCCTCCTGTTACAAATTAGGACATTGATGCACATCGGCCAGCGCCACGGTTTACCACCCGCGAATATCACTCAGGCCCAGATAAAGAGGGTGAAAAGCAGCACCGTAGGACTCCTAACAGCTTATTCTGCTCCTGACTTTCTTGGCGTGCCAGCACCACATTCAAATGGTGACATAAACAGCTGCTTATGCGCATATATTCATGTAATAAATACCAGAGGAAGTGTCGTATAACACTTGGAAGTGTCTGCAGACTTTATTTCTTCTATAGCAGAAGGACCTTTTAGAGTACAGTATGTGCGCTGCTAGGTCTAACTGTCACATAAGCTTTCTCTGCTCTGATGAGGATATAATGCATGTGTGTGAAACTGAAATCTGGTGTGCAGACTAACTTGCAATCTGTTTGTTTGTTTGTGACAGCAATCCATCAACGACGCCATGCGCTGCTCCACCCTGACCAGAATGAGCGGCAATGGGAGCGGCGGAGAGAACGGACGAATCCTCACCCACGACTTCCCCAAGACCGTTCAGACGCTGCCCTGTATGAGCCACACCGCCAGCATGGGACTTGGTGCCTCCGGCATGTGATCGTCACGTGACTGTGCTGGCGGCGAGGAAATAGGCAGGGTGGGGCAGAAGAAGAGCACGGGACTCTAAAGACCTCAAAAGTCATGGCTGTCCGGTTTGACCCATCTATTCTCCTGGCTGTCATCACGCCCGACTTGAACAAGACTTAACCTACTGCCAAAATGCACTCAAAATGCTCCTTTCAAACTACAAACAGAGACTCGCAATGTTTTTTTTTAAATAAATGGATGTTTGAAAAAGAGATATGAAAAAAGAAGGGAAATGTGCTGCAATAAAGAAGCCGTCAACGGGGCGTGTTTTTGAATTTTTTACAGTGTTCATTTACGTGGAAAAAAAAAAATCTTCAGTGTGACGCCTGCTCTGTGCCATTTCGATGGAGCTGTTGACGTTAGTCTGCGTGTGCAATACCTTCACCTCCACTGCTGACCTTGTACTACCTAGATGCTTTCTGATGGCTAATGGAACGTGTCTTTGCACAGATGCGGCGGAGGAGGTCAAACAGTTGTGACTGCGATGACGATTTGATATTGTTTTGGGACATTCCCGCTCTCTTTCACTCCCACATTCACACGCCATCCTGGAAGGACAAAGTGCTTTGTGTAGCATACCCGGTTTTTATGATATAGTGTATGGTTTACACTGTTGTAATAGCGCAAAGAGCTTTGTCAAAAGTAGTTTGATTTGATTTATGCTCAACTGAAGGTTAATGCTGTTTAAATCAGCGGCTGACCAGGCTACAACAAACACGCATTGCTGCTACACCTCATTTAACACATCATGCCTTGTCTTTGTGCCATATGACCATTCCCACATACATGCACACACACACGCACACACACACACACGCTTCACACTTGTTGCTACTAGGTCATTTGTTTGGCCAACAGATTGATAGTTTTAGTATTTAATGATCACAAAAACAGTCAGAGGGCAGGTTCAGAGATGCTCACTTTGACCTGTGTGATGCAGGCTATAGAATAGATAAACAACACTGGCACATTATGTACAGTACTGAGTGACCTTACACTGTATTCTACTGTTGTGACATTCATAGCATATCCATTTAAATACAAGGGAGTCTATTTGCAGCACACGTTAAAGAGCAAAGATTGACGAATTCAGATATAATCTGGAGAAAATGTTCCTCAAACTATTGTTAGAGCTGTTGCTGCATAATTCACTCTCTCCCGTGATGTATTTTCAGCTGTATTCAGTTTTAATGAAATGGGCAGCGCAGCTATTCGCTCTCAATTTATTGAGAGTTGGCATATCCCCTGCAGAGCGTGTGTGGCCTATAAAAGGGGAAAGGGAAAGGGGCCTCCTCTGTTGCTAGCTAGCTCAGGGAGGAGGCGGGATTGATGCACTGGGTGTGACAGACAGACTCACAGTCACTATTATCTGTGCTTACTGGAAGTCAAGGTTAGGGTGGTCGCTGCACTGCTCGGCTTCAGAGTTCTCCTTTTCAGATCACGTCAAGTAAACAGAAATCAGAGTGGCAGGCCCCGGACAGTAGAGGGCAGAGATGACAAAGGCCAGACAGCCTGAGTTTGGCATTCAAGGCCTTAAAGGAAGATTCCACCTGAACACACTTCAATACTGTGAACAGCAAATGACTGCTGATGATGTGCTTTGCATTTCTTTGCCCAATTTGGTCGATAGCGATCTTTATTATATTGGAATTTAGAAGGGCGATTTAAAGGGCAGTAGTAAAATCAGGGCGGCATGATGATTTATTTATCTTATTGTCAACAAATCCCCTGGAAGGACATGACAGCAATGCACTTGTTCACCCTTAAGACCTAAATCTCCATTAGTTTCTTACATGTTTGGTTATTTCACATTAAACCTTTCAGCTTTTTGGGTTTTGCGCTCGTTTCACTCCTTTGTTCCGGTGGGATTCAATAGGCAAAAGTGATTTGATGCCTTCATTATGTGAAGCGGGAACAATAAAGCAATATTTAATGAAAAATGTGATGACAGGTGTGTTTTAGGACACTGTCAATCAGATCTGATCACACCCGGTCTGTCCTGATAAGTTTTTGAGTGTTAAATTTGTTGGGGACTATTTTCAGCTGCGGATTAATACACATTTGGTATACTTGTGAGTACACGCGACTGATGGTGTGAGATTTACCAAAAAACACAACTACAGTGCCCATATTCACAGTAATGAAGGAAATGATGCAGCTAATTGATACGCTTTCATGAATAAGAAATAAATAAAATGCGCTACATCAGGCTTCGACCCCACAGGCTATATTTGTTTTGTAAGATTATACAAAACAAGTTGTACCCGTTCAGTCGAATTCATCGCTGGTTTTGTTTTTCTCATGGCATTTGTTGACTATAAGAGACGTACAGAGTGCCAGCCTTCAGACCTAACGGGTGAAAATTGTCAAACGGAGAGAAAGCAACAACAGTTCTTCACAATGCAGAACAGCCAGCAGCTATGTAAAGGGTACATTCTGTGCCTTCCTCCAACCAGACATCTCTTCCTCTTACCTATCTTACACTTTACCTCTCTCCGCCTACACAACATTTCCCCTGCAGAGTACAACCAGTACAGCTTCCTGGATTATCAGACATGATTCAAGATAATGTAGGAAACCATCAGGTTAAGGCAGCTTGAGGGAAAAGTGGGTGCATCAAAATGGCAAATTACAGCAATTCATCACAACACGAGTCCCGGAATGCGCTGAACATCATCGCCAATGATTGATACTGAAGAGTCCGACTGCGTCCAAAGGTGTGATTTTACTTAAAGGTGACTGGAAGGTTGTTGCTCAAAATGGGATTCTCGCTGCTGTCGGCTGCCAGAGGTCGGCTTTAGATTATGTACCGCACACTCTCGCTGACCTCTCATTTCCCAGCAGAGGCCAAGCGCCTGTACAAAGGCAGCACTCATCCTCCGCTTCCACAGCTAGTCGTGTATTATTTTTCTTCTCCTCTGAGTTTCTGCTTTAAAAAAAATATATATATGGTACCAAATCTAATGTATGACCTCTCTCTTTCTCTACAGCGTCATACAAGCAAGAAAAATGGGCAGTCAGAGTTTACTGAAATCATACATATCTCCACCTATTATGTATATAAAAGGCTTTTTCTCTTCCCCGGTGAAAATGTTTGTTCTCCCAATCATGCCTCAGTGTACCTGAATTAGTTACCTACCGTGTGAGTACTTTTCCTTTCTTCCCTCATCTCTGCGTCTTCTTTTGCTGATGTTGTATTAATTAGGACACAGCACAGCGCTCTTCAGTGGAGGCTTTACCTTGGGAAAGATGTTTTATATGCCATAACAGATTTGTAAAAAAAAAAAAAAAAAAAATAGACACTCAATGTTTGTATTATAATGGAGAGTTTGGGTGCCAGGAAAAGTGTTATACACTTTGAGGAGTGTAAAAAATAAAACACACACACACACACACACACACACACACACACACACACTGATGTTGAATAATCCGTAGAAGCTAATGTTTAAAGCCAGTTTTGAGTTAATTTCATTTGGTTTTGTTGCAATTTCAAAAAGGATTTCCTGTTGGTGTTTTTTAAGTGCTTGGAATTTAACACCATTTGAATATTTCTTTGTCGCTTTTCCTTTTTCACAGTGTTTTACTACTGGAATCTAATCACCAGAGTTTGTTCACCAGAGATATCATGATTATTGTTGTTTTTCTAAAGTTTGGAAAGGGTGTTTACTGGGATTTCAAATTTAAAATGATGGTCAATAAAAAGGGTTGACAGATTTAGAAAAAAAATGTAAAAGAGTACAACTATTAGGAATCGGACTTTTGAGAAATAAACTTTTTTTTTCTAACCAAAGTGTCCTGGAAGGAAGTCATCATGCTTTTGTAACCGAATAAAGGAATAAACTACGTGTATTTGTTCAGTTTTCTTTCCACGGGAGTGGTGTATCTCACGCTGCGCCGTGGGCGAATGGGACTCGACTTCAGATATTACAAGCAGAGAGGAATAAAGCGCTGCCTGGGTCACAAAGGCGTGCAGTGATCCAAAAAATAATCTCAGGCAGTCTGTCTTGCGTGGAAAAAAAAAAAATACAGAAGAGGAGGAAAAAGCCTCCGTTACACGAGCTGCAAGGCAATTAAAGGGAACCAACTTGTGTCGATTTAATGGTCCTCTTCAGGGTCATATAGATTAGGGAGAACAGACAGCTTTTAATTAAGGAGCACTTCCACATGCATTCCACCCAAACTCATTTGCATCCGTATGTATACATCATTTGCACGTATAAACATAGTGGACCCACGCAGTCAAGATGACAGGAGCAGAAAACAGAGAGCGGTATATGCTGTTTATAATTTCACATTATGTTTTTAACATCTTTCCTTCATCTGATAGTGGAGAGGGAGATGGAGACAGTAACTGTGGAGGGGGAGGGGGGTTCAGAGGAGAGAAACAGAGGTCCACAGCCGGGTTCAAACGGTGGGCATAGCAGTTTGTGGGACTGACCACCGCTGACAGAATTTTATTCTATTTATTTGTTCTTTTAACCGGCACATTAATAGAAATACAGACTCAGGAGACAAAACCGCTATCCCTTTAGTGTCCCCATTTATCTAAACTCGAATCATTCTCTTTAACCTTGTTTAGGAGTGACAGCAGAGTTCAGTATTTTACACTGTGACCTATTCCTGCCACTGTTTCTCCTAAAAACATGATGTTGTTCTTCCAGTGCCACCATCATGTGAGATGTAAGGTCCTTTGGGGGATTTAACTTAACATATTATCACCATATGATGCTGATTTGGTGAAAATGTTAGCAAACTATTGCCAAGACATACAGCAACGTTCGCATGTAGTATGAGTTGTTCATTTACTAAATATGGCATCTACCGTGGTGCAATACTGCCTCTTCCTTAAACTCAAATTTAAGCAGTAGTCTCCACCAGACTAACAGCCTAATGTCTGCTGAGTTCACCAGGACATGGATGTCGGTGTCATACTGTTTACTCCTGTCTAACACAACGTTAGTACTCCACACGTTTGGCAGTGATGCATGGATTTATTTATTTCAGTCAAACTTTTCATTTGGAGTAGATTATTATGTAAATGGAGACTATGTATAGCATTAATGTTTGGAGCCTTTGCACTCTCCTCATCACTTATCCACAAGGAACAGCAAGCTCAGCACGACAGGGAGTCGGGAGTGATGATAATAAGTTCCCCCCTGTTGGGGAACGTAAACTAAACAGCCGACAGGTGGGTGTCGGGCTGGAGGAGGGGTTTATGAAATGCTACATAAGCAGCAGCACCCACTGCCGCAATTGTAATTAGTATTAGCATACCTGTGGCTTTCAGGCGAGGTGGTGTTGAAGCAGGGTCAAAGAAGGTGTCGTGTGAGTGGAGTCAGTGGACGTCGAGCTGCCTGCATTTACCAGCTCCACTGTATTGATTCAAAGTCTGGAGAGGAGTCGCAGCTTCGTGTATTGTTTCGCACAGCAGTTTTCAGATTCGTACGACAAACACAGAAGTCTAATCTTTATGCACACGACAAGCCAGTGTAATGTCAGTTTAATCCAGTTATATCGACGGCCATTTTGAGTTTCAACCTGCTCATCGGGAAACTTGTGTGGAATGGCTTTTATCTATTTCTATTCAGCGGGCTGTTATTACTCCAAACACAAACTGGCTGTGACATGTCATCGGAGCTGCTGGTGGCACCTATGTGCACGTACTCCCCTTGATGATTCATTCGTTTGTTTGTTTAGTTGTTTGCTTATTTTCTCGCCTGTATTACATACATTCAGCTTCGGAAAGCCCATCTGTGCACATAAAGAGTGAAACGAAAACTAACTTTCATTACCTGGAAGAAACATTTTCACGCAACAGTCGTTTCTCATTTTATTGCGCAGCCCCGAAGAATTATTGTTATGATGAAGATGCAAATATAGAATGTGTTATTGTGTGTCGTACTGCTCATTGTGTAGGTTTGTTTGTGCGTGTGTGTGTGTGCGCGCCTGTGTGTTACATAGAGATAACAGGGTGTCATGCTGTGTCACACCCCATGATTAGTGACATCAACTACCGGAGAGGCCCCACTCTTTCTCACTCTGACAGCCAAAGGCCTGCTGTATAATTAACATCTCTCTTTCTCTCTTTTTCTGTCACTCTCTCCCCTTCTCTTTTGCGAGCTAGGTGTTTCAACAGCATTTTTTTGCATTTTGCATCTTTACCACTTCTCACCCAGTTCTCAAGATCCCCCCTTTATGACTTTGAAAGAAGGTGTTTGAAGAGGCTTGTCGTACGCTTAAATGTGATTTGCAGCATGCGGCAGTGTACTAACTTGCTGTCCTCCCCGCAGGTCTGCTGCCCACCGGACTGCAGAAGTCACCACGCGCTGGAGCTCTGATGAATTTTATCTTTGGAGAATGAAATCATGTCCCCAGGTTTTAAGAGCCCAAGTAATCAGTCCTTATCTAAAATTAAATCCTGACGCGTCACCTGTCCTCGATCTTTGAGGACCAGTAAATCACATCCTAAAAATTATGATGTCCTTTGAATCTGTAATGTCTTCATGAGTTCAATAAAAAAGACCTCCCTCAATGGGGAAATAATGAAGATTTGCAGAAACACCTGCAGGTGTACTGTTGATGGTGAAAGAGAGAAATATTGTGTAGGAGAGAGGAAGACATTTTAATGAGAAAACACAACGCGTGAAAACAAAGAGAAGGCACGACAGCAAAGAACAGGGAGGGATCTTGTTTCAGCCTGGAGAGTCATTGAAAGTGAATGCTGGTTAATTGTGTCCAGGTGCACATTCCTCACACTGAACATGTTCACAGATTTTCTAATAGGGACAGCTGATCAGCAGCAGGGCCAGTTTCCAAGACAGCCAGACAAACACAGGTGTGGACTAGGCAAACATGCCCACAATATATTTTAGCCCCGAGGATGGATCTGTTACAGAGGGGTCAGGTCACCTAAATTATGGAAGTATCCCAAAACGGTACTCTGTAAAATGTGCGGTGTGAAATGATCAGTTCAATTACATTTACCCCTAGAAATCTTTGTAATTCTTAAGAGACGGCTCTTAATTTTAGACATAATTAGAATAAAACAGCCGCATTATTTCCACCCGAACCATACATTTTTAAAGCTGGAGACAAATGTCATGAGTTGATTTTGTTACTGTAGTTAAATAGTGTTCAAGCTAAAGAGACCTCCACGAGCCATTTAATGTCCAGCAGACCTGTTTTGAAATAATAAGCCCATGATAAGGTATTAATATGAACTTGATGCCTACACATATACACTGTGCCAAAAGACTGAGAGTAAAGCTGACAGATTCCAGGTGAAAAGCCAACATCCTCACCTGCTGATCCACAAAACAGACATGGAAATGTAGAAACAGCATTGTCATTGTATTGCAGTGCAGAGATAGTTAATCCTATATTAATACGTATGATAAGGACAATTGTAAATGTAATTGTTATGTGCTGTTTCATACAAACACAACCCTTTGGCTGCTTAGCTTACGTTGATGGATAGACAAAGCAGCTAAGCTAAGCTATGATTGGACCAATCACTGTTCAGGGGTAGAGTTTAGTGAACGGTCCACTAGTCCAGCAGCCTGAAATCTTAGGCAATGCAAAAGTGATACATTTATTATGACTTAATGTTATTTATGATCAATCAAGAAAATCAAACCACACGTAACTATTCATTTTGTCGCGTCTTGCACCTGAGTTAAGTGGGGTTTTTTCTGTTTCCTAGTGTTTCGCGTTCCATTGCTTCCTGTTTTATTGTCGCTTGTCATCTCGTTTCATGTCCTCCACTTCCTGCACCTCCTCTGCTTTCCCGCCTGGGTGATTACCTGACCCCACCCTAATGTGTTGCACCTGCGTCTCATTGTCCCCGCCGTCCTGGTGTACATATTGTGTGCTTCCCAACCTGCCCGTGATGCCGGTTTGGTTTCGTTCTTTGTGACACGCGTACCACCAATCCTCCTTTGTGTGTTTGTGTGTGTGTGTTTCTTCCTCCTGTTCAGTTTTTGATCCTGATCTTTTTTTTTCTTTTTTTTTTTGACCTGCCTTCGTCTTTTGTTCCTCTGCCTTGTGCTCACTGCTCACCTGCGTACCAGCCGGTTTTTGTAGAAAAGGATTTTATTTTTTGCTTTACTCTTGGGTTCCGTCCGTAGTTCAGTCTGACACATTTTTAGTATACAGGGAGCGTACAAGTTGGTACCTGGGACAGAAGCTGCACAAGGATGATTTGCTACTGTTTTGTCAGCTTTATTGTATCAGATGTTAGAAGCTTTAAAAGCATTAGGATGTCATATAAATACAATTTTAGGGAAACGCATGTCATGAATTCCTGGCAGTAGTACACAGCAGGAATGTGTGTGTCCAGATTTTAGCCCTTGTGAGAAGATTTTAATAAATTCTGGTTGCTTTTATTCCAGTTGAAAATATTGTTCATGTGTGTCATGGCGGTGCTCGCTATTGATTTTTGCTGTTGGCATTTTGTTTTCTAAATTAGGTCGGTTCCCGAAGCCTCCTCTGCTCTTCCGTTGCATTTCAATAATGCCGTTATGAAGAGAGGTGGTCTAACTTTGTTGCGGTGTCTCCTCTTGGCATGTGAGCCATGTTTTCCCAAATAGAGGTAGAAAGGAAATCAATAGCGGTGAAGATGCTGCTGCCAGCTCCTATTGGAAGGACGGAGTAAAGTCCCGTAGCCATCAGAGAGGAAATGCTCGCTCCTCTTTGAAATAGCTTCACTAAACTGCCTCAGTCTGTAGCAAAAGGGCAGAGTCACACATACACTCATGAATCTTGACTCTACCTCATTATTTTTATCTTTGAAGTCACTTGTAATTCACCTGTCTCTCTCTCTCTGTCCTCTCCTGCGCCTGCCCCCTTGTTCCTCCATGTGTGTTGCATACACCCACAAGCAGCTGCCGGCGGTGGCTGCAAACGTGGGAGGTCTCCTCCTCACATATATGAGCAAAGACATACACACAGGCACGGACATGGGTGCACGTAAGCCTAAGCACGCACTTGCCGCCCACAGAGATGCTGCAAGACTGAAGCCCTGTTCAATAGCATGTAGCACCTCTTGTCTCTCATCCATCCAGCCCTCAGGCCGTTTCTCTCAGTCTGAGTGACTGGCACTCACAGCAGGATGAGATGTGAGGACAGCATCTGACGACACATTGACAGTACACAGAAACCGCCCGAGGATAGTCTTAGTGCTCGCTTGATTTCCAAACACATATACTGGTGTATACACGTCTTTTCAACTAGACACACACAGTGGAGTCGAAACATGTTTGAAAAGTGATTTTCTGTTTTGTCTCTGCAGCACATTAACTTACACTTTGGTACAAATTTGAAGTACTTGTATTTTACTTGAGCATTCCGTGTTTTCCTGGGTTGTCTGTGGTGTCCAGGGGGCCTTTAACATTTCCACCACAAAATCTTAGATCATGTCAAATATGTTGCACCGTAACTGAGCAAACTACCCACACTGGGTGTTTTTTGTTGTTTTTTTTTTACTTTAAAGAAATTGCCCATTAATTTAGGAATACATCTGTCCACTTCTTGCTGAGTGTCTGTCTGCCATTTGGTGCTTAGCAGGTAGTTTACCTGGCTTTTTCAGGAGCTTCTTCACTGGAAACAGTTGCCCGCTGTGGCAAAAATGATGCTATTAGAGCAGCAAGAGCGAACCTAAACAGTAAAATTGTGATCCGGAGAGCTGCAGGGGCAAGGGTTTCATTTCCACTTTTGTTTGATACACTGTTATTAGAAAGATATCAATTGCGGTCGGTTAAGAGATGTTTGGAATGCAAAGCTTTTACTTGTAACTAAGTATTTGTCAGTATGGTATTGCTACTTTTAACTGAATTAAACATCTGAATACTTTAATCTCTGGCCAAGTAATGTCTCTGATTGGCCGAGTCACTCCTCTGACTTCGGGACAACTGATTCTCATTTTCCTCTTGTAAAATGTTATTTTTGGTGACTCATCATAGAAACATTTGTCAAGTCACGTGTGTGTTAGGGCGACAAGTGAACCCTTCTCCTCTTAAAACACAATTGACTTTGTGAGCAACTTTAACCAAGTTGTCACCGTCTTGTCTAAGAGCCATTGTGCTGCAGCTGAGAGGCAGCGAAACAAAACCAAAAGCGCCGCACAGGTGGATGCACACAGATACTCTGGCCTGAGGCGGGACCGTCTTGAATATTGCTTCAGCACTTCAGTGGTCAGTACACACATCAAGGCTCACAGTCTGAAGCTTCACTTATCCCATTAGCTGTTGATTTATAACTGGTAATGCGGTTATATTGCTCTGTAAATGAAAACGTATGAGGTTATGATGAGTTATTATCCAGCCAGAGCTTTATCGGTCCTCCCGTGTCTCTGTGGTGTTGAGGGTCACCCAGGGACCAGCTGAATGGGACAGTCAATCACGATACAGAGCCTGTTAGTCCGATGCTCTCAAGATTAACTGTCCCCCTGTTTGAGATATGTGCCTCCTGATTGTTGGGGGAACAGAAAAGTTGCTCGGCTGCCAGGCCTCCTGAAGTTAAGGGAAAGCTGGCGCCCTGAACCCCACTTCTCTTCCTCTGTTTCCCATCTGTCCATCTCAGTGGACAGAGGCAGACGACGGCCTTGTGGGCAAGATGGATGGAGGTAGTAAATGAGCGCTGGAGACAGAAAGAACAGGAGAGCAGGGGAGAGAGTGAGGGAGAGATGTATGGCAGCCCACATCGCCTCAGACAGAATGACAGATGAGGGGATTATGGAGCAGGGCTACTTTCCAGAGTGATCAAAGTTAGGGAGCCTCCCTGCACAACCCAGGTAGAGTCCCACCCAATCACTCTGGTGGATAGGGTCAAAATTCAAGGAGCAGGAAATTCCCTCTATTTCCATGTAATATTTCACTCAATAGGCCAGAATTCCCTCCTTATATCTCTTTGAAATTGTCATTTCCATTTGTTGAAAAGGAGCTGTTTTTTTGACAACAGGAGACGTTTTTCATTCTACCAGTCAGTGCACGCTGGTGTATTTGCTAGGAGCTGTGAGTGGGCAATCTCTTCAGTTTTAGCCGACAGTTTCTCCGCTCTCATTCTGGGTGTCAGAGTTCACTTGAGAGACACTCACATCACCGCCGAAACATTCTTAACTCTAAATTTCATCCTTCTCCTTCCCGCAGACCCAATGCATATTTAGTAGGCGCACAAATCAAATTTGCCAAGACAGTCACATTACCTAAAAATGCATTACTGCAGTAATGGAGCATTTAGACTAATGCATTTATCTGCATTTGTGTGTAACTCTGCGCATGTGAGCATGCGGAGGGAGCGTGCATAATATGCATGCATGCACATATGAGTGCATGTGCAGGTGTGTTTGCATCAGCGCGTGAGGCGTGCCAGTGTGATTTCAGTAAACACGGTGTGAAGTAAACCCTGAATAATGGATTCAGCCCCAGTAAGAGTAATCAGTGAACCCTGAGCTCAGCCTATTGAAGTTTAATAACATTCTGAATGTCAGAACACATGACAGCAGAGAAACATAATCCCCTCTCCCTGTAGAGAGAGGCCGCAAACTAACTCTCCCCCCTGTCTCTCTCTCTTTTTCTATCCCTCGCCCTCTCTCTCTCTCCCTCCCTCACAAAGTGTATACACACACATCAACAGTGGTAAAGCCTTTCAGATTAGCTGCTGCGATTTAAACAGTATTTAAAAAGCAGTAAATAACGGAGAGTTCCAGTTGAACAGAGTTCACATATCCCCATCACCTGCAGGGTCTTTGTCACCTTATCACAAGGTTCCCTCTGTTTGATAATTGGAATGAAAGTCACACACCGTCCTCCATGGCATCGTTGTGTTGTGAGCCGTGTGACTGCTGTTTGCTTGTTTGTGCGGCTCGTATCAATGCTGAACACCTTTCTTCTGTGAAATCACACACTCGCTGATAACTGAAACCTTGAAATCCACATCTTTAATGACTGAAGCTAAGCTAACGTGGGACAACTGTATCATGATAAATCCTAATTCTCTGTGTGGATCAGATTGGGAAAAGGAGATGTTGCTATATATAATAGTAGAAGCTCTCAGACACCTCTTGAACTTTCACTCCCTCACGAGGTAACCACATAATAATATTCACACACTTCATCCCACACAGGCTCTTCAATTAAAGTGGTCAGGTGGGCTTATTTTGAGGATCTCCAGCACATCACTTTGGGATTGTTTGTCAGTGACAGTGGCCAGTGGAGCTTCAACATAAGGACAACTCTGCTGTGCTTTCAACCTGCAAACCAGCTTAACTCTGACAGAAACAAAGAGAATGCCTCCACCTTTATCTCAGCACACATGTATACAAGACACAAACACTTATATTGTATAATTTCACAAATGAGAATCATGAGATGTTTCAGCTCACATATTCTGTCTGCTCCTGTAGAGAACCATGATCACTGCAGAGAGATTATTAAAGGCTGGAAGGAAATGAAAGCAGTTCCTGATTCCTCATTTTTAGCCACACCAAAATGTGCAACAGTGCAGCCAATAAACAGATTTTCTCTCATTCTCAACTCGGATATTGATCAAATTTTTAATTACTGTTTGATTTGAGTCACGAAAAAGGCTACATGCAGTAAAGCTGCTGTCATCAATGTTTTGTCAACAATGAATCAAGTTGGCCGTATTGACAAAACCGCTGAGCATTATCACTGGATTCTGCAGTTCCTCTCAGCTCTAGAGTTTACAGTTGTTTTACAGTTCCACTGTTCACTGCCTGCCCTGCACCAAAAGGCAGAAAGACAAAGATAACAGCTAGTGAGTGAAAGTAAAGAAGCATTTAGCAGTTAAAGACCCTTAGTTTCCTCAGGAGTTGATGGAGACCCAAACAGTAGAATAAATATTGCACATGCATTCATCAGGTGATTAGAAACCCTCCTTTAAATGACTGCTCCCTCTACTTTGTGTCTGCTGAATGTATAATGAGACATGTTTTGCTTCTAGGTTCCTAATATCAACTCAACAGGTCCATGTTGGCTTCTACAGCTTCCATGTGATAAGAAAACATATCTTAAAGCAAGTTTGTTGTCATGTGTGGTTATGTTAACATTGTGCAAAATCAGAAACATAGTGGATATACTCTTTAATCCTGCAGCTGTAAACAAACTATGCAGCCAAAGTCTGTAAACAGCAATGTTGCATCACAGCCTGTTGTCTCTGCATATGCACTGCTAAAAAGGAAATATATCACCCGTCTTAATGTCACATTAACATGTGACATTTATAGGAAACCTAAAAGAAAAGCAGTATGATATTTATCCTGCTCACACTGCTGATTTCCATAATGCAACTCAAAGCCAGCAGTTGATTGTTGACATTAAATAGGGAACACAGGAAGACAGGAATACTGAAATCATGATGGCTAATGATGCAGCTTGTATCTGAATGCCTCATTATCATGAGTTTGCATTAATTCAGTACTTGAATGTCTCTATCTCTCTACATCTCCATCCTCCATCCTCTCTCTCTCTCTCTCTCGCTCTCTCTCTCTGTCTGTGCCCCCTCACTCTCTCACATCTATCTCATCTTCTCTCCACACTGCCCCCATCTTCACGTTTTCGCACTGTCCCTCTCTAATCTGTAAAACCGCACATTTGGCTCGGTACAGAGAGCGATGAGAGGAAATGTCACATTCCACTGCAAGCAGCGGACCATCACACTGGAATGTCAATTGGGCAACTGGTGTCGGGGTGGAGGGATGGAGGGATGAGGGGATGAATGGGCGGAGGAGTGGAGGATGACAGGAGCGGCCCCGTTCCATTGTGTGTTTTTTAAAGACATGGCTTTTTTTTTTTTTGATGATTATTCTAATCCCACCAAGGACCTCTCAGCCCGGACTGGGTGCCTTATCTCCCCTCTGCAGTCTTTCTCTCATTAAAACACAATCACAGGCCACCAACTCTAATAAACCCTCAACTTCCTCTTTGAAAGAGGGTGGGCTGGGAAGGAGGGGGCGGAGGGGTGAAAATGCAGATTATAGTAGGTCTGTCTGCTGGTCCCTCTGTGTGACATGGGGAACAGGAATGCTGTTTCTAATCACTTCTAGTTGAAAAAAGGCCATTTAAAATTATTGGATTTGGTGATATTTTTTTTTTGTTTGATTTTTTTTTTCTTTTCTTTTTTTAAATCCATGTTGAAAAAGGTCAGTCTTTAATAAAGGCTATGGGGATTATAGAGTGGCTGCTGGGATTTAGGCTGTATGTACCTGATTGTTTTTTGGTTGCCTTGAAGAAGGGAACACACTTTTGAAGTCGCCACTCTTGGGGCAAGTTGTCTAAAGTTAACATCAAGCCAAACACCGGCAGGCGTTGATGCTGCAGCCTGCAATCCTTTTTGACTACCATATTCCACCCTCTCTCTCAGTGACATACACACACACACACAAACACACACTCCAGACAGGGCTTTAAACCCTCTTTAATCATGAGCTCAAGTGAATATATCAACCCCTGCAGCTTGGCTTAAATTCAAACATGGTGCAGTGAAGTGGGCCAGTTTGTTGCCCGCCACACAACTTCAACATTTGGGTTTATATTATGTGTGTGTGTGTGTGTGTGTGTGTGTGTGTGTGTGTGCACTAGAACTGGGCACTAAAGCAAATTTACTGACATCGTGGATCTCTAACAGATCTAAATTTACTTTCACTGCAGTTTCCAATAAACATTTTGTCTGTCGCCCGAGTAATTAACCAGAGAATGGCTCAGCTGATGACTTCTCCCTGGACATTTAACTGAGAAGTCAGTTCAGTCAAGAAAATATGAATATTAAATATCAAAAGTATCAAATATTTAACTGGCTGTGTGTAGTAATTAATCCAGACTAACAGTAAACTAGCATGGGAAAAGACATTTCATTTAGTGATGTATTTGTAAAATGTAGTTTATCATGCTGAATCGGAGTCATAAATTCAGCGGAGGAAGAAATAGTTAGATTTTTTTACTTAAGTAAAAAAGTCAATACCCGAATATGAATTGACTCCGTGACAAGTTCAAGCCCTGCACTCAAAACTTTACCTAAATGTTCCAAAATATCAGCAAATGTGACTTCAAACATCGAAAATAGCAACCATCAGGAAAAATAATCACATTCAAAGCGTTGCAGGTGTCTATATATTACATAACTCTAATATAAATAACATGTAAGCAACAGTATTGTTGTGGTTGGTCAAGCTGTCTTTAATGTATATAGTGTTGGCAGGTTATAATGAAACTATAAAGGCTGTAACTGGTAGCAAAGGCTATCAATCTGCCATAGTGGAGTTTAATCTGAATTTCCTTCAGAAATGTCATGGAACTGAAATTTAAAGTTAAATGGAAATATTTAATGGTGAACTACTACAAATTGGTCAAATTCTAGCTCAGCCTAAAATTGTTTGACCAGTGGGTTTCTACTGCCTGAAAGTTACTAAAGTATGTGATAAGACTGCTACAGATATAAAGGGTTTTTTTCACATTTCAGATTTTCCACACTGTCCCACGCTGTGAAAACTCTAAAAGGGTGTGACAGAAAGCCAAATTTGACCCCTGTGCCGCCAATAATGCCAGTAGGAGAAGCCAACAAGAGACAACAACTCTCAGCGCCGCAGCAAAAAAACGGACACAAAGCTGGTTTCCATGGACGACGACCAAGGCGGACGCCATTTCCCCAAAACAGGCATACAAAAGCCTGCTTAGCCTTTGCAAAAGCTCACCCAGACAAAGATGAAAGCTTCTGGTCATCAATTCTGTGGCTGGATGAGCTGACAATTGAGTTGTTTGGACACAAGAACGTGGCTTTTGTTAGTTGTTTTTTGACAATCATTCAACACAGAGAACACAATCCATGCAGTCAAGCATGGCAGTGGCAATGAAATGCATTTGGAATAAAACACACATTTTTTTTGCCCATTCATGTCTTTTGCATAATGTCTTATTATCTTTTTGTCACGTGCTTATGTGTTTTCCAGCCATAAGAATCGGTCAAATGAAATTTCCAATTAAAACCAAAATTTGCCCTAAGTATGAATCAGTTTATCTACATATGCAGCAGTGTAATTAAAAACTTAGTTTAGATGTAATCTGAAGAAAAATGAGTCACTTCAAAATATAAAGGAAGTTCTGCTCAGAGTCACATCTCCTTGTTAAAAGTGCATCTGCAGGCCATCACACACCAAAATATGACATGACAAACAAAGCTATTGTTCCCGAGTTGTGATGATTATGCAAATGTAAATAATGATTCGGCATAACTGCAGTAACAAGCTTTATTTTGTCCCCACTGATGATGACAGTGATGGGGGAGCACTGAGAGAGTGAATTAGTAAAACATCTGCAGTTGGAAGGGATGTCCGCTGTTTTAAAATATGAAACAAACCAGTGTAGCGGGGGTTTTGACTGATAGAGGACTCTCTGCAATGCAGCAATCAGTTTTTCACCAGCTTTCATTTCCATTTAACTCCTTCTCTCCCTTTACTCCTCTTTCTGAAATCAACAAATCCACTAATCACCTTCCCCCAATTATATCTGACGGAAAACTGCAAATCAATAAAGACTGTCTGCTACCCTTTACAGAATGCTGATGATCTAAGTGTGAGTCTCTTAGAAATCATTTTCTAATGTCCCATTTATCATCTACAGTAGATATTTATCTCCTCTGCAGCTCCCCTCACACATTCACCCCATAAAGTTAGATGTAAACCACTTTGGGTTTAATTGCTCCAAGTAAAACTGTGAGTCAGATCTGGGCGTGCTGTTGCCTCCGTAAAGTCGTTTTAACCCGTCCCTCAGGCCGGAGCACCTGCTTGCATGTCAGAGATTCAGCACGATGCTCTTTTTGCGTCCGGACACAGCTTAGAGATGTAAGGAGAGGAATTTATGGAAATAATATGCATTAAAAAAGATGAGAGAGAAGCCAAAGTCAGAGCAGGCAGCTGTCATTGGTAGTGATTCAGAGGTCTATGAGGCCTCTCACTTTGTTCCTAAATTATTCATGCAATCTGTCAATGCTGCTGTCTAGGCAGACTCCTCTCCCCATGTGTTCAACGACGGCAGAAATCCTGTGCTATGTTCACTGCTATCTTCTGCAAATCCCTCATGGGAGACACACGCCGAACTCACAAAGCTCCAGCACATGCTTTTGTGTGCCAGTTTATGTGTGTGTGTGTGTGTGAGAGAGAGAGAGAGAGAGTGCATACTCCCACTCATACACTGTAATGATATGATATGATATTATATATATATATATATATATATATATATATATATATATATATATATATGTGTGTCTCATTACAGTGAATGAGACATTCAAGCACATGAGTAGCCACATATACTACTACTCATGTGCTTGAATGTCTCCTCTTGTGTTTTTTCACATGCTTCAGAGTCACTGTGCATCCTTGTTGTGCACTTTTAAGCCTTTTGTGAGTGTTGTCATATGTCTCTGTAAGTCTTCGCTCATGCAAAACAGATCCACAGTGGAATATGAATATTCAGACACAAGTGTGCACATGCGGAAAGATGGACAGAGTGCTTCCTCTTTCTCTCTCATCCCAGTGAGAAGTAGCTTTATTGCTGCAGTTCCACTTCTCTTTGTGGGGGACTATAAAAGACAGATATTCTTCAGATGTTGGAAAGGATGTATTATTTAAGCTCTCCCTCAAATAGTCCCCCCTAAAGTTCCCCTCCACCACATGATAAAACTCTTTATGTCAAAAAAAAAGAAAAAAAACTCAAAGGAAAACTAAAAGATAAACTTCCCGCTATGAATATTCACACTGAGATCACGAAGGTCACCTGATGAAGAACATCCAGTCCTCTAACTTTGTGCCTGCTGTGTTTTGAGTGGGACCCTAGAGCTCGAAATGAGACAGATGTGACCGTGCGTCGCGGTGATCCAGGCCGCCGTCACTCAGCATTAGGATGGATTGTGTCTCATAAAATGTCACTTTTTTATGTTGAGTTTTACAAACTTTACATGAACTCGTGAATTTAGTGAAGAAGTTCTGGCCTCACGATAAGCATTTTCAGCATTTTAAATAAGTCGAAATATTGATAAATGAGTCTCATTGCGAGCCCTAAGCACTTATTAAAGAGACGGCAGGACTGTTTGTTTCTATAGATGCTGACGTCAAGTGTTTGCACAGTAACCTCGAGGAGGCTCAGGGAAGATATAGGCTCAATACACACACACAGTCACATGCGCCTGCACACACACTCATAGATGGAAATATATGCAGATGCAGAGACAGGCATTAATATATTTTCATGCACGCACAGACACACACACACACACACACCTTTAAAGATTGTCCCTGAGTACACAGGATGTCTGCGTCCAACAGTGATCTAATTAAGAAATGCCCAGTGAGCAGATTATCAATGTAATGGTAACCAAGGCCGACCGCTTTGCCTCCATGACAACCAAACATCAAATCTGAGAAAGTCCCCGTGCTCAGTGATGCCGAGATGCTTCAAATCAAAGCATGTATTCAGTGTGCTAATGGTGTGCATATTTCATATCTCAGAAAAAACCACTTTTTCTTTCTGTCTGTCTTTCTTTCTCACTTGTCCCTGTTGCTGGATATTGTTCCTTTGTTACAGGAGTTACTGTAATGATAAGACCTGAAGGCTGAACAGCGAATGTGATCTCATCCACAGCTTTGGCTTCTGCTGTTTCCATTCACACGTCGCCTTATCTCCCAAACACACCTTTGCTTTGCAACAAACTTAAATCCCTAAACTCACCCGAGGTGAGGCACACTCTCCTGTGAGAACGCTATGATGACTTGCTGCTGGGAAAATTATGACCACTAGGTGATGGGATGAAACAGACTGATATCACTGTATTTACTGAAATGTGCATATTTGTCAGATCAAGCTGGCCTCTGAATCACTCTGTCCTCTTATCTCGTTTTCCTTACCCGAATCCCTTTTTTCTCCACTTCTTCAGCACCATCTCCTCTTCCTTAAACCACTTATTTCCTCCTTTCATCAGCTTTATCTGGATCAGTATCCACGCCATTGTCTTGGAACTAGTAGATATGATCTTTCGCAGTTTTTCATTATTCAGATGGTCGTTATTCAAAAGTTATCTCTCCCATATGTCTCCTACCTTCCTGTCATCCTTTTGTTTAAACAAAATATCTGTCTCGTGTCGACTCTGCACCATGCTGGTCTCACTTATTTTAACTCTAATATCTAATATGGCTAACATATTAGAAAGACCAAGCATACTACTTTGGAGTGGAGTTTCTGGCCACCTGATAATTTCTGGTCTATCATCAAGTCTTTCTTTGGTTCTGTTCTTGGTCTCCTACAGCCCCTGAGTAAAGTATCGGGCTCTTTACCTGCTGCTGCAAATAGCTTGTAGCTAACTTGCCTGCTGATACATCCAGAACCAGGGTCTGATCAGTGCATCCTTTAACGCAGACAGCAAAATCGAAACAATCGTCTGAAAGATGCTAAAACAAAATGAGGAGAACTGGGGAGGTGCGTGATGATTCACTAGCTTTTGTGTTGGAAAAACAGTTATAGGGTTTATATTCTGTACCATCTTGCACTGAGTCTGCATTGAAATGGAGATACTCTACATATATTGCACATCACTCGCATTGCCCCGAAATTCAGCCAAACATATTTGATATTTTTAGCATCTCCACTAGAATCTAAAATAAACATATGTGGGTTTAAACAATGCTTGGCTGCGGGACATGCATTTGTAATGACTCATCCATTATAGTGGGTCAGTGAGATTTAAGGGGAATAATGAAGCGCCTGGCAGATTGAGGACCATTAGAGTTGCAGTTTAAAGATACAGTGGAAAGAGAGTGCATTAGTCAATAAAAACAGCAACGTTCAGTCAATCAAAGGACATTTCAGCCACCAATCAACCAAATGATGCTAAATTTCATTACAGTTCAGCCATCCTTGCGAGAATACCGAATCGCATTTAAATTGGAGCACGCAGATAACGGTGAAAACACACCCCAAACATCTATTGTTTGCATAATACAGCCCGCAGATGGAGATTTGAAAAGGCACACATCGCACACACACTCGCACTGCCTTTTAAAACTGGCTCTGGGAATGACCTCCCATTATTACATTTGGCTCTCTCCGTCCTTCAGCTACATAAATGTACACGAGCAGCACATCATGCATACAGACCACTTTATACAACTGATAGGACCGTAAGAAAGCAGCCCCGCAGCCAGGTGTGTGTCTCAGCAGGCGGTAACTCTACGAATCAGTGAGCCAGTAGCATGACGTCATGTCTCCTGCAGCGGCCCCCTCCCCGCTTCCTGTTTCTCCTGTCCTTCATCGCCCAGCAGGCGATTCTGCTTCATTTGTTTTTTGTATTTTTTTTCTTCAACAAGAAATCACCAGAATATTAAAGGACGCCTGTGTTTTTTTTTTTTGTCTGCCTCTCTCAAACTCACTCAAGCTGCTCCAGTGTTGCCTCAGAGAATTCTTTGTAGTGGGGCAAAGGGATATCTCATCCATCTTTTTTTTTGACATGTTAAACTGTCAGTCATGCAGCCTGGAAGGTCAAATTCTTTTGTTCGTGCACAAATCAAAAGTTTAAGGCTTGAATCATCAAGTGTTTTCTTTGAAAGGAAAGGAAAGGGAAGAGTTTTCAGAAGAAGAAAAAGAGTTTTTGGGTCTAATCCTGTGACACAATGCTCCTTCTTGGGCTGGGTCTCTTTATCTTGTGTTTCTTTGTATCAGAGTATTTATGATGTGTCCCTTGGTGCTAACAGAGGCAGGTGGCCAACGTGTTTACCTTGGCTCTCAGAGCCACTGTCACACAAGAGCGTACTCATGGGTTTATCACCGTGTTGACACTCAAGGGGATTATACAAAGACAGAAACAAGCAAGGTTTATCAGCTTCAAACCCACGGGAGAACATGCAGACACACGCGCACATACTGACACAAGCACACTCTGAGAAAACTCCAATCCTCCAAGGAAGAGGGGCACTGAGCAGTGCATAAAACACACACACAGGCGCACGCACACGCAGATTTGGCAACTTGAGCTCTTTCTCACTATCTTCCTCTTCCGTTCACTCTGCTTCAATTCACCACACTTATATCTGCGGGAATTAGCTCCCTGCATGTTGTCTTTCATGTTGTAAGGTAAACAAAATGCTTTTCACTTCAAAGACAAAGTTTCTTAATTTCCTAATTGATAATCCCACTCTTGACATTGAGCTTTGCCAGGCCTGGGTTTTGTTCCTATGACAACAGAGCTGCATTCATCCTCTGATGCTCTCTGCGGCTCTCTTGCTGTTTCTATATTGCGCAGAGAGCAGGGTAGTCTATTTTAGTTGAGACCCCAGTGAGTCGTACCATAATTATGAAGGATAATTATTAAAGATACACACACACACACACACACACACGCACACATATACACACACTCATTTGTATTAATGTGCTTTTCAGGACTGAGGTGCTCGTCTTAACTCTAATTCTCTCTTCTCACCTTGACCCTTTAACTAACATAAATTCCAACTTTAATCCTAAACTTAAAACTCCGAACTAGCCAAAATCTCCTCTCTGTGAGGGATTTTCTTCATTTTTCTATTCCCGTGAGGAAACTTGGTCCTCTTAACAGCAGAAATACAAGAACACACACACACACACACACACGCAAACACACACACACACACACACAAACACACACAGAGCCACAGCCGGTTCCCCCTATGCGATAACTCCTACAAAACGCCTGTCATCCTTACTCAGTCATACACAAGCAGGGAGTCAGCGCAAGCCGATGGATCAATTTAGTACAGAAAAGCTGTGGCATTCTTCAAATGTAATGGGCTTTGATGTAGACGCTGAGCTGCATTACAGAACCCCGCTGAAGCCAGTGAAACCTCTTTTCATCTGTCTGCTTCCTATGCAGAGGACGTTGGCAGGAAACGTGCCTCACTTCTGCTACGCCGTTTTTTTTTTTTCTTCCTCTTCTTCTTCTTGTGAGTGTGGCTCATGACACGCACGCCTACACTCACACATCCTCTTTTACTTTCACTAATTTATGTTCTTTTTAGCTGCATGGGAAATGACTACTTCCTCCCAGCGTGTTTCATATGATTGCTTCTCCCTGCCAGCCAAAAATCTCACTTTTGACCCTATTTTTTGACACTGACACGCTCATTTGTAGCCTTTATGAGACGGAAAAGCCACACTCTTATGAGATTTCTCCTTGTTTGTAAAGTGTGATTCAATCTGTGTGACACCCTGCTCTCCTTCCACAGATACAGACTGTCCCCTTGTGGAAGCTTTGTTCATAGCATGTGTTTGTAATATACATTGTTTGGCTGTGTTGATTTTATTTTCACATGTTTTGATTGTGCTGTTGTTGAGGATGACACATTGTCCACCTTGGATAAAAAGCATCAACTGTTTAAATCTCTGCACAGCAGAAGGATAATGTTTCATTTCAGATATGAGGCCCATGATAGAACAGGACAAATGTTATGATTGAAAAACAGGTAACATTGATAATAGGCGACTTTCATAATGTCATTTCTCTGCCACTGCACGGCCAAGATTCTAACCTAACCTAAAAACATCATCCAGTTGGACATTCACTGGGAATACCCATTTCATCTACTCTAATTTTAATTTCTAACCACAAGAGCAAACCCAAGGCTCCTTTCACTCTGCTGCAGCTGCGGCACTCCACAGTTCTCCCAGTAATTATAACTGTTTCTATGCCAGCGCCAGTGTCTTGCTATCAGTATGTGAGGCACGTTTCGTTTCCATCACCCCCTCCTCCCCGCCAATTTCTGTCACGCTGTGAATTGCAACAGATCCCGCCACTTCCATTTGGCTTGTAATGTCACCTTAATGACCACAAAAAAATTTGTTGGCGTAACAGTCGAATCACTCAGACAGAAAACAGGCGCATTAAATCAAGATGAAGCAGAATTTGCTTTGAAAAGCTTTATTCATAATAATAACATTTAAAAAGTCATTGTGGTGGGGACAGGCAAATAAACAATAATCAGATCAAGATGATTTAACTGCTCTTGGCTTGGGGGTGGAGGAATAAATACAAATGAGTCAGATGGAAATCATTTTAGTTTCAGTGGGTTTAAATGTACACGTTGCTGTCAACAAGGATATTGAGTGCAGCTCATGCAGCCCACAAACCTCTGGCCATCAGAACCACATCAGCTGATGTTTCCAGCAAGCTGCAACACATATAAAGAGCAGGCCAACTTGCGGCCTCGCACTGCTTAGCCAAAAGTGTAAAACTCGTTCTCACGGGTAACGGGCAAGAACGGGTCACTTATTACGCTCCTGTGTTCTGTGTTAGGAGACAACGTGGATTCAGTGCAAAATGTTTTGGCCATGTTATGGGACATTTTCTAATTCTCCGAACCCACTGCAGCTATGGCCAATGGGCAACTGCTGGGGTATGAAGGTGTACGAGCTGCAGTCTAAATGATAGGAACAATCATGACTGTGCTGCCATGCATGAGCTGCACCAAAGTTGAACCTATGACAAGATTCTAGGCTGATTTAATCGACAGATGATTCAAAATAGAAAATATAGGGGTGCAATCACTCAGTTTTCAAACATATTGAGCATTTGATCGTGAAGTAAATCACACACTGGTTCTGTTTTAAACAGAGTAAACCAACATGAGACCAACTGCTGTGACCAACATATGTCAGCATGAAATACACAATGAAAGGCGGCATCTGTAAGTAATAAAAGAGACACACGGACATATGTGTCATTTGAAAAAAGAGAGAAACATCTGTGAGATACTGCAGCTGGGCATCAGACAACAAAACACACAAAATGATCTCACTGTGCAAAAACATTGGTCTTCTCTGACAAGAAGTGGGACACGGGAGTGGAAATCACCTCACTGGCCGTGAACTATTCACCACAGAGGCTTTTGAGGCAGGTCATTCAAAAATTCTGTAAGAATCTCTATCCCTTTTTGTTTTGAGTGAGCTTTTAATCATGTAGCAAGAAAACTGACCGTTGTGATGAGGAATCTCTCAGAGAACTCAACAATTCTAGCTTTGGAGACGTGTTGTGATACCTGGCACAATCTCAACCCGTGACGGCTTCAAATAAAACTTCACAATATGAACTGAGGTTCATTTAACCATTTTAAGAAATGGTAAAAACAGCAGTCTCAAGTAAAGGGTTAATTCCCAGATCAGTGCCTGTTTATCAGGTAACCAATGCCGCCCCGAGCATCCATCAGCCCATTGGTTCGTCCTTTAGTGGAAATTTGTTTTTGTGCGTATTCTAAACTATTTCTACAATATCGCACTAACAGGGCTACGACGTGTGTTTGCTGGACTAATTCTTGTTTAAAGAGATATGTTGGCCATGAAAAGATGGTAGATCACTGCCCGCCATACATATAGGCATAAGGGTTGAAGACTAACATCCAGAGTCCATGTTGCAGATAAGCATAAACATAATGACGATTCAGCTAACTATCCCCATAAAACACAGAACGTAGAAATATCTATGGCACATTTACCAAAGTAGAAAAACCAAACATAAGCTTTTGTTTCACCCAGTTAAGCCCGTGTGTTTAAGTAAATTCACTATACGCAACATTGCAGCTTCAACATTCCATGGAATGTAGCACTATATTGATAATAGAAAATCAATGGCAAAAATCACACAGTCCATCCTCTATGTGGTGTAGAGACGCTAAGACGTAGAGGTCTCCTGGTGAGCGGGCCCAGGCACTCAAAGGCACCGAGGGTGGTGGTGGTGGTGGAGGGGCCAGACAGGCGGAGGGGGGGGCTGAATGCAGGTGTTAAGGCCCACGAAGAGGCACAGCAGACCCTAGCTAAGTTATTTTACATCTCATCCCTGCACGAGAGATGTTAAACGCTGACGCCTGATGCTTCACTGCGCCTTGAGGAGGCAGACATGATCAGACCACGCCCTATGTAATTGAAAAAAACTAATAACAATCAGCTGATGAAGATGGTGACCGACAAATATGACTCTGTATTTACAGCTAACGCACACACAAAGTCAGTGCTCCATTCATACTTGACCATCAACATCCATAATCCCACAGGTTCATAGTATAATACGAAGCTGGCGCGCCTCAGTCCTCCATTCACTGACAGCATCTACTCATTGTCATGATTTCACAGAAAACTTTATGTCCTCCGGACGATGCCGAGCATCCAGAGACAACACGAACATCAGCAGCTTTCACTCATTAGAAAAACAAAAACAAAGATCCTCCCGCTGCTGCCTTTGCACGTGACACTATAAATTATTATTGCAACATTTACGAATACTAAATAGGGATCTTTTTTCAAGATTAGTCAATAGTATAAAATGAGCCATAGTCAATGGCTGCTAAGGCCAATAGATGCAACTGAAATGAAAGCATTGCAAGTAGTGCCCTTCACCTTTATCCCAATAACTCTTGGAAACGTCAACTTTAATCCTCTGATGTGCATAGTCCTAAAAGATTCTCTAAAATTGTCTGTGCTATTCATGTTCTATTGTCAGCCCAATCTTTGCTATATTAAAGCAGAGAGTCTGATGTGTACAGCATACTGTACGAGCATGGCTGAGGCTGTTGCATGTTCTTCATGTTCAAAATAATTTGGAGGAAAGACAGTGACACCTAGTGCCTATTTTCAGAAATATTAGTAGGAACATAAACTGACTGATTTTATCCACAAATAATATTTTACCGTGGTTGATGGACCTAAATAAGAAGCATCTTTGGTCAGCCCTGTAGTTCTTACTACTGCAGCAAGTTCAATGTGTATTCTGAAACCTTGAGTTCCCGGGGAAGATAATGGTGCAAGAGAGATAAAATATGCAAACTCAAACTCGACTCTGTAGATCTGAACTGTGTTTAGTAATAAAATCACCATCTCTCTGCTGTTGACCAGATAATTTGGCCTTGAGCTGCAACTTTTAAGACACTTCCTCCATGATTCAAAGAGTCCAAAACCCAACCTCTGTGGTGCGAGGGCATTCTTTAATTTTACTCCATTCGTATATGTGCGCGCATCATCTGACTCTCAGCTGGTTGTGGCCTCAACACCACTGTGCTGTGGGGTCTAGCTCTGAGAGAAGTACTCGAGGACGAGGCGGAGGTGTCCCAAGCGGTCTTTGAGGGAGGTCAGGGATAGGACGGTGGTTTGATAGGCGGGGTCCAGCTGGAGGACAGAGAGCAGCCACCAGCACCAGGCCGGACCGTTGGATGAGGCCTAGAGGATGGGTACAAAGGATTAATAGAGAAACATGAGGCTTTGTCTTCATCAGACATTACTGCTACACATTTTTTCAAAAGCTCTGTGATGGGTTGCACCTCTACATTGCGCCTTAATAACCTTCAAACCAGCCAATGTTTTCCATTCATTCCACTGAATCTTGATGGCCATGAACATAATGCGTGTTTTTATTGTTAAAGTTAATATTATAAGGTTACCGCTGTGCAGTAATGGAGCTCGCAGTGCAGTTAGACTGGAAGGGTATGCGATGCATTAGCATAAAGCAATAACCGAATTTAAAAACAAAGGCAGACATTATCTTCTCCCTGAAAAATTACTTATCAAAAAGCTAGTTTACAATCTCTGCAGGTTCACTTCTCATTTTCTTTTTTTAATATTGAAATGAATAGATGAAAGCATGCGTGAAGAAAAACAGAATTTAAAACAAATTCAAAACAATACCAGGCTTTGGTTTGCAGGAATAGTTGCTATGCATGACTTGAGGAAAAGTTGACCAAAACCAACTTTAAGTTAGGAAATAGCATAAACGTTCTCAAAGTCTGTAATGTCACATGACTGGCTGCTATCCTGGACACTGTTTTGTGACAGTTTAAGTTTAAGAAATATTCCTGTTAAGGCCCCAACCTGAATGTTTTCCTCCTTATCTGGCATGGTGCCGTACTGTCTGTTGATCTGCTCACGAATGCGGCTGCCAAGGCGCTGGTACCAGTCCTGAGCCTGCTGGTACACACTGTCATGGAGATGCTGCAGAAGCTCCAGCTCACTGCCATCAACCTGGGAGAGACAAGATACATATAGAAAGACGTGAAGAGAGAGAGTGACAAACAGGATATTATCAAAGTCTCTTGTGAAGTCTGACTCTAACCTTGAGGTCCTCCAGATACTCTATGTCAGCAGTGTGGTAGCCATCCCTCTGACCTCTCTTAAGCACCCTGAATCTGCTGCCACCCACTGTGTCCACGTAGGACCGCCCATCAGGCAGCAGCTCCAGAGTGAGGATCTCCAATATGCAGCCGTAGTCTGCAAACCTGAGAGCACAAAGACCATATGAGACAAATATAAACAAAACAATAAAAAATAAACTGTAGTGTAGCGAGCTAATGAGCAGAAAAAACGTTTTAAGTTGTTAAAAAAAACTGTTTCAAAGTAAATGTTTATAAACTCGATCAGTGGGCTACAGAAACAACACGTCTCAATACAATATTTTGCACATTATTTGCATATTTCAATAGGATTTTATATAACTGGGTGTATACCAATAATCATCTTGGGAAATTCAGTACCATGACAACATACAGTGGAGACAGTGGGACTATAAACAAATATCTGCCGGGGGCTGAAAAAGCAGAGCAGACCTCACAGCAGACTGGTGACCATGCTGCCATTTCCCTCCCACTCAGGGTCACATATGACTGATTTAAACTTTGCCCACTGTGCGGCCTGCCTGCGCTTCATTGCCGTCAATCCCATCAGGCTCCACCTAGCCTGCTGTGAGCTTCACAGTTAGGGAAATGTCAAACACGGTCTCTCCGTGCCCAGGCAGTCTGGTCGGAATAGCTGCTAACGCCTGTGTAAATGACCTTAACCCCGCTTGGCTCTAACATTAAAAACTAAAGTATGTCACTTTGAAAGATTATTAACGATGATTAAACTGCATACCCCTTCCCATGCTCATAGCTGCACATGCCAAACTTCTTAGTGCCAGTCTCCATGCAGCGGCGCATCATCAGCCGATATCGAGGTTCAAAGATGTGCAGAGGGCAGGGCACTCCCGGGTAGGCCACCGTGCAAACAAATATAGGGATGTCCTTAGTCAGACTACAGAGGAAGAGACAGGAGGTAAAAAGAAATAAAGAACAGTGAGAATAAGGCACGATTCATGCTGCTACAATGAATCCTAAGTGTAGATTGTGTGACGGAGGAGCATACTTGGAGAGCTCAGCCATCTCAGCATCATGGACCTGCTTCCTCTCAGCCAACTGCGAGGGAAAGAGTCGAGTCATGATGTCCTGCAGCAGAACTGTGGTGTTGTACTTCCTGTTTTTGAAGTACTGGAAGGAGAAAAGGGAGATCAACCAGTTTTTTAATAGTGACATTATCATTGCTTACAAGAAATCATACACATGACCATCCTATGTTACAGGAACAACAATTCACCGTACAGCAGCAAAGAAGAAATGAAACCATGTGAATCTGTACTTTGCTCTTTAGTACAACAGGGTGGAATTTAGAAAGTTTAATAATAGAAAGTTTCCAAAATTAAGCGGCTAAAGTGGAAACATTCATCCAAACAGGATCTATCAACCTTTTTTGTACCAGGTTAGTTTCAAAATAGAAGTATGAAAGTGTGTGTAGGCGGTTACCTCTTGTAGTGGCTGTTTGCAGAGTGGACAGCGGAGATTGTGGTCCAGACTCCTCTCTATGCAGTTTTTACAGAAGGTGTGACCACAGGGGGTAGTGACTGGCTCATAAAACAACCTTTAGAGGCAGAGGGATTAAAGCTTGAATTAAAACAGCCAAGCGGAGGAAGGACGTCATTTGCTATTTGTACGGTAGCTCTACATCTGCTGAGTGTTTGTGTACGTGCTGTAAACGTGCTAAACATTAACCAGAGACAGAGGAGAGCGAGAATCGTCCCGCTATATGACTCAACAGTCGACAAGGTACAAGCAGCAATGCGTTATTGATTAGAGCAGGTACTCCAGCACACTGACCTAATGCAGAGAGGGCACTCAAAGTCGGACACCGCGAGGACACCCAGAGTTTTCTCTCTGCAGTGGCTGCTTTCACCTAAGAGAGGGAGAGAAAGGAGACAGGACACAATCAGTTCTCAGCTTTATGATTTCCAACTGAAGAAGAAGAAGGTTGCAACCATTATGCAACCATCTGGTGGGCGTTACGGTAAAGCTGTCTGCCTTGACAGTGACAAATCTGATTCATGATGAGGACAGCGGTGATAAAGATGCATGTGTGTGCGTACCCCTGCCACGCCCATCGTCCTTCCTCATCATCATCTCCTCGTCCTCTTCAGCAGTAGGCAGGAAGGAGACAGCTTGGCAGAGGCTGAGGCAGCACTCTGTGCCCGAGTCGTGCTTCACCTTGGAGACCTAAAAGCACCCGTTATCAGTTGGGATTTACTGTGCGTTTGCACTCAAACAACTCCCACAACCCAGACACTGAAGCACGCATGAGATTCATAAACATTCTTCTCACCCAATCTGCAGAGCTCACCTGGTGCGCCTCTCTCCGACCTTTTCCCTCTCCCTCATCCCCATGTGGATGTTTCAGGCCCTCAGGGTGGGTTGGCCCCTGGGAGCCGCTGAGGCTGGTAATGGGGCATGGTTCCTTCAGGTACTCAGACACCACTTGCAAGATGCAGGAAACCTCATCTGGTACTGCCATGCCCTCTGCCTCCAAGATCTGCCATTTGTGTCCATGTTATGATACAAATGAGTCTAATAATCTTGTAGATAACCTAGAGATAAGTGTGTTTTCACCAGCGTTGTAAACTAAAACCTAATGGTAATACTAACACAGACAAAAAACATCACTGGAATTGGAAATCTAAATCTAAAATAACATGGACGTAAACATTGAATAACTTTTGCATGTTAAATGCATGCAAACTGTGAAAACTGTGGTGGTCAAAAGTTTGTTCAGACGCATCAACACTTCTAATTTTACTACCACCGCTGCTACCACTACTACTACTGCAGTGATAATAATAGCAGCAATAACTCAGTGATGAAGCACTCTGCAAGCAGGAGGAATAAATTCACAGAACCACAAAGCCCACACAGACTAAAGCTAAATGGGTAAATAAATAATGCATTTGCAAAGCAAAATCAAAAACTAATGGAAAAAACATATAATTGCACCAAAACATACTGGAAACAATCTTTAATCAGAGCAGACGGTCATGCATGATCATAAGAACCTTGATGTGACCTATAATGAAAAATCACACATTCGTGACATCGTTCAAAGCGCTTACTCAGCTCATAATCATCATTTATGGAACTTAGTTGCCTGATCGCCCTAAATGTCTGTACATGATGTGTGCAGCGGTGCTTACGATGCTGTGGGGCTACAGGTTTATACTGCACATTCACAGAAAGACAAAGTAAAATATCTGATACAATCATTTTATCTTATACTTATATTACGCTCCCTGTTTTATATGTTCCATTCTTATATTTAGCTCTGCATTAAATTAACCTCTGAGTGGTCAGTAAGATGTACCAACCTTCTTGATTTGGCCCTTTGCAGGAACAAAGTCGGCTTGTAGATTTAGGCAACGGTGGAACTGGATGAGGGCTTCTGTCTGCTGACCCATTTCCAGCAGTACATTCCCTTTACGAAAGAAGCCCTGCAACAGTAGAGTGAAATCAGCACACTGCTGCCTGTGGAAGCGAATGACATGTCTGCAGCACCTCACTGCAGAGAGCATAAAAATTCTACTCACTGTCACCAATAAGTTTACTTGAACTATGCTGGACTAACACTTTTCCTACTTCTGCATTAGTTGTCATTAGCATCGTGTGCTGCTGCTTCAGTACTGACCTCAGTGAGCAGTACAAAACATCTCTTAAATAAAACGGAGCATTACAAATGACTTGGACTGTGTGAATTTCTGCCTCAGCACATAAGCCACCCCCTGGTGAAGTGATTAAACGACGTTATGACATAAGTAGCTGTTTGCATAACTTTGTGAATGACATAACATCGATAAAAGCAGAGCAATTCGCCCTAAAGGGGTCATCTCTGCTCTCTAAGGCAAAATAGGAGAAGAAAAAAACAGCACCTTTTCTTTGTGGTTACGTGTGCGCCATTACACGCACGTTACAAAACCAACCAAAGGAGTGCATGTTGGGTTAAATTCAGCAGAGACACGGAATTGAAGTGAAGTGACACAGAGGCTCTAAATTTGGTATCGCTGATGGATGACATTCAGCAGATTTATTCGTGCTTTACAGGGAAACACAATCGAAGCAAGACAATACGTGTTTCCGTAAACACTGCCAGTGCTGTGCGCCTCTCTCACCTCGGTCCAGTTAGGGCGAACGCAGCAGAGGTAGTCGAGGTCCGTCAGAGCATCGGAGAAACGCATCATCCCCGCGTTGGCTTCGGCTCGGTACATCTTCAAACTCTGATCATCAGGGACTGAAGATGAAAAACCAAAATGAATTGAACTGAAATCTATTCTTTGTCTTATCTTTGGATAGTTTCAATCAACTTTCTCTTCACTAAAAGCCACTCAGCCACTGTAAAACACATGTTGAATGCAGGGACGGAAAGTTCATTTATGGAATGCCTTCATTAAATCCACTTATCAGTCAAATAAACAGACATCCATAATGTCTCTGCCAGCCCCATGTCTCTCTCTTACTCAGGTAAAAAGCCAGCAAAACATTGTTGCAGTCGAATACTTCTGGAGTTTTTTTGCCTATGAAAGTTCCTAACTGAGTGAAACGAGCCTGATGTATCACAGTGGCGGCCGTGTTAAGAATCAGATGAGAGGCTTAAAAAGGGTGCACCACTGTTTCCTCTCAGGAAAGGAAACACCGGACCCCCCTTCATAAAAGAAAGGAGATAATGTCATTACAGCAACATTTAAAGCAATGCACCTTCGTAAATATGACATTGGGCATGAATGCTGAGACAGCAGAGCAGCGGTTGTATGCTTGTGAGATCCCTGCATGACTGACTGAGCTCCAAATCCCCAAGAAGCACATTTCTTCTCTTTCAGTTCTGTCCATTTAGAAGTACAATTTCTTGTTATAAATATCATTATCAGAACAATATATTGTATGCACAGGACTACAAGTTGTTTTGCTAAATACCAGTAAGTAAGATTTAACTTTCATATTGCTAAATCTCTGATCTAAAGAGAAATAACCAGGATAAATTGGAAACAACACTGGTACAAACTTTGATTTCTGCTGCTGTTTAACTGTGTCGTGTAAAAGAAATGCATATGCATATGCATTCCAGGCTCAAAGAGCTGTAATTACCTAAAGCTGTTGCTTCAGTCAAGAGCGTTTTTTTGATGGCGTAAAGGCCGTAATTACAGGTGCGGTGCTTGACAAAGACCATGTTATGAAATAATAAATAAATCTGTCAAGACACAACCTCAAATCTCCAATGCAAAAAGAAGAGCTCGCATGTACCCGGAGGGCTGGAGAGAGGGGAACAGTGTTATTTATTTGGATTAGCAGAGACGGCAAACATGTAGGTACTCTAGCATAAACACTGCTATGACCCCCAAGGACGCCTAGTGACTACATAACTTATCTGGGGCAGAAGTTGTCCCTCTAACTTCCTCGCTGCTGCATGCAGAAAATAAGGTCAGTCGCGCATTCAAAGGCAAGTGCAGAGGATCAGTGAGGGGACTGATAAGGTAGGGCATCTGTTTGCAAGGATGTTTCTAGGAATCCAAGGTATTAGCTGTAAAAATATTACACCACATCCTCTTAAGCACTGCCCGCATTTCCATCCATGATTGGACATTAGAAATGTACAGAAAGCTCGCTCTAAAAACAGACATGGCTTCAGCCTGCATCCGATACATTTTTTTTTTTTTTCCAAACAACAGCTGCTGCAGCTGCTATGACTGTTTCATATGCTGACTGACACGGACAGGAGGGAAAAGGTTAAACCAGACTAATGCAGATTAACTTTCCCCACTGCATCTTTCTCACTCTGCGTGTTACATACGTTTCAGTGTTTGCTGCTTTGCATAAAATCTGCTCTGCACATTCTGACTGTGTTCTGGAGAGCTGAATGGGATGCACCATCACTGGGCACCAGCCAGCAACTGTGAGCAGTGCGTAAAAGTATGACTCCACACTTGTCTCCTGACTGAAGCGTGACCTTAAAGGTGCAGGCATCCTTTAGGCACCGAATACAAAACGCACACCGCGAACAAACTTCTGTGTGTAGTGCGTGCAGCTGCGATGGTGTTGTTTTTGCACGTGCCCCTTACCTAAGTCTAGCCCCTCGTTCGCGATGCGCAAAGCTTCAGCGAACTCGCTGGCTTTGAGCTTCTCCAGTATATGGCACTTCATCTTCGTCTCGTCGGGGCAGCACTTTTCGACGACGCCGATGAGCAAAACGTTGTTCTTCATGCTCCTCACCTCCCTTTGTTTTAACCTCTCTCTGCACGACGGGCATTTGGACGGGAGGTAGCCGGCCACACAGCGCCGGCAGAACGTGTGACCGCACGACATGGTCACCGGCTCGCACATCAGGAAGAGACAGAGCGGACACTCCAGAAGGTCCATGGTGGATGGGTTATGTCACCAGAACAATGTCCCAGGGAAAGAACTGTTGCTCTATTGTCGACAAAGCAGCGCGGACGGAGAGGCTCCTCTGTGTTATAGTATTGCATGGACCATTTAAACACCACAGTCAGCTCGCGATACAGTAAATGTGTCCCCTCTCTGATCACATCTGCCAGAACCCGACCGGTTCCCTGTCCAGCTAGCTCGCAAATGCTAAACTCGCAATATGGTGCAATATTCAAACAGTGACATTATCAATTCTTCGTTTTAACTTAGTCTTTGGGTTTGGGACACATAACGTCTTCCCTTTCAGTTGAATAATAATAAAAACTCAGCCTCCAGTCCAATGCGACGCTCTCCCGCCGCTCCGAACTCCGTGAACCGCAACACGAACCGACACCGGAACATTTACTCATTCATACCCTTTCTTTAAAGTAGTCCGTGTCCGTTTTTAACCCCTGTAACGACGTCTCCACGGCCACAAAGCTGGGTTACTGTGTAACACCATTACATTACATAAATAAAGACCACGTGACGCTGCAGCGTGCGATCCGATTGGATGAAAGGGAGGCTTTCCGCCCTGTTGTGAAACCCAAGGATGCCGAGTTTCATAACATAATTCCTGCGACAGAAGTTCATATCTTTTTTTATTTGGTCTAAATTATAACACCTGGGACTATATAAAGTGATATTCTCGCTCGTCACGTATTTTAGAGTTAGGATAAACCAAATCAAGAAATGGAGGAGGAAATGGAAATCACCCTGTCCCAGTGTAGGGAATCCCAGCAGAGGATGATACTAACAGCCAGGGGGCGGGGTGGCAGGTCATGACACAAATCCAGTTATGCTCATCCTCAGCTTTTACTTACATGCCCTAAAAATTAAGTAACGAGCAAGTGCGTTTTGTTACACCAAAAAGAGGTTAAACATCTGGATGGACAAACAAACTAAACAAGGACTCTTGAGTTGTTGTTATTTAGGGTGGGAAATTAACTTCTGAAAAGGTGAACTGCTACCAGCTGCTGACAGACATTCAAATGCATCAGCCACTCAGTAGTAAACTATTGTTTCATGTCTAAAATCCACCAATCACTTTCGTCTTTGGCTTCACATTTGCCTGCCAGCTGGCACTAATTTCCCAGCATGCTGTTAATGGTCACATTTTCACTGGTTTATGCATGGCAGGCCAATGCTGCAGAGCAGATCAGTGATGCAACAGAATCGCTGCACATCTGTTACACAAGTCAGTGCATGTCAAGTGAAACCTGTCTCACACAAGTCATGCAGGGTCAATTAAATAAGGCTGGAGCCTGGAGCACTTATATTTACATTATAATAGCTGACTGCTATTCATAGCTTCATAGAGCTTGTACATAAAGTGACACAGTCACAAATTTGCCCTGGACCAGTTTTCCAAGCAGTTGACTCACAAGAAATTTTGGAACCAGTTTCTCATGCAAACCTTTGTTAAATCAAGCCATACAAAATTATCATCTTACATACACCTTGGATATTACATACTCACACCCAGTTGTCAGTATCTCTCAATACTGAAATTTACTCCCCAACAATTTGGCTCTGTTACAATGAGACGTATACTTCGTAGAGTTTACATAATTAAAATGCTGCTGCTGCTGCAAGCGACTTATGTGAACAAGGCAACAAAACACTAGTTATATTGTTAGGTGCTTTCACAAAAACCTATGGGAAAAGGGCTCAGTGACAATGTAACTACAGTGTATTCCTACTGACATTTCCCCGACCACTCCCACTAGATTAGACAGTATGTAAGTTAGTGACAAAATGCTTTGTGAGCACATTCCCATCAAGTCACAATCTCTGTGACTTGATGCAGTATCCCTAAAAAGAATTGATAGGAATAAAAAAACACCATTGTGCTATTTTGAAAACACTTCACTCCAAATGCAGTTGAAAAGTTCTTTATTGGTTTTATTACAAAAACTGAAAGTTGGCAACCCAGTTGATCTGTGTGGAATATTTACATTTTTTTTTAAATCTTCAGAGGAGCTTAATAATATCTGCAAGATAGCTTTAAATAATATACCATTCCAGGTGGAATTTCAGGCCCAGTGAATACACAACAAACGACTTCATATTTTATCTAAGTTTAATATACAAAAAAACTGTTTACCTGAACAAATACAAAATACAGCTATTTAACAGAGAACTTAAGCAATTTCATCAATAATACTGCACATTGCAGCATCCTTGTCCCATATTTTGTCCCTCTTTGAACTAGAGGCGTTCTTGTCCTGGTGCCCTGCTGCCATACAGCTGGCACCTGCTTCCTCTACATCCATTGGTTCAGTTTTCAGCCTGGGGGCCTGCCCAGACGAGCAACCAGCGTTAGCTACTGATGACACACTCCTTGTCCCATCGCCAGCACCATCCGGACCCTCCATCTGTGGTATGTCATCAGGTAGGGAGGCAAGGCACCCCTGGATCATCTCAACCACCCTCTCCAGATGTTTTTGGAACCTCTCAGCTGTCTCTAGCCTCTGTCTCTTCTGCACCTCCATCATCACCCTCAGCGTTTCCCTGGCTTGATGTGGCCTGTATTCATTTATCAAATGGTGCAAATGAACAAACAGAAGCTTTAAATCCTCCAGCTTCTCCTCACGCTTTATACTTCCAGGGCTCTTGATGAGGATGTCCAGCAGGTCCAGAAAGTTCACGAGGATGGACATGTTGAGCTTCTTAAGCTCCCGTTTGTGGTCAAACTGCATAGGATGGAGCCTCTCAATGCCCTGGCTCTCCAGAGGCCGAATGATGAGGTCATCACACTGGAACTGGTTGCCAAACATCATGTAGCTGTCTCTGATGGGTGGAGGTGGCTTAGGGGCCAGACCCTTTCGTATGTTTTCATCTGTGTACTCCTTGATGTACTGCATAGGTGGAGGAGGCAGGGCACTAACCTGCTGTGGTTCACCCATGATGCTGACCTGCAGTGACAGTGACAAAAAGGTTCATCCGTCTGTTTTCCTGACCAAACACGGCAAAACAAGTTCTTCTTTTCAAAACAAGAAAAACGCTCTCTATTGACTGGTTGGATTAAGGTACATTATAGGGATTTCTCTGTACAATTTAAACAGTTGCACACATAATGACATGAAAACAGTACTGACTGAAGTACTAGAACCCAGCAATAAACAAATGCCATATTACAAATGTTACACACCTATAAACAAACAACTGTTACACAGGTGCAGGCAGGTTGTGTAACCATCATGTGCTTTTAGTCAAGTGCAGCAAAATGCAAGTATCAAGAGAGCAAATATTCAAAGAGCAGAGCTTCTAATGATGTGGTTAACCCAGTGTTTAACTTTGTGCTCTCCTAAATATTTTAACTGACAGCTATTGGATGTGTTTCATGGTCTTCTCTTTCGTAAAACTCATGAATAAGAAAAGTAACCTGCAAGTTAACTGCAGCTGACACTCAAACATAATGGAATGTCACACTCAGTCACTTTAAACTATTGGTAAAAGCAGTAATTAGGTTTTTGTTCTTTGTTCTATTCAAATCAATCTATTGCCATTTAGCAACATTTGGCTGCTCCTATGAGCAGCAGCCTTATTTTCCTCTGAGTGAGGAAAAGAGTTAGCCGGCTAGTTGTCGGGTAAGGGCTAACCTATCAGGCAACCGATGTTCATTATGTTAGCATCCAGTCGAGCGATTGATAAACAGATATTTTGAGTATGATCTAAAAAACATTTATTTGTGATGCTGAACGAGTAAATAAGATATCCAGACTATATTTGACGTAGCCGTTTGAGAGACTAAAGCACCTAAAATAACTTGCTAAGTAGCTAGTCGAGAGCTAGCAGTACTGCTGCTAACGTCTGCTAGCGACACACAGTACAGAACAGTAGAAAGTAGCAAATGCGTGAGAGACAAAACAGTCATAATCCTCCTACACACCTTTTAAACGGCTCTTCAGATGCTGAATGTAGGCTTTAGATACGAAAAATAGCAGAGGTATTGTATCTAATCGGTCAATCGCCGCTAGCTCATGACTAGCTCTTTCCATACACGAACGTGACGGACCTTTCTGTCTCAATTCCATTGGCTAAAATCTACTCGTGACAAGTTTTGTTCGTGCGGATTGGACGGTACCTGACGAACAAACCCGGGCCACTGAACAAGTTAAATGCTGATTGGTCGTAATATTTCGAGGCATGACAAATGATCTGCTCACCATATCAAGGTTGTTGTAGTATTTGATAAAACGTAGTTTGTTTTAAAAACAACCAACAGTGGTGGTAGCGATGTAAGGTAAAAAGGTAAAATTCTGTGCATGCATACAGTGCATTTAATTGCTTACTTACTTACAGTCAGATAACCTCCTAACGCGCATTTTATACATTTTAAAATATAAATATTTAATGTCAGTATAAATTCATTTTCATATATCTTCCAAGTAAAACAGCCCGGTTATTTACGCAGTATCAACAATGTTATTGATAATTATATTAATGATTATAGTAGTAGTTCATTTACAGAAACTGTAAAAATTAATATTATTTCTGCTCTCACTTGTGCTTTTGGATTTTCACCAAAATGTTCGTCCTGTTCAGAAGATTTTTTTCAGACAGTGCAGTCCACTGGACTGGTCCGTTAATATAGATAATCCATCAGTCAAATTCTGTCAAATGTAAAAACGGTTTTTTATTCATTGTTGCTGCAATCTCAATTGTTCAATCAATTGTTGTGTTTTGAGTTCTGAACAAGTCATTAACCGTTTTTAATCTTCAGACTGATCTTAGTTTTTATCCTTCTCCATTATCACTACAGACACAATTATAAGGGGACCCTTCCTTATTTTTGATGTTTTCCATGTAGCATTTATCTTTCAGTATTATATGTTGCACTGTAGATGCTCTCTTAACATTAAAACCACACACGCACAAACACACACACAGGCACACACCACCCACCACACACCACAATCTCTTACATTTTCAAATACTCAAGTTGGACAAAATGAAGTATATGAGCGAGATATAAAATAGAAATAGAGACACTCCTAATTTTCATTTGTAGCATTGCCTTTATTTTGGATGAAAGTGCCTTACCTTCACTAGAAAATGATCAAGATCAGGTGGTAGATCAGTCCCATCCACAATTTTAATGCACGCTAAATTGTAGGAACAATTTTCCTGATGGTGGTGCTGTAGCATCCATGTAAATCTTCATGTTTTGTAAGGATGAGTCTTGGTAGTTGTTTCCTCTCCAACACGATCCAAAAATCACCTTTTCCTGTGTAATGGTTTTACCTCTGTTGTAGCCTGAAGCCGAAATCATCATTGTTCTTCAAACATAGCACAAAAAAACCCGAGCACAAACAGAATCTGTGCTCTATTTGTCTGTGATTATCTTAAGGGAGAGGAGGCACTGAAAAACATGAAACAGCTGAAACTATCTCACAAGTAACTGAGGCAAAAAAGACACAACAAGGTAAATTACAAAAGATATACAAGCAAAACAAAGTTGCAAAGGATAAAAAGCCTCTTGAAATCTTCATTATTGCAGCACCAAATGTGTAAGTTACATTTTATTATCAGTAGTTTTATTCTTAATACACAGCAGTTAAGTAATATTGTTTTCAGTTAAGTTCAAAGCATTTGATAGTTGCTGTGTTGATGGTGTAATTTGGCTTATACAGCCACTTTTTTTGTTTTTTTTTAAATGAACACCCCTGTCCAACCTTTACATTTTTACCAAAACTTACCAGGATGCATTCTCACCCTCAAGGTGCAGATTGTGCTGGAAAAATAAAATAAAATAGCTGAGATTAAATAATGCCCCTCCACCAAACACACACATACATAAACACACGCACACACAACTGCACATTATGCACACAGAAATATTGCAACATAGTCAGTGAAAGTGCATGTGAGTGCGTGTATTTTGTGTTTGCTAGCCCAACCCATTTTGTCGTAAGGATGTGGTTTACCCAGTGCAACAACTTTATGCCGGAAGCTCCTCAGCTTCTATCAATTTATCATGCTTTTTTTCTGGTGTTGAGTTTCTCTCCGTAACTCAAAAGCCACCAGTGTTTCTCATAGTGTTGCTCATCATTATCACCATGTTCCCCAGGGTGATTTTAAAGGGGACCATGATTAAAAAATCTCAACAAAAGAAAAGAACATCACCATGCAACTACAAGGAGAGGTTTTTTGTACTAGACACGCAAGACCTGAAGTATTCTGAGCGCCGTCCTGGGGTAAGTCTGGACTTGATCAATGAAAACATAATAAATAAACTGGCTTTGAATTTGAAATTATGTAATCTGGATATTAGCTCTGTACGTATAGTTCTCTGCTAACCAATTTTAATCATAGCCATGCAAACATAGACCACATAAAGTCAAGATTGTGTTCTTTCAGAAAAAGCCCATTGAGAAAGGTTGCATCGAGCTGAGCAGAATCAAGTGTGTGGAGGTTGTGTTCAGTGATGTGCCCATACCATGCAGCTATAAGTACCCTTTTCAGGTGAGCTTTGTCAGTTCTAGAAGAATACACACCAAAAAATATCCAATAGTAAAATATAATGTTGTATATAGTGGGTATAATGTATGCTCAAGCATGTATTTTGAGTATGACATATTGCAAGAATAGTATTGTCTCATATTAAAATGTCTCCACAGGTTTTTCACGACAGCCATTATCTCTACATTTTTGCCCCAGACAATGACTGCCGTCAGAGATGGGTCAGAGCTCTTAAAGAGGGTAAACAATTTTAAAACACCATAATTCAGATAACGGTAGCAGGCCAATATATCACTGTGAACCCTTCTTTGTACATAATAAAAATTCCTTAGTTTGGTGTTTCAAATTATATTCCTTTCCGTTTGTCTGTTATAGAGACAAAATATAACAATTTGGTTGCAAAATACCACCCAAACTTCTGGATGGATGGAAAATGGAGATGTTGCCAACAAACGGAGAAACTGGCGGCAGGTTGTCATGTGTATGACCCAGTGGGTTATGGTTTGTATCATTTCTTCACTTTGTGTCATATATATGTCCATCATAAAATGAATAACGTAGAGTAAAGATTTTTACAACACATGATAGGAAAAAATCTTGATCTATCTTGATCTAAATTAAGTAGTGTCGCATAATTTTGCCCTCTACAAAAAAGTATATTACATGAAAATGTGTTTTTATGTACAAATACATACAAAAACATTTTCCAATTTCATTTTTCTCGTCTCTCCACAGCTTCTAAAAAGCCGCTTCCTCAACTCCCAGATCCAGAGGTAGCACTATTTAAAGCTTTACAACAAACATTAAATATTTCAACACTGTCCACGTTTCAGGTGGCTAGGATATATATATATATAACATTTTTGATATATGTTCTGCAGCTTGTTTGGCCATGTATTTGAAGATGGTTTTCCATTTAAAAAAACAATTCAAGACTGCTCCTCTTGACATCCGTGCTAACCATGCATTTTCTTTTAAGCGGTACACCTGTAGCTTGGTCTCAGGCAGCTCATCTTCTTATCTTGCATGGATTATATCTCATGATTGCTGAGCTTGTGACGCTTGTGTTTTGTCTTCTGCATGTGTGTTTTTTTTTTTAATGAATATGTAAAGCAAAATACAAATGTAAAAAATTATTCTCATGTTTTGCTTTGGAATTCATACAGCTCAAAAATAAGTTAGTAATGTTTTTGAGACGAGGGGTTCTTTTTTATGTCCTCTGCTAGATGATCCCACATGATGCAGGGCAGAGGGTGGTCATCGCTCTGCAGGACTACACACCGCTCAGAGACGATGACTTGCCCCTTCAGAAAGACCACGAGTATGTCCTAATTAACAGCTCCGACTCTGAATGGTGGGCCATAGAGAATGACAGGAGGTAAGGTATAGAACATGACAGTGACCACTGATCATAACAGCACTCCCTTTTTTATAGTAAAGATGATTATGAATGTTGGCGATTAATAAAATTTTTTCCAACTTTCCATCAGGGAAACAGGCTTTGTGCCAAGTACTTATGTAGCTGAAAAATTCGGAAACAACTTTGAGAGATTCCCGTGAGTTGGCTTTCCTTTATACTCTCTGTGCTTCTGATTGTTAACATGTACGTATCTGGAAATCCATCATCTGAAAATTGAATTCACTTGTGGTTAATTTGTCTTCTCACAGGTGGTACAACAAACATATAACCAGAGGGGAAGCAGAGGATTTGTTAATGAGAGAGGTAAAAACAATGTCAGTGCTTAAGCGTCCAGTGATTGTAAAGCTATGCATTGACAGTATAGAAGAAGCTCCACATAATAACTGTGATGAGCATTCGCCGGATGTTGCTCCTGTATGATGCAGCGCACTTGTGCTGTGACTGTGCCCGCCACAGCAATCTCGCATTTGCAAAATAAAGCAATTGCACCTGCATAACGAGAATTTCACACGACGTGGGACACAAAAAATGTCTCACGACCACAATGTTTCCTCCAGTGTTGAATTTCCTGCCGTGAGGTGCAGGTTTTTTGCAAGTGGAAGGCGGAACTGCTATCCATACATCATGTTTTAGGTGCTTCAAATAGTTACTTAGTCAATGCTGCAAATTCAGTATTCAGAAGGAGGTTCAGCAAACAATCAACCAACTTTGCCTAACATGTGCCTTTCAAATGCAGTTTAATTTGGATGTATTCATGTTGTTTCAATGTTCTCGTAGGGGAAGGAAGGGGCATTCATGGTACGGGACTCAAGACAGGCGGGAGTCTACACAGTGTCAGTCTTCACAAAAGCACCAGGGTAATTTTTATGCTATATTTGTATGCATCCGATATATTAGATGCTGACAGAATGACTAACAATAGCTCCATACGCGCAGTGTGTGATAACAATGAACCTGTCTTGAAATCAGGGGTATTTTTGCTTCATCTTATCTTTGGAGATGCATGACAGCATTTTTTTTTCTTTTTTTTTTGCCTTTAGGTCTAATGGAGAGAAGAATCCACGAGTCAAACATTACCAAATCAGACAGACAGAAACAGGAGAGGCCACATATTACTTGGCAGAGAAGTACCTGTTCAGCACCATTCCTGAGCTTATCCATTATCATCAACACAACGCTGCCGGTAAGTGTGCCGGTTTTCCGTAAGCAGTTACTGTTATTAACATGAAAAGGATCAGGAAGCTGAGCAGATAAACCAGCTCATGCTTCATAAACAGTTCAACAATGGGTTGTTGCATCAATACGAAGGTATTAATATTTCTGTGTTTGTGTTTTCTGTGTGGCAGGCCTGATAACACGCTTGAGAAGGCCTGTCTCTCAAAACGGAAGCTACTCTCAGGACTTTGCTGATCTTTCAAAAGGTTCGAGCTGGCACTGTTGTATGAAGTAACTGATGGCTGGTTGTACAGGCGCTCAAAACAATCACAACCAAACGCTATCTACTGTGTTTTTGCTGACCACCTGTAGCTTTGACATGGGAATACTCAGGTTGTGTTGTGGAGCAATATGAGACTTTTTAATTCTTAGATTATAACCAATCAAACAAAACGTGTGACTTCATTGCCAAAGCTAATGCTGTTTGTAATTAGATGAAGTTTTCAATTAAACGTGCACATTTGTTGTATTCTTTAATATGACCATCTGTGGCTATTTTGTATCTCTCTGGCCACTTGCTGCTTCACAGATCAGTGGGAGGTGAACCCTGAGGAGCTTAGCTTGGGTAAGGAGTTAGGCAGCGGCCAGTTTGGGCTTGTGCTGGAAGGGAGGTGGAGGGATACGAAGGTGGCAGTGAAGATGATAAGAGAAGAGTGCATGTCCGAAGAGGAATTTATAGAAGAGGCGAAAATCATGATGTATGTCCAATTCATAAAGTTGTAAAGTCCTATTTTCCAGGCAAAATTATCCAAAAACCTCTCAGCTTATGGGTCTCTTTGTGTTTCAACAGGAGAATGTCTCACTGTAAGCTTGTTCAGCTCTACGGTGTGTGCACCCAGCGGTCTCCCATGTGTCTGCTGTTTGAGTTCATGGAGAACGGCTGTCTGTCTGATTACCTGCGAGCCAGGAAAGGGCGTTTGTCTCAGGACGTGATGTTGGGGATGTGTCTGGACGTCAGTGAAGGGATGGCTTACCTGGAGACCTCCAACCTCATCCACAGAGATCTGGTAAATCAGCATATGAGAGCTTTGGTAGGTGCACTTGGGTCTATTCTGCTCTGTAAAAGCAGCTCAACCTTCCTCTGTTGCTCTGTCTTCTGCAGGCTGCCAGGAACTGTCTTGTCTCTAAAAACAATGAAGTGAAAGTATCTGACTTTGGTATGACCAGGTAGTGTTTCTCAGAACTGACTTACTCCTCACTGAATTTTTCCAGTGTCCATAATACTGTGTGAAACCTTCACAATACACATGCACAATGCACATTTTTAAGATTGTAAACTTGTGTGTAACGGTAAGTGTCCACTCTCTGCATCATAGATTTGTTCTGGATGATATGTACACAAGCTCCCAGGGCTCGAAGTTCCCAGTCAAGTGGTCGGCCCCAGAGGTCATCAAATACAGCAAGTTTAGCAGCAAGTCTGACGTCTGGTCATTCGGTGTGTTCATGCATCTCTTTGTTGCTGTTTTTGTCATCATACCTTTTCTTTTGTCTTTGTTTAGCCTCTCATATAATTTTGTTACGTGTATAACTTTCCCAGAAAAAACAGCAGGTCTTCATAGTTTTGCTGGCTTGTTGATTATACCCAAAAATTTGCCGTGTTTGGCACAATGGTGCTCCATGCTATACAGAACTAAACTGAAGCTTAACCTGAAAAGTAGAAACACTTGTAGCTAAGAAGCCCTGCTTGATGGATACGTACACGACGTTAAGAGCAGTTAGAAGTGAATTGTCAGTTGTCTGACTTTAGCAATTCTTACTGCAAATGGTGTTTGCAAAAGAGCAAGCAAAAACACGCAAATGATGAAACCAGAGGCATAAGAAACTGATATGCTTTGTACTCATCACTTAAAAGATCTGCTGACCGTCAGCTAACTGTCGATATGTTTATGCTGTAACAATTTCCCCTTCCATGCTGCTCAGGTGTGCTCATGTGGGAGGTGTACAACGAGGGTCGCCTCCCTTATGAGAACCGCACTAATGCCGAAGTGGTGGAGTCCCTGAACTCCGGCATGCGGCTCCTGAAGCCCCGCTTGGCTCCTGACTGCGTCCACCTGCTCATGGAGTGGTGTTGGAAGGAGGTAGGTGCACGTTTCATTAGAAGTCCTCACGCGGCAAAACTCTTCGTAACTATGGCTTTTTGTAATTTCTCCTTTTTAGAAACCAGAAGATCGTCCATCCTTTGCCCTCCTCCTGCACGAGCTGGCCTCCATCTCTGAAATGTAAACCATGACAAGAGTTTGGGTTGATATCTGTAAAGATAGCTTTATTTGTTTAATTTATTGACTTTTTATTGACTCCCAATTGCTTGTCAAATGTATTTCATTGATTACATAACACGAGAGTTTCCAGTCCTTGGATTTTGCACTTTATCTGTTTCCTGTGTATACAGTGTGTTCTTAAGGGGATTCATACAGTCCATTCATGCAACTGTACAACTACTCACTGCAATTTATGTTAAGGGTTTCAAATATCACGTACAATAAGGTGACATAACCCCCTGTTAATTAAATAAATCCATGTTAAACATTTGTGTCTTTCTCACGTGGTTTCTATATATTGTCAGCACTGCGATGATGTTAAAATTAGGTGCTGCATTTACTTTTCAGTTATAAATAAACAGGTTTTCACAAAGTGTGGGATGTAATACTGGCAATTGAGAACTTCACAACCCAGATTTTATTTTTAGACAGTAAGTCACACCCTGTGAGTTTGAAAGCAGCTGTGAAAAGCTTGTTGTTTGGATGCGTTTACACATAATTAGAAATGTAAATAAGGTTAATAAACCGGTGTGAGTGAGTAGGTGTGTGGTGAATAGTCAATGTCTGCTATCAGTCAGCCAGTTCTAGTCTGTAGGTGTAGTGGCTGAAGATGGAACTACAGGTCACATGGTGCTATCTGTCCCAGAGAGACGTTGCCATAAACGCTGTGACAAAACATCACCAAGTAGCGAGTCAAGGATGAATCTTACTATCCGTTTAAAAAAAAAGGGAAAAACATGGTGCATGTGAATTACAGGCACAGAGGAACGCAATGGATGAGCAGCTTTCATTTCAGTAATTTGGCTTGGAGTGTTGCTGTACATCCAGTCAGTCAGTCACTTTGCAAACCACCTACTGATGACGGCCAAATGATGCTAATAATTGAATCTGTGGGTAGCCTATAGGCCTACAGTGCACTCACAGTGTCATTATGCTTTATACAGCTATTTTACATATTTGAAATGAACGGAAACAGTCTTTCAAACAAAGGCTGTATACTGAACGCAATATAAACTTTAATTAAAAACAAAATGACAGGTGGGACAATATGATCCAATGATATTTGCCACCAGAGCTCTGAAGAGAATATTAGTCAGTCCTGCGCTGAATCTTCATTACGTCATAATTTGTTTAATTGAAATGTTTTTTTATGTTTATACTTAAAAATCACACATAAAATAAATAAATACATAAATAAATAAATAAACGTTTCTATTAATTAAAAGGGCATTACCTCAGTGATACACTATAATCCCAATGGGACATTAACTATTAAATATATAAAATGATTAATCTGATTTATTTATTCATTTTAAAATCTTTGTAGAGGGACTATAACCATATGACTATATGACTATAACCCTCTGACATATATATGTCAAAGTTCATTTGATCGCCTCTTTTCTTTACGCTCACACACAAACATCGCGCTCACAATCTGATAATCACGCTATTCCTCTACACAGATACATCGAAGTTAAGATCAAATGTACCAATTAAAACTCAAATAAACAGAATCAACATGTCGGGGGGCCCTCATCATCATCATCATCATCATCACCACCACCCCCCCAGTCTCTTCAGTGCGCTGTCCCTTTAAGAAAATGCACTTGCAGCCATTTTCTGCTCTTTGTGTGGGGTGGATTAGCACTGGGTAGGTACTGGGCGAAACTAGAGCATCAATCGGCAAAGAAGACGAAGAGGGAGATAGGAAAAAAAAAAAAAAAGAATCAGCAAACACTCGACCGCCGTCGCAGACCGCGACACCGTCCGCCCGTCTTCGTGTATCGCCGGACGGACATGCAATTTACAGGTATGTGGCAAATGTAGCGATGGATGGAGCCGCAGCGCTAGAAATGAACGGGGCCGGTGATGTGCGCTGGGTTGGTGATGATGGCTGGAGACTGGAGAGCTGCTTTCCCCCACCCTCCCTTTTCTTCCTCCTCGCACTGTGCATCTCTCCCGTTATCCATCCCTCCGTGCACAAACAAGAGAATTCAGATCGGCCAGAAATCGCCTCTCCTCGGAGCGTCCCGGTTTTCGCGGATTATTCTGACACATGAATGGGATCCCCCCCCCTCTCCACACACACACACACACACACAGCCCGTTAGCTCACATCGGCACCGTAGCTCACACACTGAGAGATGGGTGGGGTGAGGAGAGGGTGCCTTGTGGAGCAAGTGCACACTGATGGATCGTGGAAAAACTGAGCTCCTTTAGTCGGAGCTGATAGCGGTGTTTTCGGTGCACCGAGAAATAGAGACGTCCGCTATGATCAGAGGAGCGAGTTTGAGGCTTCAGATGGCTCGATTTCACTCTCTTTCATCATTTCGATCACCGCTAGATCACCGCTTTGACCCATCAAACCAGCAGGGCACGGCACGTAGATGAGAGCAAGCGCGATCCACAGCATTATAGATGCTCCTAACAGCTGTCACGGCGGCCTGCATCAACAGGCCTGCTACTGATGCACAAATGACAGCTTCACCTACTTCCGTTGTCTGCTGTTTGATTTTGTGCCGAACCACCCATTAAACTATCATCCACCCATGCAGCAACGCACGGCCTTGGTACGGATATGCTGCTGTTGCAGTCTCACTGAGTTGTAAATCTGTATGCCAGCCCCTCACCGACCAGCAGTGATGTAATGATGAAGCTGTGTGGACGCTTTGCTGCTGCCAAAGCTGATCCGTATGCCACATGGAAAAATTCGATATTTCTACTTGTCCATTTAATGCCAACATGTTTTCTAAAAAGTGTTTTACAAAGTAGCTGCAGCATGTGGTTTGGATAAGGAGGAGACACCCCGTCAGAATCTATTTTAATATGGGAAGAGTACCTCAGTAAGAGCAACAGATGAGGGATTCCTCTTCATAAACAGTGCAGACATAGAAGAGACATGTTATATAAGAGACAGTGTCCGCATTATAGGTTGCTCATGATTTCCCAAAGTGACATTCACTGTTATACCTCATGCTTAAAGATCACCTGATGAGCTGATCAGTAGAAAATGATTGGCCGGTAATTGTTTGAGTCACTAGTCAAGCTAATGCAAAGATTCACCACTTCCAGGTTCCCCAATATGATGCATCGCTCTGTTTTTCTATTTATATCGCTGTAATTTGAAGTCTTGAAGACAGTGTGTTAGAGGAAACAAGAGTTTTGAATTGCGATGGACATTTTGTGACAGTTAATAGACTAAATGATCAATCAGTTATAGAAAAATAGGGCACTGACAGATAAATTGATAATCAAAAGACCGATATTCCTATAGTAATGCTGAAATCTTGGGTGTTTTGCTGCAACATCTGGATACTGTAGCCTTGTTGTTATGTGTGACATGAGAAAACAAGCGTATACATAGTTAATACCTGTAAACCTGACATGATCATGATGACGGCTGTTTGCAGCTGAGAGCACTGTTGCTGGTTGATTTGTTTGGTTCAGTAAACTCTCAGACAAAAAGAGGTACAAAGTGAAAAAGGCCGGTAGATTAAAAATAACCAACAAACCAAACAGCCAAATTTCAAAGGGGAAGTAGAGGTCAACAGGGACGGAAAAACATTTTCTGTGTCACAGATCATGACCGTGTCATTCAAGTGTGATACGGCGAGTTTGCGAAAGGCATTTTGACGAAAGAACTCAAAGGCTGCTGATGCTAGTTTACGTTTGTGTTTACTATCCCCTGTCTGTCAAGCTTGGTCATGTGAGCCAGGCTTGTGTTACATATTCATGCGCTGCTCATTGTTGTTGGTCTAACAGGAGAGCGTGACATCATGGGGGACCATGAGACAACAGCAGTTTTGCGTTGCCGGTCTCTGAAAATGACAATCAGCCCTGTCAAATACCTCAGCCAGCCAGCCAGCCAGCCAGCCTGTCATCCTGCACATGATGACACATTGCACAGACTCTGCTGGAACACACACACACACACACGTGCGTGCGACTGGTGTCTATGTGTTGTCAACGAACGTGATGCAAGCGATCATGTGCATGTGTGTGTCCAAACGCTTGTGAATCCCTTTCCTTCCTCCACGCTGATCGGATCACATCTTGCTGTACTGTGAGGATGAATATATATTACAAAGCTTGCCTTGGGGGGAGATCCCATTGAATGGTGTGACCCTGGAGTTGACACACTTTCTCTCACTCCCTGTCTTTCTCTCAAGGCAACATGTATTACACAAATGCCCAGCAGCGTATACTGGTCTTGACATTCTTCTCAAATGAATCCTGCGTTTAGCTATTTTTGATATTTTTCCCAGTCTGTCTTATTTCCATTTTTGTAACTGTAATATTTTGAGCGCTTCCTCAGAAGCCCTGATTCCTCACGGTTTAGTGGTGTCATGAGGAGAACTGACCCCAGCTCTTGACGTATAGTAGCTTTATTTGTACCACCAGGTTGGCCCGGGGGTGGGGGCGGGGTTTGTTATGCATATCAATGGTATTCTGTGTTAAAGAGTCCAACTACTGTATGGGCTTTTTAAAAAAGACTTGTCACGTGTGGCCTACAGCTAGGTTACTAAGTGTCCAGAAGGGAATGAAGGGGCCCTTTGCTTTGTAAAGATGCACACTAGCACACACACACACACACACACACACACACCAACTGTTGAACAGAGTCGGGTACAGGGTGGGAAAGTTTATTCAGCCAATCCAGGCTTCAGTCTGCGCCTGTATTCCCGAGCGCAGATGGGAGTTTAGTAGCACTGAGCATGTTTGTCTGCCTGACAGAAGCCCTTGTCGCAAGCTGCATGTTTCCTTTTCTACAAGCCGAACTGTTAAAAATAACCAGCCGAGCCTTCAACGATCCAGCGGATGCGTGAATCCAGGTTGTGAACGGCTGTGGGAAGAATACCTGCAAACTACAGCCTTTTTTGTCCTGGGTTGCAGCATCACAGGGTTCACCAGTTTTAAATATCGGTTGTCACTTTGACTGTTGAGCAGCTTTCTGTTAAGGCTTTCTGTGGTGCTGTCTTCTTCAATGAATGTGTCACCCACCATCAACCATAGTCACTCTAGACGAGTTGACCATATTACCCCAGCATGATTGGCTTTTCCTGTGTCAGCACAATGAGGCGTCACTCACTTAAGTGCCATTAGAAGCTTGATGACTCAACCATTGGTGTGATTTCGGCCTCGGGGGCCGACGGTTTACGTCACGCAAATATAGCCAATGAGGCCATCGTGCATGTTAACGCTGACAGTTTGATGTAACAGGAAACTCCACCCACCACCGCTCTCACTCCATTTGTGATGTGCATTGTGATGTGGGTGTTAACAGCAACAGTGTGTCTCAGAGACTGTGCGATGCAGGTGTCCGTCTGTGTAGTTTGTGGATAACGTACATCAGCGCTTGCTGCAAGAAATCTCAGTTTGTTGGTCTCTACAAATTAACCCCTATTACAACGGCAAACTACAATTCGAAAGTGGCTGCCACTTGTGTGGAGAAGTATTACTGTGTTTGGAGGTGGGATCTGTTCAGTCTGTGGTTGACTGCCAGGACAAATAAAAAGCTGTTTGACTATATACGATCCCATCACCCGACTTCCTCCGTAAGCTCTTTGTCTGCCTATAGCAGGGAGACGACAGAGAGCCGCCTTTTTAGTTCTATCTGCCTCTTTTCTCTTTGCCGTTTGGCCTGTGGCCCTCTCCGCTCTAGCCGTGCTCTCCCTGGCTGTGAATATTAAGCTGATTATCGGCCCCGTCAGCCCTGCCTGCCAGGTCAGACGTAAAACACACATTTCTTCGAGGCACATGATATATGGGTGGGTGCGTACACACTGCTTTGGCTGGGCTGGTGGAAGAGGGCACTGTGATGACTTCACTGTTTTTAAGGGGGTCTAGCCTTTTTTTTCCAAAGACCGATCAGATGGAGCACATCAGTGTGACAGCTCTGGATGTTTAAGCCTTATGCATGAGGTGCATGCACATTGGGTTTTCCTACATATATCACCTAACAATAATACAGTATCAATTCATATAAATATAAAGTACCAGCTCACCAACAGCTACTGGGGATAAAAATACATTTGCCAGTGCAAGACAACACATTCTGTGATTGTTAGAAGTCATTGACTGGCAGACTGTTTTCCGCCTCTGTCAGATCAATGAACTTTCCACGTCCAGGCATTTCAAGAATCGCACACTTCAAATACGCAAATAAAGAGGTAGAACGGAAACAGTTTGGGGCGTCTGCCCTTTGCTTCCTCTGCGCTATTCTGGTGACATACACTGAAATATAGTGAGAACAGGTGTAGAGTGAGCACACAAACACGCAGCAGAACTCACGCAGGGGTTTTAAAAGAGGAAGTTGATTTGTCTAGACATGCAAAGAGAAATACTGCGTGTATTTGTTTCTGTGTGAGAACAAAAATCACATGACAGCAGCATTTCACTTGATGTGTACATGGATATTCTGTATTTATTCACTATGTAGCTAACTGTTTCATCCTTTTTTGTCTATACTTAAAGCTACAAAGGTCAAAATGTTACGTGACTATTTCAAGAACAAACAAAAACCATCCACGATTCAAAATTGCCCGCCATCCCCAAGTCGAAGTAGACACCTTGTGCATCCCAGCACTTCTGCCATGCTCGGATCACTGGAAGTCCTGTTATGTTGCTTGTAAAGCACCATCTGCAGTCTGCAATGGATGTCATCTGGAACCCCTCCACTGTTTGGTGACGGTGACCCTTCAACTTGAATTCAGTTTTGAAGTGGAGGACAAACAAAGTGAATAGAACAGGTGTGGAGTGACGGTTGTGTTGGTGCAGCATAAAAAAAGAAACAACAGTGCGTTCATGTGCATTGCCCCTGCGCTGTGCCATGTTGATGACCCAAAACACCACTGTGTCCTGGGGGATGAATTCACAGTGCACACCCCTGCAGATACCAGAGAAAACATCTAGCTTCTGTCCTCCTGATTGGATGCACTGACTCCCCTCTTTTACGCCGCTAAGACTGCTGTTTGGTCTCTGGGTTCTGGCTTTCTGGGTAGCTGATGATAAACCGCACCGTTGAACTTTTGTTTTAACGCAGGTCATGATGTTTGCTCTCTGCTGAAGTTTGAGGTCGATGGGCAGCATCAAAGGCATAACGGCCCATCCCACTGGTGACGTAGCTCGGTATACTCACAGCAGTTTCAGCAAGCGGCTGCTGCATGTCTGTTTGTGGGCCGTGCTGCATTTAGGAACAGCAGAAAAAAGCTGCGTGATTTTAAGAATGCACCTTGTTTACTGTGTTTAACAGATTAACAGATCATCCATACCTATTTTTATTTCATCTCCTCTGTTTGCAGGTATTATCACATATAGCACATAATCTCTCATGTAGCCCCTGGACACTATAATGCTACTACAATGCTACTATAATACTATAATGCTTTATGTTGTAAAAGTGCCCCAGGTGTCATATATAATCCTCTTTTGCATCTTCCGACTTCCTGTCTTTTGCTCTGTTTCTGTCAGACTGGGGTGTTGTGTGAGTGACGCCTTGTTACCATGACGACCCACGTGACCCTGGAGGATGCTCTGTCCAATGTGGACCTGCTGGAGGAGCTGCCCCTCCCGGACCAGCAGCCATGCATCGAACCCCCTCCCTCTTCTATCATGTACCAGGTGTGCGACACACACACACACACACACACACACACACTGTTGCCGCCACCCATCACCATCATCCCCAATTATTCAGACTTTTTCAATGTACCCTTTTCACCCCCTTCTCTCTCCCTCTGCAGGCTAATTTTGACACCAACTTTGAAGACAGGAATGCGTTTGTGACCGGCATCGCCCGCTATATAGAGCAAGCTACAGTCCACTCCAGCATGGTGAGATCTGCGCTTCAGTTTAAAAAAAAACAAAACACACATGCCATCCTATTAGTTTTTACACCTGATTGCTTGAATCAATGTTTTTGTTGTCCCTCTTAAATAGCTGCTGTTCCCCTTTCAGTAAGCACAAAGCCAACTGTGGGAAGCTGCCTCACGCCCTTAAAGAGAGCCTTGTTTTTCCTGAATTGATTATCATTTGGCTCTTTTGTTAGGATTTGGCTCAGCCTTTTGAGGACACACACACACACACTCATATAGACACACACTTTCCTCACACTCACTCTGGTGAATCAGGCAGGCAATAGACCAGTAAACCTCTTTCCCCTGATGGTGAATGAATGGAGAGTGTGATTTGACTGGCAAAGAGGGGAAGTAGTGCTTTATTTAACCTTATTTAATCAGGAAGTCCCATTGAGGCTGAGGCCGGTCTATTTGAGGACGCTCCTCTCTTTAGCCGGAGAGATGGAGAACTCTGCCTCACCCACTTCTGAATGGAAGAAATGTTCCCCTGCTAAAATATTTATCAAGCCCCATTCATCCTGGAATAAATGACTCATCTGAGATATATTACATTTCATCATCTCAGGATATTTTGCCTTGTTGAGTGTCCTTGCAAAAATGTAGTTAAGACATGTTAAACAAGCGAGAGAATGCAAGGATTTAAGGGATCCACTCAAGGCTTGGTTGGTGGAATATTTGCTGCAGCTGTGCATTAAGAATGAATTATGTTATTTGTTGTATTTTGTCTGTTTGTGCAGAATGAGATGCTGGAGGAAGGACACGAGTACGCGGTAATGCTTTACACTTGGAGAAGCTGCTCCAGAGCTATTCCTCAGGTAACATATAATACCCCACAACCACACACACACACACACACGCACACACTTTTTAATGCATCGGTGTCAATTTCTTCTTTCCACCATGATTTGATATCCTCCACTTAACAAAGGAGAGATCCTGCATTAAACCAGTCATATCATTTATACCCAGTTTCTCTGTAAAATAGAAATATCTGTTTCTTTTAAGTTGTAACACAGACAAGCCTCACTGAGCTGTGTAACTGTGGCAGAGGTCTCTAACATCATATCTGGCTCTTCTATCACCAAACCTGACATCATTCAGCATTGAAATAAGAAGCTGTCTCTGCGGTCACTTGTGTGACTGGTTCAGTTTATCAGAATTTAGAAATCATGCCATCAGTGAAAATATATTAAATTCTAGTCTAGTCTAATTTTGGAAAACATGCACCTAAACAGATCTGTTACCATGGTGATTTCATTATTGCACATTACACTTTTCTCAAATTGTACAGTTACAGCTTACACATGGGTAATAGGGAACACAGGCAGTGGGGAAACACCATATCAGAAAATAATTTTTGAATCATGTTAACTTTCAAACAAACCCTGATATTGCATGAACTAGCTGAACTGAACATATAATATACTGTAGCTACAAAATCAAGCTGTGTGATGGCACCCTCTTGTGTTTACCAGGTGAAATGCAATGAGCAGCCCAACAGAGTGGAGATCTATGAGAAAACGGTGGAGGTGTTAGAACCTGAGGTGACCAAGCTCATGAAGTTCATGTACTTCCAGGTGAGACTTAACAACCTGTCAGTGTCCTTAATATATTGTGATTAACTGTAACTAAAAAGCTCACAGTTTGGTTCATATACATACAGGCATCCATTTCATTTCAAACACAGATAATTGCGTTTCTGTTCGTATGTAATGTTTTCATATCAGCAAATGATTCCTTACATCCGGATTTCTTTGTCTCTGCAGCGGAAAGCCATAGAACGTTTCTGTAGTGAAGTGAAGCGTCTGTGTCACGCCGAGCGAAGGAAGGACTTTGTGTCTGAGGCCTACCTGCTCACTCTGGGCAAATTTATCAACATGTTTGCAGTGCTGGACGAACTAAAGAACATGAAATGTAGCGTTAAGAATGACCACTCTGCCTACAAAAGGTAGCGAACCATGAATAAAGGATTTTGCGGATCCTTTTTGAATATCTCAGTGGGAGCCGAGTTAACATTCCTGTCCTCCTGTGCCTCCAGGGCAGCTCAGTTCCTGAGGAAGATGGCTGATCCTCAGTCCATCCAGGAGTCCCAGAACCTCTCCATGTTTTTAGCCAACCACAACAGGATCACTCAGGTTGGTGTGCAGACTCTTTCTGCAGTGTGTAATATCAAACTGCCTCGCTGTGAGAGAGCTGGAGAGCGACTTTTTGAAAGACCTGGCTTTTTCTAACATCATACCCGCAGTTATTCCCAACTGTTTGAGAGAGAGTGTTTATCAGGTTTTCACAAATATTTAGTCTGTAGTAATACTGAAAAACAGCAGCCTTTTAACCTCATAGTCCAGGAAATGACTTGCTAGACAAGCTGGCCAGATGAATGAGTCACATTTGTACTGTCTAAAGGTGATGTGACAGATTAGGCTGAATGAAAGTGAGGCAACGTAGCTATTACCTCACCATTAACATCTGACCTGCAGATGACGCAGCACTTGACTTCCACATCTATGCGCTTCACGGCCAAAAGGAAGAAGGTTGTTTTTGTGTTAGCATGAATCTGCAGTACTTTTAAAATGTTACTGAGCCCATACTGGAAGTGAATAAAAGTGTCATCTCTCATGAGAGTGTGATTTTTTTTTTTTCTTCTGATTGCGTTAAACATAATCTTCATTCATAGTTTTCTTGTGGTGTTGCCAGTTGATAGTCATCTATACATATGTGTCTATACGCAGGTTACAATGTTCGTCTTCTGTCTGTACTATAAATTCATTAATCCGAGGGCGACCTTTTGTTCCATCTCTGGTTCTGCGTAGTGCCTGCACCAACAGTTGGAGGTGATTCCTGGCTACGAGGAACTTTTGGCAGACATTGTCAACATCTGTGTAGACTATTATGAGAACAAGATGTATTTGACACCCAGTGAGAAACACATGCTGCTCAAGGTACACACGTATTGACATCTTTACCTGTTGCCCTTTAACAGTCTGATGTTTAGCTGTATAAATGTCCTGTACTGGTGTAAAACAAAACACCTCTGCGTGTGTGCGCATCAGGTGATGGGCTTTGGTCTCTACCTGATGGATGGGAACGTGAGTAATATCTACAAACTAGATGCCAAAAAGAGGATCAACCTGAGCAAGATTGACAAGTTCTTCAAAGTAAGGCTTTTGCTTTTTATCTTCCAGCCTTTGTCATTTTCTTCTGGAGCTGTGTTAGTGTGCGTGACATGAGTGCGAGCCATCCTCCTCTGTGTTTTTCAGCTTCAAGTGGTGCCGCTGTTTGGAGACATGCAGATTGAGTTGTCACGCTACATTGAAACAAGTGCTCACTATGAAGAAAACAAGTCCAAGTAAGATGATCTGTCTAAATGCCTATGTATGTACCTAATTTTAAGAAATGCTCAGCAAAGCAAGCAATTGTTGACCAACATGCCATCTGCTCCCACCCGCCCCCAACCCCTCTGTCTTCTCCGTTTCGTGCCCAGGTGGACGTGCACCCAGAGCAGCATCTCGCCGCAGTACAACCTGTGTGAGCAGATGGTGCAGATCAGGGAGGACCACATCCGTTTCATCTCGGAGCTGGCGCGCTACAGCAACAGCGAAGTGGTGACAGGCTCAGGCCTGGACAGCCAGAAGTCCGACGAGGAGTACAGAGAGCTGTTCGACCTTGCTCTGAGGGGTCTGCAGCTGCTGTCCAAGTGGAGCACGCACGTCATGGAAGTTGTAAGTAAAACGGACGACTGGCTGGGTTTGTGTGTGCGTGGGAAAAGGGTTTGTTCTGTCGAGAATCTGTGTGGGTTTAGGCATGAAGAAGTTTTAGAAGATTTAGCCATTGATGCTTTGTAGCTTTGATCCATTTATAGCTCTCTTTGTCTCTCTCAGTACTCGTGGAAGCTGGTCCATCCAACGGATAAATTCTGTAACAAGGACTGTCCGGGCACAGCGGAGGAGTATGAGCGGGCCACACGATACAATTACACCAGTGAGGAGAAATTTGCCCTGGTGGAGGTCATCGCCATGATCAAAGGGCTGCAGGTAAATCAGTGGTGACCCTGACAGCTGTTGAGTAGCTGTTTGATGTCAATGTTTGATGGCCAAAGGGCAGTAAATTGTATCAAATGTGATACAATCAAAGCTGTCAAGCAAACAGCTTTGATGTCAGCTGTGGTTATTTTAAAGGAGCAGTTCAACATTTTAGGAATCAGACGACGATTTACTTTCTTGCTAATTTGTGTACATTGAATACGATGCTACAGCCCGGAACCAGATAGCTTAGCTTAGCATGAAGACTGGAAACGTCGATTGTTAGATTTTGGATTTTTCAATGAGTTTTGAAGGAGTTTCTGTTATATATGGATATCTGTATATAGGAATTATAGTCACATAATTGATTTTTTTTGTAGAAAATCAAGTATTACTTGGAGCAGAGTATTTTTATATATCTTTAAACATGTCTGGATGGCTTCTCTATAGCTCTTATTACCAAGATGATGATGATGGTGATCATGGTGCTGTGTAATGGACTGTGTAGGTTCTGATGGGCCGAATGGAGTCAGTGTTTAACCAGGCCATCAGGAACACCATCTACGCGGCGCTGCAGGACTTTGCCCAGATGACCCTCAGAGAGCCTCTGCGTCAGGCTGTACGCAAGAAGAAGAACGTGCTCATTAGGTACACGTGCCAATTGTGATCTGATCAAAATTGCATTAATTTTCTATTATAATAGCAATAATAATAATGATCTTGTGGCTCTTGTGTTGTTGACTCTGAAAGACCTGTAGCACATCAGTGACCCTGTTATCTTTGTCCGCAGCGTTCTTCAGGCCATTCGAAAGACTGTGTGTGACTGGGAGGGAGCGAGGGAACCTCCAAACGACCCCTGTCTGAGGGGGGAGAAGGACCCAAAAGGTGGATTTGACATCAAAGTCCCCCGCAGGGCTGTGGGACCGTCCAGCACACAGGTAAGGTGTGGGACAGAACAGGGTCATTGTGCCTAGTTGGTGATAACAATAAAAGTGGGTAAGCTATCCACCTGGTTTGTTTATTATGGGACCAACACTAACCTGAAACATATGACTGTTTGTGGTGGGTCATCATAGGCTTGAAGTGCAGAGGATGTGAGGAAGAAGCTGAAATACTGTTTTCTTTTTTTTTTTTCAGACTATAACAAAACAACCAAATACAGATGTTCCCACTTAGCATAGAAATCTTCTTCTAATGTTCCACACAGTGTCAGACTTTACTCAGTACTGTCAATGAGATTCATCATATCACATGTGGTGTGATAGCAGAGTGAGTTACAGTGGATGGTGTAGCTAGGCAACGCTCCTCCAGTTTGCAGGCCAGAGAACTGAATGGAGAATGAAAGTAACATGTCACACAGTTTGGGGTCTAGTGAATAGTGTCTATCTGAACATTATTGCTAAATGATTTGGACTGTCTTGTGAGCAGCCCTTTTATGATGAAGGCTAGAAATAATTTTTCCATTCCTTTTCCTCATCAAACTCCACACTGCTCGCAAAGTACAATCAGAAAATGATATGTTCACTGATGTGAAATTCATTTTTACCTTTGTCTTTCCTTTGCAGCTGTACATGGTGCGCACCATGCTGGAGTCATTGATAGCAGATAAGAGCGGCTCTAAGAAGACTCTCCGCAGTAGTCTGGATGGACCCATAGTGGTGGCTATAGAAGACTTCCACAAACAGTCCTTCTTCTTCACACACCTGCTCAACTTCAGCGGTTAGCGCATCACACTGCCGCTGCTCTCGTGAAAATGATCTGACGTGCTTTTAAAATGAATTGCGATGCCATGTAGATCAGCAGACATTTGAGGTGATTCCTCCCTCTTCTGCTCCTTCCTCATGCCCTGCAGAGGCCCTGCAGCAGTGCTGTGACCTCTCCCAGCTGTGGTTCAGAGAGTTCTTCCTGGAGCTGACCATGGGTCGCCGAATCCAGTTCCCTATTGAGATGTCCATGCCCTGGATCCTGACTGACCACATCCTGGAGACCAAGGAGCCATCCATGATGGAGTAAGACAAAACGTCCACAGACAAACTCATGTTGTGTTTGCATGTTTAGAGTTTGTTGTAAAACCCATGTCCCCTTCTCCAGGTATGTGCTGTACCCACTAGACCTGTATAATGACAGTGGCTACTACGCTCTCACCAAGTTCAAGAAACAGTTCCTATACGATGAAATCGAGGCTGAGGTAAGGTTAAAATTCAAATGCGTTCCTCAGTGTCACTCTTTAACAACAGCAGCTTCATCGTTACTTTCTTGTTGCTAGGTAAACCTCTGCTTTGACCAGTTCGTCTACAAGTTGGCAGATCAGATATTTGCCTACTACAAAGCAATGGCTGGAAGGTAGGAGAAGTGGCCTCCTTGTGAACAAGTTTTATAGAAGTTTTTGGCAGATGTTGCCCATCTACTAACTTATATGCCGCGTGTTTCACAGTGTCCTGCTAGACAAGCGCTTCAGAGCTGAGTGTAAAAACTACGGTGTGATCATCCCTTACCCCCCATCGAATCGCTACGAGACGCTGCTCAAGCAGAGACACGTACAGGTGCTGGAGACAGGCATTATTTTAGCCTTTGTTGAACACCTTTTTTGCACTTTATGTGTTTGTTATGCTGTATTTCTCACCAGTTCGTCTTGTGTCTTGCAGCTGCTAGGTCGCTCTATTGACCTGAACCGCCTGATCACCCAGAGGATCTCGGCAGCCATGTACAAGTCTCTGGACCATGCCATCAGCCGCTTCGAAAGCGAGGACCTCACTTCCATAGTGGTGCGATCACACACCGGCAGTACACACTCCTAACAGGACGCTAATAAAACAGACCGTCAACATGCTCATGCAAACTCTGCATCCCTCTCTGACAGGAGTTGGAGTGGCTGCTGGAGATCAACAGACTAACCCACCGGCTCCTGTCCAAACACATGACCCTGGACAGCTTTGACGCCATGTTCCGTGAGGCCAACCACAACGTCTCCGCTCCCTACGGGCGAATCACACTCCATGTCTTCTGGGAGCTGAACTTTGACTTCCTCCCCAACTACTGCTACAACGGATCCACAAACCGGTCAGTCATGTGGTGTGTGTTTGTAGAGATACAGTGAGCAGCGATGTGCCTCCTTTTTAAACATCGTTTTCTCTTCAGCTTTGTGCGCACAGCCATCCCCTTCACCCAGGAGCCTCAGAGAGACAAGCCAGCTAATGTGCAGCCTTACTACCTGTATGGGTCCAAGGTATAGTGCCACTAATTCTGTGTATTTGGTGTTACAAGAGAGATTTTCCTAAAATCCTGTACCAGCAGTCTGTGCAAATGAATCCCATCCTCCTACTGTTCCAGATTAACATTGCTTCTCTGTTTCTTTTATCTCCCCTCAGCCTCTCAACATTGCCTACTCCCACATATACAGCTCCTACAGAAACTTTGTTGGCCCGCCTCACTTCAAGACCATCTGCCGTCTCCTTGGTTACCAAGGCATTGCTGTAGTGATGGAGGAGCTGCTTAAGATTGTCAAGAGCCTGGTATTTATCTTCATTTTCCATTGCATCCCTAAAACATGACGCCCCCCCCCCCTTTAGTGTGCTGCATTTTTACTGTGAATTATTTTGTTCCCACTTTGTGCCCTCTCTTCCCCTTTGCCTGCTGCGTTCCATCTATCTCCCCTGTCACTTTGCAGCTACAGGGCACCATACTGCAGTACGTAAAAACACTGATAGAAGTCATGCCCAAGATCTGCCGCCTACCGCGCCATGAATACGGCTCCCCAGGTGAGCTCACAGCCCCCACTGTGTCAGTGAATAGAGTGCATGTGGGGTTACATCTGTAGAATTGACATTTACGACACCAGCTTCCATGCCGTTTAAAGTTTAAAGTTCTGCTCATTACATTTAGACACAAAGAGGGAGTATTGTGCGGTTGTTCCTGCCATGCTATCATGTCCTGAGCAAATGATATGATCACATTGACCTCATGTGGTCTGTTAAAGTTGTTTTTATTGTGTTTGCCGCTCAACAACGAGACGAAACATTACTTCAGGGACCACGAGATGCTTTGTCATCTCTGCTTGAGTTTGTACTCACAAATTTGCTTCCTTCTGTATTCAGAATCAACCGTTTTACTAAAATAATAGTTTCGACGAAATAGCACTTACCAATATACCCAGCAACCGGGCTGTCATTTCATGTGCTTTCAAAGTGAGCAAAATAAAACTGTTTATCAAAACGACAAAATAGTTTTAAATCCTAATAAAAAGCTGAAAATCCTCAACTTTAAGATCATTTGCCGTAGCGGGCTACACCTCGACTGCCTTCCTCTCAATGGCTTATGTTCATTTGGTTTTCACCTCTGACTGATTCTGCCTCATTTTAAGCAACTTTAAGCGGTTTACTTCAGCTGATTTGTAGTTATGCTATTTGGTTTAGAGATAGCAGAGTAGGTCTGTTGGTCAGTCCACCAATTTGGATGAGTTCTATAGGCTTTGGTGATTCCCAGAGGTCTCCTCTCGCTCCACCATAAGGATGGTTAGAAGGCCATGAAGGTGGTTCTGTTGTAATGGTTCGTAAACACCTCGGACTTTTGCTGACAGAATACCTGCAAAACCGATACCATTCCCATCAGCCCCTGCTGTATTTTGCATTTTGTGCTCCTTTGCCAATGTTAGCATGCTAACATCCTAAACGAGTGTGGTTAACGTGACAAACACTATGCCTGCCCTAGCAGCATCGGCATGCTAGCAGTATGCCTCAGTACAGCGTCACATAGCCACTAGTACGGCTGCTGACTCTTAGTCTTTAGGGAAAAGATAATCTAAGGTATGTACACCAAATTTTGGGAACATTAGTATATCATGGTGTAGTCTGTTACAGTTCTTTTGAAGCCGTTTCATATCACACGTACAGCTCAAAGGGACTTAAGTCCATACACAAGATTGACATAATGGAACCTTACACAGCCACATAAACGAACACGCGCAGAAAAGCCGTTTTGTGCACATGCTGCCTCTTTGAGTGCAGTCAGAAACATTACTGGAATAAGATATCACTTGGAGCAGCTGTTAAACATTTGCAGCACACAGGCAGTAGCCGAAAAATGCTGACAACATATAAACAGCTACATCAACAAGAATCAGACAGCCTGTATTGTAAAACAGTTGGAGGGGTTTAAATGAGCTAACTGGGGACACAGTGGAAAACATTGTTACTCTGCCGTGATGAAAATCAAGTTTAATATCAGTGGTTATATATAGTATAAATAAAACAAAAAGAGTTAGAAAAAGTTTATTTGTCAACGTGCAGTGCCGAAACAAAGAGAGAAATGGTTTGGAAAAGTGTAAAAGGTGCTTTAAATTTCTAGTTTCGTACTTTCGTACTTTGCGTCTTTGCGTATTTCCTGACCTGTCTCTGTGCATTTTGGCCAGAGCTCTGTGTGCAGCTTAGGCCAGTCAGATGGGAGATCCCTATGAGGAGGGCTTAGTAATCTGTAGATTACTAATGTTCTGTACCCGGAGTTCTGTACCTGGCTTACCGCCTGTGATCTTACTGTCAGCAGTTAATGATCCTCCCGTCCACTGCTGCGAGAGCCTGATGCTCGGTCCAAATGTGGGTCAGGGCAGCTGGGCAGACGCGCTGACATCATCCCGGTAGCAATAGATTACCAATGACATAATGAGGTATTAGAGGGTGCTTTACTGCTCAGCTGTATGTTGGGCTTTAGCGATAAAAAGATGGTTCAATGATAGATTTTGTGTGTTTTTGTGGATTTAGCGAGGGATTTTCAATTTCTGCAATTCCAGGTATCCTGGAGTTCTTCCACCATCAGCTCAAGGATATCATTGAGTATGCTGAGCTGAAGACAGATGTCTTCCAGAGCTTAAGGGAGGTGGGAAATGCCATCCTCTTCTGCCTGCTCATCGAGCAAGCTCTGGTAGGACATTTACTTTACAAGTGTCCATTTCCCCTCAGTCTGTTCCCTTATTGCACCCCTCTTCCTATCTCCCTCTTCTGTCTTTGTTGTTTTCACATCTTCTGTTTATCTCTGAACCCCCCCCCCCCCCCTTTTTCCAACCTCTCCACTTTAAAGTCCCTCTGCGGTCCCTGAACACACTAAATGCTCTGGGTCCTCTAATGTGTAACTTTTCTTGACTGCCATGTTTTTGTGTGGGTGACCAGTAACCTGGGTGCCTGAAGGTTTCTGTGCAATTTCTGACGTTGATTCACATCCTCAGTCGAATGAATGTCACAAACAGAAACTGTCAGGCCCCCAGTCCACGTGCCCCCCAAGTGTGTTTGATCTTTGATGGGTTTTTTTTCTGAAATGCAACTCTGTTTTTCATTTCACGCTGGCAACTACCACAGGTGGTAAGGATTTAGGTCTTGTCGTTGGTATCAAAATAACACAGAGACCAAATATGTCTTCTCCTCTTCTCTCTCTTGTTGGTTTGGGCTGCTGTGTTTTCTGTTTCTTCTTTTTCACCATGTTAGTTTGGCACACACGGTTTCACCTCCAATCAGCCATGGAAGCAAAAGGACTGAGACAGCTTTATTGTCTTTTTGTTTTACTGGGAATTAAGAGAAAATAGCATTTTTGACACAAAAGCTGATTGGAAGAATCCCAAAAACAATCATCACACGCATATTTGGCTGCTGTATTCTGCATGTCCTTGTCTTCCATGGAAGAGGTGACAGTACATTTCTGGTTGGTTGTTGGTACAGTCTTGTGCTTAACTCTGCACTTCTTCCTCCATAACTCTCTTCTGGCTCTGGGCGCCTGTGATGCCTGTCTACATAACACTACTCAGCTGTCACTCTCTCTTCCATTTCTGTCTGACTGCACTGACCTGTGTGTGGTGTATAGGGTGTTTGTGCGTATGTTGGTTTGGATTGTCTGTAAGCGTGCGTCTGAGTATGTGAGTGTGTGTGTGTGTGTGTTGCTTTTTTTTTTGTTTTAATCATTATTGCATGGCTCTCTTTTGTCATCCATCGCCCTTTTAGTTTCACGCTGGTTTCAAGATGCTGCTGCTCTGCATTTAGCTTGATTTCTAGCTTGTTGCTTGGACTAACACATCGCCGTGACAACCACCTTGCTAAATAAGCTGGACTCTGTAAGCACAACTTCACATAGCCAAACTAACACACCCAGAGGGATGAGAGCTTATTGAGACGGTTGTAAACTTGACCTCTTGCTGCTAAAACCGATTAGATGGGATGTGAGACAAATTATAATCCTGCTTATATTGGCTTGTCCTCATGGCTTGATAAACATAGCCTCATGATACACACACTCATTCAGTTATCTTATCATCTTCTCTGCGTGAGCTGAAGATAGTGCTGAGTAATCCGTCAGCAGGCTCCTGCACTGTAGAGCTCATTGCACTTTACCTACAGCTCCACGCATTTAAACAGTGCCTTAAAAGTTCTTAGTTTGTAACACGACTCTGTGAGACGAAGTTAAGGAATTCAGCTGGAAGAATTAAGTCCACATCACCTCATGGCTACCTGCATGCTCTGTAAGGGTGTCCATTAAAAAAAAAAAAGTGGGTGTCGTTTTTCGACATGAAATGACCCTTTCCTGTGTTGTGCTTGAATCTCAGTCCCAGGAGGAAGTGTGTGACCTGCTTCATGCCGCCCCCTTCCAGAACATTCTGCCGCGAGTCTACATCAAAGGTATTCAAACAGGGTCACAGCCAGGGGGGTAAAATAAATAAATAGATAAATCAGTTTCCTGCGTCCCGTCCAGCGCTCATTAATGTGTGCTCAGCTCCCCGCTTGTGTTTGTGTGCTCTACAGAGGGAGAGCGTCTGGAGGTGAGGATGAAAAGGCTGGAGGCAAAGTACGCCCCTCTCCACCTTGTGCCTCTAATTGAGAGGTTGGGAACCCCACAGGTGAGTTCAACACCGCACTGTGTTAAACAAGGCAGGCAGCCATGAAAGCAGACAGATGTGGACTAATCTGATGAGTTGTTTCTTATGTGTTTTGTATAAATAACATTTAATTAAAACATTTTCTTCCTTAACACATCAATACTACTAGTAATGAACTATGGTTAATGTACAGCAAATTGCCATTGCCCGTGAGGGGGACCTGCTGACCAAAGAGCGTCTGTGCTGCGGCCTTTCCATGTTCGAAGTCATCCTGACACGCATCCGCAGTTTCCTGCACGACGGGGTGTGGCGCGGGCCCCCGCCCACCAACGGTGTGATGCATGTGGACGAGTGCATGGAGTTCCACCGCCTGTGGAGCGCCATGCAGTTTGTTTACTGCATCCCCGTGGGCACACACGAGTTCACAGCAGAGTAAGTAGCACCTGCTTGCAGGATTTGTCTTTTTAGGTATCATCCACATAGAGCATGAAGCCAAACATGGTCATGTGATTCAACTTGAAACACAAGTATTGTCAAATTGAAATTGTGTGTTGCTTTGCCGGTATGGTAAACAAATGCACCCCCTAAAACTTTGCTGTATTTGAGGCTGCTCTTGCAAATGCTTGATCTGTTTATTCAGTGGAAACGGCAGAACTTTGGCAAAAAAATAAATAAGTACCGTGAAAGTTTGTGCTCGTGTCTGAGGTGGAAAATTTGTAAGAAGTGACTAAGCTTCAGGGAAATAGACTGTCAGCGCACATCGGCGTTGCAGTATCTGCTTCTGCTGCTATTTCTGCTGTAAACAAAGCAGTCATATCACGCTGCTGTTTATGACATGGCTTTACTGCAGCAGGAAAAACAAAAACCAGAGCAGCTGATAAAAACACAGAGGGGCCCGCATGGAACAGAAGAGACTGGTTATTCTTGCACATTTTATGATGTAATCCTGTCGCTACTTCTGCAATATATTTACATAAAAGTCACTGATGGGAACGGGCACTGAAATTTCTCAAATTTGTTTGCGCCGTGCTTCAATGGAAACAGCTCATGGTGCGATACGTGCCTTGCCTTGCAGGCAGTGCTTTGGAGATGGGCTGAACTGGGCTGGCTGTGCCATCATCGTGCTGCTGGGACAGCAGCGTCGCTTTGACCTCTTTGACTTCTGCTACCACCTGCTCAAAGTCCAAAGACAGGACGGCAAGGATGAGATCATCAAAAATGTGGTTGGTATACTTTTTACTCTCGCGCATTAATACTCTTTTTTTATATTATTGGACTCATTCGTTTTTCATTCTACCTTCCTTGGCAGCCCTTGAAGAAGATGGCGGACCGCATTAGGAAGTACCAGATCCTCAACAACGAGATCTTTGCCATCCTCAACAAGTACATGAAGGCGGTGGAGACGGACAGTTCCACTGTGGAGCACGTTCGCTGTTTCCAGCCTCCTATACACCAATCCCTGGCTACCACCTGTTGAAATAGACCCTTCACACATAGTGCACACACTTAAACACGCATAGCTGTGATACTAATTTCTGCCACTTCCTGGTCTTGTCAGAGGTATAGATAACCACGGTGGCTCCATGCCGGCTTCAAGAATCCAAAGACAAAATCCTCCCAAACTGTTCCTCTGTCCGAAACGTGTCTGTCTCTGAATTCTCGAAGCATTAACCTTTAGAAGTGAGCCAGAGGTGGAAGTGTATATTCACACCTTCTTTTCTTTTTTATTTTCTTTTACTCTCTGTGTGACTCTCACTCAGACTCATGCATGCCTTCTCTTATTCCTTCCGCTGCACACATGTGTATCGGACCACTGACACAAATGCCAAACGTGTATCTCTATCCAATGATCTAAAGAATTCGAAATCAAGAGCTGATTCAATAGTTAACAACAAATTACTCTTTTTATAAATTACGTAGACCTTTCAAGTGAAACATGGTGCTCCTAAGTGCTACTAGCTACTAACAGTACTAGTACTGGCACCTGTGCTACCGTCATGCGTGTTCCTCTATCATGACCCAAACCTGTTTCTTGTGATGCATTTCAAACTCCTCACACGCCATCTGTGGAATACTCTGGTCTGTCCATGTTCATGATGCCTAGTGTCTTATCATGATACTTTTCCTTCACCCGCTTGCTTTCAAAGGAATGAAGCTGTGTCCCTGTTATGATTTGCTTTTATTTATCTCACCCCCCCCATCTGGTTTTCTCACTTTCCCCCCCGGACACATTTTTATTCGGTACCAGTTCCACTGTAAATTTCACTGTTAAACTAAGTGAAGTGTTGAGTGTTGTAATTGCTCTTGTTTTTAATTATGGATATTTTAATTTACACATCCTTGCATCCTTGGTATACTTGCCTCTCTACTGCTGGCTGGAAACCTCATCAACTGTTTTTTGTTTTTTTTTTCTTTCTTTCTCTCTTTTGTCCGTTGGGAAGATTTTTTATATTCTGTACATGAATACAGTGATATTATTTACAGTTTGAAAAAGACGCATCTTCATCCGGGTAAATGTGTTGGCTTTTTCAAGAGTAAAAAGAACAAAAACACACACACACAAAAGAAACAAGCTTAGAAATATACCTCTAGGTTGTAAAAAGACAGTGCTGTACTAGATTAACCTGTTTTGAGTGTGAATGGATGATGTTGGTCTGGCAGACCTATGAAATACTCTGCACATAAAGGAAAAAAAAACATGAATAATATGTCAGTTATGTTTAAAGGGCAGTTTCCTAAATATAGTCAGTATTTACTATTGTTGAACTTTTACTTTAGATTTAGCAGTGTTATCAAAATATGCAAAATTTCTCCCTATTTTTTTTCTTATGAAGGAAAACAAGCGAATTATTAAGAAGTAACCCAACCCTCAAACGGCCCTGTGATCTTTTTCTGCTCCGTTTTGAATGAACAAAGTTTCTTTTGTAACTCCGGTGTCTTTTTATCATATTTATTCAACTCTGACTTATTGTTCATTTAAAGGTTAATCTAGTAAAAATGAAGGTACCAATGTATCATCTCAAAACCTTAGCATGGCAAGTGTAATTTATTGTCATCAATGGCTCCATTTGTGACATGAGGCTTTGTTTATGATATTGTTGTACAAGTGACCATGTTTTGAAGTACAAAAAAATGGAGAAAAGAATATAAAATGTACAACAATGGTCCTGCAAAGGATTTGAAATTATGTTGTATTTCCATGAAATAAAAAATGTTTAACTGAAAAAAAGGAGGTTGTATTTGTGATATTGGTTGTCAGTCTGTCGTAGATACAGATAACTTTATCAGACACTTGCACACAGGGCTTTAGTTTACCAACGTAATGAAAATTTAAGAAAAGTTTGCATTTGATGATTTCACAAATATTACACACGTTTTTAAGACAGACCTGATCTTTTTTGGACATAATATCTCAAGACTTGACAGTTTTTCGGCCCAGCTAACAAATAGAAGGGATTTAGTATTTAAACACACTGCAGTGTAGAGAATGACAATTTAGACCCTAGAGTTGAGAACAACTTTGACAAAACAAAATTTGAAAAATACGATCATAATTAAAATGTGTTCTTTTCTGATTCTTGTTCTATAGTCTTTCATTGGTGGTTATAGGTTCCTAAGATCAGTGAAATCAGTATGTAAAATTACAATTTAAGTTAACCTCCCTTGGTACACTCCCATGTGTATATGAACAACATAAAAACTGTAAGCTCTGTATACATTTTTGTTGCTTCCTATCCCAATGTTATTTTCCAGCATCCCATCACAGCCACACTATAACCACTTTGTATTTAATTTTTAAAGCTTGCTTTTTTTTTTATTTTTTTGTAATGCAAAGTTTTATTAATGTGCGTTTTTCCTGGACACATTTGTTGGTGAAAAGCCTTATGTTTCCCTGTTCACAGTAGTTAGAGTAATAATCCCACATTCCTGTCCACTTCCTTTGTCTACTTCCTAGATTAAAAGTACTAAAATTAATCACACTCGCCAAACATGTAAGTCGTTTGGGCTGAAATGTAAAATGACAAGCATGGGGGTGATGTCATCCGAGACTGGATGCCTATTGGCCACGCGTACGTAAACGTACGTGTGACGTTTTTTTGAAATTTCAGCGGTGAAGCGTTTGTTGTTGTGTCACCGGGAGCTGCACCGCAGCCTTGTCGATACATTTGGGAATTAAAGCTTATTTCCGCACAGTGGAAACAAAATGTCCTTTTCAAGAGCTCCTTTAAAAAGGTTCAACGAGAACGTAGGTAAGTAACACCCAAAAGCTAGTAGCTTGTAGCAAAGCGCAGCTCCTAGTTATCCAACGGTAAGTAACGTTAGCGTGTGTTAGCCGCTGTAACGTTATGTTGTTAAAATGCTCAGCAAATGTTTAGCAGTTACATTCAGTCATTGCAATAACCTGATAAATGTTCAAATAAAGCACGCTAATTTTGGATATTGAAGCTAATAAAGGAGTAGTAGCAATCATGTCGCTGACACTGCGTTATTGGCCGAAGGTTGTGCCCCTCCACCGGGGTCCTATGAGATCAAACCAGGGGACCTGAAGGGAGCTGCGTCCTTTGACAAATCTGACCGGTTCAAAGCAGTTAAGGCAGGTGGGTGACTGTGTGAAGCACAATGCAACGCGTAAAGAAAACTAAAAAATATTCAATAATCAACAACGTAACCCTGTATTTCTGTCTCCAGCCGCTCTGCCCCCTCCATCGCCCTCCAGAAGCGTCCTGGTGTCCCCTGTCCGTAGGACTATGTCGGTTGATGGCCTTGTAAGTTTTCTTTAAATCCAACATGTTATAACTCTGCTCCTCAGTAACAGATCTACTACTTCTACGGATGCATCTGACTTAAAACTAACTCTTTTTATATTGTGTGCAAACCTAGGTTGAAGGATCAAGTGTGAAGAAAGAGAAGACTGGCATGACCATCGAGAGGAAGCAGCAGAAACTTCTGGAGAAAGAGGTAAACCTAATCCAGGGATCATATTTCATTCCATATCATTTTTTGCAAACAGTCATTGGCTATTACTGCAGGTGCTGAAGTCCTAACCAAAGCTCTCTATCTTCCAGATAAGGTCCCTGGTTCAGGAGCGAGGGGAGCAGGACCGTCGCCTGCTGTCTCTGGAAGAGGAGCTGAAGAAGGTGGAGGCCAAGCTGCTGGCTGCAGTCAGGGAGAAGACAGGCCTAGCTGCCAATGTCACCACCCTTGAAAGACAGCGGACAGAGCTCAAGAAAGTAAATGAGTTCTTAAAAAACAAGGTGGGCCTTTTATGATGATATTTAGGCTTTATTATATTTCTAAATTGAATATGCCTGGGTGAGATGTATGCTAGGTGCTAAAAACAACATGATTTTGCAGGTTTCTGCTGACACTACAAAAAAACGAATCAATTCTCTCACAATGGAGTTGATGGAGGCCAGGAACACTCTGGATGTTAAAAACAAGGTATTGCTCATGTACTTGTACTTCCTTGTATTTTTTTTGGTTGTAATTAAATGTAAAATCTGGGTTTATGAGCACATTTTCAGCTACAGTAGATGCTGATGTATTTATTCTATGTATGTGTGTGTGTCCAGGAGTTAAGGGTCCTGCAGGTTAACACTGAAGGCCAGTTAAAGGTGTTAGAAACTGATCTCCAAGCTGCCCGAGCTACCGTCACTGCGCTGAAGGACAGGAATAAAGACTTGGGTAAGATTAAACAGCAACAGGCAGAACATGCAAAATGAATGAAGAACAGCAGCTATGAGGTAAACAAGACTGATTGTTACCTTTTACAGAGGACCTCCATCAAATGACCAAAACTCAGAATGAGGAGTTGGAGAATGAGAATGCTAGATTACATGGTGAGTTCTGTGTATGAATTGATTTTTATTTATTTATTTTTCTCTTTCTCCTGTAGACATATTTAGTTGTATGGTTCTAGAACTACCACTATTAAAATATAATGCCAGTTGGCCTTGATGTACAAATAAACATCACAGGCTATTTTTGTGTGTTTGTTTTCTAGTGCTATATCCACAATTGTATGCTTTTTGTTTTGTTTCGCTTTCCCAGCTGTGATTCGGGAGCTGAGGGAGGAGATCAGAGTTGTGCAGGGATACCTTGATGCTGCAAATGATGAGATCCAGGTATAAACTAAGCCTACAAAAGCAAATTTTGCTAAAGTGTAGTAGACATCCTATCTCCGTATTTTAGTCTTAAATTCTGCTTGACCTTGCTTGTAGGATCTCCGCTTGAAGCTCAAAGAGAAGACACAAGAGAACACTGTTGCAGGTTCTCAAGTGGAGAAAGTGAAGTAAGAAAATACACACTGGCACCTTCAAGCAAGTTACATCTCAATTATATACCATGACACTAATTTGTTATATTTCCACAGGCAGTTAGAGACCCAACTAGAGAAGTGCACCACTGAGCTAGAATGCACTGAAGGCGTGCTGAGGCAAAAAGAGGAAGAGGCACAAAATTTCCAGCAAGAGCTGCAGGCTTCAAAGGACGCTTTAGTGGAGGTGGAGAAGAGGTTGAAGGCCCAAGAACTGGAGCTCAAGTCTTCACTAAAGTCAGCGAGTGACATGGAGGGGCAAGTAAAATCGGCCAAGCAAGAAGTTCAAGACTCTCAGGCAACGGTGCGACAGCAAGAGGCAGAGCTTGCCAGACTGAGGGAGGTGCTCAGAAGGACGGAGAAGGAGCTGGATGAGCGGGTGGCACATCTTGAACAGAGGTATCTGTTCTCAGAGGAAGAGAGAAGTACGTCCATCAAGCTGTTGTTACAACATAACACAAATTGACTGCTATGTAATGCATGTTTAGTGTGTGTAAAATACATACTCTTTTTTTTTTGTTGTTGCTGTTTTAGGCAAGACTCAGGAGGAGGGGCTGAGAAGAGTGGAGGAGCTGAAAACAGAGCTCGCCTTGCTAAAGGAGGCTAAAAGAGATGAGAAAAAGAGACAGATACAGCTCGAGCAGGACCATGCTTCTCTTACTGAGGAACTGACCAAAGAAAAGGTGACAGACATTTTTGTCTTACATGGTGCTCTCTTTATCTGAGTAAGTTAAAAACCAGCCGAAGCAATAAGTGACTCTCTTCACAGGCACTTGTGGACTCCCTGTCGGTGCTGGTGGAGCAGGAGAGAGAGGAGTCTGAGGAGCAGTTGAGAAAGCTTAAGGAGGAGATGGAGGAGGTGCTGGGGGAGCTCGCTCTCTTGGAGGAACAGGAGCAGAGGAGGCAGGAGACAGCAGAGACGAGTGAGGAGGCCCTCCAGATGATGCAGGAGGAAAACAAGGAGCTGGAGAGACAGCTGAGTGATGCCAGGACTCTGTTGGAGAGGTGAGCAACCAAAGGCCAAACACACTGGGAAGCAACAGTATTATGAAGTTTGAAAGTTATACTTAGATTTAAGACAAGATGCCCTGTTCACTACACTTGGAAAACAAGTGTAGTATTATTTTGGATTTGTTTTCTCTGCCTGTGTGTTGCTATTTAGAGTCACAGGCAGCTGGGAGCATGTCCCAGCAAACACTGAGTATAAGGTAGAGGAAAATAATTGACAGGTTGCCAGTCCATCGCAGGTTTGACACAGACTGTGGGTCACTGCCTATTTCTGTTTTTGACCAATTTCAAGTTAGCAAGTCACCTCACTACCTCATCTGTGGAATGTGAGGAGAAGCAGGGCACTCGGAGGGGAACATGTTTTATTTATTTTTTATTTTTTGCTTTTATTAGACAGTTGAGAGTGGAGGCAGAAGAAAAATAGTGTTGAGAAAACACAGCAGGCATGACACTCAACAAACATGTCATGTCAACATGTCTTTATGTGCTATAGATAAAACAAAAAAATCTGTCAGTTATTTTATGGATTGTTTGGTCAGTTGTTAAATCCATGGAATGCTGTTGGCTACTGGAAAAGTTCCCATCACATTGTCTCAGAGCCCAAGATGACTCAAATCATCACAATTGAAAAGCTAGGAGGTTTTTAATTTTTTAATTTATTACTGATAACCAAGAGATGTTTGGATTGATTTTTCTCTATAATATTTGAATTATCCACCGCTGCTTACAAAAGCATCGTTCTGTGGCTCAATTCACTATGCATCAAATACTATATTAATAGTAAAAATTCAGAATATGTTCCTAACTTAAATAAAAAGATGCCAAAACTACTATTCAGTTATGATGATGCTTGTGTCTATAATACTGTGAATTAGAACCAGGCTAATATTGGATTTGAGTCTGAAGACATATGGTTGTATTTATTTTTTATAAGCAGGGAAACATTTGCGGATTACTGGCATACCAAATTAGTGAATGTTTCAGCTGGAATGTATTTTGCACCAATATGACTACACAAATGTCTCCAGAAGGTTGATTTCTTAAACAAATAACTTTATTAAACTATATCTGAGATAAATATTCTTTATATAAATTTGTAATGACACCATTACTACAAGTATTTTTCTGCGTTATATACTTCAGCATATCAGCACGTATTGGGAACAATATGGTAAGACAATACCAGTATATCTGTAATAGATGAATATTGGACGCACAATATATTGGTCCAGCTCCAGTGTGTATTACATTTATTATTTACATTTAACACATGAAACTGCGTGCTCGTGATTTTTAGTAAGAACAATGATGTGGAAGCTTTAAAAGAGGAGCATTTCGCCGCCATGAGAGAACTCCAAGAGGCTCACACACACTCCCTAAGCAAGATGGCAGACATTGTCACCGAGCTGGAAAGGTGAGCGCTCAACTGTCAGATTTTCTTGAAGTATCCCTGCAATGTCAGTTTGATTCGTGTTGGCGTTTAGCTTAAAATTCTGTCAGCGTGTAAGCGTTCACAGACTGCTTGTCTTACTTTCAGCGCCAAAGAAGCTCTGAAGGCAGCAGAGGGAAGACAGAAAACACTGGAGGCAGAGGTGGAGAGAGTGACCCAGCAGATGAAGGAGGAGACGGAGAAAGTGGTTCGACAGAAAGATGAGGAGATCAGCAGGGTCAAGGAGGGGTTAGAGGAGCACCAGGAGAGACAGTTGGCTGAGGCAAAAGCCAGGGAGGAGAATTCAAGGCATGCTTCAAATTCACTCTCTGTGTTGAAATAACTGTCACTTTTTCCGCTTTTTCATATTCTCTTTTTCCTTGACTTGACAGAATGTTGCTGGAGGTGCAGACTCGCCTTGTACAAAAAGATGAGAAGATGAAGGCCATGGAGGCGAGCCACGCTGCCCTGATCAGTGAGCTACAGCAGGAGCTACAGCTGCAGACGAAGGAGAGAGAAAAGGCACTGGGGCAACTAGAGGAGCAGGGAGGTCAGAGTGTAACTCGGCTTCAAAATGAGAGGGAAAGAGCCCAGAAACTGCTAGAGGAGGTCAGCCAAGAAAAGGAGGAAATAATGGGACAGCTTCAACAAGAAAGGGAAGAGAAAGTTAAAATTCAGACAGCCCTTCAGGAGGAAAAGGAAGCACTGGAGGTTGAAAGGAAAGACCACCGGCAGGCCAGGTCAGAGGTGCTCAGACTACAGACTGAGCTTGAGAGAATAAATGAGGAAGGCAAGAGTCTCCTGTCTCAAGTAGAACTCAAAGAGCAGTCCAGGCTAACTCTTGAAAATCAGCGAAACATGGCAGTGCAGGACAGAAATCAGCTTCAGTCTCGCCTGGATGAGGTAGAACAAGAGGGTTGGAGCTTCCAGACCCAATTAGACCTCATAAAGGGAGAGACATGGGCTTTGCAGCGCGAGCTGGAGGAACAACGACAAGACAGATTCTCTCTGCAGGAGCAGGTGGAAGTACTGACTCAGGAAAAGGTTACACTGCAGTGGGAGATGGAGGAGCAGCGACAGGAACTGCAAAGACAAATAACTGAAGCAAAGCAGAAAAGGTGAGCAAGACTGAAAATTCATGCTCACGTTTTTTTTGTTGTTGGGGGTTGTTTTTTGTTTTTTTGTTTTTTGCAATAATTTTCAAATGTTACCTTCTTCCTTTCTTTGTAGTTCCACAAGTTCAGAGACAGAGCACTGGAGGAAACAATATGAGGAGCTTTTTGCGAAAGTCAGGCCCTTCCAGGTCAGTCGTCTTTTGATCGATTTTAGTATGGCCCAGATGATCTTTCATCAAAGCCACACTAATCAATATTGTCATATTAACTGCAGAGAAAACTACTATATGAAAGGTGTTGCTTGTAGTGATGAAACCGCAGAGGTAATTATCACCCAAGTCTGCAGTTCACTTGGTGCCTTGTAGTCTCTTTCAGCTCCATGTTTTGGTTTTCACAGGCTGTTTGCTGTTTTATTTACTTCTCTCTTTAACAATGTTTCCAAAGTTAGCAACTAGCTAGTGGATGTAGAGAAGATCTAGAGAGTAGGAGGGATGTGTTTCCTGGCAATTCCTAATTAATACTGTAGCTCCATATCTGCTGGATGTGTTAGTAGGCAAATATTTGGCATAAAAAAGTGATAATTCACAGTGTTATGTTGACAGCTTGTTGTGCTGCCCCCAAGTGGCCAAAACAATGACTTCGTGCAGGTTTAAGTTAAAATAAATGGATTAAAGAGTTCAAGAGAGTTAAAACCCTATCAATGGTCATGTTGGTGTGTGCCCACAGGAACAGCTCAATGCATTCGCTGCTGAGAGAAATGCACTACTCAATGAAAACGGAGCAAACCAGGAGGAGCTTAACAAGTTGTCAGACGCTTACGCTCGCCTGCTGGGCCACCAGAACCAGAAGCAGAAGATCAAACATGTCATGAAGCTGAAAGATGAGAATATCTCCCTAAAACAGGTGAGATGGCAGAGCCGTACTGTCTGCTCTCCAAACTTTGCACACGTGTTATTTGAGCTCAACTGCCTATGCTTCATGCCCATTTCTTTTTTCCTGTGTGTGTGTGTAGGAGGTATCTAAGCTTCGGTCCCAGGTGAACCGGCAGAAGAGTGATCTGGAGCAGCTCAGGTCAAAGCTCCCTGGTGCTCCTCGCCGCAGGTTTGATCCCAGCAAAGCGTTCCAACATGACAAGGAGAACATGGAAACAACTGAAACTCTTAAAGAAGGTGAGTACTTACCTTTTCACTGCAACATCCTGAACATATACACAGGCAAACTGTGACAAGATGTGATGTGAAATGTATAGTAGTGGTTTTAGTTGATCATTTTCATCTAATGCAGTTGCTGAAATATTTCTCTGGAGGTCTAATTCTTTGTTTATTTTGTCAGGAAATCATTATGTGTAATGGAGCTCTTCAACCAGACAAGAACTGACAACTAATTGGCTGCCAAATTTATTTGCTGTGGTTTGGTCTCTCTTAATACTTATCAACCTCTTACTTTGGTTCTCTTTAATCTGGATTTGTATTAATAATTCAGTCTCTATTATAGCAAGCAATTTATGCTACTTAAAAGTGTTAACTGTATTTCCACATGCTCATTTTTTTCCCCTTTTAAAGCCTTTTGTATTATATTTTTTTCATAGAGCAGGGGGGGATTCACGTCATCTGTTTTGATTTTATAAAGAAATGTTGGGATCAGTGTTTGTGTGTACAGGAGCAGTGTGTAGAAAATAATGAGGAAATTATCCACATAAAAGTGTAGTGGGAATAAAAATGTGAGATTCTTTCTACTGTTTTTTTTTTTTCAATTGGATCTGTATATCCTCCTTGGCAATTGATAGGGTAGCAGAACCAGCGACTATTTCCTGCAGTATAGCTCTTAATATTGGTTGTTTTTATTTTTGTTCTTTCTTTCTTCTTTGTAAATAAAGTCAGATTTTAATAGTCCTCTTAAACAAAAGTATTATGGAGATTTATTGACTTGCCACATACACAAATGTTACGTACCAAGCCTTTTTTTGTCTTGCATCTTCTTGAGCATGTCCTTCCTCAGCCAGTAGAGAGCACTCCAGGACTGCAGCCACGTTTGAGCGCAGCAAAAAGCTATTACAACCCATGTTTCATCCACACTATATAGCGGCTACAAAGAACACAAATTCACATCTTTGCAGAGAGGAGCCCTGGGTTATGGGTCATGAAGCTTTATTTCCTTCGGTTGATAAGACATAGCCAGCAAGTATTGGGCCAGAAATTGACTTTTTACAAGCTATGAGTGGTGCTGGGCGTGGAGTGACGAGTCAGTTGCAGTAGCCCTCCAGGTGGTAAATGCTGCACGGCTTATGGCAGCACTGCTCCACGATGCCTCTCTTCACCTTGGGCTCGTCGTGGCCAGACAGAGGCCTCCACAGCCGCTGCTCCTGTCTGGCTCTTTTAGACAGGAACCCTTTGAAGTGGAGAAAGTTTCCATAGCCCTGTGTTAAAGTCCCACTGCTGCTGTGCAAACCTCCAGTTCCTCAAACTACCATTTAGTCTGTTCACACTTTAATGGAGACTTAATGGCTAGGTAATCTGATCTACCCAATCCATTTAGTCTTGTTAGTCTCTACTTCAAGAAGAGATATGACGGAGCTCTAACGGAGGCATATCATAGCTGACACCTCTAAAGTCAACTTCAAAGCATCAAGAGACTGTTTGAGGTGGGAGATCCAAATAATGTGTTTTGGGAATAACATAATGAGGAATTTGGGGATTTCACAAGATGTGTGATTATTGGATTGGTCACATCATAGATGTTGAAGGCGACAATGAGAAACCAGAAGCTGGCCACACCACAGAATTCAAAAGAGGCCCAAGACGAGCTTTGCACACTAATGATGGTTTGGACAAATGCATAGATTTATTTCAGGGAAGCTTGCAGCATGTTGTCTCTAAACATCTTTCCTTCAGATAGGATCCAAATTGGCATTCTCATTAGACTGAGTCTGAACTTTGAAACATGGCAGGCAGAGACACAAAGCCAGCCTGGGGTCTCTGGGCAATGTCATGCTGTTCCTTTCTGTACTCCCACCATCAAGAGCACAATTAGAACTTATTTTAAAACAAGTTAAACAGAAGAAGACTGCTCCCAGAGTTAACATGACCTTACCAAGCAGATGTTCCAGATCCCGTTTGTGGGGTCGGTTCGGACTGTAGAAAAAGCCCCGTTCGCCACAAACAAAGTAGAGGGCATCCACCAGGTGGGATCCACACAGGTGCTGGACGGGGGCCGTGGACACCCCTGGAGAGTAGAGCACCAGCAGTAACATCATGGACACCGCCCATGGTATCCTGGCCATAGGAGGGAGACCTCTTGGACGGAGCACAAAAAGAGAAGCTCACACATAAAACAGTACACATCTAATCAAACTTTTATTTTGCTGGGTTTCAAAGACAAAGAGTAGAACTGAAGCCACCCATCAATACTTAATACCCCAAGGCCAGATGCCTGAAATCTAAAGGATAAGGTGATCAAACTTGATCAGACCTTTCTTGATGACACTGAGGCATTACAAGACCACTTTCTTTTAATAGCATTCAATATAGATATGTTGCAATGTTTCTATAAAATTCCACCAGATAGCTTCACGCTTTGGGTGCATAATAGCTCAAAGACTGACGGCAATTGGCAATACCTCAACTCAGAATAAGGGCTTTGAAGTTAGCAGAAAACTGAACAATTCTTTCTTTTATTGGAAATCAAAGGCTGGGATGAAAAGCCACGGCAAAAAAAAAAACAACGCAAAAAAGTCATTGCGTGCTATTTGACTCAAATCTCCAAGTCTTCCAAATTAGTGTAAGTGTAAGCTGGCAAAATTAAATATTAAGAAATGTCTTGAGTGCAGAAATGACATCTTGATGACCCAGGTGTTCTTCAAACTGGGGGTGATGTGCTAATTATGCATCTAAATTCCTTGGATAGTTTGAAAGTTCAAACTGGACCCAAACTGTATGTTATCTTTTTGATGTTCATGGCTCACATTTACAAACTGCATTTTCCCAGATCAGCCAAGGTTATATTTAATGTTATTTCTACACAGCTCCTATTGAAGTAAATTGAAAATTGATTTCATTTTGATTCCTTCTGCTTCCCTTTTATCCCTAGGTGAGCCCTATTTTATCAAAGCACCATCTATTACAAGCTAGAAAGAATGCCCAAAATCTGCCCTGAAACCACCATTGTGGATACTGACTGTGCATCTTCAAGGTCAACCCCCACCTTGCTGTCCACCTTAAGCAGCTATAGTGCTCAAGAGTAGGCATGATCTGTCCAAGATTTCAGAATTGTTATTAGTGTTATTAGTCAAATCCCATTTGTGAAGGATATTCTCCTGGGTTGGAAGTTCAGCTCCATTTTCAAGGTGAAAAACATATTTAGCAGTCATTTAGAAACTATATAGACCTTTTGTGGACATCTTATAGTGTACTGCAGATTATTGGATTGAAAATGAATCATTTTAACAGTGTCTTTAACAATGCACCTGTGCCAGGCATTACAACATTGGCAGAGCGCTGTAGCTGGCCCGCCACTCCTCTATCCCTCTTGGCTGTATGCCAGGCTCCTTGGCACAGTAGATTGGTTGAATTATAGATCCTGCCCGTGCTACTCTTTACTTTCATCCCTGGTTATTATACACATAAATTTAAAAGTTGAAATCTTGAGGGAATACAGAGAAACTTGCTTACCTGTGTTTGAGGCCTCAGTGCAGCAGAGCAGTTGGTAGTTACAGATGAAAAGGGCCAAGGCCTTTAGTGCTATACAGGTACAGAGAACATCTCCACTTGGCTACCTTTCTCCTTTATAACTCCCCACCTCCACCTGGCCTTTGTCAGGCTCAGCGGAAAATGCTAAGGTCCTCTCATTAACACCCTGACCCGTAAGCATGTTGATCTGTTCTTGAGTGGCACTAAGTCATTTAACTGGAGTGTGGACCAACAGCAGAGTTGAGATAAAGTTGAGAAGGGCAATCACCCAGAGCGATACCCAACTCAACCCCTGCCGTGTGGTGGCCTGACTGGCACAGTTCACATGCTGACAGACAAACACCATATGCCATGTTCTTATCACAGAGTGTAGATTAGAAGACTTCCAGTCTTACTGGTGACCACTAGTGGTGTGTTGAAGGTGGAGCTGTGTGCACGTATAATGACTCATGAGAATCGAGTCATTCTTCAGAAAATCAGGGGGAAAAAACGATAGAAAAGCCTTAAAAATACAAAAAAGAACTTTATTAAGTGTGTTTTGGTGGCACACTCTGTTCTCGAGTGTAAAAAATCCACACAGATATTGTGTGATGTGTCACTATTAAATGCCCCCCCCCCAAAAAAAACAGTCTGAAAACAATAAATTACTTAAACAAAATGTAACAAATACAATTACTTACTTTTTTCCAAGCCTTGTTTTATTGCAATGATTTTGACTCGTCTCTTGTCATGTGCAGCAGCTGTTCTTTTAAATTTTAGTGAGCCTACAGTATCTGAGGGTGGGCCAGATTTAGATGAGAGGTGACACACTGTATAATTTTATATCAAATGATGACTCAATTGTCAGGCCCTGAGGATGCAGGCCAGCTCTCTACTCTCACCTTTTTGTCTCTGTGGTTTCATTTCACTTTTAATATTTATATTTGATACCAGGCACCACTCCATGGGCTGTGTGCTGTTGCACTGAGATGCCCTATAGAAGAACCCTTACTGTATTAAATAAAGCATAGACAGGAGATTAGAGGAGGACAATGTCAATACAGACTGAGTGTATTGCTATATAGATGGACTAGAATCAGCACTTTTTGAGATAGCTTGACTTTTTGTTTCTGCTGATTTCAAATTCTTTAAAATTTTGGGACATAAGCATATCTGCTGTTTGTGGAATCTGTGGCCATAGCATAGACAATGAAGTCAGGCCATTTAATACCACATTTTACTGTGGTACTAAAAACACATTTTATAACCTGTACAAACCAGAATTGCTGCTTTGGGCCAAAAACATCTTAAAAAATGAACAAACTCAGTACTTATTCATTATGTATGGAGCTGTGGCAGATATCACATCTGTCAGTGACTCTCAGAGGTCAGTTCTCCAGTTTTTAGCTTCGGGAAATACAGGTGCATGTTCATGAATGTCAGCTGAACTGTCCTAGGAGCAGGACTAATGTGGTTTCTAAAAATGTGTCACATTTCCCCTTTTAGCTGTCATTGCAGCAGTGAATTTAAATGTATTCACCAGCTGCAAGCTCACCTTGAAAAAGATCCACTGCTCAATAAATCCAAATGTATTTTAATCGAGACAGATTCCTGCAATTTTACTGTAACCTCAAGAACTTTTAGAGCCAAAAAGTGCTGATATTGATAAAGCTATCACTTGTAATAGCCCTACCATCAACTCCTTAAGCTCCTGGATCATGTTGCATGTCATTTGTAGTATTCTATATTTGTATGGTGATTTATGCTTTCCTGTATATGACCCTCCTATAAAAGCATGCAATGTCTGGACTAGATATCCCAGGCAGGCTTCGGCCTGTGATGGTTTATGCTTGTTTTTAGAACATCTTTAGACATCTTGTCACTGGAATCTGACAACAAACAGCAAAATTCTCTACAAATAATCTTTGGCAGCAGTGCCAGCAGGGGTGTAAGTGCTTTTCTGAGAGAAATGTTTAAAACTTACTGTGTTTTGTTCACAGTGGTGTATACATGCCCTTTTAAGAAGATGCAATAAACTTGCATTCTGACTTAATCTCTTACTGAGATTAATATCTAATCAAATCTTAACAGTACAGATACAAAATGAAATGAAACATGAACAGCTTCGAAACATCAAGTGGGACTCTATCAAAGCAGTTTAAATGCTCCCATCAGTATTAAAGCTTTTGGATAATCTCCCTTGGTTATACAGATTTCATGTTGGTCTTAAGATCTGATCCAGAAACTGAATTGTTTGCTCAGATCTGGTTTTTGCTTTGGTTGTTTTCGGTCCACCTGAGTTTCACACTTTTCTTTCTTCCCTTATAGATGACAGAGGGAGCCAAACCTTGTGGTTTTATGGAAATTACATCTACTTTAATTATGTCATTAATGCTAATTAGTTTGATGCTGGTAACACATTGGTACCTGGGGTTTTTGAGCTTACATACAGGAGAAATGTAATGATGTACAGTTAAACAGGGTGAAACATCTCAAGTGGTGCCTAATTCATTTTATTCCAAATGCTTTCTTATCATTTGTAGAAAACATACTTTTGTGTTCTGATGGACTGGGAGTCAACAAGTCAATTTTTTATTATTCCTAGCTGTTGATTCAATGACTGGCCTCTGTATGTGGTAATTTGATACAGAAACAGAAAAAACAGAGCTCATTAACCCCAAGTTCAACTTGTATTTCATTTATACCCCACAAGGGGACTAAATGCTGTTTCTAATGATCTGACAGTAAAAAAAACTTGTAACTTTTTAGTATTTTTGATGTATAATAACATTATCAAGCGATCAAATATCCTTTTAATAAGTAAGACAAAGAACATCATGGTACGGTCCATGTCTGTTGAAGGGGCTTTTGGGCACGGTAAAATTTAACAGAAGCAGATGTTCGTTTCCTTTAAATGACAAGTTTTAGCTAAATGACAGTCGAGGGAGGGCAGTTCTTTCAACACCTCGCTAATGAGAGGAGGGTCTTTGGAGGAATGATAAAAGAGAGAGGTGGGAAGAAAGCTACCCAGCACCTTGGCACTGCGATTTGAGGAGGTGTTAAATGTGAAAACCAGGAAAGGTCCAACTTTGCCATGCTTTGAAACTCGTTCCTCGAGGGAACGGCGCAAAGCGGCTAGAGCTGCGAACAACAGGCACATCCTTCCCTCCCTGGTTGCATGGCTGCTTCAAACAAGCACATCAAATAGCAGAGGACTAGCAGATGCCCTAGACATGCAGAGACAGACAGAAGTTGGTTGGAAAGTCGGCTGGGTCCCTAAGGTGGGAGTTGCATAACTCGTCTTCTCTTCTACTGCGTTTGAGGAGATAAAAGGGAGTGAGGAGTTCAGCCTAGTGAGATGTTGTTAATCTGCTCTGATAGTGAGCCTTTTTACTCCCATAATTATCCACGACTTTCTGAGGATGGAAACTGAAGAGACTTAGAACATCAAAAAAAAAAAGCAAGAAAAAAATCGTTGACTTACACAGCAGACAACAGAAACAGCTTGGATCATTATGTTTTTATGTGAGAGTTTGAACCGTAAGAAGGCAGAAGTAATGAGACAAATTTCCATAAGTCAACTTTGAGAACCGGATACTGATACAAAGGCTCCGCGAAGATTCGTCTGTGCTTAGACTGAGCAAATCTTTGAGTATTGAACGACTTCCATTAAAAATCACTCCGAATAAAGAAAGCATCAAAAAAGTGTCAAAAAAAAAAAGAGAACTGTCTCTTTTTTTTTTTTTTAATCTCTGGCAAGGGCAAACAGTTTGGATCCTGGCAGGTCAAGCAGCCCTGTCATATGCAGACATTGTCTCATGCATGTGTGCGCATACACATAAAAGACAGACTGGACACATCGGCCTGTTCCAGACACTGCCCTCCATGTGTGTCACGGCCTGCTGGCTCAGATCCACGACAGAACGTCACAGACTCTCAGAATGCTTTGGTGGTGCGTGAGAATGAGAGTGAGCGGCGAGCAGGCTGCCCTGGTGTCTGCACTCTCCTGTCCTGCCAGTGACAGTCGCTAATGCAGGACTAACCTCTGTCATGACCTACTTTGCTACGCCACCTCTGTCTGGACCCTTACATATCTCACACACACGCACATTAATAATAATGAATATGAATCTTTTTGTGATTCCTAAGGCATTTTTTAAAACTGTACTTGATTCATAGCACACACATACACACACAAAGACATTTGAGCAGATTAGAATTAGAAGTTGACAGGTTGAGTTGGGGAACAGAGCGTGGTAAGAGCATGGTTTGACAGCTGAGAAAATGACTACATGTTATAAATGTGACAAGTCCCCAAGAGGGAGGTGAGGCAGGACAGAATGATGGCCAGTTTGATTTTCAGGCCAGAAAATAGATTTCTATTTAAACCCTCATGTGACCGGCCTTTTCAAGTTGAGCTCGGTGCGAGACAAGAGAATTCAATTTAGAATTGGCATTTTTCTAGTTTGCGTGAGGCGTCCTTTAGTTTGATGGATTGATATAAGAGCGCATTGCTTCCCCTCTGAAGGGATTTTAGTTTTCACACCACATCTGAAGGGAGAAGGATGTTGTGTCTCTTTGTAGTGTGACCCTCCCACCTGGGTATTATAACCCTTCAGTGCCCCGATGAGAAGCAGCATCAGCTTGAAATGTGCTTGATCTCTTACATTTCTCACTGGAAGAGGGTGTTCATTCACTTCGGCCTGGGATTGACGTGACGCCGTCTTTGTCTCGTTGATGCCGACAGCATTCGAAATCAGTTTTATAGTAGAATCTGTCTTGGTGAGGCTTTAATGAGGCACAGCCATTATTTGAGCTAAATGCTAACATGCTGATGTGTAGCAGGTATTGTGTTGAAAATAACCAACTTAACTTATTGTGTTAGCATGTCCTACTTAGCACTACTAAACACATCGCAAAATACATCTGAGGCTGATGAAGAGGAATAAAATATAGGATCCTCAAAGTGAATAGAATTCGTCCTGCAGAGGACATATGCTCTGGTCCTGAGATAAAAACAGACAAAGCACGAGCACATTAAGAAAACAAACGTGCTAATCTGACCACATTCTTACTTTGGTTGTTTTCCCTCATTTTTGCAGTCTTAAAAAAACAACCAAGATCAAGAAATGCTTAGATGACAAAAAAAAATATTGTTTCCAGGGGACAAAAAATGAACCACAGGTAGCCTGAGTCACTGCCATGATTTGGGACTCAGTTATCCCTAAGTGGTGTTGGCAAATTACCTCAAATGATAGCTCAGAAAGTTTTCTTTTTTTACAGCACGTATGCCCCAGCTGTGTGTTTGTCTCTTTTTAGTGTTTTGGTTGCATTTTCTCCCTTCGCAGACTTTTTTCCAAATGTTGCACAAGGATTGTTAAATTTGCGTTTTCTAGTGCAGTGTGTCGAGCTCTCTGGGCTGCTGAGAACATGAGGGCTTGCACCAAATTTCATGGCATTTCATAAAATAGCTGTTCAGTCTGGACAGAGGCTACCTTCCACCTTGCTGCTAGCGTGACAGAAATAGCAGTGTCTTTCCCAGTGACAGCGATATATTGCTGGTTGCTCTGATGTCAGCGTGTGCATATAATGACAATAAAAAATTGTTTTCACTTTTATCACAAATCACTTCGTAGTTATGTTGTACAATGGATGGAGTTAAATCTTGAGGATTATAGCAAACAGCCAGCTGCTATAAGGAATGTTTATGTGTGTGTGCGTGTGTGTGCATGTGTGTGTGCATGTGTGTGCATGTTCGTACAAATCGATACGGCTGGTATCACCCCCCTGAGTCTGTCTCCCCCTGCTCTTAGAGATAAAATGGAGAAAGCAGACCTACAGCCAGACGTATGAGTGGGATTAACAACAGGCGCTTATTTGGGAGAAGAAAAGAGGCAAAAGCTACAGATAGAGGGATTTCAACACTTTTCATTATTTCGTGGAGAATGTGTACAGCAGGTACTGTCAGGGAAAAGGTCAGAATCAATCAATCCAATGTTCTCTGCCAACCTGCTTCAAATTGCATATTGACTCAGTGTAACGGTCTCCAAGCCAGTGGATTGGACGCATGTTGACAACTTTAATGCTACAGTGGAGCTTTTCTGGAGGAGTATCTATGTGTCGTTCTCGGGTATCTCAGGGAGTTTGAGTTGATGTTACTAAGCCCAAGCTGTTCATCTGACTCCTCCGTGCGCTATCTCTTCCTCGAAAAAACTTTCTCTCATACATTGTGCTGGCGGTGTAAATGTAAGCGAGAGAGGTGCTGGTGGTTATGGAGCAGAATGACAAACATGTCCACGTTTGCGCGTACGTGCATGTATACCTGACACCGGAGAGTTATCTCGATCTGTAAGTGTCTGGTATCAGCAGGAGCTGTCAGCGCGGTATATATAAGCAGTGTGTAGTTGCGGAGAAGGGCTGTATGTTGCCTTGTTGGCTTCCACTGGGTTCGCATATAGCATGTTGAACAGCAGGCCTTACAGCTTTGATATGTTGATGAGAACCTTTCATGTTGTGTGTGTGTGTGTGAGAAAATGTGTGTATCGGTATGCGTGTGTCGGCGCATGTGTTTTAGTCTTTTGCTCGAGAGCAGGAGGGAGATTCTCAGATGTGTTGTCCTTTCATTCCAGAGTCCTCCTTTGAGGTAAGAGGATCCCATGGAAACTTAACATTTCATTGTGGCTTGCCGCAGATAAAGATTGAATTATCTGTGTTCTCCTTAAATCCCCATTCAATTTTTTTTTAACAGGGATGAAAGATTTTGTCTGTGGCGCCCGAGGAGCTGTGTACCCCGCTGTTTGGTAATATCTGAAATTAATTCCTCCACCCGTCCCAGTTGTGCCTAAACAATTCAAGGGCAGTGTTAGATCCTCAAATTGAGAATTTACTGAAAGACCTTTGTACTGCAGCCAGTGATAGTGTTTTTGTTAAGCATAATTCCATTTATCATTACTGTGTCCTCGCGCAAACTGGTTTGTATTGCACAGGCAACAAACTATATGTGACGCTCAATCACAAGGGTTGTTACCCATTAATGGAAGTAGATTTTTGCCCAGTGTTAGAGGAAAAGAAAGGAGAAGATAATTCTTTGAAGTGAGAGCTGAGAACTCCCCTCTGAGTCACCACAAAGGCGAATTTCAAGGAACAGAAGGCAGGGTGAGAATGGAGAAAGGTGAAACCAGAGGACTCAGAGGTTTTTCTTTTCTTTTTTCTTTTTGATACAACGCAAGAATACTTCATTCTTTCCAGGTAGGGCTTACTCCATAATTCAACAGCATGTGGTCCTGAGCTTCTCATCCACGCAATATTTCCACTATATATATATATATATATACACACACACACACACACACACACACACACGTTCACCCTGGTGTGATTGGCCTTTGCCCTGGCCCTGTAGATGTCTCGGGATGTGAATCCTTCTGAATGCAGATTCTACATCGCGGCTTTTATTTGATCTGCAAAAATAACAGAGCGCAGACAGCCCTGCCTTCGGATGTGGTTAAAATGGCTTCCTTTTCAACTTCAACAGTATGATGACTGAGCCAACAGCTCGTTGGTGGGTTTGCACAAGTTTGCGGAAAAACGCGAAAGAAAGTTTTTGCATCAGAAAAACAAAAACAAAACGGCTCACAAACAACACGCTTTAGTTAAACCTGCCTCAATTTGATCGTACATGTTTTTGGTCGTGGGGTCAGCGCAACAAGCTGCGAACACAACACGGACATATCATTACTCTTAAAAAAAATTGGTATGAGGAGGCGTTAGCAAGCAGTGGCTTATTTACACACCGAGAAGACACAAGCAACATTAGCATTCATTTGAAGTTGTGTTTGTGTCCAGCAGATGAATGTAAGTCTAATATATTGCTCTCCTTTCAGCTCAGTCTCAGTCTCAACCAACTCCTGAGAAAAATAGCTGTCTCTTTAGCTGTTAAATGATCCACAGTTACTAACTAGGTCTGTCTGAGGTTCGCTGTTGATCAATTAGCATACAGTGGGTTTATTAGAGTTTTTTTTTTTTTCCCTGAATAAAGCTAAGAAGCTGTTTGCTTCAGTTGAAAACACCCCTAAGAAGAACAGCAAGAGTGAACCAAAACAGTGAATTAAAATATGTTAAAAAGCTTTGTTTAGCTGAGAGGAAAAGCAGGAATGGGGGGGATAATTCTTTGTGTACGAGCAACTGTTATTAGAAAAATAATGATCAGAGCTGCTCTATCTTTTATGGTTTTAGTTAAATAGTGCTAGTTAGTGCTGTTTGCTTAACATTAGGACTGGACTCACTAATAGTCTCAGTCCTGCGGGTGGTGACCTTTGTGGCTGACCACACTAATGGTGTGTGTGTGTGTGTGCTTAAGCCAGGGAAAATGATATACAGAAGAAGCGTATTATGTTGCGACATAGATTGAAATCGGCAGCGCAAAGCAGCAAGAAAACACACTTCGGAGGCTTGCGTGTATTTCAGCGATTGCAACGGCTGCAGGATCCGACACACTCAGCTGCTGCACATGTAAACAAGTAGAAACATCTGAAGAAGAATCCCTGAAGTGAGAGAGAGGCAGAGGGCACATATTAGTTCAGGGGCCTTCAAACTAACAACTGGCTAAAGGACAAAAAGGGATTGAAATATGACTCCAACCATGTGGAAAGTTAAAGATTCCGGCTTTGAGCATTAAAACGGGCAAAAAAGAGCTTTAATAAAACAAACAGCGGCGATGATTTAGTGCAGCTAACCTGACTTGTCACAGAGGCAATCCTTCTAATAGAACCACTCTGATTTATCACTGAGAGTCTCCACAATAGAGACTGTAATGGGCTTTATTCATATTTTTATTTTATGAAACACGATGAAAGGGGTCATGGTGGCCATTAAGTGGATTAATGGTATGTGTTGGGTAAAGAAGATGCTATAAAGTCTTAAAAGTTAATGCTGTCATCTGCGGACCGCTGTCCTGATGGAGTGGGAGGGGCCACGCGCAGCTTAATAGACATAATTCAGCCAGGTAATGTCGGATCACTGGGGTACAAGATGGATATCACTTGGCAATGTTACGGGGTGTGTCGTGGCGCGCCGGCACATTTACGCAGGTTATTTATGCTCCATAATGAAGAGCATAATGAAAATTGGACACAACTATAAATATGAGCAGGGAAAGCGTAATGTGGAGGGATAATCATTGATGCAATTAAGGTGTCGTACACATGCAGTGTGAGGCTGGCCTCCCCTGACTTCCTCCTCTCCCTTTCACCAAGGCTGTATTTCATCCTGAAACATCACATTCAATCAGCCGGGGGATGTCAGCATAAATCCCCCGGTCTTGCACAAGGAGGCTGGCATTTTAAATATGCTAATGCCAAAGCGATAAAGTCGTCGGTTAATCTATCTCTGAGGTTATTGACAGCTACTGTTGCATTGTTAGTGGTATTTCTGTGTCTTAATTGGCATGCGGACGCGTCTGTGTCCGCGCCGGTCTCATTGTGTGTGTATTTGGGAGAGATAAAAGGCCCCAAATTGTACAGTTCTGACTGCGCATTTTGGTGCTCTGTCAGGGCTGTCAGTCTGTGAGAGGGAGAGAGGGAGAGAGGAGGGAGGTGGGGGACGAAGGGAGACAGATGAAGGTGGGGGGAGTCCGGGAGCTGAAGTGACCCTGCGGACCAGATGCTGATAAACTGCCATCACTGAGCGCTCTGTCAGCTCTGGCTCTCATCTGTCACTGTCACCCTGCTGCATCTCACCCTTTTCTCCTCCTCCTCTTATTTCTCTTCCTTCATCTCCTCTGCATCATCTTTTTGCCACCAGTCTTTTTTCCCCCTTTTCCATGCGACTTACATCTATACGTCACCGTCGTGTGCCTCTTCACATGCTTTCACGCGGCTTCCATCCTCCTGCAAAGATTTCCTCACTTCACTTTGCCTCTGTTCTTGAAACGCACTGCGTTGCATTGAACGTCTCGCAGCTGTGGCCATTATTTCCACGGACTACAGAGACAGAGATGGAGGCTTTACGCTCAATATTTGGAATTCGGCCCCCGATGTTGGGCGACCATGGCTGTTGCTAGGTGCCAAACAATGGTTGCTTTGTGTTCATGTGCCAAAAAAGTCGCAGCGGAGCACAAGTATGTTTTTTTTTTTGATGTTTCGTTGTCTTTTGAAAAATGTTACACTTGGCCCCGTCGAGCGAGAGAGAGAGAGAGAGCTACATAAACTTTTAATGCAAAGCCTGTGTTGGCAATAAGCTACAGAGATGATGAGTTATGATTTCCATGTTTAGAGTGTGCTGATACATGCAGAGTTGTGAGGATTAAGTGGAGTTAGTGCATCCAGGTGGGGATGTCCTACGCATAAAGTTCTTTCACTGTTATCCCCTGACCCTTAACCTCTGGCATTAGATTAATAGCGACTACCTGAGCGCTTCTGTGTGTACAGTATGTAAACTTTCAACGCGTGTGAAGTGAATGCTTGAGCATGAAGCACAAAGCGGCCTTACCCCGACACGCTTCATCTTTCTTTGAAGCAGTGATCTGATATTATGTGACAGAGATGATAGAGAGCAGAGGATTCCAGGTATTTCTCCTTGAGCTCGAGTGTATCGTGTAGCATGCGGGCGTAGTGCAGTTTTAAGATATATCATAAAACAAAGATTTGACATGAAATCTCTCAAAACGTCTCTCTTCTCTTTAAAGTTCCTTCCTCTCATAATAACAGGATAAAAGTGTAAAATTCAAAGATGGGGAGCTTGGAAACAAGTTCCTTTTTGATGGCAGGGAGTCAAACCGTGCTGACACGGTGGAGCCTTGTATCCTTCACTCTGAAAGTGAAATGTGTAAAGGGACAGAGAATGCTGTGTCCTTGCTCAGCAACAGGGGTTGGGTAGAAATCCCTCAGGTTAATCTGTCTAATAGCAACTATCCTGGCTGTCACAACTAGGCTGGGACAGCCACTTGCAGGCTCAGATGACTTTGTTTTGTCCCTGTCTGAGAAAGCCCAACTGATTGGGACTGTGCTTGTGTGAGTGTAAGCGTGTGAGTGTGCGTGCGTGTGTCTGCCTGTCTCAAAAATAGAGCCACATTGACACTGATTTGTGTTTGGTGGAACAGATCAAATTGTCCCCCCTCATGCTTGTACCCACTTTTCCATGGCAGAGTCTTCATGCGTGTGCTCTGAGAGTGTCTATGTCTGTGTGCGAGGATTACGCACACGCGCACAAACAACATGGCATCCTGATTCCCGGGCCAAACCCCGTCATTTTGCGCCTGTCACATTCTGTTAAGTGTAGCTCACGCTCCTTCCTTAATTCCCCGCATTCGCTTGTCGCCTCCAACGTCAATCCAGACGCTCATAAACAGCATCTCTCAAAATGGCATCCGATTCATTACACCCCACTACACACAAAGAAGGGAGAATACAACCACCTCCGCCCACACACACAAACACAGCAGTTTCTGGTGCGGTGCCAAATCTTAAGCTTAATTTCTCTCCCAACCACCGTGTCTTTCTAATATTTTGTTTTGTTGCTCTCTACCAGGCCTTCAGTTTATGCTGTGGAGGACACTTTCAAAAAATAATATCAGTGTATGTTTTACCCCTGGCGATCCCAGTGGTCGAAGGCGAGGCTGTAGCTATTGAAGGTGGAGAGTGTTGGATTTAGAGGGATCTGTTGGCAGAAACTGATTATGATCATCATAATAATATTCTTTCATTAGTCTAGTTACCTAAAAATAAGAACAGTAACCAGAGAATGAACCTGTGATATAAGTCACTCGCTTCCATGGAGTCCACCATGTTGCATAATAGACAATCCAAACACTGGCCCAACAGAGACCGTGCTGCGGAGCATACTGAGTATACTGCAAACTGAACACTTGTGAAGTGTTCTCAGTGTCCAACCTGCACAGAGGAGGGCTGATCTCATCTACCTTCACTAACTAGGGGTGTAACTTATTTGAAGGTTACAAATGTGATTATAATCAAGTGCAGCCGCCAGCTTACCATTGTTTTATTTCACACGTGCTACTGTGAGCGATGCATTTAAGAAGCACAGCCTCCTGTTTCACTCAGTCAAGACGAGTGACGGAGCCAATGTTTAAAATTAGAATCTGTCATGGAATTAATTATGCTTTGCACCTCTCTACACTAATAAAGCCTAATTTACGACATTTGTAAACCAACATGCAATTGCTTAAAGAACCTGTGTTGAACTGGAACATTTTTTATTTTGGTGACTGCCAGTGGTAATTTAAGTATAAGTGGAAAACTTTTCTGTTGACTAGTGTGAGTAGGGATGATATATATCAGTACATATTACAATCAATTTAACAAGAATCTTTTGAATAACATTATTACGCAGCCTTCACATCTATTATTTTTCCCTGTAAGGTAGTTATGGCTGTCGTTAGCAAACAATTGTCCATCTATCTATTCAGAAAACACGGAGAAACATCATCCTGCCGGAGTCATGCTTCAGGATGACTGATTTCAGTTCAGTTCGCGTCGTTCTGTGAGATGCCGTTATCTGATTTCATGCTGCACATGGCGTGAGTCTGAGACCAGCAGGGTACAGTCGAAGAGGAGTTGGTTACCTCACCGAGGAGTTGAAGGTGTGCACATGTCTGTCGCCAGCATCTCACTGCGGCTGCTCCTCCTTATCTCAGTACGCCTCACTGTAACTCAAACTGATCTGCTGTCAGTTAATGCTGAAAATGGCCGCTGTCTTGTTTTTTTATCGACACACGCTGCACTACTTGTGACTACTTCATAATAACAGTCAGTTCAGGTTTTGCATTTAAATGCATTTAGTTAGCAGTAACTTACTACAGCTCAGGCTTTCATACGCTGTCATCAGTGGACTCAGTCATTGTGTTACCTAATTGGGTGACAGATAGCGACGTAACAGACATTTATTAATGAAAATTCAGAAAAAAATATCTGCGCCTGAGGCTTCCAAGATGCTCAGCTCAACAGCTTAGTTACAAACTTTGTGCGCCTGACATTTGGTGTCAGCTGCTGTGTGAACTGCACAATCCAGACAAGTCAAGTACATTTTTTCCATCCATTCATCAATCCATCCGTCATCTATAGCCGCTTATCCTCTGCAGAGTCCCAGGTGGCTGGAGTCTATCCCAGCTCAAACTGGGTGAGAGGCAAGGTCAGTTTTATATATATCGCCCCAAATCACAAATCACACATTTGCCTTGGAGGGATTTTCAATCTGCACAACACAAGAGACCCTCTGTCCTTAGACATGGCCCATTCTTTGAACTGGGTCACAAGAATGAAGTTCCACAGGCTTTGTGTGCAGAAGGTCCAGGGAATAATTGATCAGTAGTCACGAAAGATTCCTTGTGAGGCAGCCTTGCTGTCTGGAAATGCCGCGACTAAAGAATGAACTACTATCATTTTGACATCTACAGTTGGTGAAACTTCAGGGGAAATAAGATTGAAGTACATAACAATAGATTACAGTTATGTACAATAAAAAATTCAAATCCCACCTAGCAGCTTAAAATGTCCTTATGCACTCCTGCAACTGCCGGGCAAGTGCTCAGCCCCACCATCCCGAGCTGAGTGGCTCTCAGCAGCCCGAAAAGAAGAAAGAGTGTGATCACGATTGACGGTGTCCTCAATCAAAGTTTTTCAGAGCACTCAGCCACCTCAACTAAAACCCCACTAAATCCTATAAAAGTGTCAGCGTTACAGGCCCAAATGCATGTTGGGTGTTTTGGTTATTTGGTAGCAGAGATTTTTCTTTTTTTTGTGTTTGGTAGTTTTAGTCAATTTTTAAGGTGTGTGTGTGTGCAGGGAAGCCTTGGTTGCCATATTTCTTCATTTCATGCCCAACCACCCCTGACTTCGTGACTTAGTCCAACAATACACTTCTAAAAAGTTATACCAGCGCCTCACTATAGTTGAAGTTGAAGTGTGTGTGTGTGTGTGTGTGTGTGTGTGTGTGTGTGTGTGTGTGTGGTGGGGGGTAGGGGTGGGGGGATTTCACCCAAGGCCTCCATTTATTCTCATGAGCTATTGTCAGGCAGTGGCATCAGCTTTCCTATGAAAAGCTAAGTATTCGGCTGCCATGGCCTTTTGTACATTCAAATAGGCACAAAAGTAATTCTCTGCAAAGCTGCGGCTACATTAGTGCATCTCTATTCAAAGAACTCTCTCTGTTGGTCTTGGGAAATGTCTATATAGATATATAATATGATTAATGAGAAATATTGAGAAATAAAACCCTTCTGTGCTAATCACTCTTATGCAAAACCAGGAAAGGACCAGTTAACCCTTGTTACAGCATACATGCAGACGCACACAATACACTCCACGGTGTGACAGAGGTTAGCTGATGCTGTCTTTCTCCTGTGAAACACTGTCAGGCAGGATGCAGCTATTTGCTCAGCCACTCTCCAGACTTCAGTGTCCACAGCCATTGGGAAAGCAGAGGGAGTGTATGAAGTGTTTTGGTCAGAGGGGCTTCAGCTCACTGCTGGGCCAAAATGCGAGATAAAAATTTATACACCACTTACACGCCAGTGCCGCGAGCCAGAGGAAATGAAGGGGGTGAACTGGCCACAGGGGATCTGGCTAGAATCATTCTTGGGGGTTTCTGTCTCACCCACAGGGAAGCGATGATTACTATAAAGCACTGCCATTGCTATACTACAAGAAGAATGTGCTGGAAGATGTTGTAAAGTTGTTCTCACAGCAGGCAGAAACTCAGCTTTCAATGGAGTCTGCTCAGTCCTAAACTGGATTGCGCCAGTTATTTGTAAATCCATCACGAAGTTTGTGTGTAAAGTTCTTGGCGGTGACTTGCAAGTTTCAAACTAGTGAGTAGTTGAAACCAAAGTTGTGACTCAGCCAGACATATCTTACACTTAGAAATGGGATAAGATGGTTCTTAGGGAATGTCTGTAGTGCTGCCCGATCCAAAGCAGTGAGCTATGTAAACAAGAAGTCACAGATAAGATAATACATAGTTTTCAAAATAACACTTTTATGTATAGCTAAATGTCCAATATGCACTCCCATTTTCAACTGAGGTTCTGATCTCTTCTCATCCTCAGGGAAGCACCTCTCTACCAAGCTGAAACATGCTCCACGATGGTTACTCAGTGCCAGAGACGCGGGACCCTAAAAGCAAAACAATGGAAGTCATTGGGACTCTGGATGTCAGTCACAGCTGGATGTGCTCAGACAAGGCAGGGCTATGTACCGACATTATCCTTCATGCTGCGCTGCGTTCGTGTGGTTCTAGTGTATTCATTTGAATGGCCAGGGTGGTTGTTGACAACAATTTGAGAATGTTCTACAAGACAACAGACAGCAAACATAAAGACCGACTCTGTGTTGTGGGGTCATCATAGCGTTTAAACATGCAGGGCAGTGAAGATACAGACGGTTCATACAGAAGATGAGCAGATCAATTGAAGTGCATTCAGCCTGTGTTGGACCTGTTCATACGAGACAGCTGTCAGTCTGCTGTCTCGTACAGAGACTGCAGTCTGCAGTGTAGTTCGTGCACTCTCTCTCTCTCTCCTTGGGGTGGTCTGGTAGTTTAACCATTTGTAAATGTTTAATTTTGGAACAACCTCTAACTGCCAGACCTATTTTACAGTCAACAACTTTAACCATATCACACGTCTTATCCATGCACAGCAGCAGTAATCTCAGTTATTTCACATGCTTCAGCTGTAGCAGACTGTATTGAACTCCGGCAGTCAGTCTGGCAGGATCATCGGTGCTCTGAAGTCTTTGGGTGAGTTGAGTCAGTGGGACACTTGAAAAACACCCTTTATTAACACCCCAGTGTGTTTGCACGCCGTGAAAAAGAGCGTCTGCGTCGCAAGGAAATCTTATCTCTTTCCCGCCACAAATACTTATATAGGCTACTGCACACAGAGCATGAATGTACCTTTTAACGTACATACGTAAGTATAAAAATATTGATGTCTTAGATGAGTGACACATGAAATAAGCGTTTGAGCGGAATGAAGAAGAAAAATGAAAAGCCCTGCAGAAAAGGGCAGTGTTGTGACTCCAGGATGCACAAATATGAGCAGTTCTACATTTTAAATACATTTTAAACCATGTGTATGTTCCAGAGCTGGTAAAGCAAGTGGCCTTGATTAATTAACAGAGAGTGACTTTCCATTTAATCACTGCTATGCTGTAGGACATAAACTCCTTCCAAAGGCCTGTGCGTTATGATAGTGATAGATGAACCTATGCCAGGACAGAGGATAAACTAAAAATATTTTTGTGGTTTGTTAGTGTTATGATGACACACCGCTGTAAACATCAACAACTGCTTTGAGGATTTGGAGGTAATCATATCATTATTGTTGATAAAGATGCATGACATTTGCTGAAGTTCCCTCAAGCCTCAAGAGGCACACAAAGTACACATGAAGTTCCCACTGATCTTTAATCAATTTATCCTGCAATAAGCTGCAGAAATAGGAGGTGGATGGCGCTGCATTAAAATTCTGTTTCATTTCACTTCAAAGGCTGTTATTGTCTGACGTATTTACCTTTGAAAGTGGACCTCTTTGAATCACTCCTTTTATAGGAAGGTCTTGCTGCATAGTCCCAACAAATATGTAGGGGAATATTGAGTAGACTGATGTTTTGTTTGGGGTCCCGGCGATCGGTGGCCCTCTCTGAGAGCTCAAATAAAACCTTCTTGGCGCTGTATAATCAGGTTGGTAGTTCATGACTTTTCCCAGTTCAGTGGGGATTCCTTATAAATTTGATTTCTATCAGGTGACATGTTTCAGAAGTCTGCGGAAAATGGCACATATACTCCTGTTTGGGGACTCCAGCTGGTAAACACCATAAAAAACAATGGATTTTCCTAATGCGCTATGTCTGATTGGTGCTGACTACTCATTTTGCATCCCAAATCGCAAATATCTGTAATTGAATCTCTCTTATTGGGGTTTTGTTCCAGTTTGGTCATAAAAAGTCTAACAAGGAGTTAAACATCTCTGGGAAATAACTGACCAGATGGATAACATACTCTATATTCCAGTGTCTGTGAGTGACTGTTTGACAATCAAAAGGAATATATATATATATATATATACAGTTGTACATATAAGATGTTGAATATTTCCTTATTTGCTTTATGGTGATTTCCAAGTTTTGGCAGTGTTTTAAAATCAGTACCCACTTTAATACAATCTTAAAAATGTGGTTTCAATAAGGTCAGAATATCTAAATGGTGTAATAAGCTGCCCAGGAAAGCTTGACTATTTATAGTTACAATAGAGTAGTTCAATAATGCAAAGCAGTGATCTGAACAGTAGATTTGTACATACAGCACCCGCTTAGCATCTAGACACAGACTAATAAGGACTGTTCAACGTTAAGTCTGAAACATATGCATGTGCTCAGATTCAGACTGGTTTTATTTTATTTATTTATTTTTTTCCATGGGAAACCGTCTAACTGTTAATTCCACTAACAGATTGCTGTAAAGGTTGCCTGCAATTGATTCCAGCAGCACCAACAACAGGATTTAATCCATGTATCCTGCATAAATCATACACTAACCTTGAACGATGCTCAAGCCAAACTTTCCATCTCTATTAAATCTGTGAATTATAATTAACATTGCTGGTGAGTCCAGCATTAGTTACTGTGGCCATATGCTCATCTCCCCCAGCTTCACAACAGCTGAATCAGTGGTTGTCTCTTTTAACCAGAAAACACAATATGACAGCATTTGGCAGGGCCTGTTTCCTCATCTTAATGACACTGTTGGTGCCAGAGCCCAGCTTACTTTTTGATGAATTGGAGCAGCAGAGCGCCAGTAGGTGGCAGTGTTGCTCTTCTGCAGTTCTCACGCCGGGTTTCTTGGCCTCTGCTAAGGCAGAGCATTGATTAATTAGTTTATAAAATGTTGTGTAGACTTTGGTGCATTGGCTCTCGTCCGCGTTGGCTCTCCACCTCTGGTCGCAGACAGATTAACAGATAAATGGGTCACCATAGAGTATTCCAATGTGTGGTGGAATCAATATCTATTGTCCAGTAATGGTTTCAGAAAACATAAAAGAATCTCTCTTTCTCCTCATTTCTACCCCCAAACCCCAAACTGTTATACCTGAACACATCAAGGAGTGGACAATTTCATGAAAAGGAAAAAAAAATCATTCAATTGAATATTGAAAGTAATGTGTCATTACTCACCAAAGCTGTTCCACGGACAAATCAAGGCTCCTTCACTGTCTATAATAACCAATGAATACTTTGGTGTGAAAAATCTATTGTGCCTTCAAAATATTCATACACGAGGTGACGGAAAACCTTTCAAGCCTTGCTAAATTGCCATTGGTTGTTAAGCATATTGTTAATTTCAATGAAAATTAATTTTCTTTCATTTCAATTTTGTAAGGTCAACTAACTTTGAATAGCATAATGAGAGTCCACCATTATCATTAAATGTGTCCTGATTGGGATTGGCCTCGACTGAACAGTTTATATGCTTGAAATAGAACAGGAAATTGTGGGTGCAAACCTTCTGGGAAAATGATAAGGAGAATCCTCTCTTTTTTAATGAATCAATTGTGTTTCCAGCAAAAGAAATTAATTACATACCTAAATATCGCTTATTGAAATAGACAAAGAAGTTAAACACTTGGCAATCACTCGAGATAGAAAGGCACTTAATTTGTTATATAAATGAAAATACTGAATGAAACATCATTAATTAGCAAGAACAATAAGAGTAGTTGTTTGAAGGATACATTGAAGGGTAAAGGCATATGCTCTTGATCAAAGCTCTCGAGCTGAATGAAACCTCCGCATCAAACAAAACACTTAAATTAACAGCTCCATCAATAATGGATAAGCAGTGAAATTATTCGCATTCGTACGCAGCTATGCAGTTATCAGGACATGGCCACACAGACAGGTGGGCCGTTTGTTCGTGCGTGTTTTAAGGTGGTAGATGTTCAATCCTTAAATCAAGTCAAAATCATGTTTACTTTTAAAGGGCTGCATAAATGATTCATTAATCAGTTCACTGGATGCATGCCCCGATGTAAACCAAACTCTGTTTCTGTTTTATAAATGTGTATCTTTTCCACCCTGTCAGAACGGGATGATATGAAGATGTTAGGATTCTGTGGGTAACATGGACTGCTGGGTTTATCCTTCCTTCTCTAAGGAGGAAAAAAAAAATATTATGACAGATACTATGTCTGTGTTCTCCTTCCTCCCTGACAACATGTAATGCATTTTTATATATAAAACCCTCCTCAAGTGTAACAGCAGCACTGGAGATTCTACAAATCTCCTCAAATCTAGTTCCTCAGCCGGATTGTTGAATAATTGCTGAGGCACCGTTTGTATTAGCAGGACAGAGTGCCCTCTTAAACCTAGGCTCTGACTCCTAGACAGCCTCTTTGAGGGAGTCACGCCATGAAGGTCATCACTAATTCAACACTCTGCACCCTGACCAAGCAACAAAAATGTCCCCAAGACAGAAAAGAAAGTCTCTGTTTAACATATTTAATGCCAACCGTGGACGGATCTAATCACACCCATTCTCTTTGAAAACCTAGAAAATGGTAATTAATTTTTCATAGTGTGAATTAGAATCCTAATTTGGAAATGTGAGATCAAAAGAAACAATTTCAATAGCTGGCTAGTGGAAGTAATCCTTAGTGGCCAAGGACAAGAGGCTGTGGTGTTCAAGATATCCCCAGTGGCGGCTTCACAGCAGAATGCAAAGAGGGATTTACAGGTTTTTGCCGAATCACATTAATAAACCATGTACTTATTAAACCATAGCAACATTCATAGGAGGAATGACTCATGCTTATTTTTTTCCATTTTCATTTATTATTAGAACCACCTGCTAAACCAACATGCACAATTCTGCAGTGTCAGACTGGCCCATGCACATGCATCCCCATAGGTTGTACAGTACATGTTTGACAATTAGCAGTGTGCACAATCGGTGCGTTGCAATGGAAGCGATTCCATTAGGTCGGGATCAGTTCTGCAGGCTGGATGGAAAGGTCGCAGAGGTTATGAATCACAGAGGAATCCTAATCAGGCCTTGTTGCAACTCTAATTAATTACAGCCCAGAGGGCAAGAGATCATACAGAGACCTACAAGCTAGCATGCATGTATACCCTGACACGCACACACACGCACACACTTGCAGACACACACACAAAATGGAAAGTTGTATCCTTGGATTGTCTTACGCTGCTGTTCACATCTCAATCTGTGATGCTGAATGCTTTTCACAAGTTAACTGATGAAGTGTTACTTAACCTTATATTCTACCACTCTCCCTCGACCTGTTGCCCCAGTTAGATACGTGCTATTTCAAGATAATGACTTTTGACAATCTCCAGAGCACTTGCCTGCACTTGTTGCATCCAGCTGTTTTATGTGTGGGCAACAGCGAGGCAGCAGAAGTTTTTGCGCCTGAGAAAGCACGAGAGTCATGGCTGCGTTATAGACAGTAATCAATTTGTCTTTCAGTGTGTTTTTCACTGCACAAAATAGTCCAGTGAGATACATTTCTTATCAGTCTTGAAGAACTGATGCTAATGCTTGACACTGTTATGTATTTTTTCTTGTATTAGGTTAAGTCCTGTCATAGCTGCCATGGAAAAAAAAAAAACCTCAGCATCACTTCACATCAACTAACAAGAAAGAAATGCACCTTCAAACAATAGAGCTAAAGTGCAGGCTAGTGCTAACAGCAGGTCTTTCAAGGGCATTGGAAAATATGCTTGTCTGCTTTTTTTTTTTGCAGGGGGTTAGACAAGGAGGTAAATACTATACACTCATGTCAGAGCTATTAATATAAGGCTAAAAGCTTGCTGCACTGCAAACTCATAGTGATGATAAGATGGAGGGTTTTACATTGATTAACATATGTAACATTAATATAAGTGAATTTAAGGGGTGCTAGTATATTTTGTTCCTTTAGTGCAGTCTAGACAGTTTTCCCCTGTTTCCAGGCTTTGCGCTAGGCTAATTTAAGCGTCTCCTGGCTGCAGCATCGTGTTTACTGGACAGTTTTGAGAGCGGTATCAAGTCTCTCATAGTAGTCTGGATGAGAGAGTAAATAAGCATCTTTCCCTGAAATGTTGCATTACCGCTGTAACAGTAGGGGTTTTATTTTTCACGCCTCCTTAAAAATATCACCTAGACATGTCCTTCAACACACATATTAAAGCCTTGGATAAAAACCTTAACAACACAATATAAAATGATTGCACGTAACATATTGACCACATTTTTTTTTTCTTAAAAAAAAAAAAAAACCTTTTCAGAGAGGTTATTGTCGGTTTTAATATTGGATTCTGCACTCGTGTTCGTGGCAGCAGCATTATAAAGGCCAGTGTGTGGGAGCTCTGATTAGCAGTGGAGAAGCCAGCCAGAGGCTTCCAGGGCAGCTCTGTTTGCAAACAGTGAGAAGAGCAAGGGCAAGCCAAAGCAGGAGATCACAGGGGTTTGTGTGTGTGTGTGTGTGTGCATGTGCGTGTGTGTGTGAACCAGTGCGTGCGCATGCATAATGATGGTTGTTTTTTTTTTTTTTTTTTTTGTAAATTAGACAGTGATGAGTAAAACTTTGCTGACTCAAATTCTGGAAGTCGCTTGCAGATCATCATTTGCTGTAAAATTGTGATCTTTGACAGGCCTGCGATCAAAATAGACTGATCAAAAAAATTAGGGTGATAAATCATTGACTAACAAAAAGGATGGCCAATATGAATATGTTAACCTTGAGTTTAACATTTTTGCTAATGTGCTGAGTAGGTGAAAAACACTGACTTAACTTCAATAATGCCAAGTTCTCAAACTCATACTGATGCAGAGTACATATTTTCCTAATCGATTTGGGAGCAAATCCTCCACTGAAGGCAAACAGGACTTTAGTATTCATGGGGGCATGTGTGCCTCTCACTATGTTAATAATGCTGTCTTCAGACAGGCTCAGGCTGTAATGAGGATTTGCGAATTCAAATCACAGTCTGCTACATATGTCAATGCCATCAATATACCACAGCTCGAGCTCTACAGTTTCCTCTCCATTTCTGACACAGGCCGACTTCTTGACCCTTCCCACCTCAACAAGGAAGCAGTAGGGAAGTTATCGGTGCTCCCATCAGATAATGACAAGATGATGACTGGCCTCTGGCCCTGGCTTCATAGTTTACAGGAGAGCTGTTGGCAAGCAAAGGGCATGAAAGGAAAAAAAAAATGCAGGGGAAAATGGAGAGGTCTAAGCACTACTGCTATTTACTACTTGTCAACATATCACCAAGTGTGATGCAAGCAGTGGTCGGTGGAATTAAATTTCCTCCACTTTTCAAAAATGGACTTGCAGTCTGTATTTTATTTTATTTTTTTTTTTACGCCTCTTCCAGTTCCTCTGCGTGTGTTTTCTTACAATGAGACCCCATCTCTGCTTTAACTATGTTTAATAAATGTTTAATAGGATGGGTACATGAGAGTCAATCTAATTTAGCCTTTCCACCGCTCCCTGTGTATCGAACAGTAAGTGTTTATGTAAATGAGAGCTGGCTAGCAACTCTCCCTCCGGTCTGATCTCAGCGGATATTTATTCACATGAAAAACTGGGAGTTTAAGAGCGGATTGTTTTCACATCAAGTCGGATGCTTGCGTGAATTGTGATTTTTAGCATGTTAGGTAGGTGAGCACCTGGGTAGCTTAAGTGCATTTTTCTCATATCATCGCTATATAAACGACTACCAAGCTGCTGTGTTTATTTGCTACAATATCCCTGAGTCTCCCTTTTAGCTTCCCAAGCTGCTCCTCTCTTTTACACGTTCACTTCTAAATAGTTACTTTGAAGAATGAACTTCGGGTCATTATAGCTAAAGCACTTGATTAATTAAGTAGTTAAAAGAGAAAGCGCAGAGCAATGGTTTGCTGCCTTTTGGTCAACACTTGTTTGCTACTGTTTATTAAAAAGGATCCTTTGGGTGAGGAGACCTCTTAAAAGGGGTTAGAGCTTGTTGAAAGGAGCATTTCGTGGTGAATAATTGGATTGCGGCTTTGAGCACGCCCGTGTTTAAATGTGGGGATTGAACAGCACCTGGGGTGTGTTTACCTGAGAAAGCTTTATCCACCTCCTATCCTTCTTTTCTCCCTCCCACCGTCCGTCGTTCCTCTACTCCTCTCTAATCAGTCTGATAAAGGATATCCTCTGCAGTCCCCCAGCCATAGCTCTGCAGCAACAGATTAGGCAGTCTGCACGTAGTCTGCAGACATGTCGTCTGCTGCAGGGAGATGGTGGGCCGCAGGAAATGGCCAGGCAGACAGAGAGACAGAATTACAGTCAAAGGTACAAGCACCTGGCTGTGGATGTAAGGTGCGCCCACACAGACACACGGATTGGTGATTTCTTCTTTCCTCTCTCAAATAATAGAACAATGCATATTCAGGCAGGAACAGGACGCATGCACATTCGCACACTTGCACACACACGTAAAGCATGCTGGCGTGTACACACTAGAGTTAACAAACTCTCAGACTTGAAGTACTCCGCTAACAAGCAGAAGTGAGTGGCTCTGACAAATTGCTGTGCGCTGATGAATTGGTGCATGTGTACTTTGGCTAACAACACTTGGAGTAATGAGCAGGTTGCCCCTAAAGTAACCTCTGCATGCTGAGTTACAGAGATGGATGCTGCCTCGGACGGCTGCGGGAGTGCACATGCGTAACACATCTGGGTGTGTGTGTGTGTGTGTGTATGCGCACGCGTGTGCATATTTGTTTGCAAGACAGCCAGGAGGATGAAAGGACTTTCTATCCGAATGCATGACCAGAATCCTCCCGAGGTCATCACAAATGTCCCTGGACTTTTATATGATCACTCCAGCACCAGACTATTTGTGTGCCTATAAACACAGAGTGGAGCAGAAGAGCTCGTTCAACGGCTTTTACTATTCTAGGGATGTTGTATGGAGACCGTTTGCTCATCTGCAAATGGGGTGCGAGATGCCAAGTCAGAAACATTAGTCGATGGTGTTGCTGATTTCAGCCACGTTTTTATTTACTCTGAGCATGAAATTACACCACTCAAGCTGTTTGTGGCACTAGAAAGCGTCTGATTTTGTAACCTCCTGGTAGCACTTGGAGGTCTCCAAAACCATTGTTCCTAAAATACACATTTCGACACTGCCGCCTCTGTGACAAACCTATCATGCTTTACTTGCAATGGCTTTTACAGTTTCATGGAACAGGGCAGAGGAGAATACTGCAGCGTCTGTCTAAAGGCTGTACGTTCATTAAATGCACCAGCTCACTGGTTTATGCCATTCTTTATCAAAACAATGAATGCAGGCATATCCTTTGTATTGGACAATGCTTGTTCACTCAAAATACGCTCTCTCTGTGTTGGCTCCCATGTGAGACGAGACCTGCTCTGTGAATCAGCTTGTGCATCATTGTGCCCTCATTTAGCCTTCCCTGTTGCTGAATGGAGGCTGTTACAAGCCCAGATTCTCACAACTTTGATAGCTGCTGCAATGAGCTTAAATCACACACTTTTATGACCTAGCTTCCTATACCCTGACGCACAAGACTGGGTAAGATGACATGCTTTGTAATTGGAGAAATGCAGCACCTGATTCACCTCTCAGCGTAGTGTGTAGGTGGCTTTAGATTTACAGTTGATGGGGTTATTAAAACAGAAGTCAGCGGTGCCTTTAATGTACGCGGCTGTTTGTGTGCCGTGAGGCTGCAATTGCTACATGACACGAAAGACTGATTCACAGTGCTGGCACCGCGATGGTCACATCTCTCCTTGACCGCCGGTTTATTTAAGCCATAAAAACATGCCACAGCCGTTAAAAGTCAGAGGTTGTCATATTTACAAAGTTACCTTGAAACAAAGAAGAGGCAGGTTATCTGAGCTGAGCAAAATATCCAAGGATCCAGAGGGAAACCAAGCCGAGAAGGGGAGTTTTTGTCGTCAACCCTGGCAGAATTGGAAATGTACGATTACAGAGTCATGTGGAGAGGGGTTGCGCCTCAACACTCTCATACTGGGATCACGAGGCTGTTTTTCTCATGTGAGTGCCCCCGCATTTACACATAAGTTCGAATTCTCTTTAATAAGGTCCTGAACTTCATCAAGACACACGGTGTGGTGCCATTATCTGCACCCAGAGAGCCACACAGGGCCCCAGTGGCTGATGGGATTAAAGAACAAAGAGAATCATGGGATTAGTCGGGTACGGCAGAGGTGGTGCAGTCTTGAAGGCAACCATTTTGTTTACCTTTGTCTTTATTCTTTTATTCCATTTCCTCGATGTTGTGTTGTGACTCCCTGTCGGGGGGCGGGCGGAGAGTGATATCTTGTTTGGCTCCTGACAGCACCACTTGGAGAGGAAAATGAAAAGAGATGGTGATAACACAGAGACTCACGCATTCACACACACCTCCTGCCGGCCTGTCCACCCCACGCTGTTCATAGGGCAATTCAGGCCTGGCAATTTAGGGCCGAGTTAAAGTGGAGGGAAAAGCCTAAAATAGTGAGGCAAGGCGAAAGAGAGGGGCAGAGGAGAAAAAAAGGAGACCTGGGGAGTGATTGGTGGAATGGTGAGGGACAGATGTAATTTTCAGACAACGGCAGGGAAGTGATGTAATTTTCTGGGTGCAATTTGTGTGTGTGAGTGTTGGTGCGCACGTATGCGGCTGTCTGTGCGGTGTGTACTGTGGGACAATGCAGATGCTAAAGTAGCACTTGGATGGAGGACTCATCAACTGAGGGAAACAAAACATATCATTTTGGCACTTAGATCTTTTTGGGAGACAAAAAAATTGATGCAGGTTTTTGTGATATAATGGCCACCTTCAAAATAAAAGGGGAGTTTTCATCTTGTGCGGAGGCTTAACTAGTTTGGTCGCAAACACATTTGTCTTCAGACTATATTAAATGAGCTTTCGCATTCAAACTGATGATTGAGTCACTAATATACTTCTTTTTTCGTCTTGCTTTTCATCTTAACAACCCAGTGATAAAACAACATGCGCAGCAACTGTAATCTCGAGCAAATGAGCTTTAAAATTTGGGAAGGACACAATTGATATTGCTATCAATGTAAATTGTGACTTTTATTTTGCCGTCTCTGTTGGATTTACCAAACTAATGTTGTGCCGGGACAACATTGTTTGATGCATTATGCTCCTGGCTGTCTTGGTAGACAATTAGCGTGACAGATGAATTAAAGAATATGAGGCCATTTTCTGCAGGAGATGGATCCCTCCTGCAGCATATATCCATTTATGGGGGGGCCTATTTTCATATCATAGGAAGGAGAAACATTAAAACTTTAGCATTTGGTAATTGAATGGTTTAATGGCTGCACTCTCAAAGTGAACCAAGGACATTTCTGTTTTGGAATCTGAACTTTGGATGCAAACTTTGAATGCAATGACAGTGGACAAAAAGTGGGTTTCAGGGATAAGGTTGGACATGTTTTTCTTGCTGTCACCAAATCCCATTAAAAGACAGAAAGCAATGATGAATTTATTCCATTAAAATGCGTTGTCTGTAAAGCCAAAGCCTGATTGTTTACTCGCTGCACATTTATCTAATTAGAAGCACAACATGTGACTTTTTACTTTCACTAATTTTTATTGGCCACATGGGGGCAACATGTTGTAAAGACATTAAAATATGATCACCTTATAGACATGACAAGGCTAATGTTCACACACAATTAACTATTTACACGCAAACCATATGATGAGCAACGCTTTGAGTGAGGGTAAATCAAATGTAACTACATTCAGTCTCCTTTTAGCTCTGGATTGGTCTCCACCAACTCTATCTGGCTTGTCAGCTGCTAAATCCAGTTGTCCGCAAACTGCCGTGGGTTTTTAGAGCTTTTTCGCTGAAAACAGCTGCCTGCTGCCTACTAAGAGCAGTGAGACTGAACCAAAACAGTAAAGTTGAGGATAATTAAATCGAGGCAACAAGCTCTAAGCCACTGAAATGCTTGCAGAGCCCAGGGAGCTGCACACTGTGGATTTGTTACTCAAAAATATTGATCAGTGCAGTTTTAAGTAGCATTTGCAATGTCTGCGTTGCCTGCAGCTGTTTTAGGAAAAATTGCGATCCACTTATTGTGCCACAGGCAGACTAGTGAAAGCGGGAGAAATTGTATATATTTTATGTCTTATTGGTTTGGTCTTTTGTTGCAAATTCATACTCGCAGTTATTTACAATCCCCAGAAATGCATCCATTTGCATTGCTAAATTTCCAATGTTAAAACCTTCATTTCCCTCTTGTCCATTCAGTTTACTCTCCAACCTTTAATTAAAATCAGGATTTAAGGTGAGTGTCACATTTAATTCCTCCCTCTATAACTGTGACTGATGGAGTTGAATTAATCTAAATAAAGCTGGTGATGTCATGTGGTCACCATAAACATGACAGGGTCGGCTCCGCTTGTTAAACTGTCCTCTTACCTCATCCCTCCCTCATTATGTAGACAGCAGGTCAGCCATGAGGTTAGAGGGTGTTAGAGGGAAAAGACAGATTCTGCTGGTTACACCTCCTGCTGCTCTGTGCATTAAATGAGCTAGATAAGCTTTATTGGGCGGTGTCATCATGTGACTGAGTGGTTGATTTAATAAATCCTGTAGCCAGAGGTTACAGTGAAAGGCAGATATATTGCGAAACCCCTCATAATCTGCCCAGATAATTGGGTAGTTTAAAATAAGACCCTATAACCAATCAGGGATACGAACCAATTTTTAAAGGCGTAAACACATAGGTCAGGACCCCCCGAAATCACAAAATCTATGCAGCCAAGCAGATTTTATTTGAGCGTTCACCTGAAGATAAGACAACGTTTATTGGCTCCTCTTGTGACCTCCTCGTCCTTGTGAATCTCAGCGGGACTGTTAGTGTCTTGATGGAAGGTTACCTCGGAGTATAAAACACTCTGCCTCTGCAACAACAACTTTATAGAACACCTGTGGGAGCGGGATTTTATGAGCTCATCGGCTGCATGATTTTACATTTTCCAGTTGGCAAAGTGACATATGCTGCAGGAAACAAACACAGAGTCCTCGGGACACCCAAACCTCACGAGCTGCATGCAGATGGCGGCGGTCTAGAGTCAGTGGTGTTGTCATGTCCCCACCAAAATGCTGTGACCTTCATTGTCCCGCTGAGACAACACGACTTAGATTTGAAGAAGAAATACGCATTAAAAGAGTCATCTTGAACGTCTGATGGTTCTGCATTAAGCACATATGCATCATTACATGTTGCCACCATCAACGTCAAAACGATGAGTCAACAACAGTTGTCCAGAGTCTTAATACTCAATTAGCACTCTTTTTTTTTAAGGGCCTCTAATAACTACACCCATTTGCATGCATTTTGCATAACCAAGCTGGCAGAGGCTGACTAGGAAGAGCAGTAGTTATATATCTCCTTGCGGCAGAGCACCTCGATTCTTTCGGGGGCAGTTGAAATTCTGCAGAAGCCTAGTTTTCATTTTCATAGCTGCATTTACATGCTGTCCCACTGTCTGCCCCTCTGAGTTATATCAGGGGGCTTTATCACCTGAAATAAAGCAGAGATAAATGTTGCTGAGAAAGTGTAAAACACAGCCCCCTCAACAGTATCTATGTGTATTGTGCGTGTGTGTACGCATGCGGGCATGTGTCTGCCTGTGAATGTGTGTGTGTGTTATTTAATGCTCTAAATCTTGAGCTCCTGTGTGTGTGTGTGTGTAAACTATGAGCATTCTGCAGACTCGGCTTCTCACGCCGTTCCCGTGGTTCTGCTGAGGATGCACTTTTACCTCAGGGCTGCACGAGGTCACTGTCTGACAGAGTGCACGCACAAACACACACACACACACACACACACGTGCCCACACATCCACATATACCCACGTTTGTACCTTTCCTGACATTTGACACACATATGGATCCAGCTGTCACTAAAAGAGGTCCATTCCCCTGGTGACATTTACCTGGGGTTTCCAGAAATCATTAGTTAAGGTCAGTTTTATAACTTCTGAATGGGGAGGGGGATAACAGACCTGATCTATACCACTTCACTGAGCTGGATACTGTATATAGGCAGGAGGGTAGGTAAGTGAAAATGTCATTTGAAATAGATCTGGCACATTTAATGAACGCTGTGTATGGGAAATATATCTAGAAACACGGCTTTCATCCTCTGACAGAAGCATACTTATACTGAAATTTAAAAACATTCTCTCACTGTATTCCCTCTATTAAAGCTGGGGTTTGTGTTTGCTTGCACCTATAGTGCCTCTGTTATCTTGTTTGTACTTAAACAGTTTTCCCAGACGCGAGCTCCTTTATTTGGGGATGTTTTGGTGAACTTTTGAGCTCTCATGAGAGGCTGACTCAACTCCCTCAGAAAACAAAACTCCGGAGAATAGCAGGGGGAAATCAAAGCGCTGTGCTCACAAATATATGGAAAATACAGGCGTGTTTCTATATGTTTGCAGCTGAGATGTAATAAGTAGCAGTGGTGGGATTTAGAAGAGGCCTTTCTGAATAATTATTTTTGAGACTAACTTGCTATATTCCTCATAGATAAAAAAAGTCACTTAATATTCCACATTTCCCTCTCTCACTCCCCATAAGCTTGAATTCTTACAATATACCTTCTTACAGTAGCACATTCAGTGTAGTTTGCTATGGTGCATAGTAATGAGGAATTCCATGGACAAAAGAAGACCTTTACAGCCCACGGATGCAAATGGATTCATTAGAAAGCAACCTCATTGGCTCACACAGAATCAGTTGACAGGAAGAGACAGAAATATTCTGATCATGTACCACTGGCGTAGGTTATTTCTCTCTCTCTCCCCTTTTTCTCAGTGATCCACTTCTCAACTGACCAGACTCGAGTGTCCGTGCAGACTCATTAGTGGCTAACTGAGCACTACAGAGGATCACCAGTCATTTAATGACACACCATGAAACAACACTAGGACATAAAGCAATATCACAGCGCAATCCAATTTAATCATACCTGGGGGGTAATTGATGGGGCAGGCAGTGAAACAGCAACTCAAGTACAATCCAATAAAGAAAATAGAAATGACAGAGTCTGAAGGTAGTGATGACAAACTGATTTTTTAAAAGCGATGCCTAAAACATATTTTCTTTACTGTACTTTCTGCCCACACACATATACAGACGTCTGCCCTTATAATCAGCTACAACCACATGCAGTGGAGTAGAACAGAACCGAGTCACTAATGAAAACAGAAAATCTTGCTCATGCACACAATCCTAACTCATCTCATCTGATGAAAACATATTTTATTCTGCCCCAGCACTGGTGAGACAGAGTGAGAGAGAGCAGAAGATACTGTTCGTTTGCCAAGCTGTACAGAGCTGAGCAGAGTGTGGATCCTTAGCCAAGCCACCCAAGACAGGACTGGACTTGACTGGAATGGATTCCCCTGTCATGTCGCTGTAACTCCACATGCATTGTTTAGAGAAGGAGGAACCGATACAGCCAGGTAGGATGCTGGCTATGCATGCTTTGGGCTGTGTAGAAAGGCTTCTTCTTCTTCTTCTGCACTCAGCAATTCCTGAGGCTTGTTCCAGTCCAACACAAAAGAGGTTTTTCCTCTCTGTCAGCATGATTCTGTTGTTTCGTTGGGTCTGAAATAGCCTTTCGGTGTATATGTACGTAAACACATAGTGAAACTCTATTATCTATCATGCCTCCATATAGTCTACATTTGCGCTTCTGTCATTGTAAATGCACACACAGACTGATGTGAAGATATGTTCCAGAAAATGAAACCGCATTCTCAATTGAGAAACAACACACACTGAGATACAGGGAATTCTGCTCTTTGGGCAGAGAGGAAACAGTGGGGGCTCAGGGAGGTGATGGAGAGGATGATTGAGGAATTTAAGGGATTTCCCAGCATGTACCTGTCTGAGTCCTCCCTGTGGTGAGTGAAATAAAACACTGTTTAAAATGGAATACTTAAATGATTTGATAATTATATGGTTAGACTTCTAATTAAGGTAACAAATCCTGAATGCTAATGTCAAAATTAAACTTCACATTAAGGTGAACATTAAATGCTGTAATGTTATCCCCACTGCTTCTTTCAATATGTACTTAATTACAATAAAACACTGTTGCCCAATCGATTTTAAATAGAGGTTTCTAAGTTATTATTTTGCAGTGAAGTCATCCCAGCAAGTGGTGCTCTTACACAGACAGAGCTTGGCTGAAGGCAAAAATATATTGGTGGATGTACAGCACAAGCTAATAAACATGCAGAGATAGATAGAACATGTCACCTCAGGCTTTATTTTACTTTTGTCTACATTTTTTGTACCTGTGGACTGCCACTGTATAATTCACATTTCTGAAAATGAGGATTTAGAAAATTAAAGCTTAAATGAAACAAGACAAAATATATTCAGAAAGTGAATCTCACCACTGAAACATTCGTGCAGTCTCTGTATTCGCCCCTACGGCCAATGTAGGTACCAATGTTAGCTGTAAGCTAGCCGGCAATAGACTTGCGTTCAGCTCAGCTAACTCAGCGCTCCTTTTTTTTCATGCTAATTTGCTTTACTTTAGTATAAGTGCAAATGTTTTAATTAGTTACATTTTTATTTTGAGCAGTTGTGTTTTTTTGCATCTTTATGCTAACATATTAGATTATGTCAACATAATGTTTACCACAGCTCAGCTTGTTGTTTGGCTTGTTGGCATGCTAATATTTGCTGATTAGCACTTCAATAAAGCTTTGCTAAGGTTGCTGTAAAGGCCAGCTGACGATGACGTAAATAACACTTACTAAACTCAAGGAACAAATTAGGATTTTGACCTAAAGATGGCGCTAGACAAAAGTTTTGGGGAACTCATCACTTGGGGGGTGTGAATAAGTAATTTCATTGTAATTTATCCAGCTGAAATACTTATTACACCATCCCTGGTGCTAGCACCAAACCTACAAAACCTACAAAGTATGCATATGTTTAAATACAATAGGTTTGTTTTCTCAGTTGGTCTCTGTTTGTATATTATTTTCTCTATAGCACTTATTTAGAGGACTTTGACTGAAATGGTAATCATCCTGCAGCACACGCTTTGAAAATAAAGAGATATCTGCATCATAAACACGGTGATACACCGAGGACCAGAGACACCACGAGCATGAACTTTGGAAAAACAAGTGGGTTCTCACTAAAATTGATCCAACTAAAATGAAACAATTGAGAGGTTACTGCGAGGACACGGGTGAATTCAGAGCATTTGCTGTTCTTAGTGGTTTATGTCAACTGTTTTGTACAGATATCCCTGCAAACAGTTTGTCCAGGGGAGCTTTCATATTTTATTCACAACAAGACAACATTGGCTCTTTCTGTTTTGTTTTTTGTTTTGTTTTCTTTTCTTTTCACAAGAAGGAGTAAGAAAATAAATATGTTTCAAACAAGATATCTAGAGAATTGAAGTATCTGCATGTATTTATCAACTCTGTCAAACTTGCCATGTACTCCACGTGGGTAGTTTCCTTGGTGTTCTCACTGAGCTACAATGTCACCCTGATAAATTAATTGTCTGCATTCCTTATGCAGAGACAGAAAGAGAGAAGGAGATGAGTATAGTGAACAGTAGGGGACAGTAATTGAATCCCAGAGTTATTGATTTAGCCAGAGTATCACTACGGGAGACTACGGCCAAGATAAGTTGTCTGTAAAACACTGATTAGCATTTACTGTGCTAATAGCAGGCTTACTATAATTATGTTTTTGTTTCTCTCACAATCTCTCTGTGCTTTTATTCTCTCTCTCTCCTCTTTCATGTTCTCCTCTTGTTCCCTCTCACATGACTCCTTACAACCAACATAATACACGGCAAGTACTATTCCACGTCTTCTTCCTTGTCTATTCCTCCACCTCCCACCTCACATTTTCTCTTTGCCCTTTATCTTGCTGCCCTCAGCTGAAGCCAGTACCCCACAGAACCTTTCTGCTCTCCCACCCTGTGTGTCTAATTCCCTTGGAACTCTGGACATATATATGCTTGCAAGGGTGCGCACTTCTTCCAGCAGCAGAAAAGTCATGTTTCTCTCCCTGGGCCTGAAGCCAAAGGCCAGCGTTGGTGTTTTACAACGAACTGCCGTGGAAGCATGGGTGGAATTGCAGCGATGGCACTTTCCCACCTTAGTCCCTGGCCTCCCCACCACTCCCCTCCAGCCCCTCAGCCCCTGGGGATCTGTGAAGATAAGGATTGAACATCTCCGGATGCCACTTTGCATAAATGTTTAATAGCAGGGAAAACATTAGCATCAGTAATTAAAGCAGTAATTTAAGCCTAGATGCCATCAACAGGCGAGCTACTTCCACGCTGGAATAACACCACTGAAACACAGTAATTAGCTTTGCTTTGATTGGACGGGATACCGAGTTCAGAGGATCTGTGTTTATGTGTGTATGTGTGTGTGTGCACTTTTGCACATCTGTGTGCACATTATAAAGGAGGACACACTTTTTGTGTTTGCCTACCTTCCATGCAGTGAAAGAGTTTTGCAAATAGCTAGAGCTTGCACTCAGTTCACGATTGATCTGCTACTCCCAGCATGGCTGTACTCAAGATTGATTGCGTGTGAATGTGTGTACACGCACTCGGTACGTGCATGTGTGTAGAATGGCATTTGACATTAGTTTGGACAGTGTTTAACATTGGCCTGAGGAGGTCAAATATTGTCTTGGACTTCCCTAAGGAAGCTGATGTTGTCCTATGTCATCATCCATGTCCTGTGAGCCTCCCCCTCTCTCTAATTCCCACCTAAACTCTAGACTCTAACCTTTCTATCTGTCTGGGACCTCTGGGACAGTACCCTGCATTCTTTTTCATTAAAGTGCTATGATAGCAATATGGCTGTGAGGGGGGATGATATGTTTTGCTTTTTTCCACTGGCATCAAAAATCGTTAGGAGTGCAAGGAGGTCAGCCTGGCTCGTATCTGGCTTTTAATGGGTCCTTAAAGCTAGGCCCCAGGGGTGGGTGTACGCTCACACGCACACGCACACACACAAATGCACGCACGCACGCACGCACGCATGCACGCACACACAAACTACAGGGTGTCTGAAACCAAGCCAAGACCTTGCTCTCATCTCCCCTCTCTCTTTATTTCACCTTTTTTTTTTCTCATTTTCTCCCTTTCTCTAGCCAAATAGCTGCAGCCTTTGATGTATTGCAAAAGACTACTGCCGGAGCATCAGCGCTATTCTATGATTCTAACTCATCCTTGGCTCTCGTTGAATCTGCACTTGTGATTGTTTCTTTTTCTATTCCATTCAGTCTTTCTCTTGTCACTCCAAATTGTGAATTGTTCCCATTCAAGGTGTGTTTCTATCAGGCTTTATGTATTCACATACTAACATGGTTGAACTCCTGACCTTTGACCTTTCTCGAAGGAGCACTTTTCACTTGTGGCAGTGCCACGCTGCGTCTTCTCAGTATGCTGATAGAGTTTCTGTGCAGTTTAATTAAGCGTATTGAGTTTGCATCAGCAGTGGGGTGTTATATGGCCAGCTGGATACGCACACACTCACAAAAACATGCGCACAAGCTCGCAAACACACATTCCCGCGCTGCCATGCACACTCCTATCCATCCCAGCTGACAGCTTGTTAATTGCCAGGGGGTTAACTGGAAGTGGTGGTGTAATTGCATCAGAGTTTTAATTTACCCTGGCCTCTTATTTATTTACCTAGCTGTAGATTTTAAAGCAGCATTAATCGTCTGGGTGCGCCAGGACAAAGTGGGCATCGACAGGCTGGATGTCAGTCCAGACTTTGGTCCAGACAAACCTGTAGGCTGTCCGGTTAGACTTTGCAAGAAGAAATGACCTGAACTGTGATGAAATCTAGCAGAGGGCTGCATACTTTTGAGAGACCTTATTTAAAGCTTATTGAAAAAGAAGATAATAATTGAGTCACTGTGATGTTCTTTAAGGCTTCAGGGTCTTTCCTTCCTGAACTGCTACAGTGTTTTATAATCTATGGCAGTGATGAATGAGCCTCTGCATAGCTGTCTTATTATCAATGCTTTGTGCAGCTCTACTATTCTGAAAAATACTGAATATTGCGTCTTATGAGGCCTTGATGCTTGAATGCATGGCATTTTATGACTGCATTGACTTTTTTTCTTCCCCTCTTCGTTTTTTTTTTTTTTTTTTTTTACACTTCTGACCTCGGGGAAACAGCAAAGCAGGAAGGCCTTGGTAATCAAATTTATTTGACAGGGAAACAACTTAAAAGCTCTGCTGCAGACTAGCCTTTAGTTCAAGGCTTTGTGAACGGAAGAGAGGCAGCCACTCGAATACCTATGAAATGCAGTTTAGAAAAATGTCATCTCCTTGATCTATCTGACCACAGTGGCTTTGAAAAATGACTAGATTAATTGGAAAATTATGAAATCTGTTTGAGCTAGTACTTCTTTATGATGTTCAAGGGGTTCTTTGTATCTGTGTGTGTGTTTAAGGTTGTGTATATGTGTGTGTGTGCGTGTGTGTGTGTTGGGGCGTGTTCACATTGTACAGAATCACACTGGGGGAGGAATGTCGGGAAACAGCATAAATTCCCAGAAGCAATCCAAATCTGCAGCTTGATGCCTTCTGCCTTTATCTATCCAACCCAATGCTATACCCCAAGACAGACACTCACACACACACACACACACACACACACACACACACACACACACACACACACACACACACAAACTCTCACCCCTATGTGCCCATCCATCCATCTCCTTGACATGATTGTTCCTCTCTTGTTACTTTATGTTCTAATCCATCAGCTATGAGTAAAACGGCAATTACACCCAGCCATCGATGCAGCCAGTAGACAGAGCCAGAATTATGGCATGGTGCATTACTGCAAATTGCTATTAAAGTTCCTTTTTTTCCTCTGGAGCATTGGGAGCAAGTGGAGAGTAATGGACGCTCATAATAAGGCACATCATTAGGATAGATTTAGTCATCTCACGCTTTTAATTGCAGCCTGCAAATTTTCCATACATGCATCCCGCGGAGTTGGAGTTGTGGTTTTCCTCCTGCTGCCCACTTTGCCCCTGAAGTCAGAGTTCTCACTCTGTCTTAAGCGGCTGTGCTGCGTCTGCCCACTTTTATCATGACTTTCTCTTTTTTTACCTCCTCATTTTAATTGCACCATTTTCATGTGAAGTTATTTGCAGTCAACCAACAGCAGCTGGGATGCATCGCTGCCAATTTACAAGCGGACTGTTCATGATCTCATCTGAACTAATGTGCGCTAAAAGGTGAAAGAGCAACATGAAGTATGGCTTTAGCGCTTGATACATCAGAGTGATACATGAAACTCCAGGAGAACCGTCCTGAATTCAATTACTTAATGAGCAACAGAATAACCTACTAGCATCATGTGTAGACTGGCAAAGACAGCATACGGTAAAAGAAAAAGAGGGGAGAGATAGAGGATGGATGGAAGGAAAGGTGAAGTGATGAGCGGTGTCCTATAAGCCAGTGCTCGAGGAGATGGATGGTGTGTGTGTGGGTGGAGTTGTCCTTGGTGTGGTGCTGATTGTGTATGAGGTGGTGCTCAGCAGGACAGATGGTGCTAGTGGGCAGATGAGTGAATGATGATGTTTCACCACAGTGCAGTAATTACCTGCTCCCCGGCCCGCGTGGCTGCATGCATGCATGCGTGCATATAGATACTCGTACACACACATTCATGCATGCCCTCATGAATCTTCACACACATATGCAGTATGTGCACATAGGCACATGCACATAAATAGTAACATATACAATACTGACAGTGCTGTTCTTCCAACCTCAGGATTGATTGAGAAACATATCTGATGGAACACTCTACGACGTACTTGGTGATGTGAAGTGTGGGAGAGATTTAAGCACACATTTTAAATCAGGCTAAATCTATGCACCTGCATGTGAAGTCACCCTCGCTGAATACAAATTTTTCTACCTACACCACTAGAAAATGGTTGGGGTACTTAATAAATCCCACAGTTGGAATTTGACTGTAATGCAGTCATGTAAATCACACTCTTTACACCCTTAGGGCCTACATTATGTTACCCAAACAGACGGAAAACAGCACAATCTCCTGACATGAATCTGAGTTTGGGTCTATATGGTTTCAGTTGTATTTACAGTGCAGTCACGTCTGTTTTAGTGAGATTCTATCAGTTTCTAATCTTAATTTTAATTATCTTTATCTACATTATGGGCATTTGGGCAGCACAGAAGGATGTCATGGGACCCTGTCAAACACAAGTGACACTGAACTTTGGTGGGAGGCCAGTGAGGGATCGTATCCTAATTGCTTTTTATATATTTTTGATATATATCAAGTTCTTACTGCATCACATTAAGGTGTTGGTATAGATATATTAGTGCATTGATCTGTGCTCTTAGACATATGCAATGCAAATCATACATGCACAGCAGGTATTAAAAGCCCAGAATGCAAAATATGCATCACATATGCATCACATATTCTATAATTGGACCTTCTGCTCAACAGTGGTATCAAGGATTTCAAACTTAGTTCAACAACAAAGTGTTGCAGGAAATATATAACCATTTCTTTCTCTCCTGTTTTAAAGCTGCACTATTCATGATCAAATAACTGTGCGCATGTGAAATGAGTCACCTCCTAGTGACAAATCCACAGATCATTATCGCCCGACTCTGCCGCTTCCATCAGCATATGGACCATTTCAAGTTCTAATAAGTTATTGTTTTGGTTTTATGGCCTTCAACTTTACTGTTTTGATTCACTCACTACTCTCATCAGCGTCATTTCCACCAGCAGCAGGCAGCTGTTTTCACTGAAAAAAACCTCCAATAAATCCACTGTGCACTACCCGCCCAGCAGCTGACAGACAAAGTTAGTGACGAGCTGGTGAACACAGTGGAGCATTTAGCAGCTAAAGAGCCAGATATTTCTCTAGTGAACGTTGGACTTATGCTCCGTCTCTGCTGGATATGTTAAAGAGCGTTTGTGAACATCAGCTCAAAGCGGCCATAAAAACATCTCTTTAAGCTGGGTTTTTCACTTTTTTTTTTTGTCCATGTAAGAATTTTATTATCAAACATAATCTTTTAGACTTTAGTTTTTCACAAGGTTTCCATGTACGTTATGTGAGCAAGCTGTATGTAACAGTGGCCTGGAGCTCTGTATCTCAGGTCGATTTGGGTCAGCTTATGTGCAAAACATTCCTCAGTATGTGAAAGTTAAGAAGGTGGGGAAAGAAAGATGACCCGGCCACACACACAGGCACACACACGCACACTGGGGCTGACAGGCCAGTCTATGGCAAGACTAGCAAACAGACTTTTTTTGCGCTGCTGGATTCAAATGTGGTGTTTCAAATGTGTGTCATGCCCTGCTCCTCAGTACTGCCAGTCCTCTCTACCCAGTGCCTTGTCCTGGGTGCAGATCAGAGGGGAGTTTGTTTCATCGAGAATAAGTTTGATTTTACTTTATTTATTTATTTACTTGTTTACTTACTTACGCAAATGAGGTCTAACAGCACCCATGGCAAAGACGCACACACAAATAAGGGAGGGATATTTGACTAAATGATTAATGCTCGAACATTCAGATTTCACATAACAGTTTTCAAGAGCCCCAAAAGTGTGTCAGAAGCTGGCAAACTGCAACATGCCAGGCACATTTTCAGCTGCAGCTTACTCTGTGAGGTGTACAGCTATTGTAAAATGTTTAAACAGGCCTATATTCAAACTGTCGGTTTGTTTACCCTGTTGTTTAGCCTGCACTAATGGTTGCTCATGGCTACTTTATATTTTATTTTGTTTGCATTTTCTCTCTGGAATCTCCACTTCCTGTCAGCTCATTTGCATAGAGTCAGAGTTATTGGTTAGACCTGACACACTGGGGATTTGTGAGTGGCGTATTCTTTTGACATGTAAACACTGTTCATAAAATATTACTAAGCTGTGTTATAAATTGACAAAAAAACACAGGCACATAATGAAAAGGGGTCATTAAAAGTTTAGTTTTGGTTTTATTTTCATCTCACATGTGTTTTTATGATCAAGTCTTTGGGGTTAGTGAACAAAGAAACACGCCCAAACACACATTACCAGACACCAGCTGACTGACTTTTATGGTTGATAAAATATTTAAGGTAGTTGCTGCAGCACCGGCTATTCCCAGGTGCTATTATGTGGAATTTTTAATAAATCTCTTGGTTGAGCTGGATTTAAGAGTCCCCCCCCCCTTAATCCAATCCTGCACTCACTGCCTTATTCACATGATTGTGTTCAAGTGTTCAAGTGTTCAAGCTGCCCACTTTCACTTGTTAAATATTGGATTCCCTTTGAAGAGTACTCTTTCGATGTTGAAAAAAAAAAGTTTGAATGAGTTTGGGGGCTTGGTGTGGCATGACTTCTCCTAATACTGTGAAACCATGTTTAAAATGTTTGGGCCTGAGCTATAAACCTGGTGATTTGAAAGTAAATTCTTATAGCTACATCGACCCTCAGGTGGTGTGATCATGTGTATTGATGCGGATTTATGTATTTGCACAAAACTAAAAGTTAATCAGTATTTTTATGTTCACAATGGATCCAATGACTATGTGTTGTCACAAGCAGAGAGTTATTACCCAGCTCTGTTGTTCTCCTGGAGAATTTTAGCATCTTTTAGCTCGTTATTTGTCTTTTATGACCCACGGCTTTACAGTTTTGGTTTAGTCTTGCTTTCATTGTCATTTCTTGCAGGCAGATGGTTTCAGTGGAAAAAGCTCCATAAACCTAAAGTACTGGTACCTGCCGAACAACAAATGGCAGAGATGCAAGGTTAGCATGTAGCTAAGGAACACAGGGGAGTATTTAGCGGCTACAGAGCCAGGTATTTTCCACCAGAGTCAGTGGAGACAAAAAACAGAGGGTTTTAAAAGCAGCATGAATATTAGACCTACATTCATAATGTAGCCAGAAATATTAATAGAGATTATTACTTATATTGCTTCATGTGTGAATAGAAACCATTTTGCTAGTGATACGCTGCAATAGCAGCATTATAAGGTGAATATTCTGTGTTCCAGTGTGTTTACAGAGTGTCGCACTGCTTCCAAGTGGCAAAAAATGCAATTAACGTAATTAAAATTAAAATGTTGTATTTACATTTATTTATCAATCAAAATAATGTTTTTCTTTGAAAACCAATGGCCAATCCACTATCATGCCACTTTTTGAATATGGTGTTTTGGTAGCACCACGACTGGTTAGTCTTAGATACTGCATACATCAATTAGGGAGCTGGTCTCCACAGCTACACAGTGTGCTCACTGGGTACAAGCTCACATCTACAGTATAGATGCGAGGCGGGGTATCACTAGCAGGTCACCAGTTTGCTATTCCACATTCTGCAGCTGTCGTCCCCTGGGCCAGACAGCAACCACTTCATCAAAATCAGCTGCTGGAAAGTCACACAAATTACCCACAGGAACCTACTACAGGGCTTGAAATAGCAATCAATTTCACCGCTATCACAGCTGATGTCATATGCGGTAAACACTGCTGTGCATAGCTTATGCTAATGACTGAGACAGGAAGGAGGGAAGGAGTGGGAGAGAGATGGTCCTTAGATGATAATGTCCTTTATTGCGATTGGTTAAGTGATAAGTACGGGTGGAAGATGCCAAATAAATTTGTCCTTGGGAAACAATAGTGGACTCTTAACAGTTGATCACTTGTAACAGATCTATACAACAGTCTGCAGATCATACGATTATACCTCTCTACTGCAACGCATAGAAAAGACCTGAGGGATCCTTTTTTCAAAACATCTTAAAGATAACAGAGGGGATCATGTTAGCACTTTAATAAGCCCTTGTAGATTTCTAACACTGGCTGTAATTGCCATCATGTTTTTATATGTGCAATGTGTATCCCAAGAACACAGTTTTTTTTTTAATCTCTCATCATTATGATTAAATAGTACTGCAATCTTACATCATTAACGAGGTCTCTCGCTTTCATGGCTCTTTACAAGTTTGTTGGCTGTGGCAATTCTAATAGGATTTTCAATCTATGCTAGTTCAGACTCCGCATATGACAAGAGGGAAGATAAAATTTAATACAGGCTTTGTTTCTCTCGCAAGATTTTGAGAGAAATGAGAAAATGAAAACCGGCTGTCAGGATGTTTGTGATTAGGCTTAAATGGGGATGAAACAATGTGTAACTCTGAGCTTGCAGAGGCAATGACCTGTCAACAAGTTAGGCTGCAGAGCACAACCGCTGCCTCCTCTGATCCTCCCCCAACTCCTTCCCCGTCTCCCCTCACGCTCAGGGGAGGATGTATCCTCATCTCAAAGGCCACTGCGTCACTCACTCGACACATGCTATTTTCAGGAGGAAGGAAAGTTGCAAGTTTGTTCCTCCCTCTGATTTCCGTCTCGTTTCATCTCCACTCTCTCATCCCCTGTGGGCTACGTAGTGTTGGTGGACTTGTTGCAGATATACCATACTCTCTTGTCAACACAACACACCCGACTTATATCTTCTAGGAGCATCACAGAAAGCTCCCTGGAAGATACCTCAAGGCAGAGTGCATCTGTAGCCGCTGAGCTGTTAAGAGGTGCTTGAGTGTTGGATAAAAGTGACTGTACCACCTGCGTTTAAAGCAAACGCAGCAGCATGCAACTATCCACTCCACAGTTCTCTTATTCCTTACCATTCTCACAGCTGCCATATTGTTGCAAGTGTCATTTACATGTCTTTTTGAATATATAGCAGGTTTTTAAATTAGCTGTCAGGACTTTCATATAGTTGCAGATCCTCCATTCAACCTTTTTGGGGGTATTTTGACTTTATTAACAACAACACCCCCAGACAGTAATTCCAGCACTGAGCTACTGAGCTACAAGACAGAAAAATGTCAAGGCAAACGTTGCACAATCATCGGATGTCAAAAAGTCAATATACCATTGCAAAGCACACCAACTGCTCTGTTGTCAGCTGCCGACACAAAAGTTTTCATTTACTCCCACCAACTGAGGATGTCAAGACCCCAATGATTTAGCTTTATTTTTAGATAGAAATGTGACAGAAATGGCCCCACAACAACTGTCTGTGAGCGTTTGTTTTTTCTACAGACTGCTTTGTCAATGAAGGCCACTCATGGTACAAGCTCAAGGATGGATCGATACTGCTGTCTGCGACCCAACTTCACATTTAAAAGCTGTAAGTTTTGTTCTGTTGTGTTATCTTGTCTTGCTCTTTAATATGTGCATTAGCCTGTGGAACTTGGTGTTATTGTGCTGCGTGGCCCATGTGGCCACTACCTGGGGTGATGTTGGTATACTGAGATGGTCAGAGAGTCAAGAGAAACTGTGTGAACATGTAATACTGGTATGCAATTTAATTCTTATGGACAACTGTGCCCTTCAAAGTACACGCAATAAAAGTGTTTGTTTTTAGTGTTTTATCACCTCTACCACACTCCATTCAGAAAAAAATAGTCATTTTTCCTCATAGCCCAAAAGTAACTTTATACAAACTCAACAAAGACAGAATGAAATTCACCTAAACCACCTTGGTTAGTTTTCCCACTGTTCCAACAATCACAAACTGTTCAATATAAACCCTTATGTCTTTGAATAAGATGCGAAAATATATATCCTGTTGTCTCTTGCTGCCTCTCTGATAGGCAAGTTTATTTCAACTGAACCTTCTTTCAAACAAGCCAACATGAGTAGCCTGCTGGGCAGTGAGTCTGAGGCTAAGACAGATCATATTTTCTGCTTGAACATGCGCATTGGTGAAGTTTGTAGTATAGAAACTGTGATTGTGGTGTTAGTCATGATAGCTAGAAACACTGTCAGAGTAGCGAGCAGTGGCGCCTGCTCTCAGGCCTGTGGTAGCCGACCAGTTAAGTTAGACTGAGCTTTCTGGGAATGTCGCCTTAAACAGACAGGAGCCGATATGAAGTATTTCAGAATGAGACAAAATAGAGGTGCCGCATGTGCAGTATGAAACAAAATGTGTTTGCTGAACATAGTAAGTAAACCTGTTCTAATAAACATCAAAAATAGAAGTATAATACGCACCATCAAGTATAAATCTTAAAAATGTCTTCAATCAGGAGAGCTCTGTGTTCTAAAATTGATTTTTTTATGGCGGTTACCCCAAAGTGCTTTTTGTTAAAATTGTAAAATAGACTTCCAGCTGCTTTCACTGGCTTTCATGTCTTTTTTAATTTGTCAAAAAAAAAAAAAACCAACCCAGAGCCTCTTTGCTTTGAAACAAACACACAAGAACAGGGATATACATACACACTAACAAGTAGGACATATATGGAAAATAGAGAATGGAGGGATGCTGGTGAAGTATGGTAGAGGTGTGTGTGTGTTTGTCTGTGCCTCTTCCTGGACTGATCTGTAACTAAAGTGGCAGGTCTGATCTTGTAAAGGTCATCCATGACATCAGGACTCGGCTGCTTTAGACTTGATGTGTATTGGTGCTGATAGCTGCACCACTGGTGAAAACTCTGTCCCCGCTCTCTCTGCCTCTCTTTCCTTTTCTTTTCTTCCTGCACGCACGCACATGCACGCACACACACACAAATAAAGACATAATCACGTGCATAAGCAAGCCTCAGGTATGTAGTGTATCTGAAAAGGTCAGTCCCACTCATTCACTCTCTTTACTGCTGACCGTGGGAGTGTGTGATAAAAGCTTTCATGATGTGTTTGTGATTACGGCTGTGTTTGTGTGTGTGTGTGTGTGTGTGTGTGTGTGTGTGCGCCATTCAGCATCCTTCCACTACAAAAAGAGTTAGGAGAGGGACAAGTGTTGAGACAGCAAGCACACTTAGAGAAGATACAGATCTTTTAATCAGCCACATCTTTCTTTGAGTCTGAGTAGAAGACGGAAAACATGCATATGTATTTAAAAGGTTAATATTCAAGACCGGGTTTAACTCCACTTTTCCCCTGTTCAATAATAGACCTGTGTGGGCCAAGTGAACAACACTAATTCCATCAGTAACAAAGAGTCATGTCATACTCGCCGTGTCTGCTGCTTTCAGTTTCTCTTCTAAAACTAAAACACCTTTTTCATTCACAAATGAATTCTAGTCCTGTAACTTTATATTTTTTTTTTTTAGCAATCCATGTTAGGCCACCGTGAACGCACATCTACATTTCCAGCAGATTTTTCTCACCTAAAGTCTTCCTGCTGGTTATTGGCAGGCTTTTAGTGTGAGACCTTCACGGGAGAACTCAGAACAGCAAATAGGTGAGCACGATTTGGCTCTGTTACTGAATGCATTGAATTACTGAATTAGTACTGAGGAAATATACGTTGTCGTATGCCACATAAGAGCTGCTAAGGCTAAAAGGACTTAACGATTTTAAACCCTGCACTGACAGGCCTTTTCTTGCTGATGCTGGCTCCAGCTTTAATTTAAGACTCTGCCGTTATCTGAATACAGGAATTTACAGTATCTGTCCATATAGTAATAAGGTAGAGCTGGTTCGCTTATCTTACCACAAATAGTGGAAACACACACACACACACACACACACGCGCACACACTTCTGCTGGCCTAATGAAAATCCGCCACTTGTTGCCTGCAACCGTACAGTGAGTCTTGTCGTCCGAGCTGGGCTAATTGGATGCTGGCTCCAGCTTCAGCCAATTAGATTATCAGTTATTTACCCAGATGTCCAAGTTTGGTTTTTTTGTTGTTTTGTTGTTTTTTTAATGCTGTTGTTTATACTCTGCACATCTCCCTTACTCAAAAGAGATGTGTCATTCAAGGATATGGTTGTGGCATTAATCACGCTTGTGAGTAATCATAAATAGGGGAATGGAGAGAGAGAGACAGAGTGCTGGTGTGCGCATTTGTTTTACTTTGATAGCTCAAGGGCAGGAGGCCTTAATAGGGGACATACAAACACATGTAAGTGTTTCCCATTGTTGGCCTAAAGTGTCCTCATGTGTAGTCCCCCTGCCTGCCTCTTCCCTGTATTTTTTTTTCTCCGCATTTCAACAAACAGCAGAATACTATTCAGTCAAATTAAGGTGAAAAGCAGAGTGGTGAAGTTGAGGGCCTTCCGTAAATGTTAAGTAGCTTTTTTCCCACCAGGTGCCCTGAAGCGCAGACTACTCTAATGTCAGCTGCAGAGACAGAATGGACTGGTTGGACCTCACCATGGCAACCGTGCTCATCAAGAATTACCCAGAATGCTTGTTGCTCGGGTGTGACTTTTTCCCTAAACGTCAGAAGTTTCCAGCCGTTGAGAGCTTCACGTCTCGTTGTTTTGTCCTCTCGCGCTTTGGCTGAGAATGATGAAATTTAGAGACATTTTTGCTTAACCTTCATAAACGATGATGCAGGGACTGCCGCTGCCACCCATTTTTAAGAGAGCTGTATACACCACACACACACACACACACACACACACACACACGTTCTATCTCCCTTTCCCTCACTGTCGACTCGTGTCATGATGAAGGCTCTGTCGCTCCATCCTTATTACCAAAAGAGAGGTCAGTGCAAGTTCACTCTTACATCACTCAGCCGGTGACAGCAGCACCACTCGCTAAGAGAGAAAAAGGAACAGATGTATAGAGGGAGGGAAAAAGGAGAAGGAGAGGAATGATTCTAGTTTATGGAGGGCTATATCCATCGAGGCAGCCCTGTCTCCCACTGCCAGCCATTCTTGGTGTGAACCGAAGGAGTCAGTCAACCAGCTGAGTCTTGTCTGTGTTCGCCTGCCATTTAGTGAGATGTGGAGGCGCTGTGGAAAAGAGGAACGAGTGCGGTACAGCACATATCACAGGAGGAAGCTTGGGCCGGAGTGCTATGGTGTCCAGAATACCAAAAGAAAAAAAAAAAACACCCACAGAGAAGAAAAGCAGCAGAGAACGGAGAAAGAAGGATCTCCCATATGCCTTTTAGGAGACTGTATACTATTTGTTGTTACCCAAGCTTCAGAGAGCATTGATTTCCAAGAAACGGGATATGGGGAGCCATATTTTTCACTTTACCTTTTCAAGTGTTTGTTTGAAGAGCCGGTATTGAAATCCTTCCTCTGCTGCACTATTTTCAGCACACCTGGAGGGCATCCAGCACTGCTGTTGAACATATGTAAGCTCCAAACCATTTTCCCGTGCTGCTTTTTATTTTTTTTTTTGGCTTTCCCCATTTGATCAATCACGTCTTTATTCAACATGACCTCTATTTTGAGCTTGCATTTCACACCTCTCTCCAGGACCTGCCCTCCATCGGCCTTTACTTTTGACTTCTTGCCCCTGAAGTTACTCCGCTTCCCTGACGCTCTTTCATACCCTGTAGGAGAAAGGTAGCTCCACTGAGATACCTGCGCTTAGGTTTCTCTCTAAATTCTTTTTTATCTCCCCAGGTAACCACACCTTCCCCTCCCTCGACTCCCCTGTTCTCCTCCTCCTGTTCTCCTCCTCCTGTTCTCTCCTTTTGAAAGATATAAGTCACAAAGAGAGTCATAGTGCAACACAGAAGTCTTCTGCTCGCCTGAAGAGAAATGCAGGATGGGGAAAGGCCAAACTTTGTTTTATTATTGACATAATCCTAAAAGCTTGTGCCTGTGCAGCCAGATCAATTTTCTGCACCTTATCCTATTATTAAAAGCTGGCCTAAGGGCTAAGGACACCCCGTCTTACAAGGAGAAACAGAGGGAAAGAACTCCATGCAGCGAGGGGGAAGGAAACACACAAACACCAACCCTCTCTCCTGCCAGCTGTGGCTGATAAAACATGTATCTAGTATGAATTTGATTTTCCAATACTGTCATTAATAGATGAGCTAGCTGGTGCTGGGGTTGCAGCCTGTGGAGCAGGCAGGCCCGCTGTAATACTCATGGACAGGAGTGAAGATAGAGACAATCACGGCTGCTATGAACAACACTTCATCACTGTCACGTTTGGGCAGAATTCAATTTGCAGATGTCGAACTCACACCCCGCCCCCGCACCATGTCTGGATTGCGAGGAAGGTTCATGCACAAGCCGCCACACGTACTCAAATGCTGCATGCTTGCTTATTATGTGCTTCTTACAGTACAAGACCACATCAGGCAGAGATAGGTCTGTTGTTCAGAATAGGCGGCAAACAAGGGCAGGGGAGGTGAAGGGGGGTGGGGGTTGGAGGGTTGAAGAGAAGAAGAGATGCACTCCACACCCTTTCCGGTCCATACGTATGATCAATGTGCTCTTTTCTGTGCTTCAAGCTATGACAGGATTTATTGTGAGCGGTGTAGTGCTCACATTATCAGACAGAGCATTTAAACTCAAAATGTATATGTCTGTCCCGCAGCAGTAACAAACAACATTTCAAACCAGGGAAACTTGCTTCTTTAAACTGCACGATGCACAATGTGTAATCAGTAATCAGAGGGATCTTTCACTGCGGGCTGTGGAATTTGAATGTGGTTTAGTGTGCATTTTCTCAACAACAATAAAGAAAGAATTCATGATTTTCTTAATAGTTTGATTTAGTAGACTCCAGAAAAAATTGCCAGCCAGGAAACAGCAACGTATAAAAAGAAATCACCCATCCTGCAATTAACATAAATGATGGAAAGTTTAATCAACCAACGGCAAATTATGATGTGACACGAGGCGAGGCGAGGCTCAGCGTCAGTTGAAATTGTGTTGTAGCATGTAGACGCCGTAAGTCTGTGTTGACAATACCTGTCATCTGCATGATGTGTAAGCTTCCTAGTGTATCGATGTTTATGGATTACTTCAGAAAACTGACAAGGTTTTCTATGCTTCATTATTACTGCCTCTTGTGATTGTTGCTCTCTGCTGACAGTGGCTGAATTTAATATTGATATGCTCATATGCTAAGTGATTGACTCCAGACAAACAAATCTGAGAAGTACTACGTGGGTGAAATAAGTGATTATCAACATTAAACATGAATCTTTTAAAGGCACAGATCACTAATGAAAATGTAATAATGCTGTTATATGCCAGCTTTGCACATATAGATATAAAATATTTAGTGGACACCTACAGACATGTACCAGGGAAAAAGCACGTGGGCTACCTCATTTGTCTTTAGGGAGAACATGAACCTGAATTGCACTTTAAGTGCTTTTTAAATCACATGGTACATGAAATAATTCCAGGATGTAGCGGAAACTCCTTTTTTCTGTGTAACTACATTGTAATTACAGTGAGAAAGGGAAAGAAGGCAGGTTATTGCCTCCTTTTACAGCCTGCTGGACAGTAACAAGAGTGCTATCTCACACATTTTACTTAATGCTGTGTTCTAATTGTAATGCACTGTGGCCGGAAGGTATTGGTCGTTGCCTGAAGTGGATTTCTTGATGCATGATTCATGCAAAAAGTTGATAAAAAGAGAGAAAATTGATACCTCTTTTTTAAACTTTAGCACTGGCTCGCCACCCCTCTCTTTATACCTGATGTTGTCGCATAAACTTTGCGAGCAAAGTATGTGTTAGTGGCTGCTTAATTGTTTATGAGCAGATGATATGAAAGGACATAAAAGCTTGTGTTCTCTGGCATCAGTTTTTATTGAAACATTAAAAACATAACTATTTTATAGCTCTTTACAGCAATAAAAGTTATCTAATCATCTGCATATAGTTTATACATGTATTGTTTATCATAAGTGCAACAACGCCTCTCTTAGTAAAAGAAGGGAAAAGTAAATAGTTTATTGAGGAAGGTCTAAGAGGCGTTTATATGTCTGCATGAACTGTTAAAATTACGAATGTGAAGCTTCAAATGAGCCGGCCAGATACAAATTCATGCAACTTGTAATAAGCTGGCCCCGTTTCTGCTCATTACATGAATAATAAATGTGGCAAGGGTGTCAAGCTTTCCGAAATAAAATCAAGAAAAAAAAATAAAAAATCAAGATCTAATCACTGTGAATCACCTTGGCTTGTTTTGCTTTTACTGCACCTTGGTTTGAAGAGCGGCCCGGACAGGAAAACTCTAGGTTGTAATTCTGATATGACAGTGTACCATTTCCCTGTTAAACCAAAACACATTCTGCCTACCGGCCTCACTTCTCCACCGAGATTGTAAAATCAACACGTTGAGGAAAGTTCACGTTGCTCTGTGCGTGTTTATAATTTATCGCATACAATGGATTGTTTTTCTGTCTGCGAATTGACACAGTAATGGTTGCTTGTGATGTATTTGACCACTTTGCTTCTTACTTTCAAATCAACACACATAATAGGTGGTGATTACACCAGCCAAGCTGCACAGCCACGGCTAATATTTCCTCTAAAGAATGGGACTGTTTGAACCCCTTTCAGCCTGACACAAATGGAATCGATTAATAATTGCCTTTTCTTTGCCAACAATGATTAGTTATTTCATGTTGCCATTTGTGTACCGTTTGATTTGTGTGACTAGCGAGGCAAAGTTTATGTGTGCATGTGCGTGTGTGTGCGTCCGGGGACTCAAGCCTGTGATTTGTTGCGTAGGTACCTGGGAAATGTATTCTTAATTGCGTCGAAACCTTGTTACACCCGCAGACTGGCAGGTCACAAATAACTGGCCAGCTGCTCTGTGGCTGTGGGCACATGGGGAGAGAGGAATATAAATGGATGGATGAGAGAATGTGAGAGTTCGGAGGGGAGGAGTATTTCATCCCCTCATCAGTGAGGCTGCAGGTGTCCTGCTGTCAGGTCTGGGTGGGCAGGGTGTGATGTGAATGTCTGATGTACACCCCCCCCGTGCAGGAGAGGCTGCCTTCAGGCGTTTTCTAGATAATGATTTACAGCCTCTAGAGCATGTTAGCACTGTGCAGAGTCCAAACAATACAGTAGATTAGTACAGTACGGTGGAGTTGAATGAAGGAGCTGTGGAATATTTGTTTTGGCTGTTTTACTGTATCCTGCAAGCGTCAGCCATTATTGTTGCTGATTTATTAATACATATGTTCGGATGAGAAAAGGCTCCCCCTCACTTCCTTGATCAGCCAGATCAAACACTAAACAGTTAAAATGTGCCATTGATTTCCAGCCCTATCCATGTCTTGGTGATTATGAACAAGATTGGAGTTTTAGCTTAAATGGAAATGACTGATGTTTATTGGCTGCTAATAAGCTATTACCTCAACCTTGCTGCAAGCTAGAAGTCAATCCATGCTCATTTCACTTGTAAGGAGGAGGGAGGGGTGGGAAGAAGGATGGGAAGGTGGGGTGGGGAGAGAAGGAGGAGGGTTTGGAAGTATTAAGGAGACAGAGGGCAGAGTGAGATAAAAAGGAGAGAACATCCGTGTTTGTATTTCAATGTGCTGAGAGTAAGCTGCAGCTTAAAGCAATTTATATACCTGTGAAAAATGTGCCAACCATTTAATGGGTGTGGAATTAGCTGGGAATGGAACAGCACCTATTTCAAGGGCAGGGCTGCTTGCAGATAAGCATCACCATTTACTGTAATATTGGAGCCAGAGGATAGAGTCCTGTTACAGAGGAGATTAATGAGGCTCGCGTGTGGGTGTGGGTGTCTGTGTGGTTATTGTATTTATATCTTTCCTGGAAATGTTAAGGTTTCCAGGAGCAAAGAAATTAATATTTCCTCGTTTTTGACACAGTACACCACATATGAATTGATTGTTGCTCCTGCTGCTTTGAAAAAAAAAAAAGCAAACTCGTAACAGTGCCATCCAGTGGACGGAGCTCTCTTGTGCACCTGTGTGTGTGTGTGTGTGTGTGTGTGTGTGCAAGCACTCATGACTGAGCCAGCATTTTTAACCTGCGGCTCATTTGCAATATTTCTTTGTGAACACAGATATATTCAAACATGGTTGCACTTACACAGAACAGACACACCAAGTTTTGCTTATTTGCCCCCCCCCCCCTTTTTTTTTTATCAAAAATGATAGATGAGAGTACAGTTTCTGTTGTATTGATTGCATGCTTTTATGGAATTACATCTTTGGAGCAGGTTGGGCTTTATACGGAAGACAAATAGGCCTGACTAAATGAGAGTAAGCACAATCCACTGTGAGCTGGCTGGAGAGATTGGGCGAGGGGGCACCTAAGGGCCAGGACCAGTTCCAACACCGCAGACAGACATCCATCCTTCCTGCCCTCCTGCATGTCATCACTCAGGAAAGAAAGATTGCGGTCCCCAAGTGGAGATTTTTGAAATGGAATCCACTCCACTTCTCCTCCCCTACATGCTACACTCACCGATATGGGAGCACAGTGCAGCACTGAGAGCCACGGTTCAGCTTGATGGGTTTCTCCTATTGCCACAACATTTAAATGGACCCGCTCTATTTCCTTTATTGATTATTATGAAAGCATTTCATTATACAGGAAGTTATATGGCCAACAAGCAATTATGAATTCAATACTGCAAATGTAAACTGAAATGTGTCTTCAAGGCACGTGTGAGAGGTGAAAAAGTCATTAAGCTCGCTCACCAGGCACAAGCTCTGCTAAACACACGCACCCACATTAAGTGTGAAGGGAGTGGGAAATGTCGCCATTTTTGGACATTAATTCACTCACTTGGCTGGCAGTGTGGTGTCGGGGTAATTTGGTGATGGCAAGGCAGTCCATTATCAGAATCAAAAATATGGAAATGGTGCTTACTTAAGCTGTTTCACATGAAGGGGCTGCAAACATGCACTGAAACCCCCCTACCACCTGCAGCAGTGGAGAGCTAATGTGGGTAGAGAAAAAAAAGCTGCATCTTCTATTATGTATTAGGCAGTAGATGTTCATGCAGTCAATCACAAGCAGCTGAGATGTTTGGTGCATCAGGATGAAGTAGATACTTTGTGATGTGGCGCTGAGGCACGAGTATAGTTTTTGTTATATCAGCACTACATGGAAAAGTATGTGGACACCTTATGCCTGTATGGCTGGAGACTGTTAAACACTTTTATTTCAAAACAATGCTGCTCTAACAGCCTCCATTCAGCCTCTTTTTTATGGATCTCACTTTAGTAAATGGGGATATTACTGTGGTCAAACTGCCACAATGTTGGAAGTTAACTTTTCACAAAAAAAATGGTTCCCAACCTTTTTGGCTCGTGCCCGTTCTAAGGTAAAATTGTCCAATATTTCAGAGGGAATAAAGCTAAGATTAGGTATTAGGCTGAGATAAAATATTTTTTTCCCGAGCTGTCAGTCATTGTGTTCTCTCAGATTTACGTTTTGCTCCTTTTCATCGGGGCTCAACCTCCAAGCTGGGAACCACTGGTCTAAAATGTTATTGTAGGTTGTTGCACTAACACTTCTCTCAATGGCACCAAGGGACCTATAGCCTAAATCGTAAAAGGCATCCCTTAACAAATCTATCTATCTGTGTGGAAACCCTCATCCACATACTTTTGGTTATAGTTCCCCTCAGCAGGTCTGAGACTCCTCTCCTGCCGTTAGTGATCTCCTGTGTCATCCACAACGACTTTGAGCAGGAATGATTGCATGACTGGGATAAAGTTAGCTTTGACCTCTATGTCAGAAGTTACGAAGGATGAGGGAAGGATTATTCACTGGCTTTACAGCATTAAGCTACCTTCCCTCTGTCTTTTATTAAGTACTTTGTTTGAGGGAATAATTAGCAATAGTTGCTGCCTTCAAGACAAAACTAGGGGTAACGACAACTACCTGTCCTCCTCTTGCTTCTGACAGCACACAGTGTAACATTTCCTGTGGCTGCTTTATGGACTACTGAGGCTTCTGTCAGTAAAGAAATTAGTATCCCCACCTCTTATCTGCCTCTTTCATGTGGCCAATTATCCACATGAAAAAGGAAAATACATCATTAAACAAATTTGACCCATGAATGCAACTCAAATTCCCAAGAGCTGCTTTCACCCAGCCTTATTAAATTTTTTGGGTTTTCCTTTCATCATACTTTTGAGGTAAATTTGGGTGAAAGCTACACTCGCACTCACATTATCTAATTCACTACAATCATGAATAGGAACATTTGGACACAGAGGGCTGTTTAACCTCAGAGCCCTTTCAGACATGGATCAGGCAAAAACTGGATTAACTTAACTTATACCGGATCAGGCACTGAAAACTGCAATCAGTGTGAGTGTGAAACATAACACCGGTGCTGCTTAAAAAACATACAATGTGTTTAAAAAGTTTCACATTTAGCAGAAGATGGACATGTAACTTTTATTAGGCATGAGGGGAAGAAGAGGAGAAAAATCAAGGGTAGATGCGAGGCGAAGAGGGAAGTGAGATTTGCGCTGTGTTCTTAGCGCCTCAGTCCCCTTGAGTGATCCTGGTGAACGAGAGCAGAGAGAAAAGGGAGAGATGTTCCTGCTGCAATGTCTCTGCCTGTTTTGTAACAAACCGATAAGCTTGGCAAGCGTCCCTGCAGGACAACTGACCAATGGCGGCACGCTTCTTAAGCTGAGAGGGACGGGGAGGGGGGAAAAAAACACGTTGCGTATCACACAGGCAGCATTCCCCATCTCTCAAAGTCTCTGATTGTCATACATGAACCGCCTCCAAGGACATAAATTTTTCAAGTACGCCGTGCCGATGTTATTTGTTTGCAGTGATTTGATATTTCTCCATATGAAAGCCCGTCGGGTGGCGTGTCTGCAAGCTACGTGGGGTTATCACATGCATTATATAAACATAAACAAAGGGAAATAAAGCTAAGCAAAACAAAGGACAATGATAGCTTGTGCATGCTTTGTTCTCCAATGTAAATAGTACAGTCGGTGGCAGATAATGCAGCGGCTAAATAAATGCATTCTAATGATGGCTGCAGATATCGTGCGCAAACAGAAATAGATTTAAATTGTCAGTATTGAACTGCGAAACAGAATTCAGGACCGCTGCGCTTAAAATTGTGCACTGGCTGAAGCCCTGTTGCTCCGGTGATAATTGTATTTATGAGTAATCATTGCTATTCCACACAGGCCACTGCTGGTAAGAATATGTTTCCCTCTATCTGTTATCTATAACAGTTTTTTTTGTTTTGGAGGGCCACGTTTCCGGCAGATGTTTGGCAAGGGGTGGGCTTCTCCCTGTGCAGGTCACAGGGCTGACACATGGAGACGAATGCCTTCTTTCACACCTAAAGGCACTTTGAGAGCCACCATTGGACAAACGAAGAATATGGATTGTATGGATATTTGAATTGCTTAACTGAAGTTGCTCTTTTTAAATAACATCCATCATACAATGCCCAGCACTGGGTGTGTTAGCGCGCGTGTGTGTATAGGTGGAAAGCTACATGAATGATTTGAAAGGCTGGTCCTTTATCAGATATATCACCGGGAGCAAATTAAACCATGTGGAGTCAAATAGCCTCAATAAGAGGTCTGAAACGACTCAACACAATATTCTCCTTCCACCAGGAATCTATAAATGGCCCATTTAGCATCTGTGACCCCGATGCCTGCTACTGAAGGAGAGTTATGGCCTTTCAAAAGGAAACTATCATAGATTTTAGTGAAGTAAGAAAATGTCCCCAGGTACCGCTAGAGCAAATGAAATTATGCATGACCTCCTCATTACTTGGCTTAATAAGTGATCTATGGACTGGGAACAATAAAGATCCAGATGTCATGGAGACATATGAACAGGGTAGAATAAGAAAAAAAAAAAGTGATGAAAATCCACAGAGCTACATCCACTACTGTGGGAATGCATGAAAGTGGGAGGCTGGTTCTTTCTCTTTGTCATTCACATACGCACACGAACATACCAAGCACTGTGATATCTGTCTCTCATTGGTATTCATTGACCCTGGAATGGAGAAATGGCCATTGCAGTTTTCATTTAATCAGACTCTTATGGGGATCAGCTGTGCGCCTGCGCGTGTGACCGTGTGCGTGGTGGACATAGGCTGTCAGCAGATATTAACACAGAGTTGTCAAGGTGGAGGAGCAAAGAGGGTACGGAACCTGAATCTGGGTTAAGTAATTGGATTCTTGTTCAATAAAAGTTGGGCTGAGAGTGTGTGAGTGTGTGAATGTGCATTTGTGTCTTTGTGTGTATTGGGATTGTATGCTTTGCATGCATGTGTTGAAGGGGGAGGGGGGTTTATGTGTTTTGCATGTTGAGAGGTATCCACATGCTTAAAGCTTGAGGTTAACTAAAAGATGTGTCTTGCAGGACGTACCAGAGGTTTTGAAACCATGAAGCACGCCTCATCAGAGAGCCACGGGAGAGTCATAGGAGGTGAGTGGTGGGTGAGGTGAAAGGGACAGGTGTACCTGAACCTGTGTTCAGAAAACAACAGGAAGTGAGTTGTTGAAGTTTGGCACCCTGATTTGGCTCACTTAACAACACTGACAACAGTTGGAGCTGCAGCTGTGACACGCAGCTCGTTCAAAACCCACCCAATTGCCGCAATTTGTATCAAAACTGGACCCCTTTCTCAGATCACACAGAGACAACATAATGTTTTTAGATTCAGAGTGAGTTACTCTTCCTACTTAGGTCATTAAGTCCGATGGCCATCACAAATAAACCCCTAGAAATTCTCTAAGAAATCATAGAAGAAAGGGCTCCTTTCAGCTGCAGAACTGGATGAGAGTCAGCACGTTTTTATGTTTTCTTCCATATCTAAATGATCCAGTGAAATCTGCTTTTACATCCATTGGTCCATTGCAAACAGAAACTGCTAATAGCTAATGCAGCGTAAGTTTAGTGCTGGAGACGATTTGCCAAAATGTAAACAGATATAGGCTAAAGAAAGAGGGCTCAATTTGTGGCTCACGGCATAACTCACTAAATCCTGAAGCAACAGTGTACTGTCTGTTTTCATGTGGTAGTCTTACAACTTGATTACCCTTCAGTGTTGGGACAATATCCATTAATATAGACTGATTCTCATTTGTTAAATAGATATTGTTCAGTTGTATTCAGTGTATAAATCTGCCAGTTTACTTTCAATTTCTTAATACCACTTAGTGCAAGCAGCAGTCAAATCTTCGTTTAGTTTGGCTGATATACACTAGACTTCAGGGACATTTCAGTATATAGATAACGCGAGTGCCACTGCAGTTTATAAATGACTGGATTCTGATTTCTCTGCCACGAGCGAGCGCACAAAGCTGTTTGCATCAGTGGAGCGGGAGCAGTGAGCACAGTGACCACACTGATAACAGCTGGCAGGGTAAGATGGTATCCAAGTGGACAGCAGAGGTTTGGAAAGATATGAATGGACGAGATGGTCTTTTGCGTTATGTGCTTGTCTGAATTAAGTTGGTGTGGGTTCGAAAAAAGATACCCCCTTCATAGGATGTCCCCATGTTCGAGTATTTTGAGTTTTTTCTGTACAGACACTGGATTTTAAACAGCTGAAAAGCAAAGTTGACGTGTTTTGTTCTTTTGTCCAGTGGTGAATGTCTTCATTCAATTAGTGCTTTGATTCAAAATCCCAAATCTGAATTCATTTATATTTTTGTAAATGTTGTCCTCGGTTTTAAAGGATCCTTTGGTTCAGTGACACGTGAAATTTGAAATCGCTGTCTTCACGACAGTTAAGGAGTGTGTTTTTGCTGATTGGTGGTGATATTCAGACTGCGTATAGAACACATAGAAATACATTAGAGAGGAATGGGTTTGTAGAACTAGATATGAATATCTCCCTTAAGCCCATCTGAAGGGAAGTGCATGAGGGGAAAAGGAAGCTTTCTTTGGCTGTGCCACATGACTTCAAAACATGTTTGCCTGAATATTTCAAAAAAGGGGTTCAAGGAGGGAATCGTCTCAGTCAAGGTCAGCAGAGAACTGAGTGAAAATAGTAGAGTTTATAATGATGTTTGAAATGTGACGCTTCAAGGCCAGTGTTGTGGGGGAATATAGACTAAAAATCACAAGCAGAACATTGTCACCGCGTCGACAATATTTTGCTCAAACCACGTCTTATGTCGGAGCTATTTGGGCCTTTTCACTTGCATCTTTAATTCCCTGGAGCAAGATACAGAGTCTCCCATGTGTTAGCAAATGGTGGGCAAAGCAGATAAGCAGAGTATCACTGAGGCACACTCTTGTAGGCCCCAGTCAAGCATGAACTTCTCTCTCTCTCTCTCTCTCTCTCTCTCACACACACACACACACACACACACACACACACACACACAAAACTACTCTGTCACCTGCGGAAGGAAAAATGACACATTGATCACCTGTGAATAACTCCACGCTCTTAATATCAAAGTAATCTTGAGTTTGGTAGTGGCACTCAAATCCTCCATTGATCCATCTACTGTCTCGTCCTCATTAGTGTCAAGCAGACGATGGAGTGTGAACGTCTTTCAGCTGCTACAGTCATCACACACCCCTTACACCGGCTGGAAGTTATAGTCCATTCAGTACTGTACGTCCTAGTTCTTCCCAGCAGTCGGCCATGGCCTGTTCACCCCTGCAGCAGTAGTCCCAGGAGATCTCTTTACCCAGTCCGCGATCCACCCCACCTCCTCCCATTAGTGTGAGGAAGTTGCAGCCTGACCCCGAGGCCCTCTCAGATCCGCACACTTTCATGGAAGGTGAAGCCAATCAACCTGTGGATAAAATTCATTTTGGCGACGTGTGTCTAGGACCTTATTCTTTCAGTTGCTGTCGGAAATGGTGACCACAGGTGAGGGTCAGAATGAAGAAGTGAGTGGGGAAAAATCAGTTTGGCTTTGTGGCTCCGCTCTCTCTTTGCCACGGTGGTCCGATACAACAGCTGCATTGCCCTTGCACCAAAATGACAGTCAATTTCATCATCTATTTCAAGGAGAGAATGGCGGTGTCAGATATCAAAGTACAGGGCATCATCAAACACAGAGACAGGGACATCCTGTTACAGTTGGACAAAGGTTTGCTTTGGTTTCAGTGCAGCTAGTTGGGCTCACGGGTTCCTCTGCCTTTATCTTACATAAGTCATTGGATTCAGCAATGCCACACGCCTTAAAGTTAAAGCTGCAGTGGAGAGAGCAGAGTAACACTCACACCACGAGATGAAAAACTGCAAGAGAGAAGCGCCGCCTGACCTGTACCCACTACATACGCTGAAGTCAACCCGCCTGATTTAAATATTTTATCGAGGGGAGCTGGTCAAGTGGTTGTGGCAGCTTCTTTGGATGGCATGTAAATGCATGACTTTATCACATTATTCATAAAATTATTGCTGCTGCATAAATAAAATAAACTGATAAAACACAGATGAAGTCAAATACTTGACAAAACAATCTCAGTGTAAGGGCCAAACAGTAGCTGCTCTGAAGGGTTTTGATTGTGCAGTAACACATGATCTTCTTTAGCAGAGGGAGCTTGCACAGTCCTGATGGAATTGTACATGTTCAAATGGCCATTGTTCAAACTATTTCAAGGACTTCTCGTCCATGTTGACATAAAGGTTTATTCTCTATCTACAAAACAGTAACTGACGACATTTTTTTTCAATTTCACCACAAGGTCTATTCAGCAACTAAATGGAGTTGATGTTTGAGTCACAGAGAAGGGTGAAAGGGTCATTTAATAAGCCTGATGTATTGTTTCTTTAGTTTAGGACAAATTGTTTTTAATGGGGGAAAGGGAACTTAAAGATATTCATGTTTAGTTTAGTTCATTCGAATTTCACACAAAATCTAAATGTGAGACTATATAATGGGTCTTTTTCACAGGAGACATTTTGACATGTCACAGCGAGAAAAGTACAGGTGTAAATAATAAAACAAAGATGTCTGAATTCAATTACTGGGCTTGCTGGGACGCTTGAATGCAACAGAGCTGTCATTTATTTAACATCTGTGCCTCTCTCATATGAGGGCAAAATGATCTTGCGATGCGATTCAGTGCGTTGCGGCTGTGCAGTAACATTTGAACTGAGTGAAAATTGGTTCATTTGTGGAAAAAAAAAATATATATACACTGTGTTCCACATTATTATGCAAATTGTGTTTAAAGGTCATAAAGGTCATTTTTTTGTCTGTCAGTTTAAACACATGGATGGGAATGTGTGTCAGGGCTCTTCCAATCACTCCAATCAATCTCAGACACCTGTGCCAATTAGTTTGCAGGTGAGTCCAAATAAAGGGAAAACTACTTAAGAATGGATGATCCACATTATTAAGCAGACCACCGTTTTCCAGCAATATGGGGAAGAAGAAGGATCTCTCTGCTGCTGAAAAGCGAGAAATAGTTCAATGCCTAGGAGAAGGTATGACAACTTTAGATATTTCAAAACAACTTCACCGTGATCATTGTACAATAAAGAGATTTGTAGCCGATTCAGAACACACACGGGTTCGAGCAGATAAAGGCACAATAAGGAAGATTTCTGCCAGACAAATGCGTCGGGTTAAGAGAGCAGCTGCTAAAATACCACTGCAAAGCAGCAAACAGGTATTCGAAGCTGCTGGTGTCTCTGGAGTGCCAAGAACATCAAGGTGTAGGATCCTCAAGAGGGTTGCAGTTATGCATAAACCTGTCATTCAGCCACCCTTAACCAAAGCTCAGAAGCAGAAACGCCTGCAGTGGGCCTGCATGTACATGAAGACTAATTTCCAAACAGTGTTGTTCACTGATGAGTGCCGTGCAACCCTGGATGGTCTAGATGTATGGAGTTGTGGATGGTTGGTGAACGGCCACCATGTCCCGACAAGGCTGCGACGTCAGCAAGGAGGTGGTGGCGTCATGTTTTGGGCTGGAATCATGGGGAGAGAGCTGGTCGGCCCCTTCAAGGTCCCTGAAGGTGTAAAAATGACCTCTGTGAAATATGTGGAGTTTCTGACTGACCACTTTCTTCCATGGTACAAAAAAAAGAACCGTGCCTTTCGTAGCAAGATCATCTTTATGCATGACAATGCACCATCCCATGCTGCAAGGAGTACCTGTGCATCATTGACTGCTATGGGCATAAAACAAGAAAACCTCATGGTGTGGCCCCCATCCTCCCCTGATCTCAACCCTATTGAGAACCTTTGGAGCATCATGAAGCAAAAGATCTATGAGGGTGGGAGGCAATTCACATCAAAACAGCATCTCTGGGAGGCTATTCTGACATCCTGCAAAGAAATTCCAGCAGAAACCATCCAAACACTGACAACTTCCATGGATGCAAGAATTGTGAAGCTCCTATCCAATAAGGGGTCCTATGTCAAAATGTAATTTGGCCTGTTAAGATATTTTTGATTGAAAGAGCTTTTGATTTCAGCAAATATAACCTGCAAATGCTTGCAGTTTAACTAATGACCATTTTCAGTTGTTTACAACAATAAAATATTTTGAAACTCTATTGTGCGTAATAATGTGGAACAGTGCATTTTAAGATTTTGATTTATTTTTTTTTTAAAAAGTTATGATTTGGAGGTTTGTTCAAAAACAGTCGAGTTATACTCTAATGCTTGATGACTTGAAAATTATGAGAACTATCATTTTTATAGATTATTTAGGAAAAAGAGAGAAATTACATTTGCATAATAATGTGGAACGCAGTGTAAAGTAAGTGCATGTAAAAATATTTAGTAGATCATCAATTACTTTCTTTTATACACACCAGTTTTATCTAACCCACAGTGCATTTTCTATTTATTGCCAATCATAATAATCCCAGTGTTTGCCAACAGTTTTTCACTGCTGTATAATAGCACAGGTACCCTTTTAAACATTAAATTGTATCTGTACTGGATGCAGGCAGTGCAGTGCAGGTCTCTGGGTTGGTACAGAGCAGCACTCAGTCTCTATTACTGGAAGAGCAGGAGTGTCTGACTGGAGCCAGGGAAGCTCAAGGTAGCATCATAGATTTGACCAGTCAGTCGTGTAGAGCACTAAGTCCTTCATTTACTCCCCCTGCCTGCCAACCTCACACCAGTGCCCTCGTGTGCGCACAAACACTCAGCCAAACACACAAGTACTCGTACATGCACCAAGCACAACGCGCAAGCACACATAGATGTTTAATGTAGGCAGTAGGTCTGCTCATTCTCTCCGTCTCTCTCTGTCACACACACACAGACACGTAAAGCAACACAAAGCTACACATACCGTCCTTGTTTCCCAACTCACTCACTCCACCTCTTCACACACACTATTTTAGCAGCCTTGAAAAGCTAAATGGTGTGAAGTTGAGTGTTGGTCCATCTGTCTCCTGGGTGTTTGGAAGGGATGAGAAAGACAGTGAGCAGTGGGAGGAACACGGGGGAGAAAGATTGGAAGAAGAAAAAGGAAAGGGGGGGAGCGGGGTCAGGTCCATTAATATGAATCACCAGCAGAACCCCACAGCGGATCCATCTGTGGTTGTACACCGCCCAGAAACAATTCACAGCCTAGGCAACAGGACATTAATAGGTGAATAGGGGTACAAAAAAATACTTGTGTCATGCATGAATTCTTGGCAGTTTCTGTATGGTTTGAAGATTTTAGTGTTATTACTGACTTTTCTCCATCACTGTGTTGCAGGTAGCGAAAATCAAATATTACTGCTGCCAAAAAAAGACCCAAAATTGCAGAGCGAGGAATCTTTAAACCTGCTAGTTTTAAGGTGAAACAATTCTTTGGTAGCTGCTGAATGTAGTTTTCAGTAAGGAGCTTCTTATATTCAAGAAGAACACTTGAAGAGGCACTTTATGGTGTAAATTTATTCAGCACAACATGACAGTAGAAGGGCCAGACTGCTGCAGCTGAAATCAATATTCTCCTTTCACGGGTACTTTAAACAGTAAATGCCCCTCTTTGAGGCAGAGCTACAGAGCCAGGGGCCAGTGTGTGTAGCACACACACACACATGCACACACAGGTGAATGTCAGATTGGTTGATGAATCATACAGGTCTACTATGGATATTATATATAGCAGAGTAGTAGATTTCTGGAAGGAGGATTTTGCGTTGGATAGATATAAGAAGCTATATATTTTGAAAAAACACTTACCTGTTGTCTGAAGGCCTTCATAATGCAAAATGCATGAGGGCAGAGCAAATCTGTAGTAAGAAACCAGGTTCTGTCGTGAGAAAAAAAGAAAATGCTTGTGAAGAGGCCCTGGTATGTAGACAGGCCCTTTAAACTCAATTCCAACTGTGTGGCTACAAAGCACTTTGCTTATTCAGCACAGGCCAGTGAAAAAAAGGATATTATAATGAGCACTAACAGCCACAGCACGGTGGTCTCAACACTGAAACTCTATAGAATTTATGTTTCGTTTATTTAACGCATTTCATGTAGAAAAAAAAAAAAGCCAAAAAGAGGTTTTGAGTTAAAAATGTAAATCATTCGGATTTCAGTCCTGGTTAAGTTGGTAACACATGAAGTCACACAGCATATGTGTTTTAAAAACATGGGTCCCCATCTATTCAGACAATACAAGTAATATAAACCACTGGGGAAATCAATCACAATGTTCCTAGCTACAGTGTCACAAATGCAACACAAGACGAGCATGAGCAAAGGCCTATGATGCAGCCGAACAAACTGAGAGGATTCATTGCATTGCGCTGTTTAAAAGAAGACCAAATAAAATAGTCAATAATGTCAAGTGGAATAATCAAAATGGTACTCATGTTGTCTTCCACATTATGTGAAATGTGCAGGTGCAGCAGCAGCAGCTTCTGAATCATATCCATGCATGTGCCTGCATCGTTCTTGTGCATCCCTTGTGCCTATAAGCAATAAGAATATCACGTGTAAAGAGAGAATCCACCACTAGTAGTAAACACAACTATAAAGACAGGGAAACACAGAATACCAATTTATTGCCTGGCTATTGCTGGAAAAATATGTGCCATGATAACATTTGATGGAAGCAAAAGGATGATGACTATAACAGTATTTCTTCTATCTTGTGCTTATCCTAGGTGACTCCACCAGAAGGTCGAGGTTTGGGTTGTTGCTCTCTTGCCAAACTGTTATGAGGCAGTGTCAGTCTTTGTCTTCTTGGACGCTGTGAAGTGGGACAAGGTGAACATAAACAGGTGGGTAAATGTGCATCTACCAGGCCTGGTAGGAGTTTACACATTTAGCACAGAACAAGGTTGATGGTCCAACTATACTAGAAATGCTCCTCTCAACAAGTGCCTTCACTTAAGTTACTTAACTCAAAGTTCACAACTGTCAGGGTCGTAAAGCCCCTCTGCGCTGGGTTTTCTGTGAGAAGATGCTGAGGTGAAGCTTCTGATCCTCAGCTGATCTTTGAAAACATGATTCAAACTTCCACATCAGATGCAACAAACAAACTAAAATGTCATTAGTTCCCACATTAATGATGATCATTTTGACGCCCAGATGGTTCAGTATCATTTTCTGGGCTGAGTCACAAACTATGATGCTTGGCACATTTATAAGTTTTCTTTTAACATCCCTAATTAGACAACGAGCATTAGCGATGGCACTAGTCCTGTCAGCACTAGGCTTGTGTCTGGCATTGATGTTGGCATGTTTGACAAAAAAGACTTTGGCCTTGCACCGGCGTACATCGAGAAGCATGTGTGGGTTGTTTTTGATGTCTGTCTTGTGCAAACCTCCCAATCAGACCTAGAAAGAGTGGCATCCAAATCTTTGAATGATGTGCAATGTGAATGTTAGTAGTTTTGGGTTTTGTTTCAAGCAACCATCCACAGAATGAGACACCGTTAACTTGGGGTCAAATATATCCTCATCTTCATGTATTAGAGATTCCAAAATCCACTGGTATCAATCCAAAGTGAGATTAAATGGATCCCTTTTCTGTCTTATTGAGAGAGTGATGGTGAATCAGTCAAATATGGCTGTGAAATGGATGTTTAAAGGAACTTTGATGACGCATGCTCTGAGTAACTATTACATTTGATTGATGAGTTATCGGTTACATTTTTCAAGTATCCAATTTTTACCAGTTTACCTAAAAGTGGCTTTTTATTACCTAATTCCATCTGCTCCATTGTTGCGTTCTAATTTTGTTCTTCTGCTTTTTGTTAAGAGTGTGACTACCCTCTGTTAATTGTTTTTGAAAATGTGTGGTAAGGTGCATTTGCACTTAAAAAATACTCTGTACTTTATTTGGCTCAATCCTGTAATTAGTTAGTTAGTTAGTTAATTAGTTAGCAGAATTTTTTTTCCACATTCTTTTTCTCCCCCTACCATTTCACATACCCGCAATAGATGGGTAGAGAAATGCTGTCCTGAAACCAGTTTCTTGATATATTGAAATTACCTGAGTGCCAGCGATTTCCCATGACACGTATCTCAGAGACTGTGCGTGTCTCTGCGAATATATTCCTGGGCCCTCCATGGCTTTTTTGATAAAGTACCTAATGGCCATAGTGTGATCTCAAAGCAAAGGGCTGCAAGGACAGAAGGTGAATTACAAACCTTGAAGTTTACTCACAGATGAGGATGAATGCAGAGCCCCAGTGCTCATCATGAGGGTGATGCATCACATCTGCAGAGTGTTTTAGGTGTACTATAAAATTCTGCTGACTAAACAAGTGGGTAAAACAAAGATTGTTCATTCAAATTGATCAAGAGACACCGAGCACACAGCCTTTCTTAAACTGTAAATCTTCATTCTCTGTGCACGTGTTCCTCAGAATTTTGTTCCATCCAGGACAGCTTAAAAAAAACCCCCACCATGTTGGCAATCTGGGGTTTGATAATCACAAAGACTGTGTGAGGGCTTTAGCATGTGTATCCAGGTTAAGATTAAATCTCCCACAGACCAGTGTGAGTGAAAACATTACTGGGCATATTTAGGGAAGCTGTCAAAGCTGTCCCTTCCAGACTGTGTTCAATTCCACCTCCGGCCCCCAAGGGGTGGTGTCTGGGAATTAGAGCTGTCTCATTCCCTCTAACCCACCCACCTGCACATAAATTCACACACACAAACACCCCTGTTGGCCATGACCCATCTGGTTTCTTTCTACTTCTGTGGTTTCCCATGTCTGATAAGAGAGCCAGAGCTGGTTAGCTGACAAAAATACATTTAATTACCCTCCAGCAAACCACCTACCCACATACCCAGACAGGCAGATGGACAGAGAGAGAGAGACAGACAGATAGACAGGCAGGCAGGAAGGTAGATGCACACATGCACACTCTGTCTCTCACTTTGCTTTCTGGCCTTTCTACCATCTCATCACCTGCCTTGACAGTCTTATGTAAGTGTCCTAAGGCTGGGGAAATCTCACTGTGTTTGCACATACAGTATGTGTTCAGGCGAGAACACACACACACACACACACACACACACACACACACACACATACACTCGCGCATTTGAGAATGGACTTGTCCAGAACTAGTTTTTTGTTGGTGGAGGGATGGGGGCTTGGCCTGTGAAATGGCCTGTCCATCCACTTTAGCTTGTTAAAGTCTCGGGGGAGTAGATTGACTGTGACATGTCTAGCCTACCTGTCTGTGTGGAGATGGTTACATAATGAGTCATTTTGAAGGTCTGGAGATTGGCTGATGGGTCAGACGACATGCACAACTTTGAAAATGTAAAGGGAGAGCAAATAAATGAAAGGCAATGACTAACAAGTCAAGCTTTATGTATCTACGGAAATACTGTGCACACACTGAGGTTGCCCGTATTTGATCAGCTTCCTTTTACATTACTTTCAGCAAGATCAGAGCAAAAACAGCAAACATATTAAATAAACATGGCAAAAAGTGAGACTTATGAGTTGATGAGTAATAGAGTAAGATGTTTTGCTCTCTCTCCACTCTGCAGCTGTGCTTTAAGATCCCATCCGTAAAAATCAGAAAGAGAATCTGTAACAAAGTACAAAAAAAGTGTTGACTTCCTGCCAAGACTATAGACACAGCCCTCATTTTATTTATATAACAGCCCTAGTATCCTATTTCTCCTGCAGTATACACCACAAGACACAAACCATGAGCCTTCACAAGACTACATGTGGACTAGATTGGTAGTACCCCATAACCCCTCTAGTAATCCTGTAAGGGTCCATTGATCCATTGTACCATAACTAGGACAGAATCTGTATTGCTCCTTCAGCACGTGAAGTTGAACAATGGGGTGGACTCGCCTTTTCGAAGATCTAAAGGTATGGCTGTAAAATGATTCATTGTTCCTTGGCCTTAGGTGTTCTGGTACCAAGCATACTTATGAATCACCCTATACTTAAACATAGGGTTTGTTATAGCCAATCCATAACTAGCAAAGAAGTCCAATAACAAATCCCAGTTCAAATTCAGATCAAGAAGGCCATTCCTCCCAGTCACCCCCCCCCCCGAGGTTTCCCCATCGTTAAAATCTTTGTAGTATAGGCCTTTCCCATGAGTTCAGTTCCAGACCCTGTGGTCTATACGGCAGTGAGAATGACTACAGTATGTCTAGTTTGTACTGATCCACCTCCAGACTGTAGGTCAGGACCTGGCTATTCTTAAAGTCTCCATCCAAGAGAATTCCATAGGTTCCCAATTCAATGAGCTACAGTTCCCTCCTCTTTGATTCATGTTGGGTAGTGGCTCTGAGGCTATAAATGATGGTAGGCAAATGTTGAGCTAAATGCTGCATGCTAACATGCACAAAATAACAGTGCTGGCCTCCTGAGATCCAGCAGGTATATAATTTACCATTTTAACCATTTAAATTTTGTGTGTTACCATGCTAACATTTGATAATCAGCATGAGCAGAAAATATATCTGAAACTGACACGAATGTCAATGAAGCCATTAAGTAGTTAGATTTCAGCCTGAGCCACAGTGGGGCTCACTGACCAACACTGCCATGCCTACAAAATGAAGGAACTTAAATAGCACAAGTCAAAGGCAAACATTTGCTGTTGTTTATGACTTTCCAACTTTATATGAATGAAAACATTCTGTGTTCTGGGCTTTAGTGTTTGCAGCATATTTAGTGTGCATATGGCTTACACACATTAAAAATGTAATAAACTGTTTACTAAGATTGCAGAGCGATTAAGCACTGTGACAGCACCATGAATCTCTGAGGCAGTAAATCAAAAGTGTGATTCAATTCTAGCAGGACTAATAGTCTGGCAACACCCGTGCCTACGGCCAAGCGTTCACATGTGCAGCCTGGTGACCTGGATAAATCGGTTTAGGCCAGCTTCAGGCGACTGTGAATCTGTAAGTGTGTTTGGAAGAGTGTTAAAATGGTGTGGTAACGCCCTTGGTTACATTCAGCACTAATGTGAGCACCCTGCTCAGACATCTAAATAGCGTAATTTTCAAGTGGCTGAATGATGCCACTGAGTGTCTGTCTTTGCCATTGGCCACCTGTTGTAGAGTAAATAACTCATGAAATCTTATCCCACCACGAGACAATTGCAACAAATTACAAACACATCCTTCAAAATACACCTCGCTACACATTCAAATGATGCAAAAGTTATTCACAACAGCTCAGTCAATATGTTCCAGTCCACAACACACAGAATATCAAGTATCATGACAAGCCTCTCTTATCTACTTTGAAACAAATCTTATTCCATCTAAAACAATACCAATTGCTTTCAAATCACATCTTTCCAAACAATGCAGGGAAAACAACACAAAATAAGAAAAAAGAAAGAAAATCTCATATCTGGTGGTTTGTTGGACCATATATTTTTCATCAAGATTTTCTAACAAGAAACTATCTTTGTCAAACCCACTCACCACAGAATAGCACAGATTTTCTGACAATGATAGCATGCAGCTGAAATACACAGTTTTATTCTGATTCTGATTCTTGGACCTGAACAAAAACAGGTTTAAAATTGTTAGGAGGGAGGGCAAACAGAAAATAATCAAAAATGATTGAAGGACATAGGGGAAGAAATTGACGGCTGGACATTAACGGAGAGTGAAAAATAGCAAAATGACTGCTGGGTTGAGACAGGTGGGTACTAATACAGAAATGGTGTCAGGGCAACAGACTGTGGAGGAGCTGCATGTCGAGTATTTTCAGAAGACAGAAAGACATATCAGTCAATACTCTGTGGGGCGGGGCAAGACTGTATCCCTTTCTCTGAATCTCATCTTTCAGTCAGTGCTAAGGCGGAGCCAGGGTCAACATGCCTGTCTGTCAGTGGACAGGCACATCTGTCACACGCACACATAAAAAACATACACAACGAAGGGAACACAGCTATATGAAAAACACCACGGGTAACAGTGATCTGTTTTTGATAGAATAATATATGTGTTTGGTTTCATTTCAACATTAACATTCTCATTGCCACCAAGACCTGTGTCCAGCCTCACACAAATCCAGCAATGGATCATTAAACACATCAGCGCTTATAGTAACCAGCCACAGCTGTGATTTTTCATATAATCAGTGGTGCATGGTAATGCTTCCAGCCTTGAGGACAGACGAGCCATACAGTCGCTCGCACACACAAACCGTAAAGGACAACTTAGCTCAGGTAGTGCAAAGCAATCTTGGCAGCCAGCCTTGGCATATTCGCAGCCTTTTACTATCAACACAGTGAAACGGAGGGCTGACTCTCGCAGCGTGCTGGCAAGGTAAGGTGTCCTTGGGTAAAACCGATGTACAAACTGCATACAGGAAGAGATGGTATTCCGCTCCTAGATTATAAGGCCTCACCAGCTGGTTTATGGCTTCCTTAATTTGAAGTTGGCAAAATGACAACTCTAAGTGTCACTCAGGAGGAAGACTGATGGGGAAAGTAAAAAAAAAAAGAAGAAAAAAGTTACAACAAAAACTAGGGAGAAAACTCAGATGTAGAGCAACAGATGCTGAATATTGTTCTCATTTATTCAGGGCCTGCTGTGTTAATGGCTATGTAAATCTGCTGGTCTCACAGAGTGGTAGAAACTAGCATTGGCAGGCCTCAACAATGCAGCCTAATTGGAGATAAGCCCGAACAACAAGCCTATAGCATGGCCTCATAAATTACTGCTCCTGCACCAGCCGGTCCATCCCTGTTCTCTTTTTATGCACTTCTTCCTCTCTTTACCTCCTTATACGCGCTCCTTCCTTTCTTTTTGCACCCACATTCCTCAAATTTCCTGCTTATTTTCTTTAAGATCTCTCTCTCTTGTCCCACTCTGTGATATGGCCATCCTCCCTTCCTCCTCCCATTCCTCCCGGTTTTTCTCTTTCCTGCTTGCCCTGGCCTTCCCAGGGTTGTAAAGAGGGCTGTGCAGATTGAACAGTAAATTAAATTAATGTAGGCCATTTCTCAATCATTTTTCATCCCCCTAAAATGATTAAGGCTGACGTAAGAAGTTCATTAAAACAGAAAACATTAGGCTCATTAAAAAGCCATTAAAACTATCGCGGAGAGGTGATTTATGCCGGAGTATGACTGGGGGAGGAAATGATTGGACGGGGGGGAGGTGAGTCCGAATAGGAGGAAATGGGAGACTCAGGAGGTTGATGATGGGGAGTCAGCTTTTTAAAAAAGGAGGCCACAAATAGTAAACTCAGAGGAATTTAGAGAGGAATGGAGGCAAAAGGAAAACAGTGGGTGGCAAGCATTAGAGGTTTTTAAGTGCCAGGACCCTTCCTTTCCAGCGCACCTAAGCCGAAGCTCTGCCTGTTAGAGAAAACAGGTCCCTCTGTCTTTATAATGTCTTCACACTAAGTCAGCAGAGCCTCACACCAGACATCATTAACTGTTCTTAACTCTGCCCATTAGGCTCTGGCATTTACCAAACTAAATGTCATTGTTCCTAATCATCATCTGTAAAGCAAGACACAATATGTGCGCATGGCAGTGCATGCACATGTGAACGCACTCATGCATACTAATGCTTCAGATTTCACCCCTGTCTAAGGAACAAAAACTCCTCCACTTGTCTTGTTCTATATATTCCATCCTTTGTGTGTTACATCTGTTCAGAATACGACGCGTTCAGCAAGATAGCATCTCAAAGCCCATTCTCCTCGTTTGACAAGGCAGAGGGAGAGCTTTCAGCCTACTGTTGCAGGTACAAAGTGGCAGAGAGATCGCTGGAGATGGAGAGGCGGAGGGGAATATTTTGAAGAAGGTCTTTAAAGCAGCAGGCTGCAGTTCTGTGTCGGATAGATTCGGCTGTGTGCTAACGGAGCAGCTGGTGACTCAGACAACAGTGAGGCAGGTTTCTAGAGCTCAGCTCACCTGGAGAGGCTCAGCAGATCGGATGGTTAGATTCTGCTCACTCTCCGTCTAGCTGGAGGCAAGGTTTCACTGATATGTCTGCTGCTATCAAGCAGACAAGCTGTCTGTGATACTAATGCATCACCGCATATTTAACTTGGCAAACACAGCAGAGACCCAGTTATACTTCTCCTAATATTTAAGCTTTATGAGAAATTGGACCAAGGTTTTAATATATTTAATATATTTGTGTCAGGTTTTACCTTGAGGAGGAGGAGGACACAGTGAGCATTTTTAAGTTTCTTCTATGTGGCTTTAATTCATCAGTAAATCATGTTCTTTTCTTATTTCTTCCTCCTCAGTGTTTTACCTTCTTCTCTATCTTCTCACTTTACAGGAAAATGGAATAAAACCAGCTGAACATATCAAGGAAGAAATCCCTTGCACATTATTCATTCTGATTCTCTAAAGCATGGTCTGTCAGTTTGCAATTTATTCAAATATTCACTGGTCTCTTTGAATGTGGAAATGCATACATATTGTTACCGTCGGACACATAAAGCATGCCGAGCAGGCTTGAAGGGCTGATACACTGCAGCTCTTTTGCTCCCTCTAGGTATCCTCAACTCTGCTGCATTTTCCTCCTTTGAAGACAGGAGAAACCTTTACATGCAAATGTGTGTGTGCGCACGCAAACGAACACGTACAGCCAAACAAACTCCCACTTTCATGTGGATGTTTTCTGTGTTTAAAGAGAATTCCACATCGCGCCATACGTGGGCCAGTTGATGCTTTTAACCCGAAGGGATCCCGTTGCAGGCTACCTAATTGTGTGTGAAGCTGCCAACTGCTTTTTTCATTGGTGTGTGTTTAGTGTCTAACCATGCGGCTGACAAAGACACACTTTGATTTATTGGCAAACAGTTGTGCTAGTTAGCAGTCTGCAGACATGGACAGAGTTGGTGCATTGGTTTATGAGTATGTATGTGTGGGTGTGAGTATGTATGTACAGAGAGATGGCTGTTGGTTACACTTGCAAGCTGGATAATAATTCAGCGTAATGTTACCTTGTTACCTTGTCCATACCAATCCTGTATCTTAGAACATACATATCTATATTGCTAATTTGCACAGTATTTTTATAGAAACATCATGCTATTAGCTATTAACACTATCAGTTAATGTAATCTGGCACGATGCTGATGAACATCGAACAAACATTTCCGACTTGTTTTCCCTAGAATATCCACTCGCAGCAACTAAACTTTAGTTTTGTTTCTGTTCAAGCACTCATAGCAAATTGGTTGATGTTAATGGTGACAGGTTAATGCTGCCTGGATTAAAAACTTGAATTATTACTTGAATTATAAGGTATAATGTGTTTAGATAATTAACATTTAACCAATTCTTCAAACTTTCCGTAACCTTAAGCAAAGGTTTGACCTTTTTTTTTTTTTCCAAATTCACTGTTGCTGTTGTCCGGTCGAGAGTGGGATGTTTGATACCACTCAGATATTTGTGTGGTCAGTATGAAGCAAACATCAGCAGATTGTTAACTTTCCTCAGCACGTCAGTGATGTTAAGATACTCAACCACGGAGTGGACTAGTACATTTCTCATAATGAAACACAGAGTCAATGATTCTTCCATAAAGACATGAAATAGAGGAATTACTCTTTGACTATTCAGTGGCTAGGCACCCGGTGGAGACTCCAGGAATTGAAATGATCCGGCTGATTATGTTACTGTTGGATAGAGCCAGGCTAGATGTTTCCCCCAGTTTCCAGGCTTTGTCCTAGGCTAGCTGGCTGCTGGCTGCTGGCTGCAGCTTATATCAATCATCTCATCTAACTCTGGGCAAGAAAACATTATTCCCAAAATGTCCAACTTTTCCTTCAACATAATTGCTTTTGTTGCTTAAATGTAACTACACAAAAGATAAAAAACCCTGGTATCACTTTGTATGCGGTCCATCCACCACAACCACCGCCCTAAAAATTCTGTTGGGTACAAGAAAGTAGCACTTTTTTCCCTGACAAAACCTTGGTAGCGATTACATTTCCTTCAAAACTTGACTAGCAAAATCAATTAGCGGTATAAAAAGGTAATTTCTACGAGACAGGGTTGCATAAATAATGATAAATTATTCATTTGAACTCTTTTTCCCATTCACATCTTCAGTTTGTTTGACACTTTCTCCTGACTTTTACTTGTTTTTTTGCCTCTCCTTTTACAATTTCTCCTCTTTTCCCCTGTCACTCTCTGTCTTAGCTTTTATTGCATAATTTGTTCACAAAATCCACTGATCTGTTCAGCTCCAAAGGATCCTGTTGACACATGAATTATGGAATTGGACATTATTCAACACTGTTTCATGTTCCTCTTTACATTGTGTTGCTATGCATTCATTGGTAGGGCTGCAGGGCGGAATAAAACATGATAGGGACCCTGATTTGTAGTTGCAAAGTCTGATGTAATATTTGCTTACAGCAGTTATGTGCAGCTACTGTGCAGTTCCACTTTATACACGCTGCTCTCCTATAGAGCTGTGTACAATAATGCATATTCAAACATGCACGTACTGTCATACTCAAATATGTCTGCCTTACTCTTTGCATATATATTACAAACATGCACTGGATCTCTCTTGGGTGAACACATTAGCCTTGCTTGTGTATTGTCTTGTGGTTTCTTGGTGCTGTGCAGATGCAGTTTAGAGCTTTGCTGAGCCCCACAGTGTAAAACCACACTTGGCTGAATATTAATGGAGGATTGTGGATGTATACATTTGTGATTTGTGTGTGTGTGTGTGTGTGTGTGTGTGTGTGTGTGTATTTCTAATCACCACTGATTCTGGGAGCAGCCTGTGGAGTATGTGTGTGTAGTACATCCAAGTCAGGGGGAGTGGTGTTGTGGTCGGCATGAAACAGAAGTTTGCCCACTTTAACTCTAAATTGTGTTTCACTTGAACACACACACACACACACACACACACACACACACACACACACACCCCACCCAGGCTGAGTATGGCCAGTGAACTCCCTCCAGCCAAATGAGTGACATGCACGACCAGCTTTAGCTTTTTAATGAATTAGTCATAACTGCCATCATCAATCAATCAATCTATCAATCTCTCAGTCACTCCAGCAGGGCTGCCATGGGCGCATGCATTATGCATAGTCTGTTAGTCTGAAAAGAGAGACAAACTGCTCATTTCACATGCATAAGTTTGTGTAGAGCTCTAAAGCACCTTTTGTAAGCTTATGAAGCGTTAAGGTTTGGCGATGCTAACTGCAAGGCACCAGCTGCATGAGTGAGTTTAGCTCTGTGATGGAGTGACTAGCAGCTATTTTGACTTCCTGACAGCAGACCATCAGTTGATCTCCCTTGTTTCCCTGTCTAGACTTAAACCTGTCACCCTTGATTTGGTAACTGGACAACTTCTACCTGTTCTGTGCTTGTTTTTCTGAAAGTTCTTTTTTCTCCAGTGAGTGATATATTTATTAATGTTCAGTGCTTGAAAGACTGAATAAATTTAGAATTTGCATGCAAGCACCTTCCACACTAAATAATAGAATAAAAACTTGGTTATTGCTTACATTGGGTTTTTTATGTTAATTTTTGTTCATTTTAACTCATTTTACTGAGGTGTAGAGTAATTTCAAGAGCTGTGTGTGTGTTATCTATTGATCATGTTACAGGCGCAAAACCCTAAAGACTCAGCTCTCATCTGAAGACAAAACTCTTACAAAACTGACAGTTCCCAGCTTTTTTAACAATATTATTTTACCTTTTTTCATATGAAACAATATATTTGTGACCTGTTTTGTGTCCAATTTCCATATGCTGTATGACTGTGCTTGGAGCTACATGAACTAATGCATGTTGTCTGGTTTTTGGTCCATCCGTTGGATTTGTTTGCAAACATCCAGGAAATTCACTATCCTCACAAGCAGTCAGTGATTTGAAGGGGGATGCCAGCCTTCTTGTTAGTTAGAGAGTTCAGGAGTGGAGTGGTTATTTTGGCTCATAGTGTAGTGTGCCTGACTTGTTGATGCTTTATCCAGCTGAGGTTTGTGCACGTTAGAATCTACAGCTCTGACCATGTCTCTGAAATATCAGCAGCATAACTCTGTTTTGTCTGTGTGTGGTGCTGAAGTATCAAAATGTCTTGTATTGTGTCCTTTTCTCCCTGCTTCGTCTTGGTTAATAAAACTGTGGACTATGAGTACTGAATTCTGGCCTATATGGTGGCCTCTGCGCACTACTGAGGAGTGTCAGCTTCTTGATCAGAGTGACAAGTACCACCCTGGAGTCAAGGAATAGTGAGAGGATCATAGAGACACACTGCAGCACGTTGTATTCCTATAATTCTATGATAACTCAGTAGTGTATCTGCTACTGAGACTGTGTGAGGGATTTCCATACAAGTGGAGGGTACTGTCTCTAGCAGCTCAACTTTAAAAAACCATAAACAGTGCAGGAAGTGAGAAAGACATTACACATTAACACTTGGAGAGAAACTCCAAAAAGACTGTTCTTAAGACTGCTCCAGAAAGGTTATCCCAGAGTCAGTGGATTCACCCCTTAGAGATGGATGTAGTACATATTTAAGAAGTGACTGTAGTTCTGCAGTTATTATGTTCTTTGTTCTGACTGTCTCAACTCTTTGGAATCACAAGGAGCTTGTTACAAACTCTGAGGTCAAACAGCGAGATGAAATATGTAATGTGTATCCTCAGCAAAAATGCTTTGACTTGCACACTTCACACCTCGGCCTTCCATCCTGCTTTTGGTGGATTCATAATTAATGATCTATAAATGAATAATGCATTTTCATTTCACCCACTCCAGTAAAACAAGAATTTGTGGCGTGTGACCATGTCCACTCATCTTAGCACAACTGTTTGCCTTTCAACAATGGATCCTCTCCCTCCTTCCATCTCCTCTCCTCTCCTCTCCTCTCCTCTCCTCTGCTGTCCTCTCCTCTGCCCTCCCCTCCTTTCCTCTGCTGTCCTTGCTCCCCTCTCCTGCATAGATTTCTGATTGTAGCGATGCATTTTCCACACACCCTCTTACCTCCATTCACTAGAATCACCTTTTTTTTGTCCCCACACCGATCATCCACTCGCTCGTACCATCTCTTGCCCAAAACAGAGACGATCCATTAATCAGCAAATAGTGCATTACCTTTGTAATTAACATTCAACTGAGTTTCACCCAGTAATATTTCATTAGTTTATATGCAAATAATTTTGAGCGATTGCCTCATTTGGTCTGTGAGTGCAATGATATATTGGTCTGGTGAAGGATTGTGCGCATGTGTATATGTGTGTGCGTGCGAGCTGGTGTGTGTAGGTACGCACACACTCATACTGTAGGTTAACGCATTTTCATGAACTCTCTCTATCTCTCTGTCTCTCGAACACACGTACACATATACGTTCTCTCCGACACAAACGCACGTACACAAATGCACACATACAGACACCCACTAATGATAGATGGCTGGGCCATATATCCTTGTGCTGGGTTTTTAAAGGCATTAAGCTCTTTACTCACATCGCACTAATTTCAAATTCACTGCACTCCATCAAACCCGAGCTGACTGTTAAATCCGCTCGGTCAATTCCTTCTCAGTTTAACTGAAATATACCTGCTACTGATACTTGAAGGTTGCACCTTCAAACACAACTGCAATGTCTGCTTGTTTATTTAACCAATGCATAAAATAGCTTTAAAAAAAATTAGGGTTTTGCCATTAGTGCAGCAAGCTCAGTATCCAGCATCATCTCGCTGATCCATCATTTAGCTCCTTTTGATCCAGTTTTATCTCAGTCGTCTATTATTAATTAGTCTTGTCATTTAAAGGATATTATGATTGTTAATGATTCTACCAGTCTGTATGTACTGATTCTCTGTTAGCATTGTAATGATGTTCATTCTTACACAGTACTCCCACATACAATGTTAGTGTCAGGAATAGATTAGCTTAGCTTTGCATAAAGACTAGACAAGAGAAACGGTTTGTTGCAAAGTTGCAAAGCTAGGCTAACTTGCTGTTTGCAGTGGCTTTATCCTGTATAGGCACAAACAAGCATGGTATTGATGAAGCTAATATATATATATATATATAAGTCTATTCCTTTAAATAATATGCTCTGTGAACGTAAACACATTTATAACAAGAAGTCCAATGGGGCAAGAAACACATGCTGTCTGACAACTGTGCAGTTGCTAAACAGTTGATGCTGAAATGATTCCCCAGGATATTTGTTGTGAACATCAATTACAGTTTACAGAACAACTTCCTGGGTCAACTTTATCCTAGTTGTTTAACCTAGTTCCTGTGCAACCTGGCAATATTGAGCGACATTTTGGGAGCGCTCCCTTTTTTGTTTTACCTTGGTTTTGAAAATTTAAAGAACCTGTTGGCTTGTTTCCAACCTGTCAGATTATGTTTTTCTTGCAGCTATGTCACTGTGCTCTTACATCTCAGCAATTACTATACTTGGTGAGCACAAAATTACAATGGAAATGAGGGCCAGAGCTACAAACATAGGAACAACTTACCAGAATCGGATATTTCCAGAAACAGTACTTTGGATTCAGATTGTCTCATAAAGAACAATACATTGTCTATGTCCAGTATCTTGATTAAAATGAAAAGTATATCCTGGGCACTGTGAAAAAGCCCATTTAGAGACCTGACAGAGTAAATATATACAATTATTGTCAAGATCCAGTGCTCCTGTCCACCTCTGGAACCCCTGAGTCATTAAGGCCCTCCTGCCGCTGTGTGGTTTGGTTTGACATGTGATTTCTTGTCTTTCTACTTATCCTGTTTTCAAACACCAAAGTTTGATGAATCCAATAGAAAGAGGGCGACAGAGAGAGAGAGGGAGAGAGTGTGGATGTGAATGTATGTGTGCATCTGTGTACTCATTTATAATGCATCCTGTCAAAGAAGTGGAATGATATTGGATGTGATGCACGTCACAAACTGGTCGTCACGACAACTCAAGACAGGACTTAATGGGAGTTGACAGATAACTCATCTATATGTGTGTGTGTGTGTGGTGGGGCGGTCGGTGCACGCCTGTGTTTGTGCACGTGTGCCAGAGGTCTGTGCATACATTCAGCTGTGCCATTTTCCAAAAGAACTTAATGCACACGGCTGTGCTGTCATATCTTTGCTTAGTCAGACTGAAGCACTTTACATCTCATATAAAGGCACTCAGCGTGCCTTTATATGAGATCAGGTGAGCTAAAAAAAGGACACACGTGGAATTGAGATTACCTTTACCAAAATGTCTTAAAATTCTGTAAAATTGCATTCAGTTTTAGGTCTGCACAGACATAATATACTATAGCTCCTTCATTTGTACAGTTTTGCCGTGATAATTGCTCCCAGTGGGGGGTTGTACATTTTAGCCAGCTGAACACAGTATTTGAAACAGTAATGAACAAAACATTGGGAAAAAAGAGAAGAAAGAAGCACATTCACTTAAGATAAAAGGTAAAGTGAAATTGTCATTATTTTAGAATGAATAAAATAATAACAAGTTAGCATTGCTTTGTGAGAACATGTAGCTGCAGCAGGGGTTGGTGCTGAGGAGGAGGGGAAAATAGAACCAAAGCTATGGAGGAAAAGTGAGTGAGTTCATTCATTTACTCTATAATGGAGACATGAAAACAGGAGGAGGAGATTGTCCCTGAAGATCGCACCCTGTGGCAGACAGAATTATGCAGTGAAAGCTACGCTCATGAGGAGATAATCTAAACGCAGATCATTACTTTAACGCATAACTATGTGCAATTGAATCCCTAACAATAAGTTAAAAAACAAAAAACTTGTGAAATGACCGTTTGATGTCCAAATCATTTGGGAGCGACCAGATCAGCGACAGTTTTGAAATCAGCCCCATAGAAACTGTGTGTCTACAGTGTGTTCAGCATCTTTTTGTGCGACATGTGTGACTGTTCCTACCGCGGCGGACACTCAGGCAATATCATTACATGACAAGTGCCAATGTGTCCACGCGGGCTGATTCATTGGCTGAGTCCGGGGGCTTACCAAGGAAAGAAGGCTCTCCATCAAGCTGGAAGTGAGCAGACGCTGGCCTGAAGCTGACAGCTTTCCAATATGCAAACTTTCTGCGTTTATTTATTTGCTTCTTAATGACCTCAGGTTCAAGCCAAAGGGGCATTTTTTTTTCTGTCTGTGGAAAAAAAAAAACAACAACAAAAAAAACAACAGCGCAGTCATTTTTCCTGCTGATCATTTGTCACTGGCACATCAAAGTCAAGGACTGGAGCAACTTTGAATGGAAAGTTTTCTCTACACTTGAGATGGATGCCTTTGAAAGTTTACCCTTTAATACCAATAAGTGCTTGTGTCACACTTGCCCCCTCTGACACACACACACATTTTTGTTACCTCTGCCTACACACCTTCTCCCCTCTCCTCTCTGCTCTCTCTCCCTCCCTCCCTGCTTTAATCAGAGTAATGCCAACCCATCACGGCAGTATGGGCTAGGTTAGACAACAAGACGGGTAATGAGATTACACACAGACTACAGCACCGCATGCAGTTAAGTTAGCAGAGGAAGAGTGAAGGGGGGGGGGGGTTGCAGCCTCCCCTGCTCTCTGCCTTTGTAAGCTTTTGGAAGGGCATTCAAATGAGTTGGCGGAGCACAAAACGTATCTTGAGCTCTGTCACATTACGCCTCTCTCTGAAAGTGGCTGCTAGTTACCTGTGGCACTTTCCTGACATGTCTCAATTGAAGAGAGGATGGGGCCAGCTGCTACTTTGATGTGTTGTTATAACTTCCTCCAGCCTCGTCTTTGAGTGACTCTTGAAGTTGCACTGTCTCAGTCTGTCTATGCATCAGACTCTTTGGCTCTTTTCTGCATGTTAATGAACTCGGCAATAATCCGTGTTGGGTTTTTTTCTTCTTTTTGGCAGGGGTTGGCTCAGGACAGACAGCTCACTGCTTCTTGTGGGTCTTTCAGTATGGGCATGCATGTGTGGTGGGTTTTATGCAAGTGCACGTGTCTGTGTCTGTGTAGCGGGTGGGAATAGGGTGAGTCAGAATAACTGATTTAGATGAGAGAAAGAAACAACAACAACAACAAAATTACACGGCGTCCTTGTTTTAGCCCTGAACACGAATCATTAAACTGCTCTGTTTGCTCTGCCGAAGATCACTGTCTCCGCGTGTTATTGGAGGAGAAGGTTGCTACCATCAGCCTGCTGGAATAATCATACCGCAGCTGTTAACCAGGATCTGCCTTTTCATCATACATCAGCACCTGAACTGCCTTTGATCTGCCTCCATGCTCCCCCTCTGGTTAATGTGTGTATGGACCTGGATGTATATACTTCTATAACTATTTCACATGGATCACAAGTATGGTAAACATATTACGGATGCTGGGAGAGCACATGAAGGAGGGTGTTGTTCTGTTTGAATATATTGCACCAAGCAGGGGATCCTAATCTCGTGGGGGGTCAGACTATAGCAGGATTAGGTGCGGGGGGGGTGTGTGTGTGTGCAGGAGCTCTTGTTCTGCATGCTGAGCAGAAACATCAGTGTTGCGTGTGTGTGTGTGTAAGTAAGCTTCTCCCTTGTTCCCAGAGGACAGAACAAAACTTCAAAGGCATCCAGATTATCTTTCATTAATGCAAATCAGTGCGTTTGAAATGAAGTGAAATATATGAATGCGGCGACACAGATTGTTGCAGAGTGGATAGCTTGGTCTTTTAGCAAATGGGTTTTTTTCTTTTTTTTCTCTGTCTTTTTTATTTTTTTGCTCTCGCACTCTTGGAACTTTTCAATGCACCTCTTTTGCTGTTCATTATGCTCTAATGCCGACACTGTCAACATCACGGATGGGGTTGTCGTGCCTGGGGCTTGAGCAATCTGCATCCGAGTGTCACAGATGACCATGGCGGATCCCTGCAGGTGATCCATTACCATGGTAACCGGGCGACAGGGACCAACTAGTAATGCAACGATTGATCGATGTGCAAACTGTAATTAAAAGCGCTGCACTAATAAGTACCGTGGGAGCCATAGGCATTTCACATGCGTAGCGAAAGCGCAGGAGAGAAAAGAAGATGGAGCGAAGACGGAGGTGGGGAGGGATGGAGTGAGGGATAAGAGGGATGGAGATGGAAATGGGAGGTATTAAAGATGAGTAGAGTTAGAGGGAGGGAGCAAGGGATGCTGGAGGGCTTGGAATGAGTAGGCCTGGGTGAGAAGATCAAAGCTCAAGTGTTACGATGGACAGATTGAAAAGCATGGGGTCGGGGGAAGGGTGCTGGTGGCTGAATATCTAGGAAGCAGAAAAAAGCAGGAGGCCAGGGAGGAGGTTGACACGGAATGGCTGCAAAGGGAGAAATATCATCTTTGAATTATAAAACATTTTAGAGGCCTGTATCTGTTTCTGAGCCAGATGTGCTTGCACAACCTTTGCAGATTGAACACTGCTACCGGCAGCAACAAAGATGGAGCAAAGAAGAGTTAAACTGCTGCCCTTTGTCTTTTAATCTCTTGCCATATCTTATTAGGCTGCACCCCTGTACACATGCTAATTAAAACCCATCCTCAGAAATGAATCACAAATGCATGCTCCCCTAACATGTGTGGGTTGGAGTGAACACCGGCACACACACCAAAGTCATAAACCTTGGGTGGGATATTCTTCTAAATCCCTTCGTAAACAATTAGGCAAGTTATAGAGTGTTTAATGAGATAAAAGCAGATAAAACCTTGTCTTTTGTTTGTCTGTCCGTTGGGACCAGGAGCTAGGAGTTAGTTTGTGTTATCAGGATGTCTCCCCTGAGGAGGCTGCACGGCTGGAGAGCTCCAGGCATTAACACACACTGCTCCGTCTCGGGGTGTGCGGGTCTGTGCGTGTGGGCGTTGTTGTTTCAACTTCAGCGCGATGCTCCAGGTATAAAACGAGTATCAAGTTTATTCAATTTGTCTTTTTTATTTAGCTCTGCTTCTCTCTTACCACCCCCTCTCCACCTTCTTCCCTGCCCTGAATACATGTAAGGCATCTACTCCGAACCTCGCACACCTTCAGAAAACAGCACAGCAGAGGCACGTTTCAATTGCCCAGGAGGTGGCAAATTAAACAAGGCTGTGAAGGAGAAATTCCTCCCTCTCCCTTTTCATTTGAATTTGTGATTGCTTGCTGTGGTGTTGCTGTCTGCTGCTACACATTGGGAAGCATGAAATGAGGAGTGTTTATTGAGACTCATGCAGTGTTAAGCGGACAGGATACAGTGAAATCTCATTTTCATTCATACCAGCCAGAGCTCATTCAAAACAATGCGCCGGGAGCTCTGCTACAACGGGCCGAGAATCATCCAAAAAACTGTTTAGAAAATTACTGCTGCTTTTACTGCCACCACTTTCTTCCCCTCTGCCCATCTGCCTGTCTGTCTGGTTTATCTCCGTCTTCACCTCTCTTATCTATTCCTCTCTCATAGCCCGCGCCTGCTAGTTATCACACATCATCCACTAATCGAGAGAAAGGGGCCTGCTCTGTCAACAACCTCGCAAATCTAAAAGATCCTATCTGCCCTCAACATATGTCTGCAAACATTTTGTCCCATAAATGATTCATGCGTCTTTGCATCTGATGGCAAAATTCATATCCTTGTTTACTTGTTCTCCCCGCTTTAAATGTGATGTGGCTTTTTATATAAGACCGCAATTACCAGAGTGCAGAATAGCCAGGGAGGAAATAGCAGAAATGTCACCACACTCGACTGAGCTAAACTGGCTAAACGATGACAAGCACTCTCCCTGTCAGATAAACAGACTAACAGGCATCAGGGTTTAACGTACACTTCACGATCCTCATTAAGGGGCGGCTAATGCATACGCTCGGCTCGGCAAATTGGCGAGACATCAAAACCTCTTGTGCTATAGCAAGTGGGAGAGGGCTATAGCGGATCAGATCATAAACCCTCACGATCATACCCGACATCAAAGCGGACGTCCACGTGAGGGTTATTTATTTCTCTTCACCATCACGGGAGATGAGAGATCATTCTATAGATTTTTATCGACACTTCTCAACACAAGGGAGCTTTTAAGGTTGCAGGTCATCAGCTTATGTGCGACAAATAATAGTTTTAGCTGGAGAGTCATCCTTGAGCTTTACAAGCAGCATTCCTTTGTCAGTTTCACATGTGCGTTGTTGCTCCTTGTCCTGTCCCGGAGCTGCAGCTTTCCCCCTCCTCTCCTTTTTCTCCCTTACCCTCTCTCCTCTCCCCCAATACTAATTTGTGTCTCGGCTAATGACACATTCATCTTCGGTCACCTTCAACGTGCTGCCTCTCAAAGCGGTTCTTGACAAATGCTCTCGCTTTCCAGAGGCCGCCAGTGTCAAAACATCAGAGGGTAGAGTGGCAGTGTAAATACCAACAACTGATGCTTCCTTCAGGATAATCACCACGGCTGCTGGCCTGCTCCTGGCACTCAGCAGCCCGCTCAGCCTCTCTCTTTGATTTGCAGTGGTGGGGGGTTGTCTTATCCGCGTGTGTGCAAGCTTGCATCTATGTGTGATTAATCTATAGTGAGCGAAAGGTAGGGTGCAATCAGCGCTCCATTTGTGAATAGTAAAGGGCTCTGTGACCATGAAGGGGAAATGGGAAATGGGAGATGGCGTGTCCAGTGTTTTGGCAGGGTAATGGAGCCTAAGAAGTCATTTAGGCCCAGCTCTGCCCTGTCACATGCCTGTCACACCGCTGGCTCGGCAGTGTCAGATCCGATGTGCGTCTGGTTGAGCGCCGCGTGGTACGCTGGCATCTCCCATAGTCCCGCGTCAGTCAAAGACAACACACATCACAATCAAAAGTACACACGCGCAGACACACACGCGTACATTGCATCACGGGAAAGGGAACAGAGCTGCGGCGGCCACGTCAAGCCATCAAATCTGTCGCCGCCAGATAAACATCCTCTCGACACTGTGACATTTTCCCCAACACAAGCCGAGTGTGAAGGCTGCGAATGCACACGGCGGAGCGCGCACGTATTCCTATGCATGTGTTTATGTGTGCATGCCTGTCTGCTTTATTTATGCATGCAGAAATAAGAGGCCTTTTATATAAAGAGCGAAATTAATGTATGACCCTGTTGTACTGGGTAATAAATCACCCCTCGTGAAGGATGTTTTGTTTTTTTTCTGCTCCCCTCCCTAAAATGTTACCATTAGCATTTTGTTGTGTTGCGTCTGGATAAATGATTGTAAGATTTATGCAAAAGGAACGAGATGATGCCAAGTGTTTCTGGCATGGTCATGAGAGTCATGTCAAACTCTCCTGTTTTTGATCAATGGGAAAAGAGCAGCGAGTTGACTACATTTGACTTGACGTGTACTTTTAACTCCCTGTCAAGTTGAATTTAATTACTTGATATTTGTCTTTTTTTATGCTATATGAACTGCAATATTTGTCTTGCTGACGCACTTTGGACCGAGCATTACACAATCTAATGGCTGTGACAGCAAACAGTTTTCTCTTGTCTTCGAAATTGGAAAAGTTATCACCCCCATCAGTGTCTGCAACGTGATTTTAAAGGGTCTGCATAATGGCCTTTTTCATTTCAGTAAACATAAACTAAATAATTTTGATGTAACCACTGATTGAAACCCTCCTTATCAGTCCTATTTTTACCCAGACTCCAATGCAATCAATCCACACTCACAGAACTCAAGCCCAGCAGTGCAGCTCTCGGTCAGACCACCTCCAAAGGTTTCACTTTCACTCTCCAAAGTCCTTCCTCTTCCCCCGTGCTCCATTTGTCGTCCTCCTCCCTCTCCACACCCTGCGCGAGGTTGAATTAATGTTTGACTGTGGGAGACTTGTAGATGGCAAATGTTCACATTCATTATGCATGACTTCCATGTTGCTGTTAATTTCTCGGAGCCAGCCAAGTCGAGGAAATGATTTTGTACATTATGTTTGTTTAATGAAATTGTCACACTAATGGAAGTGAGGCTGAATAAGATGGAGATGACTGTTTCTGTTTGTCATTTTTATGACCTCTTTTTTTTTTTTTTATCGCAACCAGTTTTCACATCATCACCCTCACTCGGTACTTATAGACCAGTGCTCTGGTAGACAGTAGCAGACAGTGGGAGGTATCCTAGTAGATCCCTGTGTGTGCGTGTGCATGTATGGTAAACCTTAGGCGTGCACCAGTGCAAGTGTGTGTACAGCTCGCACGTTGACTTAAGGTTTCCACGTGTTTTATGTGCTGAAGATTCCTATGTGCTGCTCTGTGAATAATTTAGCTGTCTGTAAGCCTTCTCTGGCCTCCGATCTCTCTAAGCAAACACGCTTTATCTCACCAGTCACTGCACCTGAAACCAGACAGTGGAAATCTATGAGCCTAATCACAGCTCTGTGATTCTTCACCTCGAAATCAGCCTTTGCACCTTCTTGCATCAAGTGATAAACACTAACTTGTTGATTAGCTCCAGTTTGTGCCTCATATGTATAAACATTACATTTGAGTCACAGAGCCAAACGTCAGCTTTTCTTTTCTTGGCCAAATCAGGAAGGTTGGAATGATATTTATCACTGCTTTTTAAAGAGTCCTCAAACCATCTGGATAGAAACAAAAAATCAGTACACAAAGGCTAAAAAAAAGCTAAAAAAGATGTTTTTCATTTCTTATCCTAGTAGTCAGAAGAGAAAAAACATACTGTCTGCTGCATGACAGGAAACTATTTAAATTGAGCTCACGTGATCTTAGTGAAATTACAGGGAACCTTATTTTGTGGCACTATAATTGCCATAATGGTGGCTACCAGGTGATGTTAGCTTATGTAAATATACTCAGGTGACTCAAGGTTAGAAGGGAAATACAGTTGAGATCACATCTAGACTTCCATTTTCTTCCTACCCCTGTTTGTCTAAGTTCATAAAAAGTTCAGGTTCTTTCAAAATGTGAGGGGATCTCCCGTGTACAGCTCTCTGTAGGTCATTCCACATGTTTTTGATGCATGGTCTTTGATTTTCCTTTTCTGAAGCAATGCGCAGAGAAGAAATTGATGTCAACCTTTCATCAAATGCTTGAGAAGACAGCAAATGAGCATTCCTGCTTGACTGTAGCAGGTGCAGCTACATCGTGGCTCAGCTGCGATGCTGGAGCTGATTGCAGCAATTCTAAACATTGCTTATGATTCCAAGTGATGCTTCGGAAGCTTCCCATGAACTGATCTCCAATCTGCTTCACACCAAGTCTATTTTTGACAGCAGCCGTGGCAAACTACACAGGGCAGACATTGGGCAAAATGGGCAAATCAGCACAATCTGGCAGGTGGACAACACCTTGTTACTGTCCAAAGGCTATGCAGATGATTCCCGGGGGAATCAAGCAATTTCCTCTTAGTCAAAACAAAACCTTAACCCCCAAACCTTCTGGGTGTCACATTGCAACCCCTTCACCTCTTGTTACAAAATGATTCACGTTACTGTCATGTGTTAAGGCATTTCATCCAAACAAATTGAACATGGACATATGTAATGTCTGGCTTGTATCAGTGTTCGGGTCAGGAAACAAAGCTGCAAGTTTGGAAATCGCATGGGGTGTATTTCTTCGTTGGTTAGCAGAGGGCTCTTTTTTGGCCCAGATGTTTAGAAGAGTACGAGGATTTTTGAAAAACCTTCCCAGCACTAGTGAGTGCTTAAATGAGCTTCTGGGGTTTTCCAAAGATCAACACAGCTATTTATTTTTTTGTTGGTAGAACTAATGTTTGGCTGTGCGAATCAAATGTAATGGTAAAATGTGAGAGACACAAACTGGGGCTACTTGTCAGGTTTAATGAAGGACTGCCTCTCAGAGAAATCACAGGATTATGAATAATTCATGTCTACTTACTTATTTTTTCAGATATGAGAAAATAAATGTAGATGGCACCCCCTTGCATTGTTAAGGTCCCTGTAAACACGGAAACCCTGTTATTGCAAATATCTTAGAGTTTTGATTATTTCCACTGTAAAGGAACACTCCTGTACTCCAAAACAACCATTATCCTTCATATGCCTCTTCCATTTAACTTTCACATATCAGTGTTAATCCTTTTGTACACAGAACCTTTTGTGCAAATAATGTGTGCAAATAATGTGTGCACATGTGTACGGTGTGTGTGTGTGTGTTTGTGTGTGTTTATTGCAGTGGTGCTGATGCTGCCTCTAACCCAAAATCCATCACTGAGTCCAGCCATGCGATTACAGCCTGCCATGGGAAACGCTGACTACTGCTGCTACTCTATTAGGCAAAGTGCTTGTGTGTGTGTGTGTGTGTGTATGGTGTGTGTGTTAGACAGAGAGAGAGAGAAAGTGAAAGAGAGAGAGACAGAGAATGGGTATTATCCCAGACCAGGTGCTAAGTGCTTCTCAGTACCCCCTTTTCGGTCCAGGACCATTTTCTCACATGCCGCACTGATCCCTTGCCACTCCAAGGTTTGTGAATCAGTCCGTCCTGCAGAAGACTGAGATTACCGTATGCTGCATTGCAACGGATTGATTTCTACTCTGCCGCTTTCCATCTTCTTTCACCCCTATCCTTTCTTGGTGTCTCCTGTTCTAGCTTTGTAGATAAATACTTTGTCCAAAAAAGTATTTTGCTCCTGTAGAGTTTTTAAAAACATCTGCTCGAACAGATATGTGGAAATGTCTGCATACTTACTGAGTGTGTGCATATATATCACATACCACACATGTGTGCATGTTTATGTGTGTAAGTGTAGGAGGCCAGGCGGGCTGTGAAATAGGGATTGATGTGTCCATTTGAAGACAGGTGTTTAGAGCGTGACTGAGGGCTGCGGCAGCGTCACTCTGCCTCGGTCTGCTGCCTCTGTCGGCGAGGCTCCACCACAGGCTTTGATTACTTGTTGTTATTGGAGTGTGAAATCTGAATATGCTTTTTCATTACTCAAAGTTTGGCTTGTGTTGGTGCAGGGAGGCGCATGGGCGACAGCAGAGTGTTTGGTTTTATGATGTGTAGTCGGTCTGAATTTGTGTTCTAAGTTGCGTCGTCGCAGAGTTTGAACTCTTGAGTTTTATTTAAATCAGAGACAGCATTCAAAGAGAAACACAACATTTGAAATTGATTTTCTGTGTTTTTTAAGGAAACCAATGTCTGTTGGCCAGACACTTAGTTCACGACTTTGGTCTACACTGAAATATTTCAAACACCATGTGGTGAATTGCTGAGAAATTGTGCACATGCATTCATGGTCATTCATGGTCTTAAGAGGATGAACCCTTGTCCCCTGACATTCCATCTAGCACCACCGTGAAGTTGACATTGTAGGGTTGTTTTTTTTTTTTTTGAAAAATCTCTCTACATTTATGGAATGGCTTTCCATGAAATTTCCTACAGGAATTCCTGGTCCTGAGAGGATGAACCCCAGTGGTTCATGTGATTCCTGTGTGTTTCCAGGAGCAAGTGACATCTGAGATTTTCTTTGGTGCCACCAGCAGGTCGACAGATTGTGTGGTGTGAAATGAAATGTCTCGACAGCTATTTGGTACTTTTCCACCCGGTGCCATCATCATTTGCCCATGCTTTGGTTCACATAATGTACCTTAGGAACTAATGATATTCCCATCAGCCTCAGCTGTACTTTATGTTAAGCTCTAATATCAGTACAAAGTACAGGCATCTGCACACAACATGATATTGATACAGATGTTAGTTTTTAGATCAAACATAGCTTGAAAGGATTTGGAAGTGAGCAAGAGAGAAGGCTGTAAGAGACATGCCTCTAATTAGTGATTATACATCTGTGCCACAAAGGCGCCAAAAGATGTGTATACAACCGAACAGTGGTAAAGGAATACGTGTAATTTATCTCGTTACTGAAACACGTAAGGACAAACTTAAGATTTTTTATACGAAAGAAAGCATAATGTCTTGCATTATTAGCGGGCAGATTTTCAAAAAGTTTATAACGTTCACTCTAATTCTACAACTCACAAAACTCGCAAGTTTCCACCACCTCATACCACTCGTGCAGGCTTTGCTTTGGAAAGCAGAGATCTGATCACAATGAGGATAACGAGAACTCGTGAAGAATGCCAGGTGTAAATGCAAAGTAGATCAGATCGTTTATTATCCAGAGAACGTATCCGGATACAGATCCCATTTTAATACCAGGTGTAAATGGAGTTTTAGCCTTCTTTCATGTTATTCAAATTCAAACCAAAGCATTTGCAAACATTAAAAATCAAAGCTATATTTGCAATTGATTCTCTGTTTTTTTCTGAGTTTACTTTTGTCTCTCCTTGTGTCAGACAGTATTTGCCATACCACTCTGTAAGTATATCCATGGGTTAAGACTTCCTCTAAATGACCTCATGCTGTAAGCTGACAGCCAGACAGCTGAGCGTTTAAATAGCTGGAGTGTGTTATAAAAAGACAGAGAGCACCTGGTAAAAGTCTATTAATCTTCAGGTGCTTGGAGGAGACATTCGTTATCAGAGCTTGGGAATTAAACATGAGCATGAATTCTTCAGAGGCGCAATATAAAAGAGTTGGATAATTTTAGAAGGGATCACTCCACCTGTAATTTTAGCTCCCCTCAAAGGCCTCTCTGTCTCTGCCGTTTAGAACTAATCCCTTTTGGAATTTGAAAGCTGTGTTCTCCAATATGTATTCACAAAGTGGATTAAAGAGACTCAATAGTTCAGGTTTTGTTTTTCATGTGATTAAGTGAAACCTGTGAGAGTGATTAGATTTTCCAGCAAAAGGAAATAATGTGAAAGGCTAAAAAACCATGTAAACACTTGCTATTGTGCCAGCAGCAGAAGGAGCCATTTTTGACTATGAAATGACAAATATTTGGCAGCGTGATCACTGTGGCTGATCTTGAAACAGGTTGCAAAATAAATGCCTGTTAATTGCATTCAGTCTGGCTATTATTCAATCTTTGTATAGGGAAGTGAAAGCTGCGTGTTTTTCTGTTTTGAAATGCACATAAAAGCAGCAGGTGTGTTTGTGGGAGGGGGATACCCGCATGCTGTTTACAGCATCGCGTGGCACCTGTGATATTGCGGAGCAGAGTGATTGATTATTCCGACCGTGGCACTGACTGCTTTACACCGATTAGCCTTTGACCTTATAGGTGAGAGATCACATCAACAGCTGAGGGGATGATAGGTGGGAAACGGGACGGTCCTAATTTACTGCCCCATTATCACAGGCCTGTCAGGAAGGACTGGAGGGAATGAGGGAGGGAGGGTGGGACAAAAGGACGTGGAGAAAGGGAGAGAAAGACCAGAGAAAAACAGAGGGAGTGAGAGAGAAGAGAGGGATTAATCAACAAGGACAGCGGATGAGAGCGAGAGAGAGAGCAAAGCTCCTGAGAAACATGGAGCCAAAATTGCGCCCTAATTCTGATGTTTATTTTATCTTAGGTGGCAGGTGTGCCGGGTCCACCACCTCGCACTGCTTCTCTGGCCCGTTCTCAGTGGCTGTGTGGCTCGCCTAGAGATAAGACTGTAATGAAGCCGGATGGGAATAACACAGACCACCAAAGGCAGCCTTCGGCCAGACCCAACTGTTGCTTCCATGCCTCCTCCCCCGGCTGCCCTTTGTCTCACAACATAAATTCGCTCCTTCATCCCTGTCCTGCTGGCTCTGTTTGTTTAGAGACTGCCGATGAAGGAAAATAAGTTGCACTGATTCCCATTGGGTATCAAGCCACTGGAAGCCCCCACCCGCCCCATCCACACGTGTTTGTCTTATCACACAGACTTCAAGCTGGGAAGTTTGAGCAGTGAGGCTAAATGTGGACCGCATAGCGAAATGATCAAGTCTGACATCAGTTAGCTTTACATCACCTCAGGCTAATAGAAGACAACCAGGATCTCTAGATGTCATTCATTCCTTTGAGGAACATAAGGTTCAAGTGGAGAATCTAATCAGCAGAGGTCTAATTAGCTGCAGCCTAATGAGCAGAGGTGTCTTCTGGATTTTAGTTTCCCTGTGGTTAGTGTCATCGCTAATGTTTGTTTTCACCAGTGTCTTTGATTTGACAGAACAGCAGAGGAGAAAATGTGCCACAGTGTCTTTAACAAGAGATTTGCTGAAAATTCAAAGAGTGTAACAACCGTAGTGTTGCTGGTTCCCAAAGCTCGTGATGCCTTCAAACTAAAACACTGTCTAACTTTGACTTCCTGAGAGCAGGTTATGTCTTTTGTGTGGATGTGATTTATGAGCAGTTCAATCAAAGAGTGAATTTTAGTGGTGAAAAAGCACATTTCTGTTATGCAAAATTATCTTTTTGTTTTTTTTAACCATCTGAACTGTCAGATGCTTCTGGGAACCACTGCATGACAGTAATGTGAATGCTCCAAGCTCACCTTCAACTGGTTCATATGCTTTGGCATTTAACTGATCTCATAACCTTCAAATTGTACTTCTTACAAAGGAATATCCATTTGAAACTAAACTCAGCATTAGCAATCAACATTTAGTGGCCTGTAATCTTTTCACTTCCCAAAGTTAGAATTGTCCAAAAAATTTGGGGGTTGTAGTTATTCTAACAATTATTCTAACATTCTAACAATAATAACAATCTTTATTTATACAGCTCCTCTCAAAAGAATGTGATTCTGTGCTTTGCAAAGGACAAACAAAATTAAAAGAAATCCACTCCACCATTAAATTGAGTACAGTGAATGCAATAGATTTGGTAAATAAAATACCCCAAACACAATAAAATGAGATAAAAACAGCAAAATAAACAAACAAAACATAAAAAAAATAGCAGATTTGAGTCTGCACTCTGGCTCGTAGGGGATCATCAATATAATAAGGAGACACGATGTGCTGCAAACGAGTGGTTGTTATTTTGGATTTTAATAGAAGAAGACCATGTGATGTGTTTGCAGACTGATAAACTCTGACCTGGCCTATTATAAAAAGGGCAGAAAATCACAGGCTGTCTGTCTAACTGGCTGCTTACATGCAATTTGGTGTACCTTATAGCTATCATTACTTTGCAATAACAGGGTGCACGTCCCAATAAGTCATGACATTGAGAGCCTGACACAAGTATGCCATGGCAGGATCTCACACGTGCAAACTCTTTGAAATGCATTCAGATAGGACTGGAGATCCATGGCTATGTGTGTGAGTTGCGCACACGCTCTTGCAGGTTGGGAGAGAAGACAGTTGCACTGAGGCTGCTCAGTGTAGCAGGTGTAAGCACAGACGCACTGACAGCACTGTGGGTTTGAAAGCTGGCTGGTGTGAGGCTGCGTGTGTGTGTGTGTGTGTGTTGATGTTTTTTAGGGAGAATGGATTTTGCATTAGTGCCCTTGTTTCCTCTTCCTCCCCTCCTTCTCCCTCTCTCTCTCCCTCTATCCCACTTTCTCTCTCCTCCTATTATTCTCATTCTGCACTAGAGGGCCGTCAGCGAACCCTGAATGCATTATGCTGTCTGCTCCATTGTTTGTGCTGTTTCTCTGCGCCTGTGCCCCACTCTCTCCCAATATTTGTTTTCATTAATCACAATGGGTGCCTGCTGCGGGTGTCTTGATGGCTTTTTTGGTCGTCTTTTGTTCCGCAGCACAGCTTTTGTCTTTAGGCATTGGCTTTCTGTGTTTTGTTTGTGTGCCTCTTGTGTTTGTGCACATGTGCATATATGCCCACATGCAAGCGCATAGACAAAGATAGAGGTGGGAAGGAACAGGACGGGGCGCACAGTCCTCTTTCTTCACACATGGTAATGTATCCCTCACTTTCATGTTTGTCTTTTATTTGGGCTACTGCTGCTTTCAGAGAAACTAGCGGGCACAGAATGGCTTGTTTTTCTGTTGCAGTCCTGCACGTGCACACACACATTCTCTTACAGTTCACTGACATATTATACGTGTCAAATGGGATTTTTTTTCTATTAAACATTTGAAATAAAAGCCCAATTGTAGGCTTAGTGCAGTATATTGTAAGATAAACAGGTGGTTGCTTTCGTGATGCATATATTTTTTGAACAGAGCATCTCTGAGCTTAAACTAAACATCTCGCTCTGCCTCTATTATTGAGGATCTTGTTGGTTTGTTTGGCCCAGACGGGTGGTGTTGCCATAAGGTGGATAAATAAATCATCTCTGAAGAAATATTAAAACTTGCCTGTTGCTTTCCCACCTCCTGCTCTCTGTTCCCATGTTGCCTGCATTCCCTCTTTCCTTTTCTCTCATTCATCCTTTTGTTTTTTTTCCCCTCATTTTCATGTCCCTCCCTAACTCTCGCTCGCCTCTCTTCCTCTGATGTGCGACTCAGAGGGTCTTTGCTCTCCTTTTTGATTTGTGTTGTGAGTCTCTGTATCTAGGCTCAAAACATACACACACACGTGCGCGCGCACACACACACCTACCTACACATACACGCAGGTTCCTGGCATCGCTCCATGCTTGAAATGTATGGATTTGCCCACTGTTAAAATTTTCAGCCGCTCCACAGGATCAATTCCAATTAAATATCAAATAGGGCTTCTATTTTCTCCCCATCTCAGGCCGCTCTGCAGTCTCACAACAGCGTGTGGTCTGGATTTTTTCTTCTCCCCCCCCCCCACAACCTTGTCTGACTCTGATATTCCGTCTTTCTATATGTCCCTCAATCTGTGTTCATGCCAGTGTTATCTGAGCTATGTTACAGTGGTGCACAATCATGACAGCTCCTGCGGGTATCCATAGAAGGAGGCCGTGTGGCTATGGCCTAATGCGGTTTGAATTTGTGCTTTTGTGGAAACGTTGCAATTGTTACACATCCGCTGCATAGCGAAATTCTCGAAATAAAGCTTTCGCTCACTTTAAGAAAAGTGCATTTGAAAAAGTGGCATCTGGTGGCAGCTCTCCACTCGGGTCTTTTCTTTCACTTTTGCACCTGCAAGTTGCATCATGGTGAACACAAACACGCGAGTGTGTATGAGTGCAATCTGAATTCATGTACAAGTGTTTGTGTCTATCTGTATTTATGTATGAGTTTGCTTGTGTGTGTGTGTGTGTGTGTGTGTGTGGGGGGTGTACTTGAACCCAAATTGAGTGTAGGTCAGATGACGTGGCAACAGTGGACTCTGCAGTATGGAGCCCCTCCCTTTTTTATCTTACCCAAGGCATTTCTTCTGGATAATAGTGTGTGTGTGTGTGTGTGTGTGTGTGTGTGTGTGTGTGTGTGCGTGCATGCCTGGAAGTGTGTCAGTGTGTATCAGCTAGAAGTGGAACTGATAAGAGCTCTAGGGATATCTCTATCCTCGCAGTCTTTTCCAACAAGGACCATTCTTCCAAAAATGGATATTGAACATTGAGGTCTTGACCTGATTACATCACTTAAGTACCTGTTGCAGTAATCAGTATGTGAGCTCTTCGCTGTTAAAGTCAAAAAATGGTGAGCATAGTTTAGAATACTGAAACGTTCAGATATGACTTTACTTTGACCCCTTTCTGTAAAATCCAGGGATTATGAAGACTGCATGGCCAAAAGTATGTAGACACTTAAGTATAAAACCCTTATATCCTGTACTGCTATAACAGACTCGCCTCCCCTGGGAGGTCTCTCAACAACAGTTAGAATTTACAAACTCTATTGTCAGATAACAAAGTTAGTACCATTCTACAAAACTGTAACCTATTTTGTAAATTGACCACATTTTATTTTTTTAATTCTTGCATGTTATAGTATACAGTTCAGTTATTTCAGTAACACACTTGGCTTTCTTGCTTAGAGTAAGTTGAGAAGATCAATCATCAATCAGCTGCATATTTATCAGACAGACATTAGGGTGTTATTGATCTTGAAATGTAAGGTCCAAATATTTTGAGATATTACTAAGGTTTGGCAACTAAAACACTTGTGTTAAGGTTAGGTAAAGATGGCGGTTGTGGTGTGGCAGTTATCTGTGTCGTAGTCAAATTCTCATTATCTGCAGTAAATTCTGATGCACCCATTCACCTCCCTGACCTCCACACATTCCTTCTTTCCGCCTCATGGCAAATTGGACAGACTACTTCCTGCTTTTTCCCTGAATGTTGGCACTGGACGTAAATCGTGAGTTGCAGATTGGTCCAATCTGGATTTAATTCCTGAGGATACTGGGTTGTGTTTGCTCCCATTCAGCCACAGGAGTGTTACTGAGGTCAGCCACTGATGTTGGAGATTAGGCTTGGCACGCAGTAACTGATCCATCCCAAAGCTGTTGGATAGGGTTGAAGTCAGGTCTGTGTGCAGGCCAGTAAAGTTCTCCCACAACAAACTGGGAAAACAATTTCTTTATAGACCTCACTGTGTGCACAATTATGTTGAAACAGTGAGGGGACTCTCCTACAGCTCGCTCCTACTCTCCTTTGTTGCCACAAAATGGCAACCACACAGTTCAGTGGCATTAAGATTTACCTTAATTGGAACTAATAGCCCCAGACAAAAATACACAGAATGATATAGATGGGGATCCCACGTAAGAAGCATCTACTATGGCTGCAGATGCTATAAATTAAGCTTAATCTGTAATCTGTAACAGGCATTGTTACACACAGAGCCCTTTGAGCCAAGCCAAAGAAAAGGCCAATCTCTTCTGCACACACACTGTACGTGGCTCTATGAGGTAGTGGACATTCATAAGTCCCTCTGATCCCCCTGATTAAAGAAATCCCTCCAAGCTTCTAAAAACCAGAGAGAGTGTGAGCTTCGAGTGTGAGGGAGACGCAGTGAGCTCATTCATTTGTGCATGTTATATTATGCCTCAGTGGATTGACCTTTGACTTCATGCTTGCTGTCCTCGCTCTCTCTTTCCCTCCCTCCCTTTGGCTCTCTCCTGGCACATCCTCAATACTAAGCCTCAACCATCGGAGTTACAGAGAATTAATGAATTATAAATCCCCCTGGATACATTAACGAGACCCACTTTATATGCCAGGACTCAAATTACATCAATATACGCTTTCTGCATTTGTAAATGCCTATCAATTATTGATGTGATGTCATTACCCAAGCAATATCTGTCATGAATGAGCAATATGTGTCAAGCAGCGGTATTACCTAATCTTAAACTTGTTTCAACAGGCCGGATTTTACCCACTTGAGGGCAGCAGAACAAGCCGTAAACACAACATATAGACGTGGGACACATTATCACTTTATACACTGCGTGTGGCTAGTATGTTAGTGCTTGTGGTGATGATTTATCCGTCCGGCAGATAGGGACCATTAGAATTCAACTGTAATCCTAATTATAGGCATCTGTTAATAGAGGTCCAACATTTAGTCTCCTCTTAACTTTGATTTGGTCTCCACCATCTACTGAGAGAAATCCGCAGCTCTGTTGCAGCTTAATGCTCCACTGTGCTCTTCAGCAGCTAGTCGCTAACTTTGTCCGTCTGCTACTTGCTCCTGGACAGGTAGCATACCATACTTGGGACTTAAAAGTTGGGAAGTTGCTTTTATTTTGACCAACTTTTTATTTTTTTTATTTATTTTTTTTTCCCTAGCAAGTCGCTAAACGTTATGTAAGAGCAATATTAAAGTCCACCTTTAAAATTTCTACAGCTTAAAAAACAACATAACAACCTTCCTCAGCCCTTTGAAGTTTACACATGTTGACTTCAAAGCAGTCCATATATTTCTATTTAGTTTTAAGACATTCACTATACTCGCGCATTGAAATTGCCTCTAAAAATTCCATTTTGCTCGCTCTCTGTCTCACTCACTGTCTCTCTTTGTCTCTCACTCCTCCCCTCTGATGCAGAAATCCATAGCGTTGTAAATGAAGCTGTGAGGATCGATGCTGCAGGCAGGGTAATGCCGGAGCGCTGCCACCAGTGTATTGCTACAATGATCTAGTGGTTAAAAACACATTCACAAACAGAGAGGGGAAGATAGATCTGAGCCAGCAGCACGCCCACATTGCTCTCACTGGAGACATCATCAAATTAAACAACAACTATGATGTGTTTCTGCTCTGTGCCCCCGCTACCACACCACCACGTCTTCACCAACACACACTCCTCTTTTTCTCTCCTGCTATTGACAAGAACCTCCACTGGGGTACATTTATAATGGAATGCATGACATGATTTGTTTCGAGTTTAGGATGAAGGCCAATTAGTCTAACAAGTACGAGACAAATCTTGTTTGACAAAAGTTTATGTCAGGGCATGTGAAACTTGTCCGCTGGGAGATATTTTGTTAGCTGGAAGCCGACTCTGTTGAGGCACACACACCTGCACACACAAAACCAAAATATCAAAATATGCTCCTGGGGTCCACAGTTTTCTATCCACTACTAGATTCACATCTAGGAAAACATCGTTTTATAACATTCAGGGGCAAGACCTAAAAAAATATTTTTGCAGTTTGGTTATTCTGCTATACATTCAACTTGACTTCATTGTTACATTGTTAACAAGCACCAAGAGGCACCAGCAGCATTGTTGCAAGTTCTGAGAGAGTCATTGGATAGCCTCCAAGACAAGATTCCTGGAAAATCTTTTTTGACTTTAGATGATTCTCTCTTTGCATCTTTCACCCTGCTCCCTCCCCGCCTGTGACCTTTTCGTGTCACCTCCTCTTATTTCCTGCGGGATTAACGTCACTCTACCTCTGTTTCCGTGTTGCCACAGCAGCGCTCTGGATTATGGAGACTCCTCAGCCTTACAGTAAACAGTGCACCGAGGCACAGATGCTCACACACAAACACACATCTATCAGTGTGAGTAATCTTGCAGTGTGCAAACAGCAGATGAGGGGGACTCCTGTCACGTCTGCATGGGAACAATTTATTTACCTGCACGATCACATAATCAGCCTCGTGCAGTTTTTGAGGCTAGTTTGTGGGGATCCTGACCTGCACTCTGCATGCTTACACTGAATTTTGTATACACCCTATTGGTCGACAAAGAACATTTTGTCTATTTATAGTAAAACCAGTGTGCAAAGGGTCAAGATGTTGCCTCTCTGTGTCCTGCTGTGCAGAATAAATTCCACATCCCTGCTCACATCAGGTCACAAGCAACCCCCCAAGCCACATTCACAGCTACTCTTTTTGCTGCTAGCTGTGCCAGGGAGATGCGATCACAGGCCCTCGCCCATATAACCACCACAGAGAGAAACAAAGTATGTTTCATACCATCGTTATCATCACCGCTGTTGTTTGTGAAGTTAAACAGCAGGTTGACCAGCAGGGACCGAGGCTGAGAACAGACCTTATCACACCAAGGGTCCTGCAGTGTCTGCTAGCATACTGGGCATTATAAACACAAGACTTTGACTTGAGCCATGGTCTGATCCTTGTCTCAAATCCAGTGAGCAGCAAAGTCAACAGGCGATGGGAGCGGAGATAGCCAACTATGGGGAGTGTCAACAGGCCGCTCGGCTCTGGATAAAAGCTCTGTTTGTTTGGTGACGCTGATCCCCTCTCTATTCATCTGGTCTTGGCCTTTCTTCTACACTATTTTGGACCCTCGGCTGAACACGACAGATTATGTCTGATCTCACAGGTATTTCAGGTCAACATCATCCCACTGCTGGAGTATAAAGCTCATATTCTCAGCTCTGCACTCTACCTTAATCACACTCCCTCTCGCTCCGCCACTCTCCCTCATTCAGTGATTTTCATCCCCTCCTGTGCCTCACACCGACCCCGCTGATTAACATTTTTGACGCAAATGCGTGTTGTTCCAACAACACAGAGTGGCGAGTGCTTGAGATGTAATTAGAATTAAGGATATTGATCACGCAGGGCCAGACGATGGCGTTATAAATAATAGCTAGCATGAATAAGTGAAAGCGATAGGTGAGCTCCTGGTGATTTATGTACGGACTCCCGTGGTCCACAGCATAAATCACCAACAGCCATGTTCTTATTGAGTTATGAAGCCCCACAGTTGCAGCAGAATAATGGCCAACTCTATGTCTTGTGTGTGTCTACTCAATCCATAAGATAGCGCCCATGAACTAATAAGCAAGCAGAGGTGTATGCTCTCTTGTATTAAATTAGTTTGTGGGTTATATATATTCATCAGGTTTTATGTCACTGTGGAATAAAGGTCCACAGAGACATAGGTTGTAAGTGTCTGTGGGCTTTTTTAGCATTTCTAAGATAAAATTTGAATGACCCCAGTAACCCTGCTCCTGTAATTTATTTATTTTTTATGGCATTGCCATTCATAGATACTCGTAGCAGCATGCTGACCTTTCTAAAGGAACGAGTTATAATCAGTGTAATACCTAATCCCAAGAGGTTGTCTGTAGAAGAAACATATCCCTGCAATAAAAATCAGCTTAAGTCACCCTGATAGAAACATGAACTCAGCCGCTTTGATTTTGAGGACAGCAACAATAATCTCTGATCAGTCGACAGCAAAAACAACCTTGAATTTGATGCTGGAGCAGCAGCTGACAAGACGAGCACAATCCAAGGTCCACTTACCTGATCGATCCTGAGCTTTTGACTGTGGCCTTCATGAGCAGATGGACCTGTTGATAGCAGCAGCATCTCGTGGACGTCTTGACCATGTTGGTCACATATTTCATACATGATTTTGTAGACCCTAGTTGATTAAACAATCTAAAGGGCAACTCACTTGTTTGTTTCACGCGTGCCCTGTCAGCAGATGGACTTTGTTAGAGCGACATCACATTCACATTCACTCATCTCTTACTGTAAGTAATTAGATCTTACAGGCTTTCAAGTGGCCTGTGTTTAAAATCAGAATCTGAATAGCTGCAAATAAGAAACATTGAGAATAATGACACTGTTGACCAGTGACCTTTGTTAAAACACATAGAACTATCTATGTATATGCTTGCTGATAGATGAAATGTGGTCAAGTAGCGTCTTAAGCAAAGGCATAAGTAGTATGGCAGTGTTAAGGCACTGCGAAGGGTTAGTGTAACTGGCTGGACTTATGAGACTTTGGCAGAGGAGATGGTGGATTGTATCCCAACAGTCAGTGTGTCTTTCTTAGCCATGCTGGTGGCTTGACTCCAGGGAATGCGATGTCCATCCATCTGTCAGTCCACCACTTTGGTCTTGGCTGAAATATCGTAACATTTAGATTGCCACAGAAGTTTGTAAAGACACTCCACAGAGGATAAATCCTTTCTCAGCTACGATTTTGCTTTTTGGTGAAACAGTTCACACAGTTGACAGGAGAACTGGACAAAAAACAACTGTCTTCACTAACTGAGGTAAATCTAGCAGAATGGGACATGAAGTTGATGAGTTTTCTTTTCACAAGGGGTAGTGATAATTATTGCTTTAAACTTAAAATGTGAGTTTACCTTATTTGGACACAAATATTTAATTATAGAAACATACTAAAGTTTTAAGACCCAGTTTCTGCATCCTTCACGTGTTTTATCATAATACAGTGGAAAGATTTTTATAGTTTTTAACAAGCCCTACTGAAACACACACCGTAAATGCATAAAGCTGAACAACATAAAGTGGTAGACAGGGGTAATATTTAACCTGCTGGAGGTTTAAATGGCCATTAGAATCTTGTTATTTCTCTGGACAGGAGCTTGTCTTTACAGTTGGCAGCCATCTAGTTAGAGTCCCTGCAGTTTGTGCTGCATCTTTCACACCCTCCTCCTAAGTGACACTAAGCCTCAGCAACAGGGGAGGGTTTTTAACAGGGCCCACGAACAGCCATTACCCTGAGTCTCTTAAGTGCTGTCTGTATGGTGCGCTGACAGATCAGTATCCCCCCCTCCGCTACTGTGTCGCTGCCATCGGCAGGGAGAGGGAGATTTCATCCAACCTGATCAAGCATGGGGAGGAGAACAAACAGCGCTTCAGACAACACACATCACAAGCAAACATGCACCACAACAGAGAAGCGCTTTTGGGGTAGTGTGCCTGCCTGTTGTGTGTGTGTGTGTGTGTGTGCGTGTTTACTGGTGGTGATGTTATCTGTCTTTAGTATGAAGCACTCACTTTCTGTTCTAAACAAACACAGCAGTGCAGGGCAGCTTGGGTCAGCGTTGACTGCTCTCTTCCATCTTAAATTCGCTAGGTGTTCCAATGACATACACGCACAAGCTACACACGCATGCGTGCACAAACACACACAACCTACATGCATGCACATGCACACACTCATGCACATCGTTGCCTCCCCCTCAGCATGCCGGCTCTCGGGGGCTGTGCAGAGAAAACCTTTCATCAGACACACTCCAAGGGAAAATATTTTAGCCCAAGAGGAGAACAACAGGGGCTGCGGAAATTGATTTTGATTTGAAAGTGACGGCAAATAATGGGGCTTGGAAACTGTGCCTGAATTTGAATCTGTTTCTCATTCCAGAATGTAAATGGCTCATATCTTTTGACTTTTGCGGGGTAGACAGGTTTGAATTCCAGCACACACTGACAAGGGCGCATACCAACACCTGCACATATGCACACACACATGCACAAGTGTCGGCTGGCAAACATGCATGCACGCGCACAGAAGAGATGAACGGACAATCAGGGAGGATTTGATAGGAGCATTACTGCATCTCTTTCACCACAGAATACATCTCATTGCACAGGTCAGTGAACGCCTTTTTATCTATTAGAAGTATTTTGGCCTACAATACAAAATCCACATTTCATGCAGCAAAGGTCATAACACAAGGACATTTAAAGATCGTGCTCATGCAGATCAGCACTTTCTCCACATTTCCAGCCTGAGTCAGAGCTCTGGTATGTTTCCAGTTGCTGCATGATGGGTAATTGTGTTGGAGACATCCGCTTGTGTATCGCCTTTTTTTTTTTTTGTTTTTTTTACAACATGGTTTTAAGCCAGTCTGAGCGGTAGCTGTGTTCAGGCTTTGGCTCCCAAAACAGGCTCACACACACACGCACACACATAAAACCACATGCGAGCAAACACATACACCTGCCCACAGACAACTGCAGCAAAAATATAAAAAAAACCCCAAAAAAACTCAAGACAGAACAAAAATTCGATCTGTCTGTAGCTTGTTTCAAATAATTGAATTGTTTAAAAAACACACACACACAATTTCAGCAACCAAATTGCAATTAGCAAAAGCAAACCCAGGCTCCCTCTAAAGCCCACCTCCAAATACGTCTTTCCAGTGCTGTCAAGTTGACAGCTACTTAAAAAAATGGAGTTGCCAAATTATACATCATTAAGTTCCACAAATTAATCATGATTTTCAGTGACAATAGTGTGGTGTAATAAAGGAAGACTGACAAACAAAGCCCGGCGCATCACCACTTCCAAATTAATAGTGACTGACACCAACACCCCCACACTTAATTAATGGGAAACAAAACACAACAAGAACATCCATCTAGATACAAGAAAACAAAGAATGGGTCGGCTTGTGTCACTCTACGTTTGCTGCCCGTTGACAGCGAAATGTAACACTGAGATTGATAGTGTCTGCGTGTGCGCGCGTGCACAGGCGCGCTCGAATGTTGTTTTTCTAGACTGCGATCTCTTAAGCAGACACCTAACACGCCCCGAGCCGCTGACATTGAGTTTATAAGCAGACATTATTTTTAGCGATGCTGTCATGTTTCTCGGAGTGACAGCTCCTAAAAGCTTCCACAGGCAAACCCATCTCCTTTTGCACTCTAAAGCCATGTCTTCTTAACAGCGATGACTGGGCTATTATCTTACAAGATGAAAGCTGACGCGCTGCTATGCTTTTCATTTCTGCAAAGACCGTCGCTTTATAGCTCAGCTTTTTGATGTTTGATTTGTCCTCTCATTCCTGCCCGCCATGTGGCTACGGTCAATATTCGACGATCATAATAATATCCGATCTTCGGATGTCAAGCGACTTTTTTTTTTTTTTTTTTTTTTTTTTTACCCCTTTTAAACCGCACTTGGCGGTGAAAGCAATAGCATACTAAAGGACAGAGTGAGGGGAGAAAGAGGTCGGAGCAACGTTTTAGAAAACCACTCCGGAGAAACGGGACACTCCCAGGCACTTTGTCACATCAATTAGGAATTCTATCTGGGCAATGGGATCGTGGCCTGCAGGGCAGTGCACAGGACAGCCATTATATATCTTGCTGGTCTCTGTGTGTGTGTGTGTGTGTGTGTGTACGTCTGTATGTTTTTGTGTACACGTGTGACGGGTAGAGAGAAGAGGAAAGAGAACTCATCCTTTGAACTATCGACTTTTGCCTCACTGACCCCTGGGAAAGCTAATTTTAGCTGGTGTTTCGCTGCAGTTTTAATTGCCTCACATTGCTAATTTCCTCTTCGCTGACAATGAATGCAGGCGGTAGGTGTCCTCTCTTCCTCTCTCTGTCTCTCTTTCTCACCAATAGTCAGTCAGGCAGTCAGGCCTCGAGGCTGTCAGAGGGGGAACAAAGTGACTGGGTGATGAGCCAGACGCCCGTTGTCTGATCACATGGACTGATGCTGTGCCAGACACCACAGCCACTGGCTCACTCAACAAGGTTCCTCTCACAACAGAGGGAACGTACTCCCGACCTGGGCCTTTTTATACTTTCCCTGTTTTCTTTTCCCCCTTCCCCCTCTCTGTCTGTTACAATCTTTCCCATCTGCTAGTTCCTCTTTTTTCTCCCATCTGTCCCTCTCTATTTACTCTCTTTCTTTGCACTTTCCCGTTGTTTTCTTCCCGTGTTATTTAAATGTTACGGAGGTGAAAGGCGCATGCCTCAATCGTCCCTCGCTCCCTCTCGCCCTCTCTCTTCTTAATTGTTCTCTGAGTGAGAAGGTGGGTTGCCTGCTGTGTGCAGCATTACATTTACACACGCAGACAACTGTATTACCTTTATGGGGAATCAGCATTTTTAAAAAGGCAATAGACACACTCTGCAAAGCGCCACCCATCCTCTGGCGAAACTCTAAAGGCAGCATGATACAGACGCGCACATATACTCGGAGAATGTCATCAACTGGCATTGTTTTGCAGACTTACAGTACATTTGTGTCTGGTTGGCACCCACTGCTGCACACTGCTCTGACAGCCCTCATCTATACTGAATCAAATCCTCTGAGGTGTGTGTACGAAACAACTATATTTTTGTTCTATGAATAAGCTGACTTCCCCTCAGATTTGTAGCTCCCAGCTGCAGTAGGCTATGTATAAATCAATGCCTTGGTGGGCTAGAGAGGGAGCAGTTATATTTACTCTGTTTCCTAGCTAGCAGCACTAGCTGTACTAGGGGGTAAAGGAATTCGATACACACCACTGGAAGGCGAAGGCTTTTTCACTCACATACAGGAATGGCAGTTCTGCTGATAGGGATAGACTAATGAAGGAATACCAGTCCAGTCAGGCAAGAAAACGCACTCTGTAACACATCAACAGAAAATAAAACTGATTTCTGTCATGCGCCACAGGAGGAGAAGTGAAAAACTCAACGGCATACATACAAGCGTGGATACACTCACGCACACCCCAGAATCAGATACCAGTAGCCTGACATTTGTCCTCACAGATTCCCCCAAATCTATCTGATACGTTTGAATTTTAATCTATGGTGGTTTATTGATTCAGATAAAGCACTTGTGTGTTTCTGCTCTTCATTTGCAGTCTGCGTCTGCAGCGCTGAGTACTGGATTAAGGTTGATGGCAATGAATTATACATGCAGCCTGAAATGTAATTCTCTTCATTAGATGACAAATCTCTTGTTTGAATATTGCATACTGTGGTAATAATACTGCTTTTATCATTGGCCACTGAAGTTGTGGGACTGAGGAAAAATAGTCATGTCATCACTGTAATGCACCGCTGCTAATTCATTAATTCAACTACCAAATTAAAGTTAAATCAAATGTGGGTGTTGCTACATTAATTCCAACATAAGAAAACATGCAGTGTCTGCTTATCTCTAGTGAAGAATCGAATGAAGTGCCTGTGCGTGTGTCTTTTTCTGCACTTTTTGTGTGCTTGTGCTCCTGTGTGTGCGCGAGTATATGTGTGTGTTTCTGTAGGCCCTGAGAAATGAGGGCTGGGCCTGGTTAATAATAGTGGCCGAGAGGGTCTGTTAGCGTAGCCCACTACATCACTCCTTAGCAGGGAGACATCTCCAGGGCTCCATGCTGCCGTGATGGAGTGTTGGAAGGGGAGCAGACTGGTACAGAGAGCCGGTGATGGAAAGGGGATCGGAGGATGGAGGCTGGAGGACAGATGAGATTCAGGCAGCGGGGAGGCAAGGCAGTGAACAGTAGGGCACTTTTTTTGTTCTTTATTGTTTCATCCCTTTTACAAATACGCACGATCTGATGTACCACCTTGGGTAGATGGAGGTTTTGCTGTTCTACCTACCATCACAGATGCTTGGCACAATTCAAACTCCCTCTAGGTTACTATACATGTTACAGACGTTCAGAAATAATTTTAAAGGAAGAGTTTTAACATCTTCACCAGCTCTTCACCTTCATCTTGTGTGTGTCATTCAAACCAAAAGAACTTTTTTGGATCAGGCTAGCTCCTTCCCTGTGTTCTCGGTCTTTCTGCTAAGCAAAGCTCACCTGGCGCAATTTCCATGGTTAGCAGACAAACATGAGGGAATTATCAATCATTTAGTTCAAGACTCAGCATTAAAAGAGCAATCACTCTTGAGGATGTCAAACTATACAATTAATTAACGGATGTACTTTAAAAGTACTTGTACTTTTAAAAGTAAAGTGTACTTTATTGACATGAAAGTGGTACCCAGTTGTAAAGAGTAACTAAGTACATTTACTCAAGAACTGTACTGAAGTTAAGATAAGCTTTACTTGAGTATTTCCATTTTATGTCACTTTACCCATCAACTCCACTACATTTCAGAGAGAAATACTATGCTTTTTACACAATTACATATTAAAAATATTAGTTTTAGTCATACTTAGGTTTCAAGTTCAGATTTTGCAGATTTAGTAATAAAATGCATTTTAAGATAAAAGCAGTGTTTCTAACACTTTTTGGTCTATTTTATCTAAATGCTCTGTAGCTAGAACTCTATGTCAACTTTCCCTTTTAAATGTCTGACATGGTTTCACACCAATAATTGATCAAATGAGCCATTCTTTCATGAAACATCAAGAAGAATCAAAAATCAGACAAAAATACCCTTTAGATTTATTTTGTGACCCTTTGATCTGATCTAACTCCAAGATTGGTAACCACTCAGCCCAACTACCTACTTGTAGCAAATAGTTAAAACAAGCTCCAGCTTGAGCAGCTACAACACTAAAATGCTCCGAACACATGAATGCATTATCATTAACAATCTAATAATGAATCAGTCACTGGGGCATATTTACTGCAGGTGAGTTCTTTTGATATATTCAGATCACTCACAGATCAACTTTAAATATATCTGCGCATTTATTTAAATAGGGATTAAAAGAACTTTTGTTTTTTGTTTAAGCATTTTTACAAACTGTTGTATTTGTACTTTGAAATCTTATCCTGTCCACCACTGTTGCTATCAGTCTTGTTATCTAACAGTAGTCTAACCTCTAACCTTCCTTCCAAGTATCTTAATATATATAAATATTTCACCTTTTATCAGGTTCAAGGATTTTTACATTACCAAGGCTTATAATAAAGAATGAAGAGCTTGAGCTGTTTCATCAGAAAATAGCAATAGGTTACAGTGCAGAAGAATAAAAATAAGAAGATGGTTAGGTGCATGATGCAGAAAATAATTTCATAATAAATATACTTGATATGAAATAAGGAGAAAATAATTTAAAATGACTTAGATCATTGTGACAGTGTGCGCAATAGCCTCAGGGCTTTAGTAAAACTTTGTTACAACCTACATAGTTCATTCATTTCATTAAATCAAGCACTTGACTCCCTGCTACTCAGTGCCTTTTTGTTTATGTCTATAATCTGGTGCCAAAATGTCAAACAATGATACAAGCACTCTTATTCTAATATTTTTCTCTAAAACTTCACAGTGACACCGCTGTCTTGTAAGTGTAACTGTAACTGTAATTGAATACACACTTGCTGCCACAGTCACATCGCGGTGCAGCACCTGGATGTCAGTATAGTCCAAATGTGTCAGAACTGGGGAGTGGGGAAAGTTGTGCAGATGGCGCGAGCTCCACTTGGGACAATAGCAAAGATATATCACATTAAAACATATAGTACTTAGTCAAAGGCAAAATATGAATGTAAAACAGATCACTGTAGCATTACTGTGTTAATATATGCAATACTTTGTAAACGACAGCCCCCTCCTGCAGATGAGTATTATAAAAAATTATTAAAAATCTCTCCAGATGGAAATATTATGTCATTACTACACTGTCGCCATATTTATAGACAAAACATATGTAGGGTATACGGAAATACAGTTGTGCCCAGAGGTGCAGACTGTAATGCACACATTGTACAGGCAAACAAAATATGTGTAGATCAGAAAAAGAGCAAGACTTTAATGTTACCGCAACCCTTTCTTTAATTTTTTATATTTTATGGATATAAAAAACACATTGCAATGTTTAGTATGTTGTATTTTTCCTCCCCTGCTTCACCCCGCCTAATTCACAATATTCCTGATAAAACTGTTTCCCTGGCACGCCTGCCAGAACTGAAACACAACTGATGCATTCGCCTGGTCTTCGTAGAACTTATATGTTTTGTCTTTTTGTGCGTTATTCATCTGAAGCTGTTGTGAAAATATAGAATTGAACTGAGGACAAAGTCCGGACGACAGATCAGGAGGGGTGTCCTGTAAAGGATGACTGCAGACAGACAGACCAGAGACCCAGAGAGAGGCCGGGTGCAGAGACTTAACAGAGAAAACACTGAATAGAATATTGTGTGAGAGAGAATGAACAGATTTGTATGGATGAGACTGAATGCAGGGAATTATGTGAGGTTTTGAATAGATTCCTCTAAACCAAGTCTGCAGTGGGGGGAGGACGGAGGAGCTGCAATGATTTGATTTTTTTTTTTTTGAACACTATAGTTGTCTGAGTCACTGTTTTTTATATATTCCCTAAAATGCAGCTTATGTCATTTCTCTTTATCAGCCAAGAGCTGATGGTGATGGATAATATCATTTGATGGATACGCAGAGACCTCAGCGCTGAGGTGTGGCAGGAGACGTGAATGTGACCCGCACACACAAATCTCCCCAGCTGCCACACCGCCAACCTGCTCCACCTTGGTGCCCCCCTTCAATATGCTCTCATTTTAGATAATGAAAGAAGTCTGGAGGGGGAAGCCACTGCAGAGATCAGTGATCCACTCTAAGTGAAAACCTATACTCAAGTTAATGTGAATACCCTCAGGGGACGAGGACTTCTAATTGATTAACCACATTACCCGGATAAGAGTTGAACTCTCCTGTATGAGAGCAGCTCAATATGGGCATCCACGAGTGTTCCGGAGATATAGGTAATGAACATTTTTTCCACTGCAGCACTTGCTCTGGACTGTACTGCAGGTGTTTGTTGTATCCCCTGGACATACAGACTCGGTCCACTAGAGGCAGTGTTGAATCAAAAATTTCTCCCAGCTTCCAGCCGGGTTGTCACAGCGATTGGAGCATGAAAAAAGCATCATGGGAGTTACACAGCAGCTCCGAATGGGTTCAAAATGCACTCTTTTTTTTTAAAAGAGTGGAGACAGGTGCAGGTGCATCGAGGACCAATGCTTTCCTGTGCTGAAGAATAAAACCTCTTCATCAGAGCACAATGAGCAGAGCTGCAGCCGAAAGTTGCCTCATTCTTATTTATTAGGAATTCCAAATATAACAGAATGACTTTAATTCACTTCAAACGCTGTGGGGCTCATAACCTTTTTGGGGGATTTGCATCTTTTCCTGTAAACATTGCATAATCAAAGCTCAGAAGACTATGTTTCAATCATCAGTGTTAAGCTTTTAACGTATTCCTTTCACTTCCTTGCAGTGTTGACACAGACCCTGCAGTGATTAATAAAACTTGTCCTCCTGGGCTCCCTGGTAGCTCACCTGCCTTTCCTGTCTCTCTCCAGCTGTCATTATCGAATGAAGCAGAAATGCCAAAAAAAAAAAAAAAGTCCTCCTTTGAAGACGCTCATGCAACCATCCTCACTGCTCTGAAACAAGGCGCCATAGTTCAAAATGCTCTTTGATCTTCCAATGCAAGACAATACAGTGACTTTGTGAAGAGGACGGCACAGAGACTTGGTGGGAGATACCTTGGCCCTTAAAATCCAATAGAGACACTTTACGCTGCTTGAGTTAACAAGAGCTTGCTGTGCAGTGTATTCAGAGTCCTGCCTGTATGCAAATGCGTTGTCCTTGGGGAGGTTATAGTATGTACTCAGGGTGTCATCATAAATGCTGCTTTGAAATGCTGAGAATTACCTTGAGTTCTGCAACATTTTACACACAGGTAAGTGTCAAAGAGCCAGCTGGAGTTCTTTGAAGATGAAGTCTTTTGAGTATGAAAAGACGTTGCTCTGTATACTTGAAATGTGCCTGTAATAAGTTCGTAGCCTTGCTACCCAAAGTGCGCCTGCAGTTGCCATTGTAACCGCAGAGATTCTCTGCGGTTACAATTGCAATTTTGACCAAAATAGGCACTTGAAATCATGACATTAATCCTGCTGAGCCTACGAAAGGTATTATCTGTTTCCTTGGCAGTGGTGAAAAGTAACTCAAATCTAACTCAACGCAAATTTACTCCAGTTATGTAATATTCTGGGGTTTTTTTTTTTGCTAATTTATACTGCTACTCTACTACATTTTAGAGGCAGATACTTTTTAAATATACTGCAATTCACCTGACTGTTAGTGCTCCTGGTTATTTATTTAGCTTTTGCTCACAAAATATACAATTGGCTTATGACAAATGAATTGTCATGATTACACAGCCCAACAATACACATTAGTAGTGCTAACTCATTATTCTATAATAAGATATTTTACAAACACAAGTGTAAGGTCACTTAAGTAAAATTTTAAGTCAGGACTTTCTCGCCCACAGTTACATAAGAAGATTTAAACCATTTTTATGTCTGTTAAATATAAAGCTGGAGTCAGGACACAGTGAGCTTAGCTCATCACAAAGACAGGCAGGAGAGGGAAACAGCTATTTCCGATGCTAATGAATAAATGAGGAATTCAACCAACTAATGAGTTGTGAGTATAGTTTGTTAAGCTAGCCGATGACTGAGCTAGGACCAGTAATCTGTGACCAATAGAGGAGCATAAAACTCTCAACAACACAAAATGATACAAGCCGTAACACTCCACGCACAGATCCAAGGACACAATCTGAAAAGGATTTGTACTTCTTTTGAAAGCAGGTCTACAGAGGGCAACTTTGAATACAACAGAGAACATCAAGGTGAATTAATAGTTCACATTTTTTCCAGTGGGAATGAATTTATGTTGTGAATGCAAACACCACTGTTAAGCAAATAAACATTTTAACTTTCATAGCTTGCATATTAGGTGGAAAAAAGCTTCTCTACCTGTGAAGCTGTTGATGTTGTTAGGTTGTGTTGTCGTGCGGCAGTGTTATGACAGTGCCAGATGAACTTTTGTCCACCAATTCCCTGGTTGGTTTTTAAGCTTGCCCACAGACCGTGCCCTTTTTTTATGGGCTTGTAGATTGCTGGGAAACACATCAATCTCCTGTGGGTGCAATGCTGTATGTCTTCCCCCTCCGTGCCGTGTGACCCCATTGCCCTTCCTCTAGTGTCCACTGGGTTGCTCATGTCTGGTTCCTGAACCTCCGCTGCCCTGGTTATTAAAGAGCACTGGGCGATATCCACCCTCGTCTTTCTTTCTTTCTTTCTCTCTCTATCCGCCCTCGCTCACTTTGTTTCTGCCTCTTCCTCCCTCAATGTCTCTATTTCTCTGTTCATTCACCTAGAATAGCACTGGAGATTGCTGTTGTTCTATTCCTGTTCCACTGCCGCTATCTCATTGTGGTGCACGGAAATATGCACCAGTTACACACCTACACTACCTGCAAAACCTGTAAGACAATTACCAATGGGAGATTTTATTAATTGAAATGTATTTATAAATCTCATCAGTAATCATGGTCCCTTTCCTTTGTTCTTGTTCCATCAGTCACAGTGGAGTATGGCAGGCTGGCCCACAGGTAGAGAGGTTGACTAATTAATGAGCAGGAGGTTGCTTGTTCACTCCGCGCAGAAGGATGTGCTCCGGCGATGAACTCAAATAAAGCTGATTTTTCCTCTCTGTGGCGTTTTTCCTCAGGTACGTACATTTATCTGTCAGTTTCTGCAGGTGCAAAAGTACCAAAATGTGTTTAAGTTCATTGACTTAATCATAATGACATAAAACTATCAAACAGTATTTTAAAGCTGCTCTACTCAATGTTTTGTGATCAACAATGGGTCACATGTATGTATGTATGACAAATACCAAATCACCTTAGGATATTTGTTTTTGTGTCTTTCAGCTCTTTGTTTCGGTTTTTCTGGCCCATAGCTGTACTATTTGTTTGACTCTCTACACTTTCACCAACCCCGTTTCCAGCTGCACCAGGCAGCCAGTTTAGTGCACAGACCAACAAGTTGGCAATTTGCTAATGACCATAGCCGAAAGAAGAGAAAATATCAGACTTGCATTCAGTGGTTGGCCCCTATTGGAGGTTTGCCACGTTTGCCCTATCAACTTGTTTCTGTTGTCTCCAAGTGGCCAGAAAATCATTTAATGCAGCTCTAAGTGATCACATCAAAACGTAGAAATGAACTATATTCTCAAGTGTAAACACAAGTTTTCAACACATTAAAAAGCACCGAATGAAGAATATGGATTTTTCTATACCTTTAAAGAGTTTTCAGACTTTCCTTCCATTTCAACCACATCGTAATGACACATTACTGAGACAGCTACTCTGTGAAACCACGGTGTCTACATCAACTACATCAAGGTATCACATGCATATTGTATACATAAGGGTGCTTATATATAGGCTTTATGTGTGCTGATGAGCAGAAACCTCAACTTCAGTACTGTCGTGGGTTGTTACACCACCCTTACAGCCCTTTGTTACTAATGATATAGCTTGACGTTTTAGGAATCCTGTATCCTTTTACTTACTTTGTTATATTTTCTTTGTCAGTGCAAAGTTGTGCCTGTCATTTACCGCCTAATTTGCTTACAAACTGTTGATTTCTATGTCACGATGACAGTCGCTATTGCTGTTCCTGTTCTGCTGGATTTCACCGTGAAAGCTGCTGGCTTTATGGGATGTTGGAAGTTTAGAGCCAGGCTTAACATGATGTACTAATGAGCAGCCCCGGTAAGTGTGATGAGCTGGAACAGTTGATCCATAGAAAATAGCGTGTGGCTGTGGTTTACAGCGTTGCTGCACTCATGTCAGTATGACCTCGCACAGGCATTCAGACATTAAAAAGCATTTCAGGTGATCTAATAACAAGCAGACGGCAAAAGAATAAAGGGTGTAAACACACCCTGTAAGCAGTGAAAATCTGATCACCCCAATCGCATTTGGAGACGAGTGTGACCTCATTGTTAGTGTAGTGTGAACACACAGTATATGCGTTTTATGTTTTATTAGGCTACTTCTTGCTCTGAAATGCTGTCTGCTTGCGGATAATATGCGCTTGTAAAATCAGCCAAGTGTTGGTAGCTGGATTGTATGCTGTGTAAAATCCTCCCTTTTATGTGCACGGGTACAGTTTTCTTTTTGCAGCCAAGCTCTACCAAAGCGCCGTTAAAAAAAAAATAAAATAAAATAAAAAATATATATATATATATATATATATATATATATAAAAGCACCTCGAACCTCCAGCGGTGCTTGTGGAGCTCATCGAGCAAACTGCTTCGCTCCTTCGCTCCTAACCCCCTGACGTTTGGTTGAATAGAGCAGCTTTTGATTTTATACCGTTCTGAGTGTCACCGCCATTAGATTAAGCAAAAGATTGCTTAAACTGGGTCATTGGCAAACCTGCTGCTCTCCGGAGCGGTCTCCCTCTCAGTCAGTACCTTTTAATGAAGATCCTCCTATCCTAATAGAGTCCTCCTGTACTCCCATCAATTCAACTGCTCTTAACCCCTCCTCCTTATTCTACCCACCCATTCCCCCACACACACACCCACCCACCCCACCGTCTCCCTCTTTTACTCCTCTACTGTTTTAATTGCTTGAAGGTCATTGACAATAATGTGACAACTTATTAGGAACCCCATCTGATGCCACTGATTTTATACCTCACTTTGCCACAGTGCTTGGTTTCCAGGCAATTACTGAGCATGCTATTTATTAATTTCATGGTTCACAGAGCATCACACGCTATAAATAGTGAAGGATGATAGCTCAGTCATTCACAATGTCGGTGGCTCTTATCGATTTTGAGTGAGATGCTCTGGTGGGATGGAGCCTTCACATTTTGGGCCCTTAAATACTGGAAACGTATGCTCTGTGTATGGAAGCCACAATCAGAGAAATGACAGTTAACATCAGCACGTAAGAACCTGTTTAAACACCCGTATTGCTGCTAACATGTTTTTAAAAATGTCATGATTGTAATTACACAGAAAAGAGAAATCTAACCGCACGGCCTGCCCTTTTTATTTCCACAGGAATCCATTTATCGCCAAAGATAGCTGACATCCTCATACAAGTGTTATACAGCGCTAACAGTACAAGTGCCGAGACCAATTATGTGTTGTTTCCTTGAAGCAAGACGAGAGACTAGCAGCTCTGCAGTTCGTCATGCTGTTCTTCGAAAATACTCTCTCCGTGCCAAAATAATGTGTCTCTGTGTTACGGCAACCATTTAACCTGTCAAGGCAAGAGTTCGGTGTGTGTTTGGAAACAGTCCAATAAATTAGAAAGAGACAAAACCTCAGCCAAGAAGTTTGACTCAGACATTTTTTTTTTGCTAAACATCCCTTCCTGAAAAAAACCCCCCCAAAACAATCCAGCTGTGCCCCGTACGCTACAACGAACTTCCTCCCTTTCAGAGGCTCAAACACCAGCCCAAATTGAATTTTTTTAAAACCTTTTTAAATGTCGTTTGAATTAGCAAGACACATAAATAGAAGTGTTTGTTTTCCCCCAGAGTCCTCAAATGCTTATTCGACACAGCCTCCAGCTTTCTCTTTTCAAGTCTCACTTCACATGAGTGGCTCTCTCACTTCTGCCGCTCTTGCTTCCGCCTGAAGGTGTGAAAAAGGCAAGGGAACATGCACAAGACTTTGACCTTTAAAGTCAACAGCATAAATGTTGACTCTGACTGTCACTGTTGTCTTGTTATCATCTCTGAGCCACAACATGGACACCAAAGACGTCTCTCTATTCACGCTGATGTTTGGGTTCGATCACCACTGTGGAACCGAGCGTATATGTTCTTAAAAACACAATCGGATGCTGGTGTGTATTAGAAAACCAGAAATCAAGCCAATTCACAGTTCAAGGTTTGTTTTCCTTCTTTCTTGCATGTCTCTCCAATCAGGACACAGCCCCATGTTTTATTATCACAACATGCGGGTGCAGTGCGGACCGTAGTTTGTGTAAATCAAGCCCGTGAGCACTTAGTGTGTTGACAGTGTGTTGGGAGACACTTGTGCTTCAAAATCCCACTTTAATGGCTTTCTATATGAGGCCATATATCTGTGGCGTTAAGGTCCTGCTCGAGGGCATGTGTGTGTCAGGTTCCCTGCGTGTTCTCATCACACGGCTCCAGCTGTAAAGGCCTCCCTGCCAGAGGCTTTCCTGATTAAGAAGGCGGCTCCTTTTACGGTCCGGAGCGCTCTGAACTTTTACGAGAGCGACAGCGGTCCCTCCGTCCTGTAGCTCCCAGCAGAAATATCATGTTTGTTTATCTCTGGAGAGAATTTATTCTGCTGATTCATTGGCTGGCACTCCTGCAACGGCTGAAGGAATTCGATTTTCTCTTTATTTATTCGCTTCATTTTTCCTCCCGTGGAAGAGTAGTCTCTTGTGTGATACCACAGGAAAACTTCCTTCCTCCTCGCCGTGGTCCCCTGTGAAATGAGATTAGAGAGTGGAAGGAAAACGAGAGATAGAGGACAAGGGACATAATAGAGTTGTTATTCATTGTAATCTTGCTTCTCCTGTTGTTGCTTTTTTGCTTTCACCTTCAAAATAGACTATTATATTAAATAAACATGTCAATGTAGGCATTCATCAGCGATCAAATTTGAACAACGGAACAGTTAAATGTGGTTTTAGCAGACTGCTTCGGACCTTTTGGGCTATAACTGGATATATTTATAATGCCTCACCAAAGGACAAAAATATGCAGCTGTTACCGGGAAGGGGTTGAAGCATATAATTCAGATGGATTGTCCAATATATAACAATTACAGAGCTGGTAACAGGCAGCGCAAACCCCTACTACCATGAACGATCTATTCCAACTTATTATGGAGGTTTATGATTTGAGACGGATATGACTTGATGTGGTCTCAAATTCATTAAAAATGACATTGAGAAATGATAAACCGCTGGGAAAATGTGTGTGCATGTGAGTGCGGGTGCAAAAATGTGCAATGCGCGCCTCTGAGCCAGTGCAGGTCATCCATGCTGAATGGCTCCGGAGGGGAGCTGGCCAGGCTGTGAAGTGGCTTACAGACCTGTGAAATAAAATAAGTAAAGGATACTAAAGCAGGTGGCATGCTGTGATTTACCATGCAAACACATTTCATACTCAGGCTTCTCAAAATCCCTCTGTCAGGCTTCTGTCAACAACAGGACATCGAAGCAGCCTGAATGTAGAATCGATAACTCCCCCGTCCGTTTGTCTGAATTGGTTTGGTTCAGCGCTAGGACGAGCCCAAAGTGCTGGTGTCAGGGCTGCAGGGGAGAGCACGACACACCTTTGCCATTTTCTTGCTCTTCCTGCAGTTTTTCACGCATCCGATGTGCAATCAGCTAGACGTGTGACTGCTTGGCATGGCGTGTCGCATGGACAGCCCCTCAAACCACAGGGGAAGAGACCCCTTGCATGACACGCTCCTTTGGAAGCATGAGGTCATCTGGACTTCCCATGTGGGTCCCCGCATGTCTCTTGTTCTGGTTCGACTCCGCTAAAGAACGGCATCATGGGGCGAGTCAGGCCCTCATTTGTGTTGCTGAGCACAGAACGAGCGCACAGACTTTGAGACTATGTTCCCCCACCTGCGCCCAAATGCACGCACATGCACACCGTAGCTGGGTTGTGCTGTTACCTGGCTACAGCTAGCATCTGTACAGTTGATGCATTGGCTGTTTGTGGCGAATAAACACAGATTGCAAAAACACTCAAATTAGCTTCGTATTTGCCTCGAGGCTTGCAGGCTGTAACAGGAAACAAGTCATTTTCAGCAAGATATTTTGAAGCCAGTTGATAACGCAATTTTCTCTGGACATCCAAAATATGTACCAAATAAATGCCTCAGTCATGTAAACTGAGCTATTATCAGGTGTAATTTTATATAATTATGCAAATAAAACAGAATTACCTTTCTTGTAGTATCGACAACAGCGGCTTGTGTAAACACATTTGATTATGCGCCGCTTTGCATCTCTAATGTGAGACAGAGTACGACAACCAACAAAATGAACTGGAACAATTGCTGTTTCAAATAAACCTTTAGGTCTTGGGTGCAAATCATTTAACAGAGAACACAGTGAGTGGGCTTTCAATATCTGCACAAACATGAAATAAACCTGGGAAGTGGCACCATCTACTCTTGGTGGCATATTTATGGCAGTGAATAATGATGGTGTGTGACTCACCTCACCAAGAATATTGTTTGTGTCCTGAAGGAGTTCAGAATCTCCTTTCCCAAAATGAAATGAATGTCACGGTTTGTTTACCAGACACAGAGCAAACTGCTTATAACAGGGACGAGAGGAGCTGATTGGCCACGGTTACCACAGGCTTCCACCAAGCCTAATGATAATTTGTTCAACTCGGCCTCTTTGCACAACTTTAGCACTGATGCAGCTCTGCTTGCACCGCCACCAATGATCAAGAAATGACCAAAAATCCATCTGTTGTGCCACATGGAAATGAAACTTTAAATGCTTTCATATTGGAATTTGTGGTGCTTCCAGCAGGGGTGCAACCCATTAATGAGTGTGTCCTCTGCAATTTCTGGAGCAGCAGGAGTTATTGAGAATTTTGGCTCTCGGTCCAGAGTCAGGCATAAAGTTGTTATGCTTCTTGGGAAATGAAAAGTAATTGCAGCTCCAAAATGTTTTCATGAGCACTCTGTTGTATTACAGATGATTATTAATACTTATTCTGTATTTATTTACTGTGAGAATATGGGGGAAAAAAACACTAATGCCTTTTTCATTTCCATTATTTTCTAAGAGGAGTATGAATTACCTGAACAGTGAAATAGCACTCCTATAGAAAGGATTACATTATACTGTAATGGCTGCCTAATGACCCAAAGTATATAGGCAAAGGCATTATGTTTGTGAAATGGTCAGGCTTTCAATTACACCCCCATACTGAAGTGAGAGATGCAAAAATGAAACCAGAATTTTTAACATCACCTTTTGCATCTGAGCTTTTCCCCATTTCTTTTGATCTTCCTCCTTCCATTGCGAATCCAGTGGCAGGAGGTGCTGGTTACTTAATGTATTGTGAGTCAGGTACCTGTAGCTGGACTATAATTGTCCCCCAGGGGCACTTCCACTGTTTCAGCTAGGTAAACGCTTTGTGGCTGTAAGCCTATTGTGAATTATATCAAAGGAAATTAGATTAAAGCAATTGGATTTTCATGGTAAATTACTCTTTACCCCTCAAATGACCCACTGAATGAGAGAACGGAGCCACAGGCTGATCTAAGTAACTGTAAACTACTGTGTCGTGCTATGTGTTTTCACCAGCAGACGTGAGGGAGAGAGACAGAGATGAGATTATTTTAAAGGCATTCTTCACTTCAATAGCCTCATTTACAAACAAACAATAGCGGTGCAGTTGAGGTTGAGGACTGTGTGTTTTAGAAAAGTTGCTACTGTTCTCAAAATTCTTGTGTCGTGCACAACGCGCCAGAAAGTTTATGCATAAAAAGGCTTTCTGTTTGTTTGTCTTAGGATGAAGTGGTGGTAATGGATGCACCACTTGATCAGCGGGCGACATGAGAAAATAATATGCCATGAAAGTGACTTTTCATTTGCTGGCAGCACACATAACCACATTACACGCTAAACACAAGAAAAGCAGAAGGACAAAATTAAGGGTTGTTTTCTCTGATAGCTGCGTATCTAATTTGCATGACTTTGCATAATATAGTCCATAAAGGCAACAATATTCATAATGTGACAGCCAAATCATATTTTCCTTGATAGGGCATCAACATTAATTTTACTTCAGATGCACGGTGCAAAAAACCAAAATGTGTGGGACGCGGCACCGGGGAGAGAGACGAAAAATAGAGAATAATCGAACCTAACACCAGTTCTGAGTTGCGATCATATCTTTAGCACTTCTTTCTGAAAGTCTGCCAATTGAATAACTGAAGTTGGTAATGTTTGTACCCATCATGTCAGACAGAGCAGTCTTTAATTGGGTGTCATTAACCAAATTAGAAACTCAGGATTTAACTGGGGAGGAAAGTGGGTGATGGGGTTCTTTTATTACATGAATAATAACTGTGGTTCTGTAGCGTTTCATGCCCAGTGATACTCTTTTGTTAACATTAACACCTGTTAGCTGCTCCCTTCCTTTTTTTCTTTGCTCTATAACTTTTTTCGTACTTACAAGATAAGTGGAATGTTTTGCGAATGCCTATCCTTCCTCTGTTTCTCTCGTTTAATCTCTCCCTCTTTATCTATACTGCAGGTCTATCTGACATGGGCGACATGGGTGTGTGCACGAGAGCATGAGATCGAGAGCATTTGGCGTCTCGGGGAAAAACAGAAGACTAATTACCTCCTGAAATAATTTAATGTCAGCCCTGGTGTGGGCTCCCCTCAGCAGGACAGCTGAACAGGCCCAGCCCTCTGCTGGGAGATTCATCTCTGTCAGCTTAGATAAACCTGCCGGCCATCACAGCGTTGGCACACACATCCTGCTCCTGGAAAAAAAAAAAAAAAAAAAGCCTGATGAAGCTGTCCTGTCTTGCCTCCACTGGAAAAAGACAGGAGGCCTAAATGAACACGAGCTTTCATTACCGCTCCCTTTTTTAACACTTAGGAGGTGCATCTGTTTGGGTTTTTTTGTTTTTTTTTTCTTGCAAATCACCTTTATCCTCTGCAGGCGTAACCAGCTGCCATCACTCCCTGCAATGGTCCTTGGAGCTGTCAGGCTGGGGTAAGAGGGATATTCACGAGTGTGATGAGAGTGAATAAGCAATATATGTATTACATGTTCACTCGAGGAGGTTTCTTATCATAGCAGTCGATCATAAAAGGCAGCTCTCCCCTATTTTCAAACGTATTCATTAACTTTTACATGTTGACAACAGGGTGTCATGAATTTAGCTTAGAACCCATTGATGGGAATAATTACTTGCTTACTTAATTACTTACTGAACATTTGAATGAACTCTGCAGACACACCTGTAAAGCTGCTGAAGGGAATTCTGACTAATAAAAATACGGATGAATTATATCTAATCAGGCTATAGTCTCATACGCACTATATCAAAAACTGTAAATTAGAATAAGTCGACACTGTGTGATACCCAGTTTATATCACAGGCTAAATTTACAGTACATGACACATTTTGAAAACCGTAATTCTGCTTCCTGTAATGAAGGCGGGAGAAATTACCTGCTCTTTGTAAAGATAATGTTCCATCTCTAATAAGTACTAATTGTGTCTGCCCCGTGGCCCAGACGAATAACATTCCTTTGATGTAACTATTTGACTTTTTAATTTTTTTTAGATGAATCTCACTAGAGAAGAATGAATTAAAGTATAAATCTGCAATAAGAAAACCAAAAAAAAAAAAAAAAAACCTTGCTGTGTAAGTACCCTCCCTTCAGCAAAAGGAAAATTACCAACCCTTTCCCCAACCTTATAATTTTTGTATAGTCCCTAAAGTGACTAATCATAAAGTCTAATGAGTCTCTGTCTGGTCTGATTGATAATAAACTTTACTGTACTTATAAAGTGGATCCCTCACATGCAGCGGCTGCGGCTCCTGTTGGCTGCGTCCTTGCACTCCAATCAAACTGCACCTTCTGTGTCGGTCACAGTCCAGTGATGGATAGCTGCTTAAGACCAGCCATGCTTTGAAAATTAATTCTCAAATATCTTTCCAATACTGGCCTGGTCTTAGAATTGGAGGTGAAGTGCGCCTGCATGCTCCTCTTAGGACGCAAACACACGCAAGGACATCAGGCCCTCATCTGCACCATCATCTGATCTGTTTAGCGTTTCTATTTGATCACGTTGATTTAGTTGCATTAGCATTAAGTGGCTATGCTACATTATTTAAGGCTCCTAACGGGAAGCGGCATTAAGTTCACTGAGCCACCGTTCGTTCTCACTTGAAGGTTATGGGCTGTTGTGACATTTGAGACTGTTTCGATATCAAGAATGCAGAAACATTCAGGAAGCCTCTGCTGTGATTTTGAAAGTATGAGGTTCATAATATTAAGAGAAGGCTGAACACTTTAGTCACATGTCCCAAAATTGCATTCAGTGTCTGTTTGGCCATGAATCCACGCTGTGCATAAAACACGCCGGCTTTTACAGCCAAACAGGCAAAGGGATTAACTTGTTGGCGACACAATGATAGGCACGAAGGGATGCAGAACAAGTACTTTTTGTTATTTGATGGGCGTGAAAAAACACACAAACGAGGGGCACCACGATGCCCCGACGCCTCTTTGTTTGGTGAGAAATGGACATAAAGGGCAAAACTGAAAAGCATCAGCGGTTAAATTTGTCTACACAGACTTTGGCTTTTGTTTCTGATTGATGGAGCAAGAAATTCAGACACGCAGATTTAACAGCGTCCTGGAAAAAAGGGACAGTCGCTGTACATTCATTTAAAAGACTTTCATCTTGCTTTTCCTTCTTTCGCTCGCCTTTTTTTCCTCCCCTGGATTTTTCACACTTGTGTCGTCTTAGATCTATTTCTCAAAGGTCACATGGACGAATGTGTCCTCTGTACTTGCGCATATTTTCGTCAGATGTAGGGACTGTAGCCGTGAACGAAAACGTGGCGCCAAAACACTGTGATCGCTTTGTTGCCGTTCAGTGCTGTCCTTGGGACTTTGATTCAGTGACATTCCAGCTTCCATCTAAAGTTTCCACTCTCAGATCAGGTTATACGACACCTTTGGTACCACTTCTGCGCTTTTTGAATACCTTTTTACTGAGCGCTGACAGCAGTCTTCAAGGATACACAAGCAGTTTTAATATCAATAAATTCAAGCCAACAAAGGTAATCATGTTTTTTGTTTTTTCTACAGATCTGAATATATCACGATTGCCGTTGGCTCAGCAGTTACATCTCACAACATTATTTCCTCCGAGAGTGTTTAAAAGTCTTTTAAGGGATACTTGTGGAGGCTCAGTGCCTGAGACAATAACCTGGATTACATTTCACGACCCAAATGAATTTACCCTCTCTGTTTCAGCGGAGGAAGAGTGAATCAGGCCTCGGCATGTTAAAGCGGAGAGATGCAGGACACAAGACTCAATCTCTGCTGTGAAATTGAATTCTTATACTGCGCGAATGAGCGAAACAGCTTCGAGCAGGTGTCATTCAAACGCGAGGGGCCAGAGTTTGAAATAACAGCCCGAGTCAAACACAGGGGTATATTCATCTGCCCCTCACCTCTTTATCCATTTATCGCCTTTCTCCTCTCTCTAAAATTCTACTTTTTTTTTTCTCTCAACAAGACCCCCGTCTTCTTATCCCACAAATTAATCCCTTCATGAACGGCACGCTGAGGGGAAAGGGGGAGAGGAATTGAGAGAGTGAAGGATGATAGAATCCTAAAGCTTTAAGGCGAACAGTACTACAGTATCTAGGTGGTGTAGAATGAGCTCCATTATTGCTCTCAGGGCTCAAATTGAAAACATTACTGCTCCCATTCACAGTCCTCAGACACAGAGGATGGTCTTTATTTCCAATCTCAGTCTCCTTTCTGGTTGAGGGAGCGCCCGCCCTGTGTGTGTGAGTAGGTGAGTGTGAGTGTGTGTGTGTGTGTGTGTGTGAGAGCGGGAGAGAGAGAGAGAGAGAGGGGGGAGAGACATGGGGGGGAAGATTATGTGTGTTTTTGACTCCGCGCGAGTGTCTCAATAAAGTCATCAGCGCTGATGCTGTGCATATAGGTGACCTCTCCTGAGCCTTTCTCATTACCCCCCACCACTCGCAGATGGAGACCTCGGTGCATTTTTAAAGACCGCCTTTACATCACAAAAGCTGTGGCATTAGCCGCCAGTGCTGTGGCGTTGACCTTGGTAAGCCAGGACAACATCAGTATGCATTGTGTTTCACTCAAAAGGACATATTGCCATATTCTGGTGAGGTCGAAAATGAACAAAATCAAAAGTTACTCACAAAGACCTGAATAAATGAAAGGTTCAGTCGGGAGACCTCGGATCCTTCTCTTTTAAGTTCAAGCGTTTTCACGTTCCTCTTGTTTTTCTGCTTCAGTCTTTGAACAAAAACTGAGGTATGAAAGCTGTGAAAGCCCGACGTGCCAAAGACATCAACTTTTTTTTTGCAACTGTTCGTAGTATCTTGATTGTCTTGCGCAGCAACACCGTTGTATTCAATAAGAGATTTTAGATTGTGCACATTATGTTTCAGAATTTGAACAAAAAAGGGGAATATATGGAGAAAAATATGATGAAACCAGGCGCCCAATCTCCTTCAGTAGAACTATGTGTGCCAACCTGTCGTTTGGCTCATTTCAGAAAGGCTGTTTACCTAAAAACAATTCTCTGGAAGTAGAAAGGTCACATCTCCCCCATCCCTCCTCCACCCTTGTTTCTCCTGTCACCCCTCCCCTTTATCCGGGGGAGGCTGCCAGATTGCTTTAGCCTTTTTAGTGCAGCTAGCTGACAGACAGACAAGGCGCTGGCAAGGTCACAGCCAGGAAAAGCATTCATGATGGAAACACCAGCTGTAAGGGAGGACACGAGCACGAAACCAGAATTCACAACAAACATTCTGTACTCGAATGATCAGCTTTATAACACACAAAAGAAATGTTTACCCAATCACACTGTTATTCTACAAGGATGTTTATTAAGAACCAGAAAACTCTACATAAACAGTTTTGGGAAAGTAGTACTTTAAAAAATGTAATCATTTCATGATATTACTCAATCAGAAAGTTGTACCCAACAGCAAAAGTAATTAATAAGTAATTACATTATTTATTTAACTGTTGCTGCTAAGCCCTGCTCTGTCAAAGGTGCCTTTGAAGACACTTCTAAAGCCTCCACATCAGAATGCTACTTCTTCAGTATTTAACAAGTGCAGAAATAACCAGAATCATAATCTTACAGATAAAACAGCACAAGATGGATCTGCATTAACTTTTGAAACGCCGAGTGTTTCTTGATGCAACATTTTCACTCTTCAGTCTCAGATTTCTGAATGTCACTTTTTATCACTGCGCTTCACGCTGTCTGCCAGTCCGTAGCCAGGACAGGAGAGAGATTCACTTCCATATCGGGCCTCAAGCACAAACACAGGTTGTGAAGACTAATGCTCCTCCGACTGACAGCTTGAATAGAAGTGTGCGCTCTGGAAGAAAGGCTAATTGGCCTGAATGGAAGATTTGCATTAAGGAATGGCAAAGGTGTTGCATTGCCTAATCGCTTTTCATCATAGGAAGAAAGAAGAAGCGCTCCTTCAACAAGGTTAAATTATGCTGTTAAGTGGTCCCTTGCACATCAATAGAATGACCTCAAACCCTTACCATCATTCCTATTTTATAACACTGTTGAACTGAGGTTGATTGAAAAAGTGCAGTTTCATAAAGTTGGAAATAACCTTCACTGCCATTGTAATCCAACCCAGAGTGATATCCTGTGCTCAGCGCAGCAACTACAATATAGCGAATTACTGTAAATCAGTCAATGCCAGAGAAAACAAATTAAAGTTCGATGGATTTATCACTGATGTGATTAAGAAGTTAGACTTCTCTTTGTAAGGGGAATGTTTCCAACAATGCAAAACAATGTTAACAGCTATCTGTGGGCAGTGACTAAGAACCGTTGGAATGCACCTAAGAATATATTCCCTTTTATTGTCCTGCTTTATGGCTTTTCAGATGTTTCAGGGGCTTAAGGCAACATTGCTCACTGCACAACGGTGTCAGAGGAAGGACTGAACAGATGTGTCCGCATTGTAAAAGAGGGAGAAAGCTGACAAAAAGATAGATGAGGAGATAAGAGGGGTGAAAGATAGTGATACAGTAAAGACAGGGAGAGATTGGAAAACAGACAGAGAGACGGACAGTGAAAGACTGAGTGGCATGATGCCAGTCCATCGCCCCACCTTGTTATCTTCATCCCACTCGGTTTTAGATTTATCTACGCGTCTGACGGGAAGTATCAAATGGATTAGGGTTTGCAGAAATTTGCCCTCTCGCCAATACACACCATCACAGAAAAAAAACCCCAAAACAAATAAGGACATTGGCTGTTTATTAGTTTGTAGAGCATTGTGCTTGATTCATAAGGTCATTAGGGAGCAGAGTCTTAACGGGAAATCAATCCATCTAGCCATCTCCAAACTCTGTATATGATCTGATTTCACTCCAGACTTCTGCGTGCAAAACTAGTCAAAATTAGAATACTAAAAAAATGACTGATCATTTTTATTTTCTGATGCTTTAGGCTTTATTTTTGGAGAAGGTTTTGTGCACACTGCAGAAGATATTTTGGGTATGTATCCACAGCCTCATATCTACAGTCTCCACCACAACGGCATCACGTTGCACTGGTTTCACAAGGTGTTTCAGTCCAACAGTCCCTTTTTTCTAATCACAACCGTGGTGTGCATGTTATTTAGATTGACACTGGATCCATAGTCTCTGCCCTGATGCAAATGCATTGTGAATCTGTAATGTTCATGAGTTCACATACATTATTGTAAGCAGGAGATGAAGCGTGATGTTCTTATATAGGAATGTCAAAGTGCATTAGTGAAACTCTCACTCGCCTGGTGGGATCAAGTGCCCGATGAAACATTTTTTTAGCAACAGTGTCAAACCCTGTTTACTGTGAGGCAAATGCATTGCCACATAGGGAGAGAGAAACAATCATTACCATCACAGGTGGAGCCCTCATGGTGCTGTGTGAGCTCGGCCTCTCATCCGGACGCCTGTGCCCAATCAAAATGTGCGTGAACATGCTGCAGGAGCCTTTGGGGAGCTGCTCGTCACACCAATCTTCACCTGCTGATTCTGCGGTCACCGGTGTAACAGGACGGTGAATCCTAAATCGACCCTGCCTCCTATTTCCAATGAGCTGTCCCCCCGTGTTGTGGTCACACCAAAAATTGCTATCCATTCATTTCAATGAGGATGAGCGGTTTGACTCAATTTTGACCTGTGAAAACAGCCAGACTGACCAGTGACAGAGAGAGAATGGGAGCTTCAGGAGAGTGACTGTGAGTATGAACTGTTCCTCCTAAATCAGCACCTTCTTAAATGTGTTTTGAGATACATCATGCATGCAATACTCAATACTCCTCAAAGTTGAGAAATACAAACTAATACAAATAAAGCAAGGCTACATTCACATGGCAGACTCTTTTGCTGTGATGCCTGCTCACAGCACTTACCTCAAAGCCAGTGCTGGAATGTACTTCCTTTGCTGCCTGAGTACTTGAGTAGTGAATTTGCTTCAGAGGTTATAATAGTTTTATTTTTTGCTGATTTCTAATTCCAATCCATTTCGTCTTTGAGACAAATACGGAACTTTTCCACGCCACTTTATTTGTCTGATGGCTTCAGGCTTAAATGCAGGACTCTTACTTGTAGTAGAGTATTTTCACGGTGTGGTATCAGTATATAAGTCAATGATCTGAACCACCATCACAACTGAAAGCTGTGCTGTAACTTGCTGCCACCATTGCTGCGTAGTGTTTCACAAGCCTCAGCACCCACCTGCAGGCGCTGATGCTATGTTTCCCTGGGGGGTGGGGGCTTATTATCATCACTTTCCAGTCCCTGCTGTGCTGAGCCTGATGTTTTTTTTCCGTGCAAACATCAACACCAGACATACTCTGCATTTACATAGCAATCTATTGCACGTGATTTTGCTAAATCAAATGTTTTTATTTCAACAGGGAAAACAGCTACACTGACTGGCATTTGGCATTGGAGCAACATCACGTATACACCCAGTGGCCCCTTTAGTTCAAACTAATGCAGTCTAATCCGTGAGTCCTGCAACTGAATCCTACTTCCATGGAGTTTTGGAGACGCGTTCACCTGTATGGTCATTTTGGGGTCAGCAGTTTGTGCCACTGACAAACTTCCCACCATACCATACAGGCGGGTGTTTCTATTATTTTGTCCACCCTATTTATGGTCAGTTATGGTAGGCTGATTAACAGACATGCCCCCCTGTATAATGCAATGGATCACAAGCTGTACCAATTGAATCAATGCTGTCAAACAGCAAAAACTCAACATCATAACCTCCACGAAGGTCTGTTTTAACAAGGGACTGTTGTCTTCCACTAAATTAGTTGTGGCTTAAAAAATAACTTTAACTGAATGTTTAACTATAATATTTAAAGGTGACATGGATTTTGATCCTGGTTAGCGTTGCTAAAGTGTCGCCTTACAGATGCAAACAGCAGGCTGCAATTGAGTTGGTGGTTAGTACCACGGACAGCAACACAATCAGCACCCTGGACAGCGGCTGCAAAGCAAACAGCCAAAGAAATGAGACTAAAAGTAAATTACGCTGCTGTGTCTCTGTGAGGTGCATCAGCCTTCTTGAAAATGTATGTTTTTATTCCACAAAGTTCGTCTTTTTTTTTTTTAATAAAGTAGAAAATAATAACATCAAAAATAATAATGATTTAAGTGCCCCTAAAATTGTGAAATATTTTGTAGCAGGCTTGCGTAAAGATTGCAAAAGCCTCCCTGTTGAGTGATAAAAATTCCCACCTAGGTGCCACTTTTATCTGGCACATTGCTCTTCAAGGTTATCTCAAACATGCGACACAAAGTACTCCCACCCAGCAAAGAGAGGAAGCAGGAAAAGAACCAAAACCATCAGTCACTAATTCTATTTCCCAGCTCGGGGAGGTGGTACAGCCGGAGGGGAGGAACAGTGACTTACACACCTCCACTTAGACCCAGCTGAGGGCCCCCCACCACCCTTGAGATAGAGTTACCACAGGGGGCCACTTGGAGGCTAAACGCCCTTCTCCAACAGGCCCCTCAGGGCCCCATTGTACATTCGTCCCTCAGTGGGAACCCTTGCCACTGCAATCTCCAGCCAATCACCTTCCCCAGAGACAGTCTCATTTGTGTAGACCCTGAGTGAACTTTATGTGGATGTGTAGTGAAATTCACACTCCAAGGACTTGCTCAATAGAGGCTATTACATTTTTTTTTACCTGTCTGCAAAAAAGTGCCAAGTGTGATATCTTATAGTGTGTCACAGCTTTGAAGAGGAATGAAAGGCCCCTCTGTTTATGTCAAAATGCTGGCTCCTTAATGACTTCAATACCACAGATCCATGAGCATCAAGACCTGAGTTACCTCACCTGTGCCAATTCAAGTCAGTGTTTCACTGCTTCTAACTCATGCCTATCCCCTGTTGTTCAGCATTAGGTGTGAGATTTAGTCAGTGACATCATTGGTAAAGAGCTGCAATGCATTATCTTTCTCAGTGGAGCACAGCTTTGTGAAGGAATTTACTTTTAGAAGATAGCTTTGCCTTTTAAAAAGGATCTGACCCTGCAGGCTCTGCACCCCGTTGCTTCCAGGGAAAGGCCAAGTCTGTGTGGCTTTGCCCAGAGATAGGGTCTCAAGGCAGGGGATGGATCAGGCCTATCCCTTCTCCTCCCTGTGCCGGCTCATACTAGTGATAACGCCTGGTGTACATCCTCAAAGTCCAGAGCAGGATACCTGCTTTACAAAGCATAATAAGTTAATATACCAGCTTTTCTTTGCATTCGGCTTCCTTATCATAAGTCCTCTCTTCTCTCCTGTCTTCTGTCAGAGCAGGGGGAAACATAATAATGCAGCAGTGAGGGCCTAAACTACAAAATGTACTATGGGCCCAAAAGACCAGGCCATATAAATTCACACTAACTATATAAGTTGTCAACTCAAAGACAGACTTGAAGGACAGCTAAAAAGGTCAGATATATCGCTTCTCTTTTCTGTCACTCATGTTTCAGCAGGACCCAATGATTGTACATATTCCCTGTCTGACACAGTGTATCCAGTATAGTTACTGGAAGACTGTGTAGGCTGTCATGTGGACAAAAATATTCTTGTCCTACTATTCCCACATGTCCTGCCCATACATTCAATATAAATGTCATTTGTCACTATAGCCAGAAAAAAATATATATGTGTGTATGCTTTTGTTTTGACTTAAGCTGTCTTAGATCAATTGAACACTATATTCCAGTGGGACTTTGCTGTTTCATCTCCCTCCTGTCCTGGTTTTCCCATGCTGCAAGGTCTCTGACTGTCAGTCAAACTGCATGTTGTGTATACGTTTGTGTGGGCCTCAAAGACACAAAAGTACAAATCTGGCAGTGTCACTGCAACGACACTCCCTCACGGACTCAGTCACTAACTAGGTTACTATGGATCACGGCGCCACTTTCTCTCACCGGAGATCTGTTATATTTGTCTCTCTGACTATGCTGTCATCCCCCCTGTATGTGAGCAAAGCCAAGTTTGTGCTTACATTCAAAAAAGGCACCAATCCCAAACACACCATACAAGCAAATGTTTAAAAAAGGAATCCTTTGTATTTTAATGTCCTCAAGCACTACTATTTTTGCCATGTCATGCAAACACACAAGCACAAAAAACCCCCACGTTGCCTCCGTACAAACTGTAAGTCTAGAGTGTTTCTGACAGATTGAACTGTCCTTGGAGTAAATATGTACAAATAGGTTATGAGAGCCCCAGTAGCCCTCTACAGTATGTGCTAAGATAAGCATTGTGTCGACTAGCTGCAGGCCTGGTTTGGTGTAAAAGGTTAGCAAAGTCATTGAGCTGCAGCCTGTGCGATGCTGCTGCTGCAGCATCCATCTTTGTGAGAGTAATGTGAGTGCCGTGACATTCTCCTGGTTTTAGTGAGGGCACAGAGAAAGATATGGTCTGTCAGCATGACACAGATTGGTTGCTAGATGCTAAAGGTGGGACGTTGCAGAATGTGTGGCTCTGCGCTCACCGCCTCGAATTTGCATGAGGTAGTTTGTATTCCAAGGTGGTTTGTGAAAAGATGAGTGTGTTTGTGTGCATGTGTGCCACTGTAAGGTAACTACATACAAGCTTATATGCAAGACAACGTTTGAGCCCTCCTTGCCTCTCCCCCTCTCTTTCCCTGTCCCTTTCCCTTTCTCTGCTCACCAGAAACAGATGTCCGAGCGACCTGCCTCCATTAACCAGAGCTACTCTGGAGTATAACTCAGTGCGGCTCCAGACCCCGCTCAGCCTCCAGACATCAGGCCCAACCCTCGCCATCCTTCTGCCCAGACGTGGGACTTGCAAAGCGGACTCAGAGACTGTGACGGCAGGGCAACAAGCCAAGACTGGCTCTATCTTCATATAACTCCTGCTGGAGGTGGGAGAGTGCGAGCTGGACTCTGCCCATCCCTCTGCTGTAAGTGGTCATTAAAGAGCCGGCTGACAGCGCTTTCCTCTATGAGTAGTGGTGGAGGTGTCCTGTTCGCTGCACTAGCTACTCCACTCAACACCACAAGGTTCAGTTTAATGGTGTCTGCTGGTTAGTACTGATCCATCTGTCACTGTGTGAGTGTGTTAGCTATCATCATGCTCTGCAGCCCTGTGCTGTGCAGTGTGTCATCTCTTCACTGACAGTATTAATCTTCAGGTTTGGATTCAGTTTTGTGCAGATAGGACAAGAAAAGACACGAAAGAAGATAAAGGAGGTGAAGTGGATTCCTCTCTATATTTATTTTTTCTGGCTTATTTAGAGTTTAATGCTGCAGTTTTCCCTCAAATGAACCTGATTAGTATTAATGATCAAGAAACAGAAGCAGAACAGAGCTGGGTGACAGGTTGATCCTGAGGTAATCTCACTTAAGGCCCATCTATCTGATTGCTGTGGACTGAATGTGAAACAAATCTGAAATGTTCTAGACAAGAGGACTGTAGATCTCTGCAGATAAAACCTCTGAGCATCACTCTTTTCATGGGTACAGACTCCTCTGCATTGCCTGTGTGGCCCTGTAATTACAATGATTATATATGCCTGACTTCAGGTACTGTAAAGATTTATGTGCAGACGTGAGCAGGTGGTATTTCCAGAAAACATGTTTGTCTGGGAACTGCAAACCCTGAGAGATCTGATGTCATTTCAAGCAAAAACTCCCAGTTTGTGTATTGGAAAATAAGGTGAGCACATGCTCTTAAACATCACGCCCCACTATCACTAATCAGGTGCCACTGTTTTTCCTAGCGCCACACAATCATCAATATTGATGAGGCATCATTTGATTACCATGGTAGTATTATCCTTAGAGTTAATGGCAGATGTAATTTTATACCCATCAACTACAACATAATGTTCTATTTCTTTTTCATCCTTCAATTCCACTGAATTGTTCGCGCTCCAGGTATTCCGGCAAATGGTGAATAAATTACTTGGAGACGCCCAGAAGCCTTTATGGTTTTTCATTGTTATTCATTCAGTATGGTTCTGGGTTTTATTTATCTATCTTTATTTTATGTTGGAAAATCATGGCAGATAATCTTGGGAACAGGCATGGGAGAATTAAGCTGCATGGTGCCTTCATTGGTCTCCCCCCCCCCTTCTACTTTCCCTCTGCCCCTTTCTCTCCCCATGCCTGCCTCCCAATCCAATCTACCCCATTCATCAGATGGAAGTGATAAGCTGGGGGAGCACATGCAGAGGCACTATGTCAGCTAAGCTCTCTATGTGACTGTGGTATATTGCAGTAACTGTCTCTTAGATGTCAACGCCTTAAGTGAAACATTTTTAGCATCTATAGCATGTGTGTTTGTGTACACATGTGCAGTTAATAGTGGTAGAGGTCAATGTAGGACAAAACAGCAGCATCTGATAGACTGGAAAACAGGTTTGTCTGAGGAGCCCTGACTGTTCTGTCAGATGACCTCAAGTAGCCTTTCATCAGCACAACCTGCCATACTCCAAATGTGGTGATTTGAATTAATCTCAACCGGGATGTTAACAGTGGATTTTGTTACAATTATTCACAGTTAACCGTCAGTGTTAGGATCAGATTGGTCTGTCATTTCGCATTTGTACTACCCTTTGGAGAGGCTGGACCTTTTAAACATTTATCCTTTAATGTTAGCGTCGCTAAAACCATGCATCTATTAGCTGACTACTTTTTACCATCTATTACTTTTTGCTAAATATTTCAATTGTACTATTCATGACTTTAACCAAACTATTCAAAATACCATTTATCCATCACTTGAGTTTCCTACGAGGTGCAATAACGATGTTTTTACATGGTGTTTGCTATTCCTGAGACAAGCATAGTATCTGGTATCAAGCAAGCAGCAGCTGTTAGCTCAAACTAAAATACAGAGAGTTATGTTGCACATGGGACTGGAGTTACAGGCTGTTATGTGACCACTTGCAGTTGTGCTTCTGTAATCCTGCCAGTGCATATTTGCGCATTGTCGCCAGCAGAAATTGAACTTCGAAATCTGCGTCACATCCAAACTGTCATGTTGTAGATCTTCGCCAGGCATGACCCAGAGACTGAATAGCAGACTTAGCATATTAGCAGTGGAAAAGAGAGGATGCTGGTTGTTATTTCTGAATTTGACGGGAGTGTGCACTGTGAATTCATCCAGAAGGGTCAGACCATCAGCGACGAGCTCTACTGCACCATTCTGATGCATTCTGAGGGAGGAAATTCAGCAGGAAGGTCCAGAAATCTCCTTCAGGGCGTAGCAGATGCACTGAACACAAATAGCTTTACTTTGGACTGGCCCAACACAACTAACGTTCCCTACCTGGAAGGTACATCTGAAAACATTTTGATCACACATCATATTCACTCATATATCACATTTAAACTACCTGCATATTTTAAGTTTTTATTGATACATTTAGCCACATCTACTCTATCCATTTATCTTTAAGCTAACTTTTCTGCTTGATAACTAGTTTTCATGTAAGCAAAACTCACATTGCAACACATCATTTTCAGGTTTTACAACTGCCTATAAGTACATCTGGACGGGAAGCACTGCTACACTGTAATTGTGCCTGCAGATATTGTATTTTTAGGTGTGGTGAAGGGAGACAATGGCAGTGAAAGACAAAATCCCTCTAGTACAGGGACTGTATCAACTCTCCATGTTCAACTTATCTAAGTCGATGGACATACATTAAATCAAACGAGACCTTCGCACTGCAGCTAGAAAATGAATTGCTGTCACCCTTTCATTAGACACTTTATCTAACTTCCATTCTTCTATTTATCTATCTGGGAGAGCATTCATGTGTCACTTTCTCTTATCCTTGGAGACGAGCGTGGAGACAATGGTTCCACTGCAGCATTTCCTCTCGTTCTGTCTCTGCTCAGCAAAACATGACGGAACAAATGAACCAATTAAGTGTGCTGGTGGCTGTGCTGTCCCAGGGGGGGCATCTAAGGAACTGAGACGGCCTGATTAGCTCAAAGGTAGGCCTGACTGGAGACAGCCAGCTAAGACGACTGGAGTGAGAAAATCTCCCATAATGTGAGCGCACAACTATTCGACGGTGCACCTGCGTGTATTGCTTTAGGCATTTTGATTAGTGATTGGTGTCAAGGCTTTGTTTTAAAGTTACAATTTCCATAAGGAGTGCACACACAAATAAATGTGTGAATTCGTGTCAGATTAGGGCTGGGAGCAAGACTGACAAATGTGCTGTTGGTGGTAACTGCCTTTTGCAATAAAGATAGCCCTTACAGCCAGTTATACACCCTCAAAGTGCACCTGCATGATACACAGACCAATCTTCTCTGTGAGTGACATCTTCAGGTGGGGACTCGAGGAATGTTTAAGCCACTCTAACTTTATTTCCATCGACCTCCATGTGCTCCAGGAACACCTAGATGGGTTCCACTTGACTGTAAACAAGAGTGATCAGTTAATACCTGCAGTATTGATCTGACTTGACCCTCCAACGCTGGATCTCTTTGTGGACACTGATCAATCTTTCTGTTATCATACACTCACAGGTTTTAAACTCACGAGCTCTTCAGGACTGCAGGAGAGGAGCGAAAATACTGTGCACAGGGTGACATCTATTTGTCTTCAGATATGTTGCGCTGCCAAGGTCAGATTCACTGGGTAAATTTTCCATCAAGAATCTGGGATTTGCAGGAAATATCTGTGTTTAGGAAATGCTTAAGTTGCACCCAGTTGGTGGTTTGGTGATTTTAAAAGATAATCCACACACCATAGAGGTAATCTTTGCTGCATTTTAGCTGAGCTACACACAATGTCATGGGAAGGATTCATCCACTGGCCTTTGATACACAACATGCTGAATGGGTGACTATGTCACCTCCGTTGTTCAATACAGGCTTTTTCCTTTTCTATCAATCCCAGACAGGGTCAGCTCTGATATTGGCCCTGCCTACCTTTCCCATCCTATTTTGCTTATTTTCTGACAGTGTGACATTCCCCCTCTCTTTCCTGTCTTCGCCATTCCAACAAGATCTGCAGTTTCCAGTCCTAGGGGGAGAATGGAACATTCAAAACCTCTTCATCTCCGAGGCAATTTTGAGGCACCTTGTCCCCCATGGTCAATTTGTCACCATGTGGAATGCCAGGAGGTGTCCTTGGGGCTGACCACTGGTCATTGCTCTCCCTGACACTCGGAGAGAGAAAAAAGAAGGAAACAGGGGGAGAGAGGCAGAGGGAGAGAGAGAGGAGCAGAAGGAGAATGAACCTGACAAAGGCCCTGAAACAGATCCGTCCCACTCAGCAGAGCCAGGGGAGTATGCAGCCAGGCTGTCAGCACCTCTCATTAGTCAAAGGCAGCCTCCCTGACAATGTGACACTGATTACTGAAAGCCCTGATTCAGACTTTCTCCCCTTCTCTGTGTAGCCGCAAACAGCGTCAGCTAAAGCTGCATGCACGTGCTCACTCGCACGCACACACCCACACACAAAAATGCGTTAGTTCAATCCACTCTCATTCCACCCCAAAATGCTTGAAGTGCATTTCATTTCATTAAAAAAATTCCTCTCCCATCTCCAACGGGACTAAAGCCTTCATTAAAAAGAGCGATAAAGGGCAAACTGGTGTCTTCCAGCTCTATTTAAAATCTATTTATTGATTTTCACAGGGTGTAAATAAATATTAAATGGCATTATTGTGCACGGAGGCTTTCACACTGGCAGGAGTGGTGGAATTAGAGGGGATGAAGAGTGGCGTTCGTTAAGAGTTTATCATTTTTATTGATCTGGCTGACATGTCTCAGCACTGAGGAGGATCTGATTGCTTTTACTTAATCACTGTGTAGAGTTGAAGGGAGGATTGAAAGAAGGTATTAGGAGGAGCAGAAGGAAATAGGAATTGTCTCCAAACACCAAATATAGTGTCATTGCTGAGTGTCTCTGTGGCGACCCAAGCTTTCCATTGGCTTTACTGGAGAGGGACCTTTGTTTCTAAGCATATGGTTAAATGTCACATTGCAACAAAGTAGCCAGGACTTGATTCTTTACTTGCACCTCATTTTCATTTATTTAGCCTCAGTCTGATGATGTCTTGAATCTCTGTGATACATTCCAGGAGGCAAAAGAGAGCATGACTTTTCACAGGCCTCTGCCAACAAGTTAGAAATACAGCCAGATAAAATATAAATGTTGGTAACTGTAATGTTGGGTGACATTATCTACAGAATAACCTCAGATGGCCTCTCTACATGCCCTTTTTATACCTTTGACTCACAATGCAATGCCCCTTTTTTCTCGATGACCATTAATATTTGATGATCAGGGATTAGTTTACTTTTTGATCCTTGTTTCATATGATCAACAGAAGAATTCTAGAGCATATGTTGTTAATGTCAGTGTTTTTTTTCAAAGACTGCTCTATTTCCTTGATCTTGAAGCATAAGTCTAACACTGCTGACAGATCAGAGAGAAATGAATGAATGACCATTTTGTGTGTCAGGCTCTCATGAGTGTGCCTCCTCTAGGAGGATGCTCGCGCAGCTTCACAATTCCATGGTGATTAGATGCAAATTACGTGCACAGTCTTGATAAGTGTCCAATAAGCCCTGTGTCAAAATAGCACATTAGACCGGGTTCTAATAAAACAAAGCAATTCAAACAGATTACCATGTTAAACAGTTCAAAGACAAAAGAAGTATATATAACAATCTGTATATAATATATGCTTTATATCTTAGACATACTCTGTTCTACATTTAAAGTTCGTACTTGAAAAAGAGGGCAATTAGCAGTATATGTAAAGAAATTGTCCTACATAACAGGGGAAAAAAAGATAGTTAATAGGAATAAAAACAATATGATCTGAATGGGAAATAAGATTATGCTAATCTGTATATCTAAATATAGATAATGATACACAACAAAACACAAAAAGGGGCACGATTTTGTCTCTGTTTGGGCAACATAGTCTATATCTAAAAGGTAGCCTATGTCTTCTTGAGAACTGTTGGTCCCCATTGTGCATAACACAACAATAATGCACATTTATAGAGCGCTTTTCTAAACCCATTTCACAAAGTGCTTCACGCAAAGCAACAGCTTCATGAAAACAAAACAATAATAGGAGTAAAAATAAAACAAATAAATCCAATAACAAATAAAAAACAGTGAAACTACAGTCAATAAAAATCAAGACAAATAAACAAATAAACCAGCAAAAGGCACACAAGTAAAACAAGTAATCAAGTAAAATCAGGGAGAGCTTTGTTAAAAGTATGTTTTAAGAATAGATTTAATCAAAGTCACTGACTCTGCTGACCTGATTTCCTCAGGCAGCTCATTCGGTACCTTAGGGGTTCTCACTGTGAATGGTCTGTCACCTGTAGTTTTCAGCCATGTCTTGTGGACAGATAAAAGAACTCTTCCCAAGGATCTCAGGCTACGTACTGTCTCGTATTTGACAGAGAGGACAGATATATAGTATTGAGAGGCCATGTAGAGCCTTAGTCCAAAGTAAAGTCTAAAAATCAATTTTAAAACATACCAAGAGCCAGTGCAAAGAGCCTAAACGGTGTAATGTGATCACTAAAAGCCTTAGTTCCGTAAGAACTGTAGGCGATTAATAGGTTTTTGGTTGAGTTAGGTGAGGAGGCTGCTGCAATAGTCAAGCAAAGACCAGATTAAGGTTCCTAAAATGATTTTGTGTCTTTGGAAAATGAACTAGGTTGTATTTTGGAGATATTTCTGCATTATTTTTGTTGTGTGTGATTTAAAAATTATTTCCAACAGATTTCATGTTTTCCAACAGGTGATAGCAGATAGCAGGATTTGTTTCATTATGTGCTGGAAACAGGTTACAGCCATTTCTGTTTTGATATAGTTAAATTGCAGTTTTGACATCATATAGACAGCCATGTAAAAAGCAGGTAGATCTGAGTGTCATAAGCATACAAATGAAAGGAAACATGGAGTAGATCAATAATGTGTCCCAGGGGACGATGTATATCACAAAAATCGGCTTGGTCCCAGAGACTGACCCCTGTGGGACACCACACATGACAAGTGCACATGCAACGGTGGATTGGTCTGTACTGGTTGGCAGACAGTAGCAGGGTGAACAGGCTGTGGCTGCAAAAAGCTGACATTAAGCTGGGGAACATTATTAATGTAAATTAGAAAGCTTAAGTAAATTGAGCAAAAGTCTTTCAAATGAACAAGCTTCTGAATCTGATGTTTTTAACAGAGCTCAGTGGGGAGAAAATGGAAATTTTAATATGGTTGAATCCCTACACATACTGCCACACACCTTCTGTTTTGTTTTTATTCTGTTTTCATTCTTATTAGATTATTAGTGAGAAAAACGACAAGCTAGGCCCATAAAATGTCTGCTTCTGTCTGTAACTGTATAACTATAACTCTTAATTACCACATGTGTGCATAATCACACCAGAAACCATTTTTGTCCCCTTGTTTAATTTTTTTGTTCCAGCAAAAATCATTGTCATTCAAGCACAGTTTTCAATATTTATCTTAATATCACAAAACCTATGACATATACTTTTATACACTGCGTTCCACATTATTATGCAAATGTAATTTTTCTCTCTTTTTCCTAAATAATCTATAAAAATGATAGTTCTCATAATTTTCAAGTCATCAAGCATTAGAGTATAACTCGACTGTTTTTGAACGAACCTCCAAATCATAACGGTTTTTTTAAAAAAAATCAAAATCTTAAAATGCACTGTTCCACATTATTACGCACAATAGAGTTTCAAAACATTTTATTGTTGTAAACAACTGAAAATGGTCATTAGTTAAACTGCAAGCATTTGCAGGTTATATTTGCTGAAATCAAAAGCTCTTTTAATCAAAAATATCTTAACAGGCCAAATTACATTTTGACATAGGACCCCTTATTGGATAGGAGCTTCACAATTCTTGCATCCATGGAAGTTGTCAGTGTTTGGATGGTTTCTGCTGGAATGTCTTTGCAGGATGTCAGAATAGCCTCCCAGAGATGCTGTTTTGATGCGAATTGCCTCCCACCCTCATAGATCTTTTGCTTCATGATGCTCCGAAGGTTCTCAATAGGGTTGAGATCAGGGGAGGATGGGGGCCACACCATGAGGTTTTCTTGTTTTATGCCCATAGCAGTCAATGATGCACAGGTATTCCTTGCAGCATGGGATGGTGCATTGTCATGCATAAAGATGATCTTGCTACGAAAGGCACGGTTCTTTTTTTTGTACCACGGAAGAAAGTGGTCAGTCAGAAACTCCACATATTTCACAGAGGTCATTTTTACACCTTCAGGGACCTTGAAGGGGCCGACCAGCTCTCTCCCCATGATTCCAGCCCAAAACATGACGCCACCACCTCCTTGCTGACGTCGCAGCCTTGTCGGGACATGGTGGCCGTTCACCAACCATCCACAACTCCATACATCTAGACCATCCAGGGTTGCACGGCACTCATCAGTGAACAACACTGTTTGGAAATTAGTCTTCATGTACATGCAGGCCCACTGCAGGCGTTTCTGCTTCTGAGCTTTGGTTAAGGGTGGCTGAATGACAGGTTTATGCATAACTGCAACCCTCTTGAGGATCCTACACCTTGATGTTCTTGGCACTCCAGAGACACCAGCAGCTTCGAATACCTGTTTGCTGCTTTGCAGTGGTATTTTAGCAGCTGCTCTCTTAACCCGACGCATTTGTCTGGCAGAAATCTTCCTCATTGTGCCTTTATCTGCTCGAACCCGTGTGTGTTCTGAATCGGCTACAAATCTCTTTATTGTACAATGATCACGGTGAAGTTGTTTTGAAATATCTAAAGTTGTCATACCTTCTCCTAGGCATTGAACTATTTCTCGCTTTTCGGCAGCAGAGAGATCCTTCTTCTTCCCCATATTGCTGGAAAATGGTGGTCTGCTTAATAATGTGGATCATCCATTCTTAAGTAGTTTTCCCTTTATTTGGACTCACCTGCAAACTAATTGGCACAGGTGTCTGAGATTGATTGGAATGATTGGAAGAGCCCTGACACACATTCCCATCCATGTGTTTAAACTGACAGACAAAAAAATGACCTTTATGACCTTTAAACACAATTTGCATAATAATGTGGAACGCGGTGTAAATGGTAGTTTGATAGTGGTAGTTGATGTTTATAAGAATTTAAATATGCCACAGAAATTCAAAGTCTTTCTAGGGCATATATGAGGAGTGTATCGATTTACAGAAAATGATATTGAGTTAAGTCAGTGAAAATAAAAAGAGGGGGCTATACCCCCTGTAGATGGAGCTAAAACTTGTAAACACCGGCAATACTTTAAGTCTACTTAGAAGTAAGAAGACAACAAGAAGGTGGGATGCCCCCGCCCCCATCGCTGCAAAGGGCCCTTTCATGTTGATGCTCTGAGGGCAGGCAGCGGGAAGCTTGACCTCTGTGAGAAGAGTGTCCACCCTGCCCTTCAAGCACAGACGCTGCTGTTACCCTGACCAGGGCAAGGATTAAAGGGAATTTGTAGGGAGTCTTCGGTTCGGCAATTCTGACTTCTACACTGTGTTTCCTAGTTTGTACCACCTGTGGACTTGCCAGGGGGAGTATGGTCTGTGTGCCTTTGATTGATCCACATGGCATTTTGACCTGGAAGGGCTCCATAGGCTCCACTCTTTATTAGAAAGCCTGCAGCTAGCTCCCACCGAAAGCTGAGAGTATTTCCCTCCAAGTCTCTTGTGTTTCAGCCTCCCTGACACGAATGCTAAGTAATCTCTCTTTGGCCTTCTTCATTTATCCACACTTAACCCTTCAACCAATTGACTTCCTCACTTGTTTGTCAATCTGCCTTCACAGTGATGCACATGCTATGTAGCATGCTTCTTCTGAGAGTGCTGTTATCCTGACTGCAATGTATTGTACATTGTCTACTTGTCAGTATACAGGGGGTATGTTATGTATCAGAGGCTGCAATCCTCCCCTCTCACTATCTGGGTTCTAACAAGGCCAGGATAGCAGCCAGATTGACAGCTGCTGGGGCATTTTAACAGGCTTGGTGTTAAACTGCTAAACTCTGAGGAGGAAAATGAATGATTAGCTGCCAAACCACATAGAACACAAACACACTGCCGTCACTGTTACTATTTTCCAATTGACCATAAGCTTTCACAAAGAAAAAAACCCCACAATTGGCTATTCCTATAGATACTGTTTAAAAAAACAAAAACAAACAAACAGCAGACTGCTTTTATTGTCTACTGGCCTTATTAAAGAACACTGCATTTACATGTGTTGCTGTGTTGTATGTAGGCTACAACAGGGATGTTGTTGTAGCCTACATACTTTTTATGGGGCATAGGGCTTTATACTTGTGGGAACAGTCAGTTGACATTGTGAACAATGTCCAACAACTTCAAAGACATTTAACTTAATTGTTCGACAAACACTTAATTCAAACAATTAAACAAAAATAGGTGGGGAATATCATTTCTTAATATGCAGCTTTGGTGTTGGGTAGTATAGTATTTTAGACTGAAACAGGATAGGCAGGCATGACATAATGTTTGGAAAAATGTGATTTGAAAATTGAAAAGTAGGCGGGTTTTAACAAACAATAAAAGTTGGATGATAGCCTTAAGGTTCTCCACAACAACCACCAAAGACATACCACTGAATCATGCTGTTGCTAACGAACTAACTAATGAATCTTAGCTCTGTGCTTCCAAAAGATTGATTGATGGGCGGATGTTTGTCAAGCCTACATCAAACCCTTGTCATAGTTTTTGTTTTCAAGGCAGAAAGCATGCTTTTGATAGAAAAATTCAAAGAACTTTTATTTTGTTTGCCTTTTTTGGCATGGATTTTGATTTCATCTCAAATAAATAAATCACTGTAATAAATAACTAACAAAAGATTTGATCATGTCATCAACAAACCATTCATAATTAAAGATTATAAACAAATCACATCACATTTTACTATTTCCATTAATTATTTGTTAAGACAAATGACATGTATGTAAATTAAAAGCCATTGCACATATATCTGAACAAATAATACGTTTGTACATTATTAATCAATATTAATCCTTTATAGATATAAATACTTATTCTATATTTAAACATTTCAGACAGTGTACCATTTGGGAGCTTAATCTTCAGAAAGCATACATGAAAAAATAAATAGATAAATAAAATTCTGACTCTACTGGTTCCAGAAGCCCATGAGATATGGTTGAAAGCTCCAAAATAAGCTTGACTGTGTGTATTGAATTTTTTGTCAAATTAAATACTCTAGTTTCAGCATTGAGGATCATTTTCAGCTGTGGAAATAGTAGTTCGACAAATCAATTGGAAGTAAAAGTCCATTTATGAGCTTTTTCTGGAGCTTTCAATTTTCTTCATCAGCTAATGAATTTTGCTCAGCTTCAGTCAATGGCCATGCTTAATTTATGAGCCAAGCTGAGATTTAAAAAAAAAAAAAAAAGTGCTATGGATGAAATCATGACAGCTACTAACCTAGTATGTCCACAGATCCATCTCCATGAACGCTGAGCAAACGGCGTCCATTGATGAAGATCATGCGATACAGCTCAAAGGTCCAGAAAAGGTTGGTAAGTTGACTTTAAATCTTGTTGCTTTGCACAACTTAATACTGAATGTTTTACAGAGTTAACTCCGTTAAAGTATTGTTGAAATAAGATTTCACAGTGTTTGTCAATTTACAAAAAGCTCCTCAGTGTTTGTCGGGCACATGCAAGTACAATGCGTGGGTAGTGAATTCAGAGGGAAGGAGGGAAATGTGAGCGCTAATGCTACAGAGGAATTTGCCAGTTCTCTTTTCTGTCACCTCCCTTTCTCTCTCCAAAACAGAGGGGAAGTCGAAAACACCATTTGTCAGTGCACATTACATCTCTGCTGTTATAGTCCCAAATGAAAGCCCAGTATGTGGCTCCTTTCAACAGAAGATGGTAACAGGCCTTGTTAATTGGACTTGGCGTGGTTCACCATGAAGCCTTATTGTCAGCATGACTGACTGAGGATTGCTGGGCCAGAATTGCACCGCACTTACATGCACAGAGCCACATACACTGACTGAGCGCCGAGTGTGTAAAACAAAGTGTAGTTTAAATTAAGTATGTGTTGATTAATAATAATGTAACTTTAAAATGTGCATTAAAATGTTTCTTTTTTTCTTTTTTGCACAGCCATGCTCCAGCTGTATGCACAGAACTTTAAGTAAAAACATTTGTATGCAGGGTACAACTGGATTTGTGTAACTGTCTGGCATTAGGCGTCAGAGTGATGGCTTGGATTAACTCTCTACAAGTGCAGGAAATCTGTAGTCACTTTGAAGTTTCTACTGGATCACAGGCAGTTTGATAACTGCAGTTCAGCTGAGGTAGTTGCATGACATCAGGACATTTGGAGAAAGTGTTCTTTTGTCTGTTAAAAAGTTGATGCTTGTAAGAAACGTAACTAATGAGGCTTCAATAGTTTCTCTAGAGGATTGTCACGGATCAACTTTTTTACACTGATAAAACTGGTGATCTTATGATTAAGTCGATTTAAGGAGTAAATACAAAACAGTTTTCATGTTTTCCTTGTCAAAACCATATATGTGTGCAAAAAACACTCAAGGTATACAAGATAAAGCCCTACTTCAGTGCTCTGTGTACTGTACTGCAGACACTATTAGATAAAGTACTAACACAAATCAACTTCAGCACAACTCAAGCCGAAGCAGCATATCTAACGTAATACACTATAATTCTGCATGGCTAGCTTTCCACCCGTGGCTTAGAGTGTTACAGTATTAGCGACTGAGCCAGGATAGCCCTGCCCAGCTGCAGCGAGTGAACGCCATTCACTGGGACTGTCGTATGATTGGATTGAGGCAGACCCAAGCGCAGCTCGAGCTGCACTTATCAGCTAGCTGGCAGATAGGACTTGTCATACTGCCTGTCAGATCTGATGAGGGGACCACAAGCCTCACAATGGAGCTAAAATGCAATCTCCTCCTCTGCAGCTGCATGGCCTGCCTCAGGGACACGCTTATTAGACTTTGTAAACAGCCAAATGTGAGCGCTAAACTGTAAGAGCTACTGTCAGGAAGGCTGCCTCAGCCAGCTAGCCAAGACTGGGAGCAATTCCATACAAAACTACTCTTGTAATAAAGGGATTTACAAGAAATCAAAGACATAAGTAAATGGTAGGGCTAGTGAACGAGTATGCATGGGTCAGTAGCTCTCAGGGGATCCTTCAAGTTGCTTGAAACTTAACTTGAAAAACTCGAAAAGTTATTTATTTAATTTAGCATTTATACTAAGCACTAAATATTTTTTATAACACACGAAATACTGTAAACAAATTAAAGGGCAGTTTCAGTGTTTCGATTGACAGCAATAGCTGTGCACGTGTGGCTTTGCCACTTTTGGTAAATATTTTCTCATGCATCACTGTCGTTGATAGATGCATCAATAAAGACCTAAAACTTCTAACTACATGGACTATATGTTAAATGGGGAGTTTGAAGTCTTGCCACAGTTGCCTCACATTTAATTTCAAAGCAATGTCAAGCTTCTTTAACATTTTTAGAAGTTGTATTTTCAAAAATAAGGTTTCTTGAACTTCCGACTGAGAAAAGTGCAAAGGCGCTATTTTGAGAAAACCATGGAGTCACTATTCTGACATAGCTCCGCCATGCAGTACATTGACATGTCTACAAAGGAAATAATGAGGGACAGAATGAGAACCAGAGGTCTCCACAATGCAGGGCTGATTATCCTTTATTAGCCTGTTCCTGCTCTTTTAACTCTCACGTCTCACCACCCAGGTACTGTACGGAGCCCTCAGCTGGGTGTCAGTGCTATTGAGACCAGCCTCGCTCTTTCTTTCTTTTTATTTATTTTTTAACCTGCTCCCTGTCTCAAACTCACTCCTCCATTTTAATATAATCCCTCTTTCTTGTTCTCTGATTATGGCCCTTTCACCAAATGCCTCCCGGTTCCCCTGAAATAATGATATTTAAACAAGCCGATATGCCGAGGATTGCCAGAAGAGGCCCAGGGACGTTTAATATCTGGCTGAGTACAAAGAGCCAAGAGAAAGAGACCTGGTTGACGGGAGACTCGTTCCTTTTTCCATGGAGCACACAGGCTCTGTTCTGCTTTCCTGAGATCATTAATTTCTCCAAAAGAGATCTCCCCGGGTGAGACTCATTCACATGCAGATGGCACTATTCCTCGGGAGCCTCTATCGCTCTTTCTCTCTCTTTCCATCAGGCCATTTAGTGCTCCCTTTCTCTCTCTTTTGCTGTGTCGCTCCCTCCTATATTAAGCAAACGGTTAGCTTGGCAGCCTTAGGTGACATAGCACTCATATTTCAGGGCTGGGGAAAAGGAGTAATGCAATGTGCTGCTATGGATACATTACATGAGAATTTGTCTCTTTTAAAGTGAGCAAAGTCGGGGAGGGCGTCACTTAGTGATCCAGACATTTATCTATGGAGATCATTTCTCTTCTCTGTCCTCTATTATTCTCCAACTAAAAGCTCCGCCTTTCTTTCCACACACTTGACACGTGACTCAATATCTGGCACCCTTGTTGTGATAGGTAATGTTGTTGGCGCATGTTACAGATGTCATGCCGTCAGGGAAGAGCCCATTTATGTTGGATTGAAGGTTAAATGTTGCCATGTTCCCAACAGACAGGACAGCTCTCTGCCCTTTGCTTCTGTCATCTCCATTGCGCTCTCACTCTCTTGCGCTACGTAATGCAGTGTTGCTGCAGTTAAAGAGCTCTGTGAAACCTAACTGCTGCGTCTGCGTCTAACCGCAGCTCCTGCGTTAGTGTGTGCCACGGTCGTAATTAGTAATTAGTGACCCGTTACTGCATGCATTTGTGCCCTTCCCCCCTTCTTTCCCAGTTCATATCTAACCTGATAGACTTTGATGACACGTTTCTTTGAAGACCTGATCAAAGACGAGGGCCTTTGATGAGAGTGATGTTTGCTGGTGGTGAGGAGGTAAGGGGGAATACCAATCATCTATTTCAGAAAGAGACAGGCAGAGAAGAGTGAGAGATAGAGAGGGAGTGAAAGGAGGAGAGTGCTGTGGTCAAAAGAGGAGCATGTCACTCTTTAATCAGAAAATTCATGAAACATCCATGTCAGAATGTTTAGTTTATTATCGATTTGAACTTAAAAGATGTTTTAAAAAGGTGGAACATCTGTAGCGATGTTGAAATGCAAAGCTTAAATCTGTAGATAATTATTTTTCAAAAATTAAAAATGTGGATTGATACTGGACATGGGCAGGGCTTGCACTAAGACTTGTTAGAAATCATGTAGACTGCAATTTTGTTTTAAATTTAGGCTTATATATAGCTGGTAAACAGAATATAATATTTTGATTTCACATAATCTAAATAATAAAGCACAGGAACTTATGGGAAAAAAGAAATGACTTTAAACTTGGTCTGAATAAAAACTTTCTCGATATTAGAATAATAGCATGTTAATATTCATGACCTTTAAAAACAACATTCAGCAAAGTGAAACTTTGACCTGCTAATAGGGATAGATTGAAAGTCCTCATGGGGCCATGATCATGCGTACCAATTCATCCAGGACTTTACTGAAAACCACAAATGTCCACTGCATGGTGATGCTAGAGGAAAAGTCAGGAGATCACCAAAGTCCCTCAGGCACACCATCTGGGAATCCATCTAGAGATGTTTCATGAGGTAAGTGAAAATCTCTTGACCTGCTATTGACAAAGAAACGTGAGAACCACTGAAGTTGATGGGGTTCATCCTCTGGAAAACATGATTCACTCTGCACATTTTCACTGCAGTCAGTCCAACAGTCAGTTGCAGCAAAAGATGTGGATCGACCCTAAGCTTTCCTCCAAACCATGCCACAAGCATGACTGAAAATAACATCTGCTTGCGAGTAATGCATTGTTTTGCTCTGCACAATAAAATTTTATACACACAGTAATTCAGTCAAAACCACATTTCCATCCTTTACAGCTTTAGCTCTATTCACAGATTGGCAAGACTGAATTACGGCAATACCCTGTATTCAGATGGCTTTGCCTGCTAGCTAGTTTAGCTACATTCTATTTATGACTCCTTCAAATAATGTAGAAAACTCTGAATTTGTTGATGATGAGCCAAGATTAGATTTTTTTTTTCCTTTTCTCATTGTCACATGGACATCTGAGGTCCCGCCATCACCATAGCAATGTGTCTGTGTGTGTAATGTATCTATGTTTCCATTTCAATGTGCTGTAATTCAGGTGCTGTTTGTATCTATTCAGTGTGCATCATCTGTTTACATGTTTGAGTCATTTTGGTTCTGTGGTATGCATTCACAACGTGTAAAGAGAGATGCTCACCATGATTCATTGTAATACCATGCTCCACCTGAAGGGGAGAAGAAAGGGAGAAGAACAGGTGGTCGCCTTTAAAAGGACAACTATGCAGACACACAGAATGAGGATAGACACCGACAGGAAGTAGGACTGAGAGGGGGAATAAGGAAAGAAAAAGCAGAGTGACACAGGGTGAAATGAATTATGTCAAGATGCAGCAAACAACACCAGCGTAGCATCTGTCCGGCTGTCATATGTCCTCGTATCTGATTTTTATTGTTGTTGTGTTTCCCCTTTCCTACCCGTTAGACTTTGCCTGTTACGTTGGTTGCACTGGTGTCCTCGTGTGCCAGGTGAGAACAAAGCAGAGGACTGAACCCGGCATCTGTATTCAGGTGCACTAATGGAATCACTGAGGCTAAAATGGCAGGAGGTGAAAGGTGAGTGCACAGAGAACAGCAGACAGCTCCACACCACTGCTGCTGCTGTCGCTCTGCCAAACCACTCGACTGTGATGGTATGGGAAGTGTGTGTGTTTCAGTGTGCATGTGCATGTGTGTACGTGGATATGAGAAGGAGGGAGGGAAGGCGAATGAATGAGAGTTTTTTGTGTATGGATGGCCATGGAAGGACTAAAGCGATCAATGCTTTTTATTCACGGGCATTCTTTTTTTTGTTAGTTATTCTCTGCTGTGGATTTCAAAGATTTGCTATTAGGAATGTGTTTTGGGAGTAGCTCTAACAAAATACCTATTGACTTTCATGAATATAGTTGTAGAAGGTTTTCCTGACATTTCTCAGTATAGTTAAGTGCTACTGAAGATGTGGTACAGGTTCAGGGCAATGCATAGTTTGATATTATAATGCCTCATTGATTTCTCTGCCTTTGACAAAAGGTTTGCATAAGGCATTTATTAGGAAATCAAAGGCTAAGGTTAAAAAAAAAAGAACATAAAAAGGTTAAAAAATAGCGTAAATGTGGTAGAACTAGTTGGGCTCGAGCTAAATTGTTAAAACAATAATCACAAATGATATGTAAATTGAGATTACTTGGCTGCTTGTAATTAATTCATCTCTGCATCTCTACAACTACAGTCCTTTTAGGAAAAGCTGACATGATTTTGAGGTGGCTGAGGGATACATCCAGTTGACACAAATCACAGATGGAAATGGTCTTCCTCAACGTCATGTTACGAAACCAGAGTTCTAAATAGCCTATTTTAAATTGTTCATTGCCTACCTTTATGTTTTTTTTGCTATTGATAACCATGACTATCAGTCATTAGAATAGGGTGAAACTACAAACAAGTTGTAAATCACTCCACCTTTGTCATTTATGGCACCATACCAATGAAAGGCAACTCTATAGTGCTATAAGTGGGCTTTTATAGTGTAACAAAGGGAGTGTTTCAAAGCCGGTATGCAGAGAAGTAATGATTACTGCATCCAATGTGATTTGTGCATTGTATGTAGACTTTTTTTTAAAAAAAAGGCCAAACAGCAACTGCAAGCAATTTCTGACTTCATCTTTAACAATTACTACACATTACATATACAAGGTGCGATCAGAACACTGTTCCTAAACGTGGCGCGGCCTGATAAAAAAAAGCAACTGCTAGTGTTATAAGTTTGTATCCCAAGTTACATTTTGCAATTACCAGAACACACTGCATTGAAAACTGAATACTGGCTGGCCCAGCACAATCATCACTCCTCAACCACCCTACTTGCTAGATTTGGTGACATTGACTTCTTCCACTTCTCCAAAATGAAATTCAAGCTGAGTTGTTGCTGCTCTGATGCAGTTAAGGAGGTCAAGAGGACATTTAGCATTGTTGCTCCCTGCAAATAGTGCTTTGCAAGGTTACATAACCAGCCTTTCATGGAGTGATCCAAGCATGGCAGGAATGTGGGGACTGGTTTATTGCTGCACAAGCTGGCAACTTTCTAGAGAATGCTGGCCAAATATATATCAAACTTGGTGTTTTTTTGTTATAGAAACCATCAGAGACTATTTTGATTGTACATATGTTTAAAAAACTGGTTCATTTAGGTGCTCCTAAAGTATTAGTCATACAAATTTCTAGTACAAACCTGAGAGGAACTTTACCATAGCACTTATTATTGTCGACCACAAAAAAGTAAAGAAAAATCCACTCAAACGTCTTGTGGGACAGTAAAATGGTTTGTTTTAAAATTGCCATCTTCTTCTCCCCAATGTGGCCCTTCCCAATAGCACTTCATTTTTGGGGGGAGCTAATACCCGAGCCTTTCACTGCTACACCAACTAACACTGACAATGAAGAGTCGGTCAGATCCGAAAATTTTATAGAATATTTTTGAACACATCATTGCCTGCTTTCTCCTGCTGAAAACAAACTATTTGCTAAAACCCTTCCTGGAGGAAACCACACAGCAGGCACTAAAATCAGTCCTTGCATGTTGAAGCCAGAGTACAAAAAAGCGGAGCAACAAGAATAGAAGAATGAGCTACAGCCAATTAGCAATACACTGGACGAGAGGAGGTAGAGGCTGCATATTGGGCGGATGCACAACAATTTCAGAAATTGCAGGAAGAGGCCCAGGCATCAAGTAAAACACAGGTCAGCAGTAGTCTTGCCACAGCAGGCCCAGAGCACAGATCACATCACATGTTCATATATTTATGTTTGAGCTAGCCCCGCTAGCTTGAATAATAAACAAGGACCCAGGGATATGCGACACATCTAGTGAGGACGATTAAGACTTTGTCGAAGGGGGCCAACTATTGTAACCAACGAAACAGAGAAATTACAATGCTGTGATTTCACTGAGGACAGCTGTGGACTGACTGATTCTGTTTTAGATCACTGCAAAGAGGGACTGCCAAGGTGTGTGACAAAAAGGACTGTTTCTTCAAAGATAACCTGAGAAACAGTCAATGCCGACAGAAACATTGGACTGTAATCTTTTTCTGTGGCTGCTGGTGGTGCAGTACAAAATGTCAAAATGTCACAGCAGAGGATAAGATGACATAGTTTGTGAAATATATGAAAAATAATGTTGTACATTAAACAATGAGTTTTGTTCCAGTAATGAGATCAGGACAATTCTCAAAGGAGTGTGTAATTCAAACTTAGCTAAATGGATGTCTGGACCAGTGTTTTTCAGTTCTGTCAAAGCTGAATTATGACAGCAGCAGCCACCAGGTCTGTCACTGCAACACAGCTTGACATACACATATCGACCAGCAAAGCAGTGATTAGAGAGCCTGACACCAGTATCAGTGTGTGCAGACTTGTCTGATATAAGGTTTTCTTGCTCTTTTTGCAACTTACACTCAGGTTTCAAATGTCCATAGCTGTCAGTTGGAAGGATTGTTATGAAATGTGGTTCAGGCATTCATGGTTCCCAGAGGATGTATCCATTCAGTTTTGTTGATCCCTAGACCTTCCCACTCATGTCAACAGCAGGTCAGAACTTTCACTTATTCCGTGATATATTACAAGATGGATTGTTAGAAAACCTGGTGTGAACATCCATGGTTCACAGAGGATGGGTCCTGTTGACCTAAGTGATTGAATGAATATATTATGCCACTGGGATATTGGTTTGCACTGTAGGCTCAAAATTGAATATAGATATACAGTAAAAACAAGCCTCAACATCTGTTGAATGGATTGCCACAAAATTTGGTGCACAAATTCACCTCCCCATCGGCATTATGTGATCTGTTAAGTACTACCGAAAATGCTTGCAGTTCAAAGAGGTTTAATTCACAAAAAACACAAAGCTTACTAGGGATCAAGTCAGACAGAAACTGGCCAAAATCCAAATGAAAGTCAAGGTGGAACCAAATCCAAAGTTCAAGGCAATGCAGAGGACACAGAGAAATCCTGGAAACACAGGTAGAACATAAAGCACATGTAAGTTGACAGTCTGACATGGAACAAAGGGTGTGACAAACAATATAGTGACACACCCACACATCAGGGAGGGAAGGCTAACAAGATGTTATGATGATGATCAGTTTCAATCAACACAGAATGCAAGTACACAAACACACATGAGGGGAAAAAAGACTCTACAAAATAAAACTGGAAATAACCAAAAAACAGAAATTTTCACCTGAAACCTTAACAAAAGTAAAAGTGAGCCCCCTTACCTCTTTGATAAATGTTAATGGACAGTTTAGGTTGTAAATTATGCCCTGCCTTCCTTTTTCTGTTTTAAATTTGGCATACCCATTGTTTTGTAGCTAACCTGTCTGATTTTTAGTCTTCTGTGCTTGCTACTGGACCTATAATTTTATCAATAATGTTCCAAGATGTTAGTAATTAACTAAATGAATGAACTGTTATCAGTACAGATAGCAGTGATGACCGTAGCTGTAACAATAAAACCAGAATTACCATCATCTGCAGAGTTTCCTCTCAGCTTCATAAATAAATTGATATTTAGTGAGATCGTGGTTTTACTGAATCATGCTTGCACTCTGTGTATGAAAACCCAAAATAGAAAGAATCATGTGAGCACATCGGCTTCAGCTGAATGCTAATAATAATAATAATAACTGTTTAAAGTTAAAAGATGAAGAGGTTTTTTTTAGTATTCATGGACCAAGAAGCATTCATCAATATCTTGTGTATTTGTCATTGATTGTTGATCATTTGATTACAGCTGGATTTGTCCTCCTCTACTCTACATATGACCACACAAGATTTTTCCGACCACCAACTGGCTCAGGTCGTAATATGTCACACATGCAGCACAAATACAACACTGAAGTACGGGCCCCACTCTGCTCCTCAAACTTTGACGCTCAAAATAGGGGCCTGATGACAGCCTTAGCGTCACTGTTATTTCAAGTGGCAAAAAGCACAAGAGGGGACAAAGCAAAATCCTCTGAAAAGGAAATCAAAATGTTTTTTTTTTCTTTTCTAACCTTTTATCTCTGCTTCACAGCGCTCCCTTCCTCTCTCTCTCTGTCGGCAGCCTGACTTTTAAAGTTTGACTTAATTATCCGTGTTGGAAATTCATTTGGTCAATGGTGTGGAGACTGAAGAGAAACACTAAATAATACAGTGTATCCTCCAAACTACAACTAAGCTGTATGGTCAATGCACATGCCTAGCTTAAAAAATCTGACATGTACTGTACACTTCTGTTGCACCTCGAGGATACACACGTTTAGGTGAGACACACTGAATGAAAAGCTGTTTGTAAGAAAACTGCTTTTAAAGGTACCCTGTGGAGGACATCTTACCATCTTTCCTACTACTCCCCATTGTGTGCTTCTACTCCACCCAGACATATCAACCCCAAACACACACACACAGAAAAAGAACAGCTGTACTAGCTTACCCCCCAGCCCCACCCAACACACACACACACACACACACACATTTGCGCACACCAAAGACAAAACAGCGGCGCAAACTGAATCTGTGATAAATATATGAATAAATTAAATATGTGACTGTGAAAACATATGAGACAGTAATACCATCACACACGGCAGAGATTTAGTGCCAGCTGTTAAACACATTAACAGCAGCAGGAACAAAGGAATGCTTAAATCTTATTGTTATGATGAACAGTGCCGTTTTCAGCCCCCCTGACTCAGCTTAAATATCAAGAGCAGGCAACCAGTTCGGTCAGTTTTGGATGCTGCTGTGCATTTTATTTAAATTTAGATCACTGCACAGTCGTGTTACTCGTTGCAGCAGATCATTTCAAATGTTTATTTTTTCTTTTTTTACATACTAGCTTTAGTGTTTTGGAGGCCAGGTAACTAAGCAGAAGATATTGATGGAGCTAGCTAAAATGTTAATGTCCTGTTACCGTGGCTACTGCTGCATGCTCATGCTCCAAACAGAAACTGATCAAATATCAAAGGACCACTGGAACAGCTATTCTGCCTGAGAGTGAGTGAGAAGGAAATTGGACTTTGGAAAAATTGAGAAAGGAAATTGGACATATTGTGAATGACTGTGTGGAGTGCAAGCCCTGTTAGATGCCCTACAAATAAAGGAGCCTGAATATGCTGCTATCTGACTCATACACTTCTGCAATGTTTACCAGCATGGAAATCTGGATGCATTACACTCTCCTTGTGAAGCTCCTCACTGTTGGGTGAATAGAAGCAGGTCACGCCACGGGGGAGACACATGACTGCGTGCACCATCTCTGGGCTGACAGTGGGAGTAAGCAGTTTGAGGGGAATTGGTGATTTCAAATAGGAGAAAGTAGGGGAGATACATAAAAAAAAAATAGATAGCATGGTTTAATTTAAGATCACCATCCATACCAGATCCATATAAAAGCTCCATTGGCTACAGCCAGATCATATGTTTAACATAACATAATAATCCAGCAGAAAAATGTTTAATCATTTATGTAACTAGTATTTCTTTCAAGTATTTCCAGTGAGATGAACATAACAAGCCCCATTTTAAATACATCCCCACAGAATATTGCGTTCATTATGACGTGTGTTAGCAGTAGTTCTTAAGCTTTTTTTTTTTTTTTTTTAACCTTGGAAAATACATGTTAAACTCTTCCTCCAAGGAACTCCGGAGCTCTCAAACTCATCAGTGTCTCATTTTCCTTTTACTCGTGTTAACAAGTGGCAGCAGTAACAGTAACATAGCGCACACAGATTGAGCAGCTAAGTGGTTGACTGATTACCTCAGGTACTTATTCACTAAAGAAGAATCTTATCCTGTAATTATGACTCGCTATCTCAGAATAAGGAGAAAAGATCTTATAATTATGAGATAACAGGTGTCTCTGTGACCCATCAGCCAGTATTGCCACTGCTAGCATTTTTTAGACTTTTGGCCCATGCTTTATTTTGATAACTGCTACCAGACATGCACCATTGTAGTTTGATACCATCACAAATGTTGATAGCTTGGATGCATCTCTGATCTAGGATGATTTCACGAAGCACCCTCCACTCATTTAGCTACTTCTGAAATAGCGTGAATTCATGCGTTAACTAGACAACTAGATATGACTAAATTCATCTGACAATCATCCATCCATTGTGAAATAACCAGCTTGCTAGCAAGCTAATGTTAATTCCATCTATCCAATGTTAGGCTGCTGACCTTTACACAAAAGCTGAAATGCTTTTCCTTCAATTCAGTTTGTGTAAAGGCTTTAAATCCGTGTTAAAATGCAGCACCCCTCTTTTAATTTTCATTCATTTCATTCGAGATTATCCTAGTGAAGGCCAGTAACATTTACATATAAATTTCAACTGACCTTCTGTTTACTTTCTTCACTGAGACAGATGAAAATGAAAAGACTCTGTCAAAGCTCAGCTTTAAAGAGAAAATAAGAAAAACAGGACCAGATGAGGTTACTGAGAGAGAAAGAAAGAAAGAGGTGATGAAGATTAGAGACAAGCAGCAGGTACTACCCACTGTTCCAAGGATAGGACAAGCATTATGTCCCTGTGCTATTCAAACAATGTAATTACCACAGATATATATGTATATATGTTCTTTGGTAATTACAGTGGAACCTATGGGCTCGATTTATCATCAACATAAACACCTAATTATAGTGTAATGGTTTATTGAATGTGTATGAAATGTCATGTAATACACATTTTGCTTAGGTTCATGTGATGTTTGAGACACATTTTAAAAATCCAAATCCAAAATGATGCAAACTCAAACCCAGAGATGAAATAAGGAAGGTGTAGATAATTTTGCTTTGCCAGGACTGACAAGTGAGGAGTCACAGAGAAAGGGGACAGGCAGTGAATACAGAAGGGGAGCGGGAGGGAACAAAGAGGATGGAGGACAGAGAGAGACATGAACAGAAAGAATGTAAGGTCGAAGGCAGACAGACAAGAGGGTATGAGAGAGAGAGAGGGAGCAGAGACACAGAGAGAGGGATGCTGAGAGAGAAAGAGAAAATGCACAAATATAGATCAGGGGATGATGCCAGTAAACCCTCTTAGCTGGCTCCGTCTTTTCTGTGACCTCTGTATTTATGGCCCTGGTGTGTGAATTTTAAATTTGGAAAAAAAAAAAAAAAAAAGTTTAATTTCTGTTTTGTGCGCAAAACCAGTCAAATATCCAAAATAAATGTGAGCTCATTCAGCTGCACAAGACAAAAAAGGCTATTAATTATTTCTATTGTCACTGTTTCTGTGCCTTCAGCTCACTTATAATTTTAGTCCTAAATCCACCCAACTCTCTGTCTGTCTGACCAGCGGTGACAAGCTTCCCCACAGATCCTCCCCCAACCCCACCCCATACAGTATTGCATTCTCTCTCTCTCTCTCTCTCTCTCTCTCACACACACACACACACACACACACACACACACCTACACACACACACATTTTCTTTCTATCTGCCTCACTATCTATGACTGTCATTTTCTTTTCTCTCACTGATACACACACATACACACACACCTGTGTCCCCTGTGGGTCCTGTTTGGAGCGTTACTTTCTTTCCCAGTGAGGCGCCATTGTGAAGCCGCCGTGCCTGAGGGGAGAGAGGCCAATTTAACCCTCCCTCTATCACTCCTTCTCCCATTCCCTCTTCCTGTCTCTCGGCATCTCTCTCTCTCTCTTTCGCTCTTGTCCCTGCTGACTTGTTTGTCCCACTGGTGTTTACCTCCTCTTCTCCCTCTGTTTGGCTCAGCGTCCACCCTGACAGTGTAAGGCCATTATTTTTCCCTTTCTCACTTGTACCCTCTCGTCTCACCCTCTCTCTCTCTCTTTCCTTCTCTCCGCCGCACCCACCTCCTTTTCCCTTTCTCTCTCGGCACCCTAATTGGCACGGCACTTTTTCCCCTGTCATCTCCAGTGTTGCTTTGAAAGCTGCAGTCAGCCCAGCAGGAGACAGGAGAATGTGCAAGGCCCCCCTGCACTGACAAAGTCCAAACCACTGTTTTAGTGTCATCGTTATTCTAGTCTTTATTTACTCTACATGCTCCCTCAATCATCCCTAAAGACGCTCATTCATACAGGGGCGTAAACATGCATGCACTCAAACATGCCTACATGCATGTATGCATTCCACGTATGCACACAAACTGGAGCTTCCACTGGGAGACGAAGAGGGCAAAGTACAGCATATTATTTTAGCAAAGAGAGAGGAAGAATGCGCCGGGCAGTGCATGAGATGCTGAAGGAATTCTCTGTACATTTAAGGATGTAAATATTTCAGTGTCTCCTGCAGTTGTGTGTATGCATGCTAATACCAAGCTGCAGGCAGGGTAATGCTTGTGAGTTCTTCAGGGGTGAGACCTAGCCGCTTAGCGCAGCTAAACCATTACAAGGCCTCCTCAGGAGCCCCCATGTTGAAAATGGCAAGCTGTCTTTAGTTATTCATGATCTGTTGCATTAGACTCACCGCTGAGGCTTGCTTTATATATCCCCCTGTCGCGCGGTACTCGAAGTACCGCGTGTACCAACTTAGAGTCGGACATTCGCTGAGAAACAATGTGTGAGATGCATTAATATTCATGATAGCACTAAATTCTTAAGACTTTTGGCCTCAGCGAGCAGGTGAATTTTACCCCGGTATTACCCTGACAGTGCTTTATGATTTTGTTTAACTGAAAAGGCAAAAAGATTAGGATATCAAAGATGGGTTTCAGATACAGGACGAAAAAAAAAAGACAGAATGTGTAATGGTTCAAAAAAAGTGTAAAACCCCTTCTCACAACCCCCCAGGTCTCGTTAGTTAATTAGTCTCGTTAGCCGGCTTAAAAGTGGAATCTCCCCAAAGCCTTACGTAGATTTATCAGCAGTAATTGAAAGGTAATTCCAACTCCTGCAGGTGTAGCTCTGCCAGTGCTTCCAAAAGTGAAGTTAAAAGGGCCAAGTGGAGGAGAGGCATATCTGGGCTGCAGTATATTTTACAACACGGCCACGGAGACTTTGCACCTCCTGTGCTCTCTGTCTTCATGTCTTGATCCTTTGTACTTCCTCCTCTCACTCTCAACGTTGCTTATTCCCACACAGCTCATTCTCACCACTCCCGTTTAGCACCTCCCCTCTTCTTCTTCCTCTATCCTCTCTCTAGATTTGGCTTAATAATTCATCTCCGCTCTTGCTAAAGAGAACACAAACCATGCAAAGAGAGAGAGACACGAGAGAGGACTACCCCTCCAATAACACCTTTCTGCAACGCCACCACAGTCAGGAGCCTCGGGCTTTTCTCTCTTTCTCTCTCTCTCTCTGTTTTTTCTCTCCCCGCTCCCACTCATACCCCTTTCCCGGCTCGCTCCCTTCCATCCCCTCCCCCTCGGCACGTACACATTATTTTGTACCCCCGAGCATGCCCAAGATGCCCCCAGCTGTGAGGAAATGTCAGACGTTTACCACCCACCACCCGCCTTACCAAATATGCACACTCGCTCAAATGTGCGCAAAGCACAAGGGCATACAGTACACCATGCACCTGACATGCTCACACAAACACACACATGCCCACACCCTCTTTGCACATAACACAACGGAGGAAATCTCATTAGTCAGAGGGTGTATGGCATTGATTTTTGCTTCTCTCTGGTCTTGGTGGGATCTGGTTTGGCACAGTCTGGCTCATGCTAGAGAACCCACAACAACACCACGGGTTAAGCCGATTACATTTTCGGGGAGCAGGGAGACCTGAGGGGTAAAAGGATCCAGTTTTGTTCCACTCCTCCCTCTCTCTCTCCCCCCCCCACCCCCATTTCTCCCCCTTTTTCCTCTCTGCTGATTTATTCATATGCTCCTGAGGTTTAGCCACCATGGGCTTATGGTTGCATTCATTGACTTGAGCTGGAAATGATTTCAAATTCAGTGGATTACATTTGTGAATATTGAATAAAGAGACAAATGGGTGGAAAAGGGAGGCGGGTTGGAAGGGAAAATGGCACAATGGTTCACTAATATGGCCTTGTGAAAATAGACTTTACAGTAAACCAAACTGATAGCAATAGCCAGGTTAATGACTGGATATTACCTTGCTGCTGGCAATATTTAAAAATGTGAATAGCTGGCAAGCCAGCATACATTTGATTAGGAGCTACGCTGTATCTGTCATTTCCCTGCCCTTTATCCCTAAGCTTTGATCCGGCAAGCAGGTGTAGTTTGATAGAAATGCTTGGGGTATCAAATTTCACACAAAGTCGGGCTGAATAAAAAAGTACACATCGTATTTTCCCCCTAAATCCCGCTTTGGTGTAAAAGAATGAATGCATAAAAGGTGTGCCATTAAGATAAAAAACTGAATATAGCCAAAGTCATTATGTTGCGTAGTGTCTGGTCATTTCATGCTTGTGTCCACTGCCAGATGGTGGAATGTGGGCCAGCATATGTGAGTCAAACTGGGAGAGAACAGAGGTCTCTCTGGTGTTGGCAACGCCGTCCCCGTCGATTGAATCCTCATTACCAACCTCTCATAATTGTGTTATTCCTTTTTTTTATCGGATATTCTAATGGCTGCTGTTGCATGTAATTATGTAGCAATTATCTGCTTCCTTGCCTCGAACTGGTGTTCCATCGCTGTAATGCAAAGTCAGATTGTGTCTATTACACTCCTGCTGGCATGGCAGGTTCAACTTGGAGTACTGAGAGGATACTTGACGGAGGACATATTGAATGTTTACCTAAACTTCTCTCAAAGTCCAAATAACCTCTAGCCTTCCTTTCAATCCGCTCATTGGTTCGGTTCCAGCGCTGTCCAGCCCACTCTGTGGTAGAGAAGGATAATTAGTCTGCAATCTAAGAGAGGAGAAATCATTGATATGTATTTTTCTCTCTCTATTTTCCTCCCCTCGAGTCAAGTTGATTCTTTGAAGTCGGGGCATGTATGAAATCACTTGATCTTTATTTCTTTAAGTTCATTACTTATTTTCTAGTTGTGTGCATGTCATGCATTTTTAACAAACCCTTTGAGTTGACTTTGTGATGTGTTGTAGCAGAGAACATCAAAGGGATCTCTTTCTCTCTCTGTCTCCCTTTCTCTCTCTCTCTCTCTCTCATTCTTTTAGCCTTTTCATCTCCCTTTTACAGTCTGAACTGCACACTCAGAGAGCTTTTCTTTTTCTGGCAGAATTGTGAGAGAAAAGGTAGTGGAAGGAAAGGTATGGGACTGCCATTCTTGTTCTTTTTTAAAAACTCATTTAAACTTCCTTTCATTCTCCTTCGGACCATTAAATATGGTTGCATGCCAGCGATTAGATAATGAACACTGCCATTACTCCCAGGGGCAGGCTTCTTGTAGACTACATAAGACTAAATTGCATTTTCCTGCACTTGTTGACCGAAAAATAGTCACGCCGAGTAAGGGCAGCTTATTATCTGGCAGTGAGCAACATGTAGTTATACTTACATTTAAATCTAAACTTTTTTATATCTGAAGATGACTTCTTAATTTCAGTGTTTCAAATCCAATTTAATTCCTCCCAGTGACAAGACAACACTCAAGGAAAATAACATATTCTCTAAACACAAAGATTGGTTTAGCTTGTCTTATCTCCTTCTAAATCATTTAAACTGGTTAAAAATATATATAATATAGTTTATGCTGTAAGTTGTCATTATTATTTATAGGTTACACATTTTAATGGCTGTAGAATAATGATCCCACTGGTGTTTAGATTGGTTCCCTTTGAGCATCGCTTTAATTGCACAAACCTGTCTGCCTTTTCTCAGAGTGGGTTCTTCTACAGTCCTGACCGCCCTGACGCCAACCCCTGTTGTTACATAACGTAATTATTAAAATTGTTGTTACTCCACATCTGATTAGGGCATTTTCCCATTACCTGTAAACATCCTCCTGTCTTCCAAAATGGTGATGATAATTTCTTCAACAATTCTGAAAACTCATGCAGTGTCTTTTGTGTTGTTGGTTAATAGGCTACCAACAACACAGGAAGCAATTGTCTGGCCAAGACTGATATAGCTCAACAACTATGCTTGAACTTGTGTACATATGTTTATGGTCTTTAGAGGATGATGAAGTGTTGGTGATCCTCTTACTTGATGAATTCGACATCCGTGGCTTTGAGGGAAAGGTCCAAATGACAGCGGCTGAACCGAATTGCCAGGACAATTGATTCAACTCATGCAGAATCTTTGTAAACTTTTCATCCAGACCCATCATCTGGTAAAAAGATCAATTTTTATGATGAGATACTTCCAAAACTAGACTAGAATAGATGTTCCCATCAGCCTCAGCTGAGCTTTTTGGGGCTAAATGGCAAATGTCAGCACTGTCACATAAGATGGTAACTTCCTTAGAAAGGACATTTTAGCTGGATGATCACTAGCATTAAGCTAGCATCTACATTTAGCACTTTTGTGCCTCTATACAGCCCCGAAGTGCTGCTGGCATGGCTGTAGGTAAAAGACAATGCTGCCCACTCCTGGTCCTGAAGAGCCACGCATTTGCATAATTTCCCATCTCTTCCTTCTCTGTCCACAACTGATTAGTTCATGGAGGGGGTGGAGCAGGTAGAAAAAGCAGTAGTGTTCTCCAAAGTGGGAACCGCACCCAGGAAGAAGCTTCAACAAACACATAAATACATGTTTTTCACAGGACAGCAGTGAAAATACTGTTAACAAAGAGGCTAACTAACTAAAGAATCACATAAGATAATTATATTTGATAAACATGTCAACTTAACCTCTCCCTTATTGAAACAATTACATACCTTGCAGTTGCACTTGACATATCCAAGAATCAGTGGGAACACTGACACACACACAGTCCTCCATCTGTGCCCTACCCTTGCCAGACATCTTGTGGCCTGCAGGGCAGCAGCAGGGTGTGGTCTGCCCTCGAGGCACCAGAGGGGTGCCCTCTCGCCTCAAGGCTCTCAGCAAGCCCAGCTGCGCCATGGATGGTCCCTGCCCCTGGGTACCAAGAAAGTGTGTCGCTGTTCTTTGATTCCTTTTCACACACACGGGGCGCTAGCCAGCAAAAGTTTTCTTGATAACCTCTTGCTGACAAACAGAGACAAGCTAGCAAGACCTTCCAGATACCATCTGTGCATGCTTCACTTCACTTCTGCTGTCAGACAGGAAGCACTCTGCAGTCATGTCATGTCATGGTGTAATATTTGTAATAGCATGTGAAACAACAAGTAACATTTAGAAAGAAGTGTAAAAATAGAACAATCTCCCATTGTCCATATAGCTCATAGCTTTTTTTCTGTGCGTTGCCTGACATGTTTTAATGCTCCATGCTTTCGCACGTACTTGTCTGAATAGTGGTCCTTTCTCGGTTCAACAATTTGCCTCACTCTTGGGTTCCTCTCCCACATAATGTTCAGTGCACCAGCCAAAGACTGTAATCAACTTAGTGAGCATATTCCTCAATGCATGCACACTGTGAGAGATGTGAATGTTCAAAATGGAAAAGGCTATCTCAGACTTTTTTTCTTTTTCCTTTCAGCCATTTTTTTTTTCTTTTTGTCCTTTTCTATTCTACTGTCTGTTTTCCCTTTAAACAGATTCTTAGGAAGAGAGGACAGAGGCAAAGAAAAAAATATTCAGAAGTCACCTGATGGTGGCGTGTGTTCTGTGGCAGAAGAGTGACAGAGTTAGGTCCAGTTAGGGCGACTGTGCTATGTTGGTTAAAACAATAAATTACAAATTACAGAGTTACAGTTTTTGTTTTGCTCAGAAATAAATGTTTTGATGTTGTTGCTCTGGTTTCTGATCTGGGCATTAATGTAAACTCTTACTTTCTCTTCGTTACATCTTTTGAGTGACTAGTGACACAATACAGCACACGCTCAGTGTCTAACCAATCTGAATTGAGTATCGAACAGAGCCACTGGAAAATCAGAGGAGTGCTTAAACCTGCACGGAGCCTCAGCAGCTGTTGCTATAGAGACTGAGAAGTTGTGGGCAGAAGTTTCTTTTGGATACCTCACTGGTGCTGTGTTATTGGGGCTTCTCTTTCCTTCAGCCCTTTGTTCACTCTCTGATAATTCAAAAATACAAACACACACACACACACATTCCCTAAGGTTTTGGCATCCCAGTGCAAACTGTAGAAATGGTCAAATTCAGTAGAGCACAGTGTCAAGACAAGCAATGAGTTCAGTTAAAACAGATACATTATAATAAAATCTAATATGACTTAAACTGTTCCTGTTACAGGATTGACGTAGTGAATGGCTTTTGAATAACTTTTGGCTTCATGGAGCTAACAATATGCATTGTCATTTTGCCTCCCTTAAACTGCACGTGTACTTTATATACAGAATGTACTATATGTGTATTTATATTCTCTCCAGGCAAGGCAAATTAAAGTCATTGCCCCCATGTGGGCAGAGCCAGAAGCAATCTATCCCAGGTTAGCAGAGAGACTGACTGACTGACTATTACATCTTACTGAAGGAAAGGGATTAGACAAACAATTAGAAATTACATTTTATTTAATTACATCTTAGCGTTGTAATCCATTTTGCCATACAATAAATTAAAAAAATGAAAACACCATAGTTTTAGACAACACATAATTTGTTAAATATGTAAATATGATCTGGTTTTTAACCTTATTACATAGTGTTAAACCTATTGCACAAATGCTAAACTTGCTATGAATAGAAGTGTAGTATCTTTTGTCTTGTCAGACCAGTCTACAGCTATTGTCTATAGAGTTTGTTTGGGTGTTTAGGCTAAGTTAAAAAAAAAATAAAAAATACGTTTTGTTTTTAGATTTTTACACTGTACAGATGTCCACATTATTTCATGCCCTCAGTGTATTTACCTGGTCAGCACAAATGGACAAATTAAAATTACAGTCAGTCAGGAAACACGGGGAAGCATTTCCTTGGATTATGGATCTTTTGATACAAGAGGAGGAAGCTTGACTGGCACTCGCTGTGGTTTCTAATCTGTATTCGTATTGATTTTGTGTGTTTATCTGACATCCTAAGGTGATATCCAGTCATATATATATATATATATATATATATATTTTTTTTTTTTTTCATTTACTAGCATGTGAAAAGTAACTGCTATTGCTGTGAACAGAGCCCAAAATAAGAAAAGAAAAAGGAGAGAGAGAGAAACAACCTGGGAGTAGGTGCCAGGAGGCTTGGTAATTACCACAGCGAACTTTTTATTTTTTTTTTTTTTTCCGAAGATTGTGAAACACTTCAACTCAAGAGGATTCTTTGCTTTTGCACAGGATGTGAGACGACATGAAAGCCCCAAAAATTGTCAGAAATGTTGTAGTCCATTTCCACCCCGAATATATATATATCCTTTTCAGAATGGCTGCACGAACATCAGTCAAAAAAGAAAGACTGGGAGCTACAGTGGTGTTGGACTAAAGTAGGGCAGTGTGTGCAACTGGGAGTAAATGTGTTCTTAGCCTATCCCACTCTGAAGTGTTTGCGCTGAAGTGGAATAGAGAGGCACATCTATCAGAAAACACTCAGCCAGATCCATAGCCCAAGGCAGCGCAGTCTGAAACCTCCAACACCGCAAAACACAGCCATATTCCTGCTGGCCCAGTAGCCATTTCTTTGATGGTCTTTACAGTGAGCACAGTGACATGAAGTAGGCTTATTCTCTGTATTGTATGTATATTGCGTATTCTGTTGCATGCCCAACTCAACTTCTTCGCATCATCACATTACCTCCACTGCAAATATTATTACATCAATAGCAACATGAAATCCAAAGATACAGCTACTTAAGAATGCTGATTGTACTTTATTATAAGGGCTAATTGAGTCATTCTTAATTGTGTAATTACAGTAAAGTATAGCGGTTGTAAGAACCCATGCACAATCAGCTCCACGCTTCCATCGCTGCACTTTGGCAACAAAGGTAGAAAATAGAAAAAAAAAAAAAACAGGAAATCCTGTGAGGATTGCTACGAGGTGGAATACTTATGAGAGACAATGCATATGTACAGAAGTAGATTTATTGAGAGACTTAGCCGCAGTGAAATTGTAATAAAAAAATTGGAGGGAAAAATTGAGTGAAGAGTAAGAAAGAGATCATACTCCGGTGAATATCATAAAAAAAAAAGCAAATTATAAGTTTTCTCGAATTGCGGAGACATACCGGTGACAGTGAAGAAAGAGGAAATAGGATTTTGGGGAGGTTCTTCAGAGGTGCTCCAATTTCACACTATCAAATTAAAGTGTCCATGTATCTGAGGATGGATGAGTGATATTCCTGCTAGGTGCTAGGTGGTCTGCAATTCCCATGAATAATTTGAGTGTGTCACTGTGGGCGGTCCTTTTAAAGGAGATTGTGCGGGCAGGGGGCCGGGTAATGATAGATATACCAGGTTTTCCTTTCATCCCCTTCGTCACCTTACCATGGGTTAAAAGAAGCATCCAAAAGGTTGGTGAGGGAGAAAGCTGGCTCGGTAAAATTAGGTAAAACTAGTCAGTGTATTTCCATTCTGAATTTTGCCTGCTCGTTAATTTTGTCCAGCATTGCAGATTCTTGAATTCGGAGTCGTGTTAAGAGCATTCAGGTGTTTCTGAGACACTTCGATACATATTTACATTCATAATCCTGATCTATAAGCCTCGCCGGTGGAGAAGAAAATAGCCTGAAACATCCTCAGCACCACAGAGAACTCCCACACAGCTTCACACTATCACTTGCTGCCAAGGTGGCAGCTATGGTGACAGGGGCTAAGAGGGGAGCCTGTCATTTGAACAGAGAGGCAGGAGGGAGGCGACACAGGGAGCAGGGACTCAATAAATTGTCGCGAGGGAGCCGACGGAAAAAATAAAGTGAAATAGGGGTTTGAGAGGAGCATTGGTGGTTTAGGGAAGAACATACAGATTAGTAAAAAAAAAGAAGTGGCCGGTTTTGTTGTATGCTTCCTTTCAAAGTCCCGTTTGAGCGCACACTACGAAGTACGCATATGGACTACAGAGCCACTTGCAGTCCATATACACGAGCATAGATCAGTATATGTGAGCAAAAATGTGTGCACATCAGTCAAACGTCCATCCCACAGTAACCGTGGTCTTCCTCTTTCCTCCACCCTGCTCTGTCTCCCCCCCAAGGCTGGAGAGTTGATGTGTGACTGACAGACAGCCACGGACAGCTTGGTTAGACACACCACACTCTGGGGAGGCCACCAAGACTGAAACCAAGAAGGGAGGGGATGGGGTGGAGGAGAGAAATGGGGCAAGGAGGGAGGCGGTGGGGGTGGTTGAGCTGACGAAAGTAGTTTTTGTGGTAGAAGGAGTGAGGGTAAAAAAAAAAAAAAGTGGAATGAGTCAGAGAGAGCTAAAACACAAAGAGAGAAAGACTGAATGAAGCAAACACATTCTGCAAGTATGATTAATACAGGATTTGTCACTCTTTTCTTCCCTGCCAACTAGGTTTATGCATGCCCTGCTCACACCCTATCAAGGTCATATTCTCTTTTCTGTGATAAACATTGATTCAGAAGTCAGGCAGGGATACAGGCATTTGTACAGTGCACAGAAATAATGGTCGCAGCCTTGATACAGTGTGTGCCCCATCCTGACTCAATTCAACAGTGGTCAGAAGACTATTTAACACTCACGGATAAATCTTAAAGGCAAGAATCTCTTTCTCCGAAAGGAATTAATAATTCAAAGAATCTAACATTGAGTTATCAAAGGCTACAGGTTGATTCAGCTGAACTTCAGCGTCTAGTGGCTGCTTCTGTCTCCCACCCTCCTATGTTTTATGTGTTTAGAAAGGTTTGCAGAACTTTTTTTGTGAGTTTACGAGTTTATGTGTGAGTGTGGCTGCTTATGTAACCTTCGCTTCAAACGTTAGGTAACCTTTAGGTTTAACTCTAGGGGTTACACAGGTTAGTTGTTTCCGCTGCTTCGCGTCTTGCTAAAATACGCTAATTGGCTCAAAGCTTTGCTCCATAATTTGCACAAGAGTTTGACATTTTAGGGGAGTTTTGCTTTCTTGACAAGAGATAGATGAGAAGCCCGATACTACTGTCATATCTATCCAGGAAATATACTGTAAATCTACCATTGGCCAGTAGCCAGTTAATTAGCACAAAGACTGTAAACAGGGGAAGAGTGTAGGTGGTAACCTTTACCAGACATGAGAATGGTTTCTATTTTCTCATCTAACTCAGGACAAGAAAACTAAACAACATATTTCCCATATTTTCCCATTTAAACACTGTATTTGCGAGGGTTTTTTTTTTTAATGTTTTCACACTCATGCATGGAATGTGGCTGTTTTTCTGAGCTAAGGACCTATACAGGACCTGTTGAACTCTAGTTTTATGACCAAAACTTTACCCCTGATTTCTTCTCCAAACTTATATTGCAGCTATATACATCATTTTGATTCATACCTCCACATGTCACTTTGTCTAAACAATATAATTTCCCACATCACTTCAGCCTGAGATGCCTGAGCTGTAAATCAACTTTAGAAACATACAGTTTTAAATGCCAGTGTCAGACCTTAGCCACTAATCACATTTCTTCTTCTCCTTTTCCCTTGCTCTCCTTCATCTCCTTATCAAAGACCCAGCCTTTTAATCCAGCATGCCTCTATGGTTACATTCAGCCATGAGTGTCCTGGAAATCCACCCCATCTCCCCTTCAAATCCATGCAAATCACAACATCTAAGAGCAGCAGAGCTTCCTCTGAGACAGAATTATGCACATGTTATGGACATGGGGATTGGACAAGTGAAGGAGAGGGGGAGGTGGCATGCACAGCCCTCCAATTCTGTCTCATCCTCAGCTATGTTTATGTCATGCTTCTCTTCAAAAGAGCTCACCCGTTCTTTTAAGTTGGTTCAATTTGGCTCCGTTTGGCAATGTTGAGCAAGCTAGAGACAGTAAGGGGAAAAAAGTCCCAGGCATTTTGGAAAGATAAAATATTGTGCCTGTGATCCGGGGGTTGGCTAAGTGCTGGGTTCTTAGAAAGTATGTGAGGAGGGGTGGTATGGGTTGAGGGGGGTGGTTGTATGACAGTTAAATCTGGGTGCAGAGAGGATGAGGGATAAGTGTAGGGTGACTAGAGCGGATTGACATTACACACGCATATTGTATGAAAAGAAGCGCAGGCACGCACACGCTTAGGTTTGCAGCGCGGGCTAAGGTCACATCTGGGTTTGAGTTAATCTCTCTCTAAAGTAATACCAATATGTATCATATTTGAAGAGTTTATATTGTGATTGCTGACATGTTTGACACTGAGGTGGCAATGCGATTATCTGACATTAAAGATTCCTGTGAACTCCTGAAAGCCTTCACAGCCACCGTTTACCAACTCTGCAGCATGACTCAGAGAGGCAGTGTTGCTCTAAATAGAAACCTCACAGACATACCACCGAGTGACTTTCATCACTTCTTTTACAATTCAAGTATCATGTCACCTTAGTCAATGACTACTATAAGTTTTTCCAATGTCATTCAAACATTGGTTATGTTTGGCTCCATCCATCTGCTTGCTTACCTGTCAAAAAAAAAAAAAAAAGATTAATGGATTTGCAGGAAACTTTGTTCCTGAAAAGATTCTCTAAACATTGTACAACTCTTGAGTATCTCTCTGAAGATGAAGAGGCAAACCCCTCATTATAAGCCCAATCAAATTACACTTTGATTATACATAATGAGAGCTGATTGGTGATGAGGTGCTTTTATAATGTGCCATCGCAACTCACAGAGGATGGATTTAACAAACTAGCCCAAAGGCGCCAGCTCCCAAAGGGTCGCCAAAAGCTCCAGACGCAATGCATGACAACTGCTGTTTAATTGTAACTTTGTTTGGAAACATGGAAGTATGATATGGACCCTGCTTTATCACCCAATTTCCAGTCGCCCTGCAGCTGATTCTAGCTTAAAGCCCTTAATTGTTTCATCTGACATGATACATATCAGATAATTTGATTTAATCAGATTATTGAAGACCAGACATGTTGGCTCTATCCCTCTTGTTTACTCCAAGCAACTGTTAAGCCTGAGTCCAAAAACTCAACAATCAGAATGACATTTCAGAGCTCACACACTCTTCGCCCTGAACACTCATTTGTGCCAGAAGGATCAGCTGTCTGTGTCTATTCTCAAGTCTATAGTTTCGCTTGTGAAGCCCATCGTTCCACTGGCAGTCCAGCTCCTTTTGTATAGCGATATACAGAAATGAAAAAGGGAGTCTATTGGAGAAAACAGAAGCAGTGAGAGTTTGTTTCTTTAATTATTTAGATTTAATGGTAAAAATGCATGCAAGACACTGACTAGAACACAAAAATAACATTGTCCTACTTCCTTCAAATGTGCTACCTGACACCTTTAAAAAGCAATTACAAGTGTAAGCTAAGACCTGCAAATTAATAGTGTTAACATGTTTAAAGGCTGTGAGTCCTGTTGCACTTTTAGAATTTGGGTTATATTTGTAATTCAGTCTATAAATTCTCGAACGTAAATGAAACATTTTATTGCACTGATTACCAAAACAATTATATTCTTTGTGCATAATATATGGCAGAGACACTGTAAAACAGATTGTATGTGAGGAGAAAGCAAGACTTGGCAGATTATTTATTTAAAGAGCTTGATATAATTTACAAAGAACATATTGTTTTTACTTGGAGGTGAATGCAATTTAATTTGTGGCACTTGCAGCATTGAAAGAAACTGCGACAATGCAACGGCACCATGGTTTTCCAGAGAATGTCTCCCTGTTGCTTTGTGTAATCCAGACACCAAACTGTTAAACTGCCTTCAACTCAACATCCTGGCTCTATAAAACAGTCAAAAACAAGGTCTGTAGATGTGACAGAGTAAACCGAACCTGGATACCAGTGCAAGTCAAGAATTCCCGTTGTTAACAAGTAATAGATCATATGATTTATGAGCAATTGAAGAATATAAATAAGCTCAACCTTACTAAACCTGTCCTACTGAGTTCAGCTGAGTTTAACTTCTACATCCCAGACTTGATTTATCCATGATAGCTCTGGGTATAGACCCACACGCAGGCACATACTCACCAATACGCCTTAGCTACCCCACACACACACACACACACGACTCCAGCTTCGTAGCCTCCTCACGCACTCACATACAGATAGACAAATACTTGCCCACACATACACACTCACACACGCGCACACACACACACACACCCCTGCTTGCAGCTCTCATATCTGCAGAGAGCCAGATAGGTGCTGTGTGTCCTCTGAACATCCTGATCTCATCTCCCGGCAATGTGATTGACAGCTCCGACAGCTGGGCTCCATCCACTCTGCAGACATGCGGACAACCACACACACACACGCGCGCGCACACACACACACACACACACACAGCAGCTTAACAGCAGCAGAGATGAAGGAGTGGGAGTAAGGGGTGGGGAGATAGCGGGGGGAAGGGAGGGTGAAGGAGAGAGGAGGAGAAGCAGGTATTTCACAGATTGATGAGGAGATGCTGTTCGAGGAGAGATCGACTGATAAATGTAGACTTAAACATAGACGTGGACGTGTAAACGATGGAAAATAAACTTGAGGGGAAATGGTAGGAGTCAGGGGAGAGAAGAGCACGAGTGGGCAGTGTGCTGTGGCCATATGAAAGGATAATTATCCCCTCGACACATGTGCAGCAGCAGGCCGCAGCCATACACATGCGCATATTTAAACACGCATTCCCTCTGATATACACTTTGAAGAGCGATGAAAGGGCAATTATTGCGACGCCGGCTGTAGAGGCCTGGAGCACGGGGCTGAGTGCCTTCGGGAACTGCCGGGGTTATAGCGAGCCAGGTGGTGGTGTTTTGTCACACACTAACAGACACACACCGAGTACTCATCAGTGGACGAGAAGCAGCTAGCCGGCACGTCTGCACATATTCATGTGTCAGTTAGTAATCACGCAGCATGGCCTTGTTTTCTCTGACTGCTCAGGCTTGTCAGAAACACTCAGGGTAACATGCATCACTCACCTCCCTGACATCCGTCTTTGCGTGCGTGCGCGCATGAGAGCGTGTGTGGTCAACAAGTATATGTGTGTATGACCTATCTCCATCTACGCCTCGGGAATGACAGCCAGCCCATCATTAACCTCTCTGCAAGACTCCATGACATGTCTGCTTCCTGCGGCGGCCATTTTCTCTTTAGCCGTGAGCCGCGGCCTATATATAAACCGTGATGAGGACAGGCGATAAGGTGCTGGAGATAGAGGACAGGTCGCCGACTTCACAGCGGCCTAGCAAATTACCCTTTAAATGTGTATCAATAGCCGTGTCAATGAATAAAACAGCTTCAAAGAGATGGAAAAAAGGCTATTGAGATTAAGACCTTATGAGATTGATGTATCGAGTGATGTGCTGCTCAAAGCTAGACACAGATATTGTCACTTGACAAAAAAGCAATGAGTTGAACTCGGGGCTCGCTCTGAGAGAGGATTCTTGGGCTAAGACCATCGACTTGTAGCTGGATATAGTGTGGAGGCTGTGATAAGACTCGAACACAGCAGGAGGGCCTAATCCAAACCACCTAACTCCTCAGATGCTGAGCTGCACAACACCATGGAGATGATTAAGCAAGATTCCTGAAAGATAAATGTTTTCGCAAGAGATTACTCCCTGCTGGTGCATAGCAGAGAAGTTTGCTAGCTGGCTTAGAGAGCTCCTAAAATATGTGGTCTGTGAATGAGTTCAGGCATCCTCATGTGAGTTAGTCGTAATTGAAATGATTGCCGAAGGAGTACGGCAAGAGACAAGGAGGAGTGAACTCTGAGGCACAAAAATGTCACTTTGGGTCTTCAAACATTCAACAAAAATCTTTTATCCTTTCTTATCCTGCGCTCAAATCTGTTGTTTTTCAAACCTAATCTAAAAAATGTCCCATGTTGTCTTTCAGTTTAGACTCTGTGTTGTTGTGCCAAACTAAATTAAGGGCAGAATCAAATAATGTGCCAGACAAGGATGTTTTCTCTCTCTCTCTCTCTCTCTCTCTCTTTCTCGCCATGTACTGTGACACATTTCCACATACACTGAAGTATAGCAGAGACCCATCACACTTCATCACTTCCTCCCAGACTCTGTCTTGTGTACTGCTGTTTCTGTTGCTGAATCAACATCACGGCGGCCTGAGATAACACAGTGCGGTGTCAAGATTATGTCCTCAAGTGTAATTTTACAGAGCCTGCGTGCTGCACTGACCAAGCGCAGCTGCTAAGCTGGACAGTGTGTCTGTGTGTGTGTGTGTGTGTGTGTGAGAGAGAGAGTGCCTTTACCCCTGCCGCCCCCACCCACGAGCCTCTATTATAGCACCAGCGCTCTTTCTTACCTTTCAGGCAGAAAAGAGCATTACTGCATGTGACGTGACATGCTTCCTGGCAATAGTCCATATGTCTGATCAGGGGCAGGTATTGTAGAAACCGACAGCCAAGGTTTCATCTGTGTTGCCAATGTTCAGTGGTCAGCTATTCAGTTCACAACACTTTGTTTGGTTGTTCACATTTACTCTTTAGAGCATGGTTGGAATTCCTGCTGTGTTAAAGCAGTCTAAGATGACAGTAACTGGATGCACAGTGTTTGTGACTGTCTTACAGGTGAAGATGTGACACATTTTACTGCGGCGGCAGTGGAACGGAGCTAAGTACGTTTGCTCCAGTTTAGTTTTGAGGTATTTTTGTATTCCTACTTTGTGCGTCTTTATATTTCTGCTATACGACATTTTCCGAAAAAAAGAGAAAAACGAATGTAGGCGTACATTTGCGGAGCAGTAGTTTGTAACGTGTTCTTCACACCTTATTAATGAGGAAAGAAATCACATTTTTATCCTAAACCCTTAGTTTGAGAAACACCGCTCACACATTGTTGAATCACTATTACCAATCTAATATGTTCATTTATAATAATACGGTTTATCACTCATGGGGCCAATGAGTAGTACTTCAACCTCTGTGTCCCAGGCACATGCAGTTTATTAATCAAGGTGGTGCAGCTGTTGGCCAGTGTTTTCAAGGTGCACCTGACATTAATAATAAGTGGATACCTGGAAACACACGTTAATTACCTATCCTGCTGGATTTACTGAGGTCAGGGAATTTGCAACGGTCAAAACACTTTCCACCACTGGAGAACAGATCAGATAGAAATAGTGTAAATTATTCTAGATGCAGGGCAATATCACAGTCATGGTACAAAAGTGTGGACAAGTGACCATTAGGGATAAGTGGTGGGGAGACAGAGGCAGGGGCATGTTAACACTTATCCATGACGCTACATGAAAGCAGGAAATGACTACGCATGCTACAGCACACGCTTTCAAAGTAGTAAACAATGCCAGTGAAGGCCGTTTAGAGAAACAAGGATACTTTATTGCTTTCCGTGATGAGAGATGTGTGTGAGTGGGCAGTGGACAGCCAGAGTATGTCGTGGTGAGCTCCGTGCATGTGTGTGTGCGCGCGCCTGTCAGTGTGGGTTTTTGTGTGTGTGGTGTGTATATTTGTGTTTGCCTCCATCTGAGCCCTAAATGCCAGATCCTCAGACTTAATAGGCCCCCATTAAGAAATTATCTCTGGTGCTTTTGTGCCTTTCCACAGAAAAACCTAACTACCAATTAAGTGGTTGTGTGCCTAGATGGCCCATTTGCTTGGCTGTTGGTAATTATGGGTTTTCTCAGTGTTTCTCTCTTCTCAAGCCGGCCCTTCTCCTTTTGATTAGGCTTCTCCAGAGTGTTACAATCCACAAACTCTGTCACTCTCCCTGAAATTAGCTGTCATTCCAACCATATGCATTTTTCATCATGGCCCCAGAGAATGAAACCGCAGTTGAACCACACAGCTAGAACAAAAAGGAGGAGCATTTCGGATTCATGTAAATATTCCTGAAAGTTTCGCTGATACACTTATTTCTGTAAAATGTGCCTGTGCTGTAAAATGCAGTCAGACATATTCTATACAGTTTGAGCTTCCCTGTGTCAAGTATTCTAGTACAGTTCTAACCTTCTATCTGTCACAAAGATGAGAGGATGTCTTGAGGTCTTTTCATTATATTACATTACACAAGAATTTCACAGCAAATGGTGAAGATACTGCTACTTTTCTACCTTAACAGACCTGTCATTCATTTGTTGATACATACACAGTGACGGCAGCGTAGCGGCACTGGCCTGCCCATCATGAGCAACTTGGGGTTCAGTGTGTTGCTCAAGGACACCCACACACGTCGGCAGAAGCAGGTAGGGATCGATTCACCAATAAAGAGACGAAACCTGTCTTCCTCCTGAGCCAGTGATATTGTGCTTCAGTGCAATTTTTGCATATTCCCATGACTAAAGCTTTCCATATAAAAAAAAAAATCAATAAATGAATTATTTAATCAGGTATTACAGTATTACAGATTCACAGAAATTTATCTCAGTGATACTGGTGTAGTTAAATAACAATTACCAGAGAAGATGCATTGTGAAGATGCAAAGAATAGAATTTAAATTTCAATCCAAACAGGTAAGACTAAAACAGACTTTAAAATATACTGAATTAATATGGTGATTCTTCTTCTTCTTCTTCTTCTTCGTATTGTTATTTTGCAATATGCTTAACATGAATCCATCATGCTGTTTCTTATCTGTTTCTTAGCTTCTTTGTCTTATCTCTGTGATGGGATGAACCTGCCTGTACATTTTTAAGTACACTTCACCACATAAGATTCACGCTGGCATGAAAACATATGTTGTGTTTAATGGATCACAATGGAACAGGCAGAAGAGAAGGAAAAACCTGAGATTAAAATAGCCCATTAGATTTGCCAACATGCCTCATCTGCAGGCAATTAGATGCAGAATTGAAATCGCAGAATGAAAAATAACGATTTGAAAATAAGACACTGTTATTTCACTGAAATGTGTTCAGGTCACATCCTGCCATACATTTTAGCATCTAAATGAATGAACTGTACTAATTTTGACACCGTTTTCACTTTTCTGTGTGAACCAGAAATCTCCAGCAGGCCAACTTTTCGCAAGCAAAGACAGAAGTTGTGCTCGAACGCAAAGACATTTTGAAGATAACTTCAACACATTTTTCAAATTCAACCAAACGTGGCGATAGATGTTTTCCCCTCGACGCATTTTGTCTCGTGAAATAAGTTTCAACAAAGACTGCAATTTTGCACCTTTGGACAAAGCCCAGTAGAAATCAGCTGACATGCAGACATCACTTATTCATGTAGCTTCATGCTGAGAATTTGTTTCTCCCCGCATGCTTCTTATCGCTGTGCTTTGTCTACCACTGCCTGTCAAGGTCAATAATTGTGATTCAGGCTATTCATGCTCATCTACAATGTGGACGCCTTTCATGTGGGGACAAGGAGTTGTTTTGAAGCCTGGGAGATGGAGACAGGAGGAGGTGGGGGAAGGTCAATTGATTAGGAAGATACTTTTGCTGATTAGAGCCATCACTCAGTGTCACAATTATCAGTGTCATCAGCTCGTCTGCAACGAATTTTTGTTGCATCCCGGGACAGACTAACGCCCTCTGCATGTCTGTGTGTGTGCAGGCTCCCCACGCTATCTCACACACGCTCCCAATTACTCAACCTGATTGGATATATGCAAATTGGACCAAAATTAAAAGCCACCTGCAAGGGGACCCCTCGTGGGACAGTTTTGTACACACACCCACACACACACACATACATCACACAGTATGATTTCCTCAGCTTTAACCTTCAACCGTCCCAGTGGTAGGTAGGTGAACAAGGATCGACTGCAGTTGACAGAATGTAGGTGTAACCTTTATGAGGCTACGATCTGACAGATATGAACAAAGAAGAACCTATTTGTTTCAGTTCTCTGCGTCGCCCTTTGCACTGCGTCTTTTAAAGGATATCCCTCTTTCTCCCATTCCTTCCATGATATGGTCTCTCTCCCCATGCATCCTTCTAATCCTATACTGTATCTATGCATCTGTTCTCTCCTCTCAGTGGTCAGAGCTTCCAGTTGTGCAACAAATGACCACTGCCCCACTGTGACCAGCAGGCACTCCTTCGCTCCTCTCCTCACCCTCCTTTTCCTCTTATCTTCTCTCATCTGCCCACGTGTTCAGCAGTCTGTCTCTATTTCAGAGAAGACACTTAATTTCTCTTCTCTTCTCTTCTCTTCTCTTCTCTTCTCTTCTCTTCTCTTCTCTTCTCTTCTCTGCCTCACTTCTCTTTCCCCCCAGAGAATTGGCAGGGGGAGAAATCTCCTTCCTCTCCCGTAGGCAACCCCAGTAAATCTCTCTAAGCTCTGCCTCCCCTGCCATACCTTTAGATTGAAGGCCACCTCCAAAGGTCACTGAGCAGAACTGATCCTCTGTATTCTCTTTATCCCGAAAGGCTGGATGAGACTGAGGAAGAGGGGTGGCCTGGGGCTGTAAGGAAGGGAGGGAAGCAGAGGGAGGGATGGAGAAGAAAGGATGTGGGTAGGGAGTAGAGGTGTGGTTGGGGCATGGAGGTGCGGGTAGGGAGCAGAAGGAGGCGGACAGGGGGCTGAGCAAAGGGGAGGGTTTGGGATATAGCCTGAGGTAAGGAAGGAAGCAGGGGGCATGAATGTGGGGGCGCATGAGTGAATACAAGTACTACAGGAAATTAAAGTAAAAGCAATTCCAGAGCTATATACCAGACTTGAGAAGTCTACTTTCTAAATTTAATCTGTCAGAAATTAGTGATTACCTACTAAAAATTCATTCTTCTCTCCGATGGGCAACTTAAAGTCAGTAGTGGAGTGGGAGAAAAGACGGTTGAAGAATTAATACAAAGACTGGCGAGGGGCGGCACAAGCGCAGCTGTGCTTGCCAAGTATTACTCCCCTTACTGCCGTTTCATTTGAATACCGTGCAAAATGCAAATACAAACACACACACACACACACACACACACACACACTCTCACTGACACACCAGAGTGCAATCACAGACTTTCTGCTAACTAGACCAAATAAAGCATGATAAACAATAGTGGTGTGTTATGTATATATGTGTGTGTGTGTAATCTGGAGATGTGTGACATGTCAGCTGTTAAATGGCTGTTTCCGCCTTTCTGTCAGCACTTAAGCGGCTCAGACGGAGAGGCAAAGAGAGAAAGAGGAGGAGGGAGCATCTAGAGATGAAGACCTGGGCCTATAGACTGAGGGAAGGGGAGACTCGTCTTCTCGGAGCGAGGAGGGTAATATTTTTCTCTCTCGGGAACCCTTAGCCTTTTGGATTATGTTCTGTTGTTATGGTGCTTATTATATTTGCTGACAGCTAAATGGTTGTCAGATGTCCTCCAGTCTATAGATTGCGTCTTAATATAAGGGAATTGGTGTTTGTGGAGATGTGTGTGGCTGCATCTGTGCACTATATCTGGGATGGGAGAAGTAGCCCAGACCTTTGGCTTGTGTAAAAGTACAACTGCAATAGTGTAAAAGTACTCTGACCTGCAATTATAACCTGATTTCAGTAAAACAACTGAGGCATTAGCAGTAAAATGCACTAAAGGTAACAAAGGCAAAAGTACTTATTATACAGAACAAATTAATATTATATATAGTTTTACTTCTCTGAATGCATCGATGAATAGTCAGTTCAATTAAACTGCTGCAGATGATTATGGTCAAGTCAGTTTTAACAACTTTATTTAAAGTTTATTTAAATATAAATCCGGGGTCATAAGATCATTTATGCGACAAAGAGGAAGAAAAAACTTTTTGCAGAGTTTTGCCTCTTTGTGGATTAATAATGGTGTCAAACGGTTTCAAACTGTGATTAGGAAGCAACAACCAGACATTATTTTATTTTTGAGGAAAGTCTTTAAGGCTGAGTACTGTTTTTTTTTTGTTTTTTGTTTTTTTAAATTTTCAACAGTTATTAAAGTAACAAATGACTGTAGCTGTCAAATAAAGACAGTGGGGTTAAAGTGTAATAGAAGTAGTATAAAGTGGCATAAAATGGGAATACTCAAATACCGAAAAATTGCAGTCCAGTACTTATATACCTAGTAACTTTCCAGCACTGCACTGTATATGCTTTCCTGCACATGTGTCTTTCTTCCCTCGACTGGGGCTGCTGATTGAAGCTAACGATGTCAGCTATCGCATCCATGCTCCCATACATCTCTGTCCAATCCCATCTACCGTCGCCCCATTTGTGCGCCACCTTGCCTCCGTAATTTCTCTCTGTAATGAAAGTTCCTTTGCCCATCAGTGGCTGAAAATGATACTGGAAATATTAATAAGGGGCGCTTTTTAACCAAATTACATTCTATCAGAGCCGAGATTAAATTAGCAACTGCCAAGGTGTGTAGGAACATAGCTAATGGAAGTGGATGACAGCATCCGTCAATCAACAAACGATTTAGGCTTCCCTATCCGACCTTGTTCCGCCTACTCTTATCAATCTCGCACACACACACACACACACACACACGGAAATGTGATGTACCTTATGAGGGCTTACAGATGCTGTGACAATGTGCATGTTGGATGTTACCTCCTGCAGAGTGAGAGGAAGCCTGTGGGTCTACAAGTTCAGGCACAACTTCTTTGACATTGTGAATGATGCATTTAATGGCATGGCTGAGCCGTGAAGCCATTTGGTTTCAATGTAAGGCTCAGGATTGCCTCAGATGGTGTCACTAAACGTATTTTCCTCCCGCAGCATATCTCTGAAAAACAAACATCCACGCACACTGTGACCATTATACTGCAGACACCGGCTTCAGTGAGGTACACTAAATAGGGTTTCACAATGCGTTTGTGCAGCCAGAGTCATTCAGAGACGGCGTGAGATAAAGCGGGTGTGTGTGCATGTGTGAGTCTGCGTTCACGCGGAGAGACGGTCTGCAGGTTGTAGGATGAAGGTATATCTAGTGATACTGATAAGAAATACATTGTAATGGTAAGAAAAAATGAATTGGATTGACTGGTTTCTTCTATAAAAGTCATTTGATAGAGACTTTTTATCTCTTATTGTATGTGTCGATGTGCTGGGTGGATCCCAGTTATCCTTTCTCTCCCTCACTCTCTTTCATTTCTGTCTCTTTGCCTTTCTAATCTTTCCCTCACACTCTTTCTCTTTTCCTCACTTAGGCACACACACAAGCATTCACACACACGCACACACACACACACACTTTCTTTTTGTCTCCCCAGGTGTGCACTGGTCCAGGTGTATGTCTTCACGGGAGCTCATCACTGCTCTAATGAGAATGATCACTGCTCATCTGTCTTCATCCACATCCAACAGAGAGCACCTGCTACTATCTGCGTGAGTGTGTGTGCATGTGTGTGTGTAGATTAGTTTTTTTGTGTTTATGTCTCTATACAATTCAGCGCACATGCAGCTAATACTCAATGTGTGTAGCAGTTATGCGGTGGACCCGGGTGACTAATACACGAGTTTCTCCAGGGCATTAAACTTGCAGCACTTTTGTTACTGACATCGGCTTTAACTCCGACTCGTCTGACAATGACTTATGCGCCAGTCTTTGTTTGAGAGTCTTTGCAAAATTGCTAGGGCACTGGGAACCTCTCCACGGGAGTGAAGTTGTTTTGATTTAACCCTCATACAGCACTCCTTCGTCGTTTGCATCTGTCAGCCGAAGGGGTTTGCTGTCAAATGAATGAATCAAACAGCGGCAAGCTGCGTCTGTCAGTGAATCCAGAGTAGTTAGAGACTGTGAAAAACACCTGATCAACTCAACCAACTGTAAGTCTATAGGGCCGCTGAATAGTCAGCTTGGCTTTTTAGCTAATGTTTGCGGCGGCCTTGAGCTAATGCCATTGCTAGACTTCTTTCAAGTAGTGCTTAAGTGTAGGATAAATTTGTATATTTACCGCACTGTATCTTTATGTTATCCTTTCAGAGTGCTGAAGAGATTCTAAGAGAGGTTAGTTTGAGTGAATATTCATGCTGTGAACTGGCCAACTTATTTAAGATGCATATTGTATAGACACTGACATTTTAGTAACTTATCTAAACACTCCTGTATTATACATGTGAAAGAAGCTAGGCAAGACTTTGAACTTCAGAAGGATAGACAACACGTGGTTCACTTCCAATGTCAAGCTACTGCCAATCGTCTCTGCACAAACTAACCAACTACTGCAATAACTCTGTGTGATGTGAAAGGCGGCGCTCGTGGAGATGAACTCGCAGTCAATTATTAACAGTTCTGCACAGCACTGCGGAGCATTCGGAGTCTTGCAGCTTAGCAGTCTGTATGCAACCTGCTCACCACCGTAGACCAAACAGAAAATTTAAGTTTACCGTTTCAACTGGTGGACCTAAAAAATAAGATTAGAAGAGTGGACTTACTCATGTACTCATGAAGCCGATGCAAAACTGACTCCGAATAAATGCTTCTGTTGTTCCATGGCTGCTAGATGTGTAAATGGTGCTCATAATATCCCAGTGTTACATTGTTGTAACATTGTGCTGCCCAAAGTGGCCACAACAGCTCTGAGGTCAGCGTTGGCAACTAACAAATCAGTAAAAAACAGGTTGTGCTCATTGTCACATATTCGGCTGGTATGGTGTATATGTTTGAGCTAGATTTAAAATGCTTACATCCTCCATCTCTCTCTCTCTCTCTCTCTCTCTCGCTCTCTCTGTCTGTCTTTCAGAGGTGTCATCAGGTCAGATTGTTATTCTCTTTACCTTCCCTTGGCTTTGATCCTTTTGTATTATAGCACGCTTTGACTTTGAGAGCTGTTTGATTTTGTCCTGAGGAATCCTGAGTGAGTGCGTGCGTCTGTGTGTGTGTGTGTGTGTGTGTGTGTGTGTGTGTAATTCTTGGGTTAAGATCGTAATGATCATATCTGCATTCCACCCATTTCAATCAAGCAGCCTTGTGGGACCTTTCCTTTTGATTTTTTTTTTCTTTTTCAGGCCTTCACTTGAAAATATGTTTACTTAAGATGAAGCCAAGAGAGAAAGCGAAACAACAGAGGTTGTATTTACCCCCCAAAGGCCGCGTCAATTGGCTATTGTCAAAGTCTAAGTAGATTTTATGTAAAACTCCCAATCCATGCTGTTAGTATTGACCAAACGACAAAATGCTTGTTCATTTTTTTCTCAATCCAATTAGTTTTCTTGTGGCTTTCTGACAGCTCGTTTATATCTGTGAGTGAGTGCCCAGTGCTGAATGGGTAATTGTGCAGTTAGTGTGTACCTACTATTGTGTGGAGAATCTTGTTACCTGAGTTTGTATGGGAATACAAACTGAATTGATTTAGATCTGAGATTAATAGGGGAACATTGTGATGGGCTATTGATTGCTTTCTATGATCAAATGAAATCAACGCTGATGCATGTGGCACACAGAGCGGGACTTCCTGGGTGTATTCTCTCCATTGTGGTCCATTGTAAACTACAGATTTGTTAAAACTGCATCTTTTCTTCAAGTTGCCGATTCTTCAACGCCTTCAAATGCCTTTAAACAAACTTCGACTGCAGTGTACAGGTTACATCTTGTGTAGGAAGCTGCATTTCCATGCTTTAAAAGCATTAATTTCTACTTATAGCCTGTGCTGTGTGAATAATACATAGTATCATTAAAAATATATTTTTCTGGAGTTTTCCATCAGGAGTGCACTTTTGTTTGTATATCAAATCAGCATCAGCAATTCGGAGGTAATAGCATGTCTTGCACTTGTCAGTTTCCACTAACACGGAATTGATAAATCGGCGTCGACAACAGAAAATGGCAGTTTGATCTTCATTCAAAAGGTTGTTTCCCCTTGGTTTGTCAACACGCCGTCTTGCTGTTCAGTCAGTTGGTTCTCCAGGTGTACAATGCCCGCTTGATACCCAGACATGAGTGGCGGTGACAGTGATGGAGGGAAAAGGTCAGATATGACATAGTGGTTATGGAGTGGGAACACAACGAGCGCTTTGACATTTCCGGCCAAAATTCGTGTGCAGCATTTTAATCAATAGGTGAGAGGCAACGACTTGATCGAGGTGCTCGAACATGCCAGGTGGTAGATTTAATGAACTAACATTAAAACTCTGCACTTTTTTCTAGGTTAGAGAAGCATCAACTTGAGCAAGCGTCCCAAAAAACAGTCGCTGAGAAAAGTTGGCGATGCTAATAGAGGATGCAGTGCTTTGAGAGTGCAGAGAACTCTGGGTAAAGACAGAAGGTTAGTGTTTTGCCTGGAGCCGTGTGCCATTTCTGTTTCACCTACAGGTCAGGATGTACAGCGTGAGCCCACTACACATACATTTCTTTCCTCACTTTACAGTACCCACAATAATGATCCCATTCCGGAGGGACGTTTAAGTTAATCTTCAGACTAATGACTGTTAAGTACTCAGCAGACTATGGAGAAAATTATAATTTGTTTTACTTAATGCATACATTCTGCTTGCTGCCAGAGTGAACTGACCCTTAAGGCGGAAGAAGTTGCTCAGCCTCCAGCTGCCAGGTCAATGGGGTTGCATTTCCCTGTCCAGCTCTGTGTCATCCAAGTGGGGTGACATAAGCCATCCTTGGCCTCTGTCTCCCTCAGTGCCAGCTCCAAGTCCAGGAGAAGCCATTAAAGAAGCAATTAACAGCCCCAATTAAAGAATGATGAAGCAGAGGGGAGAGTTTACATAGTGTAAAGTGACTAAAGGGCTTCAGCTTGGGCTCTTTAGATGTCAGCGACTGGAGGTGGTGAAATTGTAAATCATCCACTTGAAATTCGTCTTGTTGGTTGGTTTGTCTCTCCACGTTCGTCTCCATTTAGAGGAATCATACTCAAAAGCAAAAGTAGCTGAGAATGCTATACATATCTTTCCATGCAAATCAGGGCCCGGCGCCTTTCCAATCAGGAAGAGGAGATTGCTTTGTATCATTTTCAGTCAGCTGTCGAGGGAAAGGAAAAAAAAAAAACCCCAACAAAATTGTGATGTTTGGCTTTCATAATTGAGCCAGCACGTTGGTGTGTGCATAAAGGCCTCTGCCAATAGCCTTTGACATGAACAGAATGTAGAGGATACCTGAAAACCTTGAGATGAAAGTGCTGCTTATACATCTCTTGATCTTGCTTACCTCATCTTTCTTTTGCCTTTTGCCATCTTTTTCTCACCGGCAGATTGCAGGCCAGCTAATGGTACCTTTACTGCTTCAAAGGGCCCTTTCACTTGATAAGGACAGTGTGGATTCTGTGTGCAGCTGAGTGCACACACTGAGCAAAGCTTGTTATGGTAACCCTGCTCTAGACCAGTGTCCTCATTAGATCCAATACCCTTAGGGTCTCTGTGTGTATGTATAGAGTCGTGTCACGTAGAGGACCAGACAGGATCTGTGCATGAGTGTTTGTGTGCCTGTGTGTGTGTTTGTGAGTTTTTAACTTCATCACACCAGCCCCTAGGCAGGCCACTGATCCTCTCCAAGAACGATAAATACAGCCGTACTGTGATGCTAATGAAGACAGATAGACAAAGAGTAAGAGCAGGGAAAAGACAAAGAGGAAGAGATGAAAGGGGAAATATAAGTACTCTTCTACAGCGCTGCAGGTTAGAATGTAATTGTTGCCCCCTTGACTATCACTATAGGGTATCTAAGGTAGAGCAAACAGACTTACCCCAAGGCCAGACTCCCACCGAGTCTTTGACTCCCGCTTATGTAATACAATATCAGGGTGACTGATGGAATTAGTCTGGGACTGTTTATGTGTAAGATAGGAAGTGAAAGAAAAAAGTCTCAGTGTGTGTGTGTGTGTGTGTGTGTGTGTGTGTGTGCTGAGGGGATTGTTCCCTGCCGGATCAAAGTACCAAAGACAGGCACGCACACACGCATGCGGTGGAAAGCAAGGGCGATTGTGCCGGGCTGGCAGCCGTCCTCATTACCGTCCACAGGCAGGGCTGGAGTGCCCTATTAGACAACCATTACTGCTGCTGATGGGAATCTGTACAGTAACACTGACACAAACAAGATGGAGAGATCTGGGAACCATGCCGAGGCCGCAGTGCCAGGGCCTCCAGGGAATGGGAGAGATGAGGCTCTCCGCCCTGATCGCCACACTCCTCGGCTGGGTCAGGGTGCCTAAGTAGTGGCCGTGTGTCAGCGTGCCATCTCTGGTTCCCCTGGAGCTAAGATGTGTTCACCTAATTAAAACCTCTCTTTGCTCCTACCCTCCGGGAGACATGGGCAGAGGAATGTAGTGACAGAGATGGTGAGGTAGGGAGAGCAAGGAGGGGAATAGGCGAGCGCACCAGTGACAGACACGGAGGCCAGGCACACAGGGAAAGAACAGTGAAATAATGTGGGGGAGAGGAGAATTTTGTGGGGGCAAAACAAGAGGTAATGATAAACAGAAATGTGTTTCTCTGCAGAGGAGGCGTCAGAAAGCACAGCAGCGTGGCTCATTCAGAAGTTCTTTCAGTTTCTTTGTCAAGGTGGAGAATTGAAAAGGAATGCGGAGCGAAGTGAGGAGACAATAGAGAAGGAGAGATTTTTTTAGATTTTAGTTGCCTATTCACAGAAAAATAGGAAAAAAGTTGTTTGAACTTGCTTGGGGTTTGTTTTTTTTTTTGGTTTTTTGTTTTTTTTTCTTATCAGACCCCAGGGCAGTGTGTGGACTCACGGGCTGCGCAAACACAGAGAAAAGGAGAGAAAAACAGAGGGAAAACGGAGAGAGGTTACGGAGTGCATCGTGCATCGATGGCACGAGGTGAGGGAAGAAAGTGGAGGGAGAAAGTGAGGAAAGTGCAGGTGCTTGCTAATTAGAACAGCAGTCGCAGTTATACTTCTGCAGTAACTCTGAATAATTCTGCTTAAAGTTGCTTTGTTTGTGACCTCCTAAACTAGTGTTTTCTAACTAGACCCGGTACAAAGAAAACATCGTCTGAATGTTATTATCAGAGGTTATGTTTATGGCTGCAACAGGAGGTGAAACATTTGTGTCAATTATCGAGAAATGAAAATTGCTTTAAACGCAGTGTTTTAAAGGGACATTTCAGTATTTTGCAAAATGCTCTCATTTGTTTTTGTTTTGTTTGGGTTTTTTTGTTTTTTTTTGCTTTGAGTTGATGCCTAATCTGCATCAGCCAGTTAGCTTATACAAAAATTGGAAAGAAGAGGAAAGAGCTATAACAACTGAAAACCTGTCTGCAAGCATTTTCTAAAGCTCATGAACATACGCTACGTATTTTGTTTTATCCTTACAAAAACGTTTTTTACAGCTTGGTTATGTGCTTATACGTTCTTATATAGGTGTAGATGCCAAGGTTACTCCTTGCTGTGCATGGCTCTTGCTCAATGGAAATAACTCCCAGTGTTCAGTAAAACTAATTTGACACATCATTTTCCACAAGGAGGAAGCAAAGTCAATCGGAAAATCTATTCCTCTTTTCTCAACAAGGAGAATAGAAAACGATATTACTGAGGGTCAACTGTTCCTGTGACGAGAGAAGAAATGGAGTATTTTGAGGGCAGATGACTTATTTTGAGGTTGGCAGACAAATAGGACAGATGCATAAATTGGGACACCTTGCAGTACAATACTGTACATACAGTACTGCGAATCCATTTACTACAGTACATGCATTGTCTGCAACCTGGTAGCTTTAAATTGGAGATTGTGCCTCAGCTGTTCCTGCAAAGCTTGGTTGTGGACTATTGTAATTTGTTGCAGCTACAACATGTGAAGTGGTGTGAAATCCACATTATTGTGGAGGATTTTGCCTGAAACTGATTAATGTCCTTGGACATGTGTCATCGGTTTTAATGTGTTCTCTCTTGTTATTCAACTTTTTAATTCATTGTTTACTTCAGTCCTTTCACTGAAATCTCCTTTAAGTGTGTTTTTCCATGGAAGTGGTAGCAATTGGATGTAGGCTTTGATATACAGAAAATACCACTGGTGGGATTTGACTGGTTGTCCAGACAGGTTGCCATGGTGAAGGCAGTGATTAAAGCTATTAAAGCTGCAGGCGTAGGGTTAAATGGGAGCTCTGACTGCTCCTGCTGTCACAAATTAAACAGAAAGGGAGAGCGAGAGAGCGGGAAAGAATGGGGAAGACATGAAAAGATGAAATTAGAGGAAAAAAGAAAAAAAACAAGAAAAGAAAAAAACCTCAAGTGTGGGTGAGCAAAATGTGATTAGTTGTGCTAAAAGCAAGGCAGGATCCTACCTAGCTCTTAATTGATTTCTTTTTACAGCAGATGAAATAAAAGGTTACGGTGCTCCAACAATAACCTTCGTATCTAAGCCCAGACAGGAGGCTTTATCACACTGTAAAAGACAGAGGGCTCGTTCATCATCGCAGCCTGATGTGTACCACAGGAGCTTATGGTGTAAAGCGGGAAGTGTGTGTGTGTGTGTGTGCAAATGCGTGTACGTGAAGGAAGGAGAGAGAGAAAGAGAGAAAGAACATCTCTTTTACAGTCAACGTTATAATCTGGTGTTTTAGCAGAATGACATGATAATTCAACCTGTTACAGGCTCAGCTGTCTGGGAAACAGGAATCCGAGGCATACCTCTCTTAATCAGGGTGTCATTTTGCCTCTTGCTTCAGTACAATCAATACAAAGAGAATCACGCCGTAATCATTTGATATAATGCTGTTAACAAACACGTCTCCAAATGAAACTGCTGCAGACGCACACACTATATCATGACACAATGAACTAATGCAAAGTGACAGTTGAACTGCAAGAACATGGTACACTACTGAAAAAGTCTCATAAGGGAGATTACCATAATTGTAGAACAGAGAATTAGTGTTAGAGAAATCATTTGAAGGGTTATAGTCCATACACTGGATTGGATTATGCAACAATGCCGTGAAATGGATGTTTCATTTTTATTCTTTCTTCAACTCAGCTTAACAGCGTAATACAATAAAACAAAACAATACACATGGCGACTTGAAAATTTACCTTTGAGTTTAATTATTAACTCTCTCGTGCAGTCTCAGCTGAACACACCACAGTAGATTTTGCTGCAGAATGAATGATGACTGAATTCCATTAGATGTTCATCTTATTTTGTAGAAATAACAGTGCAGTGGAGAGATCGGGCCGAATCGTACACTCACTCGTGGTATGCTTACAAGACTTATTTTGTTTCATGCTATTTTACCTCGCCACATTTCAAAGAGAAATATTTTAGCTTTCGATCCACATTTCTACATTTGTTTTAGAGATGCTGCGGCTCCTTCGCGAACTTCAGGCATTCAAAACCTGTGATGAGCTTGCAAAATAAGATTAACCTGCTGAGGGACCTCGGAACAAAAGCGAGCTGTTGGCACATTTGTAAACTCTTTTGATTCATGTATTTATTCATTTGGATTGCTCAGGCATGTCCGTCTCCATAACCATTTCTGTTACCAATAAAAACATTAGCAGTAAAACCTAAAGATTTAATTAGTCATCATTGAATAAAAAAAAAAAATCCATGTATGCTGATGATACAGTTTGCTTTAAAGAAAAAGAAGTTGAAACTTTATTCAAGCGTTGTTCGTTCTTTGCTTTTTTAAAATTTTGTTAGTTTATTTTACTTCATATTACCTTAAACAACAGTTTGGTTAATGTACTATACTGCAAACTGTCTCTGTCGTGATATTCCTCATTTACGTTTTTCACATTTGTCTGACTTGCAGACAAATGTTACCTCATTACCTCATCGTGTAGGTGAATACGAGTAAAACATACATCTGATATATGAAAAGGTATTAAAAATAGATTTGGACCCATAGCGTCTCTCAAAACAGGACACAGAGCTGGAAATAATGCAGAAACTCCATTAAGACCTTTACCATTGTAGTTGTTACTCAGAACTCATTCTGTCGCATAACAAGTAGCTTTTGGCTAAGTATATTTTACTGTTAACACTTAATGTAAGTATATTTTACTTAACAGTCTTTACTTAACTTTTACTTGGTATCAAGTAATCAAGTACTTTCCAATCATTGCAGAACAGTATAAAGATTCATCAGCATTGCCAAAATCATGTACAATGTCAAAAAACATGTGCTTCACCCCCAAAGTAGCAACTTACTTATTTTTTTATCAAGCTTGAAGCTAAAGCTTTGCCCCTATAGCTAGTGATCATGAAAACAAGTGAAGTGTTTTGTTGCCTCTATTGTATCAACCTTCACATCTCCAGTCCAAAATGGACCAGGTGTAAAGAGACCTGCGCAGTGTTTGTGTGTGTGTGTGTGTGTGTGTGTGTGTGTGTGTGTGTGTGTGTGCGCACGCGCGCGCGTGCACATGCAGGGGAGGAAGAGGGAGGGAGATGAGAGGTAGACTGCTGAGTGCAGGAGCTGTTGATTGTATGTGAGAGCTTTGAGAAAGGGTGCAGAGAGCATCTATCTGTATCATTCACTCTAAAAGCCTGGAGAGATGGAAAGGATGGATGGGAGGACAAGTAGAAGTCAATAAAGAGATGGTTGCGATGGAGAGAGAGGAGATGAGAGTAGTTCTGTGTGAAGATGACTTAGAGTCATCTCAGGGAGGGAGTGATGGAGGGGGGGAAGAGGAATGGAGAGAGAGACGAGCACAGCGGTGGAGGAGAGAAAGCCAGGTACCCAGGGATAGAATAAAGTGTAGAGAGGCGAATTTGGCAGGGTGAGAAACAGGAGTGATAAACAGAAATGCGGTTCTAAGAAAGACGGAGAGGAGGAAAGGCAGGGATGAGAGGACAAGGCACAACGATGTACAGTAAAAGATAATCATGACGGGAAACCGGAGGCCCGGCAGAACGTTTACACTGCAGCGCGCGCACACAGTTTCTACTGCATGAGACGTTTTCACATTGGAAAATAAGCCTATTTATATGAGAATTATAAATCTACCCACTGCCAGGAAATACATGAAATCACCTTTTTCCTCTAACATGCTACAGTGTTGACTCTACAGAGCCTGATAGGCTCCAGTGTTTGCCCAGTCCTCAGATAGCCCCAAGGTTGCACTTCTGAATTATTGCTCAACTACTCTCTTTCCCCTCTGCCTATCACTTTGCACAGCGCTGCAGAGACAAGAAGTCAGACATTAGTTTCCACTGTCAGGTGATTGAAAGTGAGCAGTCGCCCTCTCAGTCTCACTCCTAACACATCTCAGATTCGTGTTTAATGATGAATGACAAATGCTATATTTTTCTCAGAGGTAGGAGTCAAAGGTTGTACAAGCTACACAATGCAGTTATGGACCAGCTCTTGTGCGTCTGCGTGGTGCTGAGTAAAGCATACTGAGAGAGCCTACTAACACGTAGCTTTTGGAAATTTATAAGCTAGAACAAGCAGCCACTGGTTCGTCTGTTATCTGTGATACAAACAGAAACAACAGCTCACAGGCGAAGCGAAAGCATATTTTAGCCACTAAGCCAAGGAAAATCACCACAAACATTATCCATCTGCTAAAACGCATTTTAGGTTCATCCATCCAGAAAGGGCCTACAGATAGGTCAGAGGTCTGAGAGTAAATCCTCAAATTTGTGCTGTGCTAAATGGAGCATTATGCAATGTTTGGCGTAGCTAACTGAGGGCTTTTACTGAACATCTTGTCCTGTCGCTAATCCTGCCAACAGCAACCAGCCAGGGAGAGAAACAAACTCTGACCCTCAATACACGCACATTCTCACTGAGACATGGGAATAGACGCACACTCGCTGCACTGTGACATGCACACACACACACACACACACAGAAACAGACACACGTGCGCGAGCAAAAAGCACTTAAATATGTGTACAGTGTGAGCATGTTCAGTCACACGCAGCAGAAACATGGAGACATATGCATACACATACGCTCAATGCAAAGCAGCGATGACTAATGTAGAGCAGTGGAGAGTTTTGTATGAAAAAATAAAAGCCTCTTAGCCAATATATGTGCTCACACATGAATGTTATGAATGTTATGGTATCTTTCCTCTCCTGCTGTAAAAAAAAAACAAAAGTATTCGAGCTCGTGCAACATCTGCATTTCCATACTACAGCAGGTTACTACAGGAGATTGTGACAAAGTACTTTCCCTGTGTATTTTCGCTCATTTACATTTTCTCCTTCTCTGAATTCAATAAAGCCCCTGAATGTAAATAATACGTTTTTTGTAAATGCATGATTTCTATTCATTAGGGTAAATCCCTGTGTTGCAACTAGCAAGGAATACTGGTGTGCTAATGGATAATAAATCTATATTTAAGGATATAGGAGAGCGGAAATCCAATTTGTGTCAGGGCTCTCCACCCGATCCCCACTTTTATCCCTACACGCGCCTGGCTGGAGGAGTAATCGGCTTTGTGTAATAAAATGATGATGATGACTTTATCTGACATTTGTAAAAGGAGGAGCCCCAGATTTCTGTAGGTCTGTATTATCAGCCTCTATCCAGTGAATTAATCCTCAGACAGAGTGAGACAGAGTGAAAATGTTGTTCTTGGGAGTAAACACAGGGGTGATATTGAGGTGAACGGAAGGGATGTGTTTGCAGAGAGTTGTGTGTTTGCTTTGTGTGTACTCTCCCTCCCTCGGTCTGTGCATGTGTGTGCGTGCCTACATGCTCCCGCCATGTTCAGCGAGCTGCTCTCCCTTACCTTCCTCACCTGCGAAGTGGAGGAGGATGATTACATACCAAGAGGTCAACTTTATCACCATGGAGATCCCTGAAGGAACACAGATACAAGAAATACGCTCAGGATACCTCTCCGTTACCTGCAGCAGCCTGGGAGAGGGGGGAGACGAGATAGACAGCAGAAAAAAAAAAAACCCCAAACAGCGAGACAATAAGATGAAACCAGCTAGCTGCGAGAATCGCCCCATAAAGCGTCATTTTCACATGACTCACAGCTGATTCAACCTAATGATCTGAAGAACACACATCACAGTCCTCCGCTTCATCGGCTTCAAAACACATCAAATCTCAACCCATGACGTGCATTCTCTCTTGCTCCAAATCCGCCTTTTTCTATACATGATTACATGGTGTAGGGTTTCTCTGGTGCTTTCACAAGGGCCAGATTCAATTAATGTGGCTGGGAGTTAAGTGGGCCCTTAGGGGTTAAGGTCTGTCATGTCAGATGGATCTGTTTGTGTGGAGGAACCAGAGAATCCCACACTCCAGTAGTCTTGTGGAGGGGAAAGAGATGCCTCGGAGCCCCTCTCAGTATTCCCTTCACAAGCCTATATAGCTCGGAGGAATTTGATCTTAGAACCTTCAAGTCTCATATAAGGAGGTCTCAGAACCTCCCTTTCCCCTTTGGGTTAAGACTCATAACCCGCTCAGAGGCTGTAAGCTAGAATTTCACACACTTATTCTTTGTAAGAGCTCTGCAGAGTGGCATGTTTCCTTAAAGGCCAGGGAATTCACTAAGTGCACACAGAGCAATGGCTGTAAATGATTTCTCATGGATGTCGCATACATGATTATATAAATGTGTTAAATATTTAAAGATCTTCTTTGGTAAGGCTTAAGATAATGTGACACACTGACAGGAATCCTTGACTCCTTGTTGCTTTCATTTTGACAGAGACAACGTGTGCCGCCTCTTGTAAATGAAATGGAGTGTGATGTAACAGCAAGTGAAAACAGCTACGTTATCATCTAAGACCAGGCTAATTGATGAGTGCTTGTCTGCAGGATTTCAGAGGTGACTTGTTTGTGAACCCCCGTGTATGACATGCCGATCTTCTTGCTCTCAAAACAGCGCCAGCGGCAGCCATCTGAGTAAAAAGCCTGTCACACAGCTAGACGGAGACACCAGTGAAATATCAAGGGGCAGACGCCCACACACTTTCTGTAGGATTTGGGGAGGAGAGCAGAGCTAAACAATTGTTTCCACCTGCTGCACTGTGTGCAATGTATAGTCTCAAAGCTAAACAGTGCATCTGGCCCCTCGGTATTTTATAATAGAATAACTTGTTGAGAAACGCACTCCACCGGTGACTCACCAGCAACTGTACTTGTAGCACCGATATAGATTTGGATAGACGCATAACAGAATGATGCAACAAAACAAATCCCACCATGGCATTCGGTGCAGCTGGTAATTTGGTTTGAGCTTTAAAAAAATAAAAATATTGAACCCATTCTATTGATTGGGTTTTTATTATTATTATTAGACGGTCAAAAGAGTTGTGTAATTGAGGAAGACTCTATTGCAGTGGTAAACCCACTGGGAGCCTCCATGACCTAACTCTGCACTTCACTTCTGCTTTGGTCTTAAGGCCCTCAACTCTTCTGCTTTGCTTCACTCTCACCGCTCATTGTTGTTTCAAACAGCAGGTGGAAGCAAAATGTCTTTCATGAAGCCACGTGTAGCGACTGGCTGGTGAAGAGACTGTGGTGAAAGCAGTGAGTGAGCAGAAAGGTGAGTAAATATGCAGCTGCTTTCTCGCCATATTGAACTTTTTACAGGGCTAATATGTCGCTGTTAGCCAAACCAGATCAATGACTGCAGGTTTTAACAGTTACTTGGAATAGTGTTTCATCATTAGTCAGATATAACAATATATGCAATAACTGAAAAATTACACATATATAAATGTATACGGAAAAATGCATTCACTCACTCACTATTCAAGTACACTTGTTTGGCTGGTTTGACTATTTTAGGAGCTGCTGATCTGTTGAGATTTTCATGCACAGCCATCTCTTACGTTTACAGAGAACAGTCAAAAATGGAGGGAGCATCCTGTGAGCCGCAGTTCTCTAGGCTAAATGCTTCGTCGATGGTGGAGGTCAGAGGAACATGGCCAGGCTGGTTCAAGCTAATAGGAAGGAAACAGTAACTCAAATAACCAACCAGGGTTTGGAGAAGACTGAACCTTGAATGGATACAGCAGGAGAAGACTACACTACATGCCACTCCTGTCAGGTAAGAAGAGGAAACTGAGGGTACAACTGGCACAAACAGGTCATTGGAAGAGTGCTGCCTGGTCTCATGAGTCTCGATCTCTGCTGCGACATTCAGATGGTAGGTCAGAGTCTGACATAACAACATGAAAGCACAGATCCATCTTTCTTGTATTAGTGGTTCAGGCTGGTGGTTGGGGTGTAAAGATGTCGGGGATGTGTTTTCTTAGAACACTTTGTGTCAGCTTGGGTCCATTAGTACCAACTGAGCATCATTTAAATGCCTATTTTTGCTGACCATGTCCATCCCTTCGTGACTGCAGTGTACCCATTATCCACCTCCAGCAGGATAACGCACCATGTAACAAAGCTCACACCATCTCAAACTGGTTTTCTTTCAAAAGGTTTTCTGGACTCAAAGTCACTGAGTCTTAATCCACATTTTGTTGTAAAGTCTCTTGTAATGCACCTTGTTAATGTTATGCCTCAAAGAATTAAGCCAGTTCTATAGGAAAAAGGACTAGCAAGGTGTACCTAGTAAAGTGGTTGGTGAGAGTTTATATGGATACAGGAGTAGCTTGTAGCTAGCTAACAAGAGACTTTAAATTTTACATCCAAATGTTGCAAATAAGATGAACTTCAAGCGATTTCTCAGTGAGATGCCGCAAATTACCAGCATTTACTTTATTTTCATAAATCTTTCCTGGCATTATTTTAACACGGTGACAAAAAAAAGTACCTGCTCTGAGGTGAACCGTAAGCCTAAACCTCCGTCAATCAAACAGTGAAAATAGTAATTTTAAAATCAACACAATCAATCAATTTTTTTCCGTTTTTAAACAGGAGCTTGAAGTTGTGTCACACCACCTTCACCTGCATTTCCATTCTGGTAAACCTTAAAATAGCGAATGTGAGCTGCTGACAAGCAGGCACACTTTACTGCACAGGCAGAGAGGGGCCCCTTCACCTCGACTTCTCTTTTTGGGGACCTCCAAACTCCTGGGGTCCACAGCTTGAGCTTTCCACTCTGTGGACAAGAGCGGGATACAAGAATGAAATGGAAGGATAAATCTGGCCTCATTAACACTTTCTCTCTTTCTCTCTCTGTCTTCCCTCACTGCATTTCACACACACATAGAAAAAGACATGCTGACATGAGTATACGTAAAAATTCACACTTTTCAAGGACCAAGTGAAGAGAATTGTGATGCTGTGGTTTCTTTGCCAACAATAACAACTAAAGAATTAGAAAGCATGTTGGTGCATGGCTGCTGGCAAGTCTTAAGATAAGGGGGGTTGGGGGGTGGGTAAATGGCTGCATCATAAAATGAGACAGGATAGCCTCTCTGGCATTGTGTTGCTCTGCCATCTCTCTTTCTCTGCTCTCTCCTTAGCATTTTATTCATGTATTTTTCTGTCCATTTACTCTCCCCACAAGGGCAAATCAAGGCAAGGCCACTCACTTATTGAATTAACAGCTATCGGGAAGCATTAGGCAGAGGTCCCCTGCCTGATTTTCCACTCAATGCTGTGGCAAATAGGGACAACACACAGAGACAGAGGCTACGGCTTGTGGTCTGCTTGGTTGGTCAAATCAAGCTAGTCGGGAAGCCAAGGGTGGGAGTGTAGCCTGAGAAAAAAGGTCAGGGCACAGGCTGTAATTGGACGCGTGGCTCCCCCATGGAGTGCCATCTCTGCAGTGGGCACACTAAGAGCGCCAGGGAACGTAGCAGCCTCGGAGAAAGGGCACAGATCTGGGCTGAGGACTGCTGGTAACATCTTATCACAGTCTTGTCTCTTCAGTCTGACTCACAGCCTTCAAGCCTGCCTGAGGACAAAGCGAGGCAGGCTTAGCATGGCTGTACTAAGGACAAACACATGCATACAGACACACAAACACACCGTACTGGTACAGGGCAAGGCCTCATCTTTGGTAGAGCCTCATAAAGCCTTGTCACCATAGCAACTACCACCTCATTAGAAAGTCACTGGTGGTGGCCAGTGCTCACGCACTTTCCTTCTTTGTCTCTTTTATGCTGCTTTTGTGTCCTTAGTTTTTTTCTTTCTCCATAATTATAGCTTGAATTGTATTTTTCTACAAATAGGTTATATGGTTACATGTGGCAATAGATAATAATTATTGAGAGCGCTAATATGAAAATAAAGAAGACATGGATATTGTTATAACTGGAAATGCTATAATGAAGACTTTGCGTTAATAAAACCACGTTTCCCTTAACTAACCTGACATTCTCATTATGTATTTGAAACAATGCATGGCGGTGTGGCTTATTCTGCGTTGTACTCAGCAGGACAAAATGATCTTGGGATTGCAGTTATCACATACAGGACCCCTTGAATTGCATGAAGAGCACACACATTTTGTGAACTGCGTCTTGATCAAGCCTTTCTCTAAAAGTGCTCCATGAATAATGTTATAGTGACAGTGCACTGTTGTGTCAGTGGTTTCCCTCGATTCGCCTGCGTGGAAAATGCTTCTCCAAAGCTGATAAACCATTTAATATTCCATGTTTTTACTTTAAGTGTGAGATTTAAAAAAAAAAAAGAAAACAAAATTAAACCGTGTGAGTGCTGATACAGGCAAGTTAGTGCAGCTATATAGTGTTTTACTCGCGCCTAGTGTGTCATGAGAGGCATGGCATTAGTGCCGTAGTGTACATATAGCATGACTGTAATTGCATAAACCTTACTCCGTCTCCCAAGACATGGGTGTTTCACTTAGTTCTTGGTCTTTTATCTATTTATGCATCAAATCAAAAGGGACAGTGAGCCACATTTAGGGAGTGGAAAGTGTATCCTGAAGAATTTAATAAGAAAAGAGATCTTGATGGATTACAGACCTTCTCCACATCTGAGACATTTTCAGAATGATAAATCACAAAGGCCTTTCATTCTCCCTCTTTCTTTCTCTTTTCCTGTCTCTCTCTCTCCCTCTCCTTTCTCTGCCTCCTCTCCCTCTCATCTCATGAGCCTTGGCTTTCAATTGTAAGAGATTACAGGAGCATAGCCGGACTGTGGCCCGTCGAGGATCTTTTATTAATATTTATATGCATATGAAACAAGCCAATTCTAAGCTGTCGGTGAGCAGCTGAACCCCGCGGCCCCATTGTGTATATAGATATATATATGCAGGAATCAGTGTGTGAGGTGGTTTTTGTGGATATACAGTATGTGTGTCTGCCGTACAGTACCTGTGTTTGTGTGTGTGTCAGTACGTGTGCGTGCGTCCGTGTTCCATTCTGGCGCTAACCGCTTAACCCTGCGTTGTCCCAGACCACCTGAGCCACCAGTTATGTATCAGAGAGCACGAGTGGTGTTACCCACCAGGATTTGATCGTTAGCAGGACTTCTGGCTCTCTGTCTTCAAGGTTAAACAGGACTCTACGGCCGGGTGGGGGGGCTGTGTATCGGTGGGGGCTCTAAATCTGCAAACAAGTGTGGAGCCTGGCAGTCAAGGCTATCGAGGAGCTGATATCCCGCCGGTGGAAGGAGCAGAAGGAGACTAATCCTTCATACATAATAGATAACCAAATCCTCTAAAACACAGAGACGCTAGCTGCCTGCACCACAGAGGCCCTGCCACTGCTAACAGATCAGACATCAGGCATCCCCCTCCTCACCACCTTCATTAATACTCAATTACAACAGGGCTCCTCCAGCCCGACACCATTGTCTCCTCCTGGAAAGCTGGCCTTTGTCAAGAGAGCAGGTATTGCTGGCCCCCCTGTACACAGAGATAATGCAGTATAATATCTTTGTCACCGCAGCTAAGTGGGGAGAGAAGCCCATCCTCAGAATAACACAGTGTCTCATTGCAACCACTTTGCATTTGTCTGTCATACTGTCGTAATCAAAATAGAGAAGGCAATGGGCAGATCTGAGCAAACTTGGTGTTTATGCTCGCAGCTCGCTGGAGTGCTTGTGTCATTGATGGAAAATATTGTGTGAACTAAGCAAATTGTTGTAACTTGCCTTTTTACAGATACTTGTTGAGACATGCAACCTGTTCATTATCAGCACATGATTGGAGATTGCTATGCTCAGTTCAAGGTTACCTTATCACTCCTAATTAGGTAAAGGAAGAGGATGTTGTACTTATGTTCCAACCACAAATGGAGAAGAGCAACTCAGTAGGGACTGAGTGCAGCACACGCCAGAAACATGTCATGAGCACACCTGAGACATCTCTCGAGAAGCATTCCTGTCTCATGTAGCCTGCAGTGGGAGTGGGAGAGTTTGTCTACGGTATAAATATCCTTGAAACCCTTACAGTCCTTTGAATATTCCTGCTACTCTGTGCTAAAGAACTCCGAACTTGATCTCCGCTCTCGTCCTGTGGCAAATTTTTCTAACGATCATAGAATGAGAATAAACATAAACAGCGTTTCATTTAATCCATGGGCACTCTGGAGTCTATGTAATCATGCACAGCACATTCATTTTCAAGCAAAGGAGAAGCTGCACGTTTTAAGTGTTTCTCTTTCAGTGATATTGTCTGCGCACAATATGAAAGTTGATGGGAGCACAGGGGCCTTTTGATCAAGTGACAGTATATATTAGCAGCAGTGTCTTTGTGGTGCTGAACACTTATTTGTGATGACAACTTTGACAGTATATGTTTATTCATAACCTTTAATGTTTAATCTATAATGTTATTTTATTATTTTGTTTCACAAATAACGTATTGTTGATTTTTTTTAGTGATTGAATGCCATATCCTTGATGAATCATGTCTTATTCACATTTTCCACAAATATTTGGTGTGACAATCTTCTGCAGTGTAATAGTTATTTTTTATTTAGTATAATAAATGATTATTCTTACTTTATCATTCTAGAAATGCAACTAAAACTTGTTTAAATTAAGACTTGGAACCAAAAACAACTAAACAGTTGTTGAAGTTGACACTTGTTGAAGACTGCTAAACTTCAGACTAGTACATTTTTGCATCTTGCACCTCTTCAAGTATGCATTGGATGTCACGTCACCATCTGTTTCTCTCTTTTCTGCAACTAAAATTGAATTCTTGTCATTTATGTAAGTGCTTTTGAAAGCCCTAAAAAGACAAAAACTAAAGGGTCAGACTTGACTTCAGTTTCTTGGGAGCTTTTACAGTCAAATGCACACTGCATTGTTCTACTAAAAAGTATTGACAAAAGAAAAATAACTCAGAGGTCTGTTAAATCACCCTAGATCCTGTCACATCTGCAATGGCAGTTTTGTCTTTTTTTTTTTAAAACACATAAACAGGCAGCCTTTGATGCTTTGGAGGTAGTGTTTCTCAAGCTCACGTTTAAACTGTGCACTAAAAAACACATGTCTGAATAATTGCAGACAGGATTTGCCTCTTAAAACTCACGTTTTGTTTTTTTAACCGCTTTTTCATTTCCAAAAATCTACATTTCCCTTTTATCGTTGAGTGCACATTCTATTGAGCCATTATAAAGTAATAAAATGCTTCCTCTCCTGGGTTTTTGTCACCATTCTTAACATTTGTAGCTGGAAAGCTCTACGCTGAGTGGAAGATGTCACTAACAATACTTCCTGACGTAGAATTAGTCACTTAGGAATAGAGTAGTGCTGCTGTTGTTCCAATTAGCAAGTCCCTGCATGACTTGCCTGCCTCTCATCCCCTCACCGCAACCCTTTACATTACCCCATCCATCCCCATTATACCCAATTTCTTCCTCTCTCTTCTCTTTCTTTGTTTCTCCCTCTCTATTTCCAAAACTTCAGCCTCCTTGCTGCCTTTGGGGCTTCGAGATTTTCCGACAGAAATAACCAAGCAGGTAAAGTTCTCTCTGCGCCGCGGAGAATGAGAAACCAAAAGCTCTTTTCTTCCTTTTTCCTTCTCCTACTTTTTCACCCTGCATCTATCTTTCTCTTTGTCTGGGCAGGGCTCCCCAGGCAGCAGTGTCCCTGTGGGCTCCTGGTGTGATCCGTGGGTGTTTAGCTGTTAATCTGTCAGACTAATTCTATGGACAAACACTGCTGTGATGTATAATTCCCAATCCACAAAGAGAAAGGACATGGAGGCCATAGGCCAGCCTGGAGACTGATGAGCCACACTAGCATAATTAAGGCCAGCACCTCCCTCGGGACAGGCCTGCACGTCCTTCTCCCTCTCTCCAGCTCGCTGTCTATCTATCTATATACACTATCTATCTATCTGTGTCCTTTCTATCTCTCTCTTCACCTTGTTTTTATCTACCTCGCCATTTTATTGTGTCTCTAGTGGCAGTGGATAAGAATTCCTTTTTTTCCACTGCCTACATTAATAATGGGAGGGTAAGAGAAAAAATATATGTGTATAAGCAGGGGAAAGTAAAGTGTGGAAGAGTATTTGTGTTTAGTCGTTTGAAGATCCATCATTCAAAGTACCGCGGGATCTTTATTGTCCCCCACATCACCTCTAAACTGACTCTGTGTTTAATTGTTTTCTCACACAGTGATGAAGATTTTGTGAGAGACCCCAAGCTGACTAAGACCACTTCTTTCCACATAATGGCTGTCAATTCCCCATTTAATTTCAAGCCAGTTAAGGATTAGTCCATGGTGGGTAGGTGGAAACCAAGTAAGTGCAACATTGCATCTCTTTTTCACTTTTATGTTGCAATCTATGTGATTTTTACAAGGACTAACTGGTTCAACATGGGCAAAGTGTCTTTTTTCATATTGTCTTTTATATTTAGTTATTTATTTATCTACTGATTTTATCTTGTCTCCTCTATATATTAAAAATGTCTTCTTTTCATGCATTGCACCATATTTTATCAACATTTTGTGACATATTGTTTCGAAGAATGCACTAATAATAACTGTAATTGGAAAAAAATAAACTGACATATATAAAAGCGGATTTGTATGTGTGTGTTTGTGAGTACACACACTTGATGTAAAATTAGATATAGAGTTTTGATGTGAAACAAGCATTAAGCACAGTATGGCTACAATCCATGCTGTTATCCTTGTTAAATGTGACCTGTGTTAGCAGTGGGAGCTGTAGCTTTGTTAGCGGCGGCATGTGACAGCTCTGGTAGTGGAAGTGGTTGTTACTGCTGATCTAGCTGTGAAACACAGTGCCATGTCTCCAGGCAAGCTGGAAGATACCATCACACACACACACACACACACACACAGACACACGCACACACATACACGCACAGCCTAAATAGCGTGGATGGAGAGAGGGATCTCGACAGGAATGAGATTGGAAAATAGACAGTCGTCCTTTTCCTCCCTCACACCTGAGTGTCCCGTAGGCTGTGTATAAGAGCACTTTTCTGTAACTCTCTCCATCAAACTCTCCTCAACCTCCTCCTCCTTTCCCTCCTTCTCTACTTTCTCCTCTCACTGCAGGCGATTGGTTTGATCTCTGATCCCTGTAGTCCTGCCACCTTCCTCCCTTCCCCTTAAACTGAGTGCTGTTGTTTTCTCAACCTACATGGATCTGCACTTTCCACACAAAACAAAACAGAGCAGCTCCTGTGACATAAATACACTCAGATATGTTAGCATTATATCTAGCTCCAGCCCTCTGCAAATCTCACCCAACACATTCAGAAGTATTAATAGGATTTGCTATTTCTTCAGCTTCGTAGCACAGACCATTTCCTTTGTTGGCAGCGCTGTCTTGAAAGAGTAATTCCCAGGTGAGATGTAAGGGAGAAAGCAAATGAAAAATAAAGAAGCCGTATAAAGAGATGCCTAAATTTGTGTTGCTTTGAAAACATCCTGTAGCAAATAGCCTTGCCCTACAGCAACCTCTTCGTACAGCGAGCTGCAGTTTGATGAAGCACCGCACATTCTTTTCAGAGTGCATCATATTCACAGAATTGAATGAGACAGGTCTAATGTTACTAAATAAATGATTTTTAGGGCCTAAAATACCCTCACAGTCAGATAATGAATCTGAAAATATTTTTTTTTTTTTTGGTTCATCTGAGTGTCTACATTTGCACTTGTCTGGGAATCAGGGCAGTGCAGTCAGAGCGGTGATTGGTGCTGAGGCAATCTCCCGAGGAAGAACAGACCTTGTTTCAAAGATCAAACAATCCAGCATTTAATTTCATTCTCCAGTATGGACTTTTCAAATGGTTCCCTGGGGACTTGTTTTCTTTGAGAACCTTCAAAGAAACATGGCAGAAACATGTTCTTCCTATCCATATCACCGAGCCTTTTTGTCTTTGCTGCCGACGAGATAAGCACAAATAACTGCACTTCTGTGTAAAAATGCCATTAGTCATTTGGTTGAGCCCCTCCGTCTTTGATGGGAAAGCATTATGCTGTAAAAACAGCAGCATGTTTCCAGCCTCGGCCCGAGTTCTCAAGGGGGCAGAGCAGCAGTTGTTGTTGTTTAAGAGCTCCATTCATTCTAGGCTGCCGAAAACACACCAAGGCATATGGCGGCTTGATTTAGTTAGCTTGTAAAATGATTTCAGAAACTACATTTGGATGAAGATAACAAAGTAACCAAGCAATTAAATCGAGTATGGTCAATTTGAAGCACCTGATAGAACAGATCCAGCTGTGGTGGAACATCTGGTGGAGGCTTCAGAGATGGGTAAGTGGAAAAGCTGTGGATTCAACTCTTCATTTGTGGAATCACACGCATACATAGTTAAAATGAGCTTCTTTCTGCGCTTTGCTGGAAATCTAACTTTGCCTCCGCCCCCCCTACTTTCAAAGACACATGTAGAGGTTAACTCTAATGGCTGTGGCATTCGTCAGCTGTGTGAGAAAGAGAAAGTGTTTCAGCCACCTGGCAAATGAAAAGGGCATTTGCTTTGCCTGATCTCACCAGCATGACAACAGCCAGAAATACTGGCATGTAGCCCTGCTCCGTGGCCAGTATTGACTACTGAGCTGCTGTGAGATTTGATGCAAGACCTGAGTTAACCCTCAGGTCAGGTGCTTCCAAACAATTTTTGAAGTTTATTCAACTTGAATGAGTCACCAGCCTCACCTTCAGCACATTTCTCTACCCACCCAAACAGGCTAAACCAGCTAAAAAACAAAAACAAAAAAAAACCCCATCATCTCCTTCTGTTTCTTAAGCGCGAGCGAAAGCAATTCTTGCTGCTGCGCAGCATGAATGCTGGAATGTTGGACTGGAGATGAATGCAATCGCTAGATAAAAGAGTAAGTGAAACAAATGGGAGTTAGTAAAACAAATGGTTTGATTTGAGGCTGTAATCTGTGTGAGTGCTGCATGGGGGCCGAGGCGACAGCAACAACTATTATTAATGGTAAACAGTGAATAAAAAGACCATAATAAGACATGCATGATTAGATAAAGAGGAAAAGGTCACAGCAGGTTGATGCATCTGTCTCATTAGCTGCTTTATTTGTGTCCCTTCGTTTACCCTTCATTAGCCTGCCTGTTTAATCCTCTTTCTTGCTCCTTTACTCGAAGTCTCTCCTTTCATTAGGCCCGCCGCTCTCCATCGCTTTCTCCCTATGTGTTGTTTCTTAGTGTAATGGCTTCCAACAGTGTGTCTGTCTTTCGAAAATGTCACCCCAGTCTCTACACAGCGTACTACTTTTGACATGAGCACTATGTGCAGCAGACAGGGCATAGGGATTAATTTGCCATGTGTGTATACCTCAGCACCAGACAGGGGTAGAGACTGTGACTGAGGCCTGTCTGACAGCAGAGACGGAGCCTTACTCACTGGATCCCTCACGTCTCCCGCTGCACTTGATGTCACAGGCAGCGGGGAAAAAGGGGAGGTTCGCGATACAGGAGGAGGAGGTGTGAATGTAGCCTTGTGGGAACGAGAGAGCAGGAGACAGAGAGGGAGGGTGGGAGAGGGAGAGATACAGGGGGAATGTGTGCACGGTATCAGGGTGAGAATAAGTGAAAGGAGACGAATCCCAGTACAGAGTAATAGAGAAGTCCGCTTTGTGGGGAGTTATCACTGTAATGCAGCTCAGTGCCAAAAGAGGTCATGTGTGTGCTGCAGATTCATTAGTTTCAGAAGACATTAATATCCTATAATCATTACCAGTAATAGCAAAGAACATTCTGTATGTGTGAGGCTTTATTAAGCACCGTTCGATAAACCCCAGGTAAAGTCTGAGATTAATGAAACCGTCTCTACACTGTCCTGATTTGCAGCTCATTTATCTGCGGTCTGAAAAGAAAAAATAAATGTTTCATCAGATTTGACTATATTTATTGAGGGGTTTTAATTAAAATACTGATGCTTCTTTTGCCTCCTCATGCTCTTTTTTTCTCTCCATTCCCTCTTTATATTCAGATGCCTGTTTATATTAACCCGCCACGGCGGGTAGATGTTCCTTTGTTGCAACTTGTTTCCTAAGAGGAGCTTGTTGACCTTCTTGTCTACAGACAGGAAAACTAATGTGAGAGGCTGCAAGGTTATTTGACACAGAAACACCTAAATTTCTTTTTATTAGACAGATACTGCAGAGATGGAAATGGTTGTGTTTAGTTTAGTTAAAGATCCATGTATGTAAGCCTGTTTTCAGTTGTCTACTTACTTGGTTTAAGCTGCCATCGCCAAATTTGACAGTATCCCCCAAATTGGACTAACTCTTGCTTCATCGATGATTTGAGCACTGCCCACAATCATGATTCAGATCACAGTGTAATGTCATAACTCACAGCTACTTGTTGCTGTTGATTTTGACAGTCTGGTCACTGGCCATCATCCCATCTGGACCCATGCAGGAAGGAAAGCTAACGCTAGCTAGACACCCTACTTCTAAAATGCTGGACAAACACAGCACTGAGTGTGCAGACAAAGTCATGAATGAAAAGTAACATGCGTGTAGACCCAGTCATAACATTAGATAGGCTTGATAGTTTCCATTCTCTGAGTGGAACAGGAGCTGAGCAGCATGACGATTTCTACCAAATGTTAGCTGATGTAAAGGGACACCTAGTTTAAATCACAAACATTTGATCACAAATTCTGTGTTTCTGAAATGGTAAATGTGCCTCGAGGCAAATAATCAGCGCCACAATATTCACCCGAAGGTTGAAACGATAACAAAATGCCTGTAGCAATCTAAAAAACCATTAGATTTCAGGATTTCAAAAGTTTATTTCAGCATTCTTTGTATACGACGGAGTAAAACATACGTCAACAACCTCTGTCTATTTCAGTGTCCCTTCTTGGAGAAATGATCCCACTGAATGGCCAGAAGTGAAATACTATTTTATCTGATCAAATCACAAGGCACGATCACAGTTTAACCTATCAAAGATCAAATCCAGGACTTAGTTAGATCCAACTTTTAGTGTTTGACTGGACAAATGAGCAACTCTGACATATCTAATAATAATTAAGCCATAAAGCATCAGTTTTATGATAGTTACAAACCCACTGTTATAAAAGATCAGTAATGAAGCAAATGCATGCTGTACCTGTAGGCATACTGAGTATAAGGATCCCAGTTTTACCCCCACACTTTCTGCTGATGCCTCACGTTTTATGTACTGTTGACTTAAAGACTGAGTTTTTCACTTTTAAGTTTTTATTAAAACTTAGTTCTGTGTTCTTTACCCTGTTGGTGGTGCATTCCACCACACAGCAGTTTTCAAGCATTTTTCTGTTGTTTGCTAGCAGACTGAAGTGACAAGAAGGCACCTTCTTGCAGTAAAAAGTCAATAGAGAGCAGTGAATTGGTTTCCAACAAGCGCGGGCGGGACTTAATTGCGCTCTGTCTCTATGGGAAATGCCCACCTATGGAGTTTTTAAACTAAGTGGCTGCTCTATACAATAGTCTTTTAGAATATCTTCTTTTGAAAAAAATGGAAAAAATATGCACAATGACTGCGGCATCATTATAGCTCATTTTTCCTCACACAATTCAAATTTCAGTTCAGCTGGAAGCCTTGAAATACAATTCAGAAGAATTTTCAGCAGTTTATCTGATAGACCATATGTAAAGCACCAAAGAGAGCAATACAAGGTCTTAAATGTGCATCCAAGGTGCTGTTTTGTACTTGCCGTAATGCTAAAGAATAACTTTGATCAACCAAAGCTGCCATAGCACACATCACTTTCCGTGTTTGCTGAATAGTAAATGCACAGGATAAGTTGTTCTGCCAGCTCTCTGCTCCACAAAGTGACAGAAATTGTAGAGAAACCCTTTATATAGTTAAACTGCTGTATCCCCGGGCTTTCCTTGCCAACAAGGAAGATGATAATTTACTGCAAGGCAACAGTGGAACTCATCCTGGTCTCTTCTTTGGTGATGAACTTAACTAGTGCACGCACCACACCTGATTACAGCATTGTTGATGACAGCCCACTGCAGCCGCGCCCTCTTAATAAAGTAATGTCTGGAGTGGCTGTGAGAGCCTTGTCTGGGAGGGTATGCAATGGGCCTGGGAGTAATGAGCAAGTCTGAGATAAATAATGGATCGCCGTCATTCATATTACAGAGGAAATTACTGTAATGGTGCTTGCCGGGTGAAAGACCTCCATCTAACACATTAACACTCAGGACAAAGACAGAGAGGGAAGAGGGACAGAGGGAAGGAAGAGGATGAAAGTGGATGACATGAAAGTAAAGGAGGGAGGAGATCATCATCCACAAAACATATCCTGCCACTTGAGGACTGGCATAAAATGAAGTGGGAGAGGAAAGGGAGGAAACGAGCACATGACTATTTTGAGGTTGAGATTGATGGAAACACCTAAAAGCTGCATTACCACTGTGACTTATGTCAGAAGGAAGTTCTCTCCCTCTCTTTCGTCTCCCGATACCTTCGCTCTCCAGCCCTCCCACTTATTCACCCAACCCTCCCACCCTCACTCACTCCCTCTGTTCTGTGCTCTCCCAGGGCATTAGAAACAGAATGGTCTGAATGTGAGCCTCCAATAGTGGAGATAAATGGGATTTGAAGCACAGGCTATAAGGAGTGGCAGTCATTAGACAGTAAGTGAGCCAAGCGAGTTGTTAGGACATGAGCAGTGCTAGTCGTTAGGAAGGGATGGAGGGAGAGAGAGATGGAGCGATGGAGGAAAGGAAGGAGGCCACTGGCTGTTTGTTCTAGGACTAAGTGCTGGATAATGAGATCAGACTGACATGACCCGGCCCCAGAGCTGAGAGAGACAGCTTTGCCATTACACCTCTCTCTCTCCCTCTATCTCTCGATCTCATTCTCTTTGTCTTACACATACTTTCTCTTTCTGTCTCTATTCCTCTCTCTTTTATCTAACTCTCTTAACTTACACAAACTACAGCTGCACCACTGGCGGCAACAGCAGATTAAACCACAGTTTCATACGAATGGAAACAATAAAACAGACAGAACATCGATACAGTGCCTATAAACTAATTGGGTGTATAAAACATTAGAGCTCATATATGTTAGACTTTGAATCACATAGGCAGAATTGAAAATAAAGTTATCGTGTTAGTGTGAATGCAAAAGCCTGAGATGTTGACTACTCTTTTGTCTGGAAACACAACATATCTGCAGGAAGGAGGAAAATAATGCCTTTGCTTTATTATTCTTCACAGGCAAGCCCTCGGTATGCTTCAGACAAAGCGCTTGTCAGATGGTCAAACAGAGTCTGAAACCCATTTCCTCCAATCGATAATTTCTGGAACTTTCCAAAGCTGACGAATTTGACAAGCACGCCCACGTCGAGCAACAATTGGCCAGGTGTGCGGTGAGAAAGTATGCAGGGTTTTTAACCGTTTCCTCAAGTGGTCTTTTTCAGTCACAACTACCTCCATCACCATTTATGTGCAAAACTAAGTGCAACACCTGGAATGCCTTTGAGGAGAAACCGTCTAAAAGTGCTTTATTATACACATTTGTGCTAATTATTGCATGTTTTCGCTCTGCACAGGGGAACAGGCTTAAACTGTTTTTTTTAAGGCAAGCATAAACTCATTTGAACCAGGTAATAAATACTTGTGGCATTTAAAGGTTGTTCAACAACACCTCATACAAACTTCCTCTGTTCAAGCACGCTAAGGCCTTAACCTTGTAATGCACCTCTGTAGGCTTGACCCCTTTGAAATGTGAATGCGCCGTGTGTCCACAGACAGTTTGATTTACCAATCCTATGAGGGCTTACCTTAAAAAGCAGCTCTGACCCAACCTTTTCTTCAGTAACGCATACAATCAGAAGTGCTAAACTGCAGTATTGACTCCAAGCTTCCTCTTCATCTCTCCACTATGAGACACCAGCAAGAGTAGGACTACTTGTCATGTTTCCCCCCTGTGGAGCTCAGCTGCAAGGAGGGTAGTGAGGCAGAGTGTGGCGGGGGCTGTCCAGAGCCATTCTCCTCTTCTTAGCCAAGGAAACTGACACATTTCACCTTCTCAGGCAATCAAATGAGATGCTGTCCAGCAGAGTCATGGAGCCATGTGCTTTGTTCCAATTTATTTAGTTGAGACAGGATTTCAGTGGTCATGAAGTCTGCCAATGACTTTGCATCTTTCCTTGCATCTTTGAAAGGGCTGACAAATGAATCCCAAAGACAGTTGTATCCCATGCAGGTAAAGGCCTCCAACTCCAGCTTCCTGGACTTCACCACAGTTAAAAGGAGACCTGGCACTCTGTTCAAATGCACCCCATCACTCCGCAGTGTGCTTGCTGCCAGCTTCATCACTAGAGCTGCGACCTGATAGGGGAGTAGGAAACCTATCCCTATCCATATTACGGACAAGGTGTTGATGGAAAAGTCGGACAAGATTACTCCTGGTAGCCCAGCCAGATGCCATCTTCAGGGTGGCACACAGAGCAAAGTAGCATTGAATGAGAGGTGGAATGTTACAGAAGCCATCCTCTTTACTGCTACTGATTGTAACTTTAGGGTTGGGGTTGTAGGGTTGACAGAAAATAATGTCAGAGCTGAAAGTTGAAGTTGAATGATTGAATAAAACAAACAGTGTCAAATTTCAAACTATTTTTTCACTCCTGGCTCCTTTCTCCTTATTTACTTGTGATTCTCTCCTCTTTCACAGCGCAGAAAAAAAAGACAATGTGATTGGTCCGGAGATCTTCTTCTGCCTAGCAACTACTGCAACTTTCCTTATTTAGGCAGGAGCTGGACATTGGAGTCATGGTAATGAATATTCATATTTTCAGGGCAAAAAGTAGTGTCCACTGAGCAGATGAGCTCATTAAATAATTTAAGATTTGCTGGTGACGTCTCATGTGGCTTTATTCTTTCATTGTTGTGAATAAGTTATTTTTGTGTGTATGCATTGGGTTGAGTGTTAGCTGCATTTAGGCTACTTCAACTGTTAAAAGATGCTGGCACTTGCTTGGGTGTTGGACGAGTATGTGTTTGGAGCCCCGCTGACTTGCTGACAGGTGCAATTTCCAGAAGTTGGTGCAGCCACACAAACAGGTCCAGTGTCTCTACAGATTATGCTGTAGCTAAAAAGTTGGGACAAGTTGTAAAGCTGTGTCAGGCTGAAAGACACAAAGCATAACGAAAAGTTAGATGAATGCTGTAGTAGTAGATGTAGAGTTTTCTTTATATATTCTGGCACAATTAAAAGTAAATTAATGATGCAAAATTTGAAATCTTATGACTTCTCATCCTTGAATTAACCAGGTGCATATCTTGCTGTTGCTGCCTTTCTCAAATTGTTCTAGTAGTAAGTTTACTGTTAAAGTCAGTCGTCAAGAGATTCAGCTAAGTGTATGAATCTGAAGTTAACTGTAGGTAACAATCACTGCCTCATTGTTGATCGTGTTTAGGAAGGAGATAGTCAGGATGTTACTTGTGAAAGAGCAACTCACAACTCATCCTAACATATTAGTTAGAGAGGTGATTGAAGTGAGTGTGCAAATCTGAATCCTAAGAGTTTTTTTTGGTTTACTACAGGTATGTTGGAAAGGGAAAATGTTGGCAGCTGCAGGTCATTTATTCAGAAGATGATTTTCCCAGTTATCGCAGCCACTTTTGTGCAAAATGAATCCAGGTGGCCATTGTTTTTGCCAAAGCACAGAGCGGGAAGGTTTAGAAGAGTGAATGTCCGTTTGACTGACAGTTGTTTTGAATGCAGCCATCAGTTCTTATTTTGGCAGCTTATTGATTGATTTCTTGGATGATTGTGATGCAACACCTTTTGATTTGTGAAGTTGCTATGAGCCTCTTTTTACACATGATTCATGGTCTTGACACGCAGTTGTAGCAAAAAAGGTCCAGAAGCAAGCAAGTAATTTGAATATTTTACTTTTTATCTTAGAAGTTATTTTTAATTCACAGACAATTTCATGAATTTTGAAACTCTGGTTTAAATGTCTGCTGATGAGATGCATATCAGATGGTGGACAACGATAGGACGTATGGACATGTATTAAGAAAGACTCATAGCTACAGTGTGGCACAGTACATGGGGCGAGAGGACTTGCTGTGAACACACAGGTGGAAACCAGCTCTAAATCAAAGAGACACTGATTCATATTGAACACACACAAAATAGCATTTGCAGCACTGCTAATTACACAGATGTTGCAGCACATATTTTGTGTTAGCTTCTGTAAATGCACATCTGGAAAAAAGAGGGTGCAGACGAATGATCCGTTACTGCATTTTACAACCTGTTTTTCTCCGCACCTCACAGTAAAGACAGCAGGGTTTATTACATTGCATTCACAAAGCCGCTGCTTCCTGCTTTCTTGATGCTGCTGTAACTTAGTATTTTTTCCAACAGGAGAAGTACGGCAAAGCGACAGGCAGAACTTCAAAGTGGTGTCAAACAGGTTTGTTGAGGAAGAGTCTTTGTTGAGCTGAGCTTCACAGAACTTTGTTTGCGCCATGCTGACAGACACACACACAGGCACACACTCCCTCACAAACACACACGGGCGCTCGCGGTGCAGGAGACAGTGTCAAAAATTGTCACAAAAATTGAACATGCTTGTCACACACACACACACACACACCGTAACACAAAAATACCCGCACATATGATACATGAGTGAAAGTCAGGCAGCTGTCTGTGCTGCTCTGTGATTTCCCCTGGAAATGCTAGAAAAGAGTGCGTCGAGTGAAGGGGCTGTAACTAAAACAGGAGGGGGTCTGCTGAAACATTTCTCTTCCTCTCCATGAAACCAGCGGGGGGCATTTGGAGAAAATACAACCGTTTTAATTTTCAAACAAGTGGTTGTTGAAAAATTCCATTGGAGCTTCCAGCTTCAAACACACGCGGCATCCTGTGTGTAGTTCTGCACACACACACACACACACACACACACACACACACACACACAAGCTTTAGGTGCATCATATGTGGCACCATTGTTACACCTAAATGCATACATTCTCCCGATCACTGCAGATAGGTCATGCTGTAAGGCATGTCTTAAACTCTGACAACAGTGAAGGGGCGTTATATGAAAGGACGTTTTACATGTGTTGTGATTTCAATAGCGCTGCCTTGTAGTCTGGGTCTCATTTGTGAATTTCAATGAGCCAGTCAGGGCGTGGCCTATTCATCACACAGTCCCATAATCTTAAGAGCAAAAGCAGTGATGCTTTTATGTTTATTATTCTGTGATATGACCTTCCTCTGTTTATGTGCTATTCCTTATGTGCACACACTATTACTCACACATATGGCAAATATGTCTTTTAAATTCCATGCAAATGTTATTTTGGGTTTGTTTTTGTTGTGTTTTGTTCAACTGATCTGACACTTCACCGCCACCACTTGAGGTCCAATATTGTGTTTGTTTGTGTGCCTGCCTGCACTATCCTGCATGTGCATATTCTCAGTACTTTTTCTTACGCGTCCACACTGTGCTTAAATCCTGAGGTGAGATTGAAGGGCGAGATGGAACCACATGACAAAGAGGAGATGGGCTCTGCTAACAAATTGACAAAATGCCACACCGGAGAGATGTGTGGTGTGTGCTGCCGGGGTAGGTGAAGATGCAAGAAAACAAATTGAATTCAGGTCGCTTTTTTTTTGTGTGTGATGAAATGCCTGTGAGTAATTTAGTCGAACTCTTTTGATACTGAAGCATTGTCTAACCAACTTTTATTTCAATCAAGTTTTTAGCCAACCTATCCACCTCTGCACGTGAAAGGACTCACACATGCTCACACCTCGACCAGTGTTAATGAACTGAGAAACAGGGAAAATATAGCTAAAGTGGGTGTGATAAAAACTAGGCTTTAAATGTGGGGTGTGATGAGAATTTGACTATAACAGCTCCTATAACTGCACTTCTGCTGGATGGTGTTCTTTGAATGTGTTGGAGCTTCTCACTGAGCTTTGGTGTCACAGCCCCAAGTTACCCAAATTATCGCCACCACAGTAGGTTGGAAATCACACACTCTGCTTAGTCATTCTCAAGCAGGTGCCCCTCTTCCGGTCTGGTCAGGGTCCAGCTCATAACTTGTTGTTACAGTCCAGTTTATACCAAATCCAAGGGTTGACCTAAGTGTTGTTTGTCAGTTCACCCCTTTCCCACCACTTGTTGTGTTTTCTGGTCTCAGTCACTTCTTCTATTGCTATCGGATAGCGGCACATCTTGTGTCAGACCTTTCTACTGTCTTCCTATGGCACTGCCATTACTCTCTCTTCTTCTACACTTGCATCTAATGCCGTGAGTCATTCTCTTGGCAGCTTATTCTCATCAGAAACTTTACAGACGTACTTCTCAACACTTACGTTTCACCGATGACTATGGCTGATTCACCCTCGTGGTCCTGGCCCTCTTTTTCCAGCTGTTATGTTTTGCTTAAAGTGATGCTTTTTGCATGCTTGACTTCAGAATCCTCAGTTCAACATGACGACTTTCTTGATGTCAGCAGCTTCTCTGTCCTCTCTTGGCAGCTTGATGCGCCAGCTGGATATCTGATGATTTGATGGGTGCATGCGTTGCTGGCTTGGATCTGGTAATTTCAGATGGAGCTTGAGTACCTGTCTCACTCTGTCATGGATGTTAATGTCTCTCTTGAGTTATCATGGCTCCTGAGCAATTGTGGAACCCCCACCGATAGCTTGACTCTTCCAAAGCTAATTGTCCTCCCTTTCTCCACAGTTCTCCCACTAGAAAGAAAGGCTGTTATCTTCACATCTGTGCTTTTTGATGATCTGACTTGTACAAAACAGCAGTGGGGATAACTCATTAACTTGATATATGTCACATTTGATGGCTGCTTGGTGAACTGCCTTTGAGTTGGCTTTTAGAGATTTTCTCCTCAAACCTCAGATCTTGATCAGGGGCCTTTTTCTTATTCCCATGAGCCTTGGTGATGCTGAGTATTCAAGGGTCAAGTCAAGTCACTCTGGTAGAAATGAGTAGATGTGCACAAATTATTGTAAAAAAATAAGCAGTAACAACAGCTGTATGTGCTTCATCCAGCTTCCAGTAGACAGGCTTTGCAGTACAGGCTACCCTGAGCACAGCGCGCATAAGTATTTATGGGAAGCTCCGGCATTAGCTCAGTCTGCTGTATCCTGTATCACCAGCATATGAGTCAGGTTTCCAGCAGACAGACACAGTAGTCTCAACACATATTAATAAAGTGTCCATAAATGTGGTTCTATCTACAGTTTCAGGAACCACCAGACTAATCCAGTAGGGGTTTTGCAGGAGGACTGAAAGGTGTCAGCAAAGTGCAAACACTTAATGGCTGCAGTGACCCCAGGTATAAGGACATCTTTTACCACCCACATTGCTTGGACTTTTTTCTTACTTTTTTTTTTTTTTTTTTTTTTACAGTGACTCATATTTGAGGGCCAAAACTGAAACTACATGTTGGAATGGATTTTACTGGTGTATTAATAGGGTGCAAAAAGGATGCCAAGTTCCCTTGATCCCTTCCTCCCTTAATTGACTGACTCCCTGTGCTAAGTGTCACTCTGCTGGTTATGCTCATATTATGAAAAATAATTCATATTAAAGGATCCTACATACTGAAGGAACAGAATTTTTGCCTCAGGAAAAAAAACCCAAATAACAAAAACACTGATTTATATTATTAATATTTTGACAGCCCTGGTGTTGAGTCAGTTTATAATATTTGATTAAGGTTGTAATGCATTATTGCTGGCAGTATGTCCTTGGCATTGTAGCATGGAAATGTATATAAGTCATGAATAGTTGAGACAAGGTAACATTTTGTATCTATTTGTTTAAACAGAGAGCAAAAACACAAACAAGAAGAAAACAAATGAGAAAGGAAAGCTTCTGTGGACGACAGTTATAAATGAAATGCACACGAAATCCATTTATTTCATATTTAGACTGGAATGAAAAGATCAAATCTGCGTTGCAGAAAATATTTGGCAAAGTACGTGGGCAGAGAATATTGAATCTTGCCTTTTAGTGTGCCCTCGCTATAATAGACTTATTATGGTCTGCAGGTGCCCTTGGAGAAACCATAGACTCCACAGCCAATCACAGCGTGTCTTGGTTGGACACAGCTGAGCTCCAGACCAGGGTCAAAACCTGGCAGGTGGTGTTCCACAGCTGCCTCGCCACATCGTCTCTCAATTAAGCCATAACATAGATTAGCAGAGGGGCTGTATTGCTCAGTGTTGATTCATCCGCCACACAGTTTATAGCATTTAGGTTAATACATTTATAAATGCGCTATACAATACATGCAAAAGTCTGTATGAGATCTAACTTACTGTAAAAATACTGTATGTTACAACAGGTAATGGTGGATTCCCAAAAGCAATTTCTGCTAAAACGGTAAAGAGAAAAATAAGGTGACAATCTCATGGTATTATTGAAACTGTGCTTATGATCCACCAGTCTAGACAATAATTGTCTGTGCCAAAACACCGACAAGCAATCCTTACATTACTCCACAGTGTGATCACGCCTTGTTTCTCCAGTGGAGACGTGCTTTTGGTGGAGTGGAGATACTTTGTGACTCAGGCATTGAGGAAGAGGTGAAGACCCCAGAAAACAACATTTATCTAGCTGTTGCCCAGCATGGCAACCTGGATGCCCCCTCAGAAACATTTGTCTACAATGGACCGTCGCTGGGATTTCAGGCTTTTTTTGTGACTCAAGTCAGTGGTTTAACTGCTGAACTTTAATAGTGGGTGTTGAAATAAAAGAAAGTCTATGATTTTGGAAATTACTCTTTTAAAGCACTTTAAAGTCCCCACTGAAAGCTTCTGTTTTTAGGGCTGGAGTTTTTCTCCATTATCACCAGGAAGTCTTCAATCAAAACACATAAAAAAAGCTCTGGTCAACAGACAGTCAGTTATTGATGGACGCAGTCAAAACTCTCTTCTGCCTACAGCACACATAAAGTGTAATTGTGAAAAACAGCTGGTAGTATAATCTCCTGCTGCAGAAGGAGGCTGGGACATTTCAAAAACAAGCAACTTTTAAAAAGATCTTGGAAACTCACCAACCCAGAAAATGAGATCATCCACGGCTAAGAGCTGTCCTGGCACCTACAGGCAGCAATAAACCAAGCACCACCTAAAGTCTGACAGAACAAACAGGGTCTGACTGAGCAGCCTGTCTCAATCCTGGTCCTTGGGGATTATACTTTTACTGGTTTTCCATTTCGCAAGCATATTCATTGCAGTCACCTGGTGCTGCTGGTGTAAATCACTCAGTGATGTGGTGGCAGTAGCTACACAACCAGGAACTATAATTGAGAGCCACTGTAACTTTATAGGTGTGCTAAAACACTGTTTAAAAAATAGAGACCATTCTTTCAGACCTGTGTTCTGGTGATATCTTATTTCTGTGTACCTGGCAAAACTGAGACAATATGATGATTTATAACATAGCCATAATGGACTTTCTGATATTTTGAATATCCGGTAAAAACATCATGTTTCAGTTTCAATGAAAATAAAGCTGCAGGGACTGGAATGCAACACCACCGTGAGTCATGTTAAATTTCGTGAGGTGCTAACTGCGAGGCGGATTATAGTGTAAGACTTAGTCACATACTGTATCAATATCTTTGTGTTCAGCAGTTTAATTGGTGTTAATCATTCGTGCATAATGGCTCTTTGGGTCTGTTATTTGCTGTGGTTAATGCATGCCTGTGAAGTCAAATGTAACATACAGCGTACTATAACAGAGGGTGTGATATGAGGGTTAGCGGTGTCGCAGCCCAACTGCCACTGAATGTTATTATGCCTTAAGATTGTGGATTTAAATATGCTGCATTGGTGTTAATTTATGCCATTTCATTTGGTGTGTCTTTAAAGCTCAAAAATAAAATAATCTGATTTTGGCTCCTAGGCTTATTTTGGCTGTGATTGTATGTCTCAAATTAATTACAAAACTCTACTCAAGAACTAATTTCTACATAAAGCATTCAGTGAGTGCTGAAATTAGTTTGTCACTATTTGTTGATGAAAAAACATCCTATTTCAACTTAATTTATGGCGTCAATCAGTGTTTCCTAGTAATGAGTTTTATTGCTTTCTGCCGCATCTGTGTCATTGTTTTGCTAGAAACCTTTAAACATAACATTGTGCCTTTTCTCTGACTGAAACCTTCATACATTTACTGAAACATAACGGGAGCAGCCGGACAACAAGTCAAATCTCACTTTTTTATGGTTTCTTCTTCCCGGCAGCGCCTGTATCGATTCAGTTACCTCAAAGTCATGCTAGTGTTTGTGTGCTACCTCTCTTATGTTTTACCACCATGTTCTCTTTGTCTCCCGACCCATACGTATCAGTCTCCCTACCTCCCCGCTTGTCAGTCTCACTCTCTGTCCATCCATGTCTCTGCGCATCGAGATCCTCTTCCCCTCCTCTTATGTCGACATCTCACATTCATTACCGCATGGCCTTGGCTCAGTCTGCTCTCTTCCCTTCTGTGGTGCTCAATTACTCTGTCTTCCTGGGGCAAGCACTGGTGTCAAGCCACTGTAATGACTTTCTGATTATCTGTCTTTATGTGATGAATGAGATGGAAATGTACCACCACGGCCAAACGGGGCTGGCGCTGTGCCAAGCTGCCACACCACAGTCAGGGCAGACAGGAGCAGGGAGGGAGAAGCAACAAAACAAATAACGTTAGATTGTAATACAGATGCAACTGTTGTTATCTGTGTCTCTGCAACTAAAGGAGTCATGCTCAATTTCAGTGTTTTAAGGGCTGTGATGAAATTTATTGTTCGCGACATAACGTGGAGAACAACAGCTCAAAGCCATCCAGTGATTAATTAATCAACCGGTTTGCGAGGAAGAAATAAAGACAGCTCGGACGGAGTCTTTATGAGAAATAAAGTCTTTGTAGCATCCCACTGAGACACAGGCTTAACCTCCACCTGGGCGGACGTGCTCTGTGAGCAGAATCGACTGGGAGGACTCACCCCGAGTCATAAAAACACCCCAAGCAAGGACAAAATCACACATCTAAATCTACGGGTCTTGCATGATGTAAAGCGATTGTTGACGCTTGACTTTGACCTTCTAAAACTCTCCTATTGATTTTCTCCCTTTTCTTCCAGATGAGTGTTGATGCCTGTTCAGCCTCTAATGTGCTAGAGGTGAAAAATGAGGTTGACGTAGACATGGTTAACCATAATGCCAAGGCGGATGCCACCCGATAGCAGCCAGACACCTGAGAGAGCAGGCCTGGGTCCAGCTCGCCACTCACCCCCCTCTCCACTTATATTATTCATCCCTCTTTCAAATGCCTTTTATGCTGCTCAATTACCCCTCCAGCGGCCCAGTGTGGACACTGTAATGACATTCTGATTATCAGTCTGTAAATGAGAAATGAAATGAGTGTGTGATGCCGTGCCAGGGGAAGAATGGGACGGCTAGAAGCCTTTCAAAAATGGAAGCTGTGGAGGAGGGGAAAGGGTGGAGGGAGGACAGAGGGGAGGGATGAGTGCAGCACTCTGGTGATCATCGACAAGACGATAAAAAGAGGAAACATTTTGTAACACACTGCAAATGTATGAAATTACACTTTAGAATTTAATTGCCCCCTATTCAAGGCTCCACTGTGTGCTTTAACAATGCAGGGAGATCCTTTATGTTTTCAAACAATCAGTCGTGTAGAAAGGATCCGTGTTGCAATTGAAAATACGCCCAATCATCTCAGAGGGCTTAAATAGCAGATATCCTCTTCATACCCTGAATGGAGAAATAAAATTTCTCTCTTGCGGCACTCATAACTTAAATATCGCACTACACCAGAGCTCTTCAAACATTGTGCTAAAATGACAAATGCCTAGAAAAAGAGAAAATATCATCGCCTTGAGACAAGACATTGTTGAAACAAATTTACCACTCCAAGCAAGATGACAGTGTCAAAGTTTACTCAAGTCAATCTGTAAATGAGAATCAGCACACCATACTGTACTTCAACGATGGCTGCCAGTGAGTTTAATGAAAAATAAATGTTGATTCAAGTCAGTTACTGTGAAGGATCCTTTGACAAATACTGTAGTGTGTGATACAATGTTTAAAGTGCAAGATTCTCCAAAGTCCCCGTCCCGCTGCTCTTTGTAAAACGACATTGATACCTGTCTGTTTCTGGCCCAGCCATCCGGAAAGTTGTCCGTCCATTTTGCTTTTTTTTTTTTTTTTTTAATGGCTCCATGAACTGCCTTTCAGTAGCAATTACCCAAAGTTGTTCTTGTCCAGGTTTATCTGGCAATAAAATGCAACTCTGGGCCATCGCTGTGTTCATTAGATCTGCAATCTAACTGGCCCGCTAAACTACAGTCGCTTCATCCTGGAGAGTCTGTCTCATTTCAGCCCAATCAACAGAAATGTTCCGTAGCCCCAGACTGCTGTTTAATAGGATATTAACATCCTGATCAATCACCTTAATTGATATTTTTTAGGCATTAACGCTCTCAAACTCTAACAGATGTAATTGTCAGACAGGGAGTGGGATCCCCATCGGCAGTAATTGGGCCATTATGGATGCAGGCATGACTGAGAGATTTAGAATGCCAATGACATGGGAGATAGATAGAGCCAGGGCCTTTGTGGGTGGATCTGTATATCACTCATGCTTGGGCACCAGAGGATTTCCTGCTAAAGGGCTGGTCTAAATTAGCCAGGAATGCACTCTGATGTGATTTTAACAATCCTGCATGTGTGTGCACAAATGTATGTGCGAGTAAATGTGTAATGCGTGTCTTTTCTCTTGTCTGCGCCAGGGTTCCAGCCCAAAAGTTCCCGTGGCAATGATGCCATATGGCATATTGTGTTGACTGCATTTGCGTTGTGTGTCGTGCCATTAGGGCCAGGAGCCGAGGAGTGACTGTGGCATCTTCATTAATCCTGGCTAACTCCTGTGTGCCAGGGAGCCCAGTTCCACGAGAGCCTGCTGATGCTAGCACAATGCCACAGCTCACTCCGTCACTGCTCCTTTCCCCCGTCAGTGCACAGTAGGAGGAAAGGGAGCAATTGTTTGCAAAATACCTTTCATTACTCCATTGGCTGAGAGCATTTGAAGTGAATTTGTGTGAATTATTGCCATAGCTGAGTTTATGATGAGAAATTTCCATAAGTGCACTTCGAAGATGCCTTTTATTAAAGCTTGGTAGAAGTAAAGCACCGAAAAAGGATTGCAAAGGCTAAGTAGTAAAATAAACCCATGTCACATTTCCCTTCCTGTTAAATACTGTTTGCTTTTCTCCATAAGTATAAAAAGCCACTAAATGCAGCCCAAGATGTCTGTATTTTTAAGGTCAGAATCTGACAAAACAAAGATGGATGTGTGTCAAGTGTTTAGACACACACAGACTATGAAAGCTACATCTATAACTGGTTTTGCGTTTTCAAATAATAATAATGGATTTTGTGTTAATGCTAGACATCAAAGATCTAGTAAACTGAATTCAATTTCATTCTGATCTATTCAGCTTGAGAGGAAGCACATGTTTTATTAGTGCTTTGCTGTTTGATTGGTTTGTGGTTGTGTTCATCTCCCGACACAAGAGGAACCTAAATTTAATTCTTTGATCATATATTGCATGCTTGTATGGAAAAGCATTGCCTAGGGCACTTTCTTGTGAGGTGTAATAAAAAGTGGAACATGCGTCTTGTTTCCATAGCAACAGGCTGCTAATTTCCGTTTACCTGTTGCCCTGTTGCAGGCTTGTTCGATTATTTAACAATGTTTAATTATTGCTGCTACAAAATTCTCCACTGGCACATTCTCTGCATTTGTTGTTGTTGTTCAGGGAAATATCAGCTTTTCTTTTGTTAAGACTGATGTATATTTTAAAAAATGTACTAGGCAGCACACATTTTTCAAAATGAGGTGTAAATACCATAAATGAACATATTCGCAGAGGTATTCCATGACTAAATCTATTATTTAACCTAACATCAGCTCAGAAGTATTTGCTCACTTCTAGTGGTTTAATTTTCACCTTGCTGCAGTGAAAAAAAAAAGTCTACAGTGTGTCTGTACACCGTGACATCACTAGTGGGTGTGGTCAACAGTTGGAGCACTTGTATTCTTGAGCTCTGAATCTTTAAAATATTGTAGGCAATAATACATTTCCAATAATATGCTGTATAACTATGAGTTTTGAGATACTGATAACTGTTTTCTCTTGTTTGGTATGAATCAGGTCAAGTGATGAATGTAATGGTTACTTGGCATGGCAGAGAGTTTCATTTTAAGAAGGCAACATCACTGCAACAACAGATACTTCTTGTGTAACGGAAGGAAATTCAAAATAGGACAATAAAAGAAAAAAAACAGACAAGAAATACAGACATTTATACCCCATTTGTGTCTCTGTATATTTGGTTCAGAATCACTCAGTCTCTCTGGTAATTAAATTCAAAAGTTAACTTTCAAACAAGACCAGCAGAGTCGCTGTAATCAAAAGGGTTTAAGAGCAGTGCTTTAATTACTTATTAGTAAGTTATTTTTGGGTGGTACTTCACAAAATGAGAGAGCTTGTAAATAGGTTTCACTTAGTAAACACACTTGTGCGTAGAATGTTGTCTATTCATACTACTTTCTATGCCCTTTAGTAAAGTCATGTATCATTAGGAGTTCTTGCAATTCCTTTCATCATTGTATCATTCATTTGAAGCTCCTGGCTGTAGCTGTCACATACCGTTGTTGCTGACTGCTCATGCTAATGCTAAGTGCAAGCTGAAAATGCAAGTCTTTTTTTTTTTACATTCATGCTGATTCATTAACTTTTAATTAATCCTTATCATGATTTACTCCACACATTTGAATTTCATTTGAATCATTATGTTTTGCCGATAACACATAACAGCGTTTTTCCTCTGGATCCCACTGGGGTTTAGATTTTTTTTCCCCCGCCAACCATGACACAGCTTTTTGACTGAACAGGAAAGCTACTCTGAACAGAATCACTACACCAAGGTCAATTGTATTTGTCAGAATGTGTCTAACTGAACCTATCACATTATCTCATTGTTTTTCCTTTAGGGCCTATGCATCTGTTCAACTAGCAAATGAGCTCAGAAAGGAAGACAGTGCTGACAGTCTTCCTCTTGCTGTATTCAGGTCACAGTGTCTGGTAGTTAGATAGGCAGATCAGACTGCTTCAGTGCCGGAGGAGACTCCTCTGTCTGGAACATCATTTTTAGCATATGAGTGATCAGTTTATGCTAGACTATATTCAAAGTATTCTGTGTATAATGTTTTTTCCAAAAACATTTTGAACCTGCATCTGTCTTACATGTCAAGCCTCTGGATCTATGACTTTAAGGTTCGACTGCGCTGCAACAACAGTGTGAGAAAGTGAGTGAGAGGATGGCATTGGTGGAATGGTGGGGGTTACATTGCTGGGATACTCTAACTACAATGCTCTAAGCATATGAGACTTTTCTGCATTTTTATTTTAGATGTTCTGTTGTCACGACTGTCAAATGCTTTGCCCACTTTCATTTTTTGGGAGTGCCAAGTGATTGTGAAGGGAAATGAGACCATCATGACCCTCCCTACAAATTGATTTGCTTTCTCAAGCTGTCTCATGACTGTGTTTTGAGAAGGCTTGACAACCAAATGTGTGTTTAGACCGTAGCGTAATGGTCCTTTAGAGCCTGGCTCTATTACTAATTGGTAAGGTTTTGACCTCATTGATTCTACATGAATGCTGTACTTCTTGGCTATGTTTTGATCCAGCCTACACAGCTAATGATGGCCCACGGCATTCTGAAGGTTTCACTAAAGCAAACTAACCCCCGATTGGGATAAAAGCTGTGAGACATGATCGAAGAGCAGGGTCTTTTCTAAAGCCAGTTTAGAGTCGATGCTGTCCATTGTAGATCTGCTGCTGTTGACCAACTACCACTTAATCATCCCGCTTTTAATATCTGGTGTGATTTGGAAACAAAATGGCACAATTACCTTTATACCACTGTAACATTAACAGACTTATACAAGCATGGGAACACCTAAATGTATTGTTAAATAACAGATTTATCACTAGTGCCTATACTGTGCAATTCATCCTAGCTGCAATGGAGGGGAGGCAGGGTTAGACAGAAAAGGGGGTAATGGGTGTAAATGGTAAACTGTATGAGTTAAACAGATGAAAAAACACCAAATTAAGATGCAACAAAGGGAATATATGTTGTAATTCGTGCAGCTCCATTCATTCATGCAAGCTTTTGATAAGCTAACAAAAAATGTAAACCTCATTGTGGAGCTAAGGTCAGGAGATCCACAGGGTTAGTAGTATTTATCCTCTGGCAACTGTGAATGCCTGTTCCAAATTTCATGGCAGTCCATTCAATTGTTGCTAAAATATTTTAGTGTGGACCAAGCAACCAACAGACTGACATTGCCATTCCTAAAGCCTTGCTGCTGGCAGGGCAAAAAAAAAATCTAAACAAATCAAATGTGAGATGGAGAGAAGGAAAAAAAGAAGGTGGTGCTAAGTGTACAAGAAGAAAAGAAACTAGAACCACTAATAATCGATGAATCATTCCACATTGAAGGTAATGTGGGCTGATGTTGTACAGTGTGAATGTTTACCATGGAGAATGTTGTAATACACAGCGAACTGACACTCATCAACCACTGGCTGATTGCATAGAGAAGGTTTTTACCCTGAAGGACAAGAAAAGGCAAAATATTAAAAAAAAAAACCCAAAACACTCAAAGACAGAGGAAAAAATTAAAATACCTCTGGTGTAAATATGATAAAAGGTTTTTACAACAGGGTGATGTCAACATTTGCACTGTTTCTCCGTAATGTTTTGACATGTGTCAAGACAGACTCCAGTTTAAAGTTGCACTTCTTTGTCAGCAGTGAACTCGTTGAGAATACATCAGAGATAAGCACATTCGTCTGACTGAGGGCATTCTTTTGGAGACAGGCAGAGTGCTGTCTGACTTTGCACATTTGTCTTCTGCACTGAGGCACATCAGCAGTTCATCTTGATAACGGAAAGGGCTATGTGAGCGGATTTGGTGAAATAACCTTTTGTGAATATTATTTGAAAAGCAAAGTGTGCGTGTGTGGGAGGTGTAAATAAAAAAGAGGAAAAAAAGGAATGATTATATCGTCAGATATTTTATCTCAATGCCTTTTGTACTGCTGACCCTTGCCTCATAAAATTTCCTGATTGATTTTCTTCTAAGATGTTGTACTTCCTATAGTTTGAGTATTTTTTTGTGGTTTAGTTGACATAACCTCTTGGGTACAAAGTTCGTTTTCTGTGTGGACTTTAATGTACTCCACATACAGCGCAGTATCATCTTTGGATCAAAAAAAGAGTTGAAGCTGAAGTGAAAAGAATGAAGTTGGACTGAAAGTTTTTCATCATTGCATCCAAGATTTCTGTTTTTCATGTGAATAGGACAGTGAAGTGGCTAGATGGATCATGCAACGGAAAGAACCCGTGAGTGGGACTCTTATGGGCCAAATGGAACCCTCTTCATCCAATTAGAGTCCTGGAGGGGGCAGTTCAATTGATTCCCATGGTAACGCAGATGAAGGGCACAGCACTCTGTACCTCCTCCTGCTCCTTCTGTGTCCCCTTCTTTTCATATGGAAATGTACTCCATTGTCCTGAGCTCCTCCTGCAGAAATGGCGTCTCGGTGAAATGGCGTCCTCATTCGTGGAAGGAGATGTTTGAGTATGAGTGGGGAAAAAACAGTACTTTGAGGAGCACCAGAAATAATGTTTCTGAGGGGATTGTGGAAAGACTACTCAGATGGGGACATTGTTTACCTGTTTACTAATTTAACATGCTTTCAAGAAGTTGTAAAATGTGCTGTGAGTGGAGGAAAGTAATGATTCAGAAGTACATTAGCACATGCATCAAAATGAGACAGTTCCATTAGCATGATTGTTTCAACAGCCTGCCATCTATGTAAGACCCGACTGGAAAATAGCTGGTTTTAAATAAAAAAAATATGTGAGTCACAGAGTCACATTTATACCCATTTCAGATGTAGTAGTACAGGTTAAACTCACTCCCGTGGTCGATTAGAAAGGGTCAATGTGTGTCTTTCAGCTTGGGTTGGACACAAACTGGCACAGGCATCTCCACCTGCAGTGGACAATTTTTGACTTCATACTCATCATTCTCGTACATGATGAGTATCCTGTTTTGTTCCCTACATTGAAAAGCTACATTTTAAAAGTACATGTAAATATATGTACGTGTTGGTTCACACATACCCTATACATTTTTTGTTTTGTTTTGTTTTTATTAGTTTGCTTGAAATAGAAGAATCTCCAAAAGCAACAAAGGACAGTTCATGAGGAAAGTCTGTCTTTTTTCAAATTTAATTTTTTTATTTTCACAGTAATTTCAATGCAAACAACCCCTCTCATTGTTCGCTAACATTATGCAGTTTAAAGGTTTTGGAAACAAAGGACTATACATTATGTAATTAACTCTTATGAAGGGCCCTGTGGGGCATAATTCCAACTTTCTCTGAACTCTAGTGAACACCAGTGAAACTCCATACCACATAGACAACTGAATTCATGCATATGCACAAGTGAAACACGCCAGTGAAACTAAGTCAGTCATCACATGTGGATTCTTTTTATTTGTATTAAAGTAACATCAAAAGATAAAAGACATATTTTATAGCTTTATATGCTGTGTAGTTCAACCTAATAAAATATTATGTTGCAATATGCCCCATTTCGTTAATAAATTCAGTTTATTTGCCAAAATATCTGTCAAACAAATATAGCTGGAATATTTCAACTCCTATTGTCCGTTATAAATTTTGTTTTTGAGCAGTAGAGGAAAGCTTGTCATATTTAATTATTTTTAGAAATGAGAACTCAGTGATGAGACGAGAGTCTTCCACACAGGAGAGCTGCTTTGATTCCTGGACCTTGCTGTTAAAGGTTGTCTAAAGATAGTTCTTCCTCTACCTTCCTGAATAAGCTTCCCGAACACTCTGAAATTCTTCTGAACATATATGTTTCAGTTGCATTTGGGTGTGCGCACGTTTTACTATCCGCATGTGTGGTTTGGTCGCCTCTGTGTATGTGTGTGTGAGCATGTCTTCTGCCAAAGGTTGTACTGTGTGTACACTTTGAAACTTTATCATTGTCCCTGACTGTGCACAGTTCCGGAGGATTTAGCTTGAATCGTTTGACCTTTTTGTCACCTCGGCTCTCCTGAGATGAGAACAATTCAGCAGCATCATATAGTTCATTTTGACATACCTCATTAATTGGAGCTCTACGGCCTCTTACCAATGTACAAATGCTTTTGTGTTGTTTAGCAGAAGTCTAGGTACAGTTCCTTAAGCCGAAGATACACAATAGTAAAATTTTTAATTTTCCAATTCAAATTTTCCAACCTCCAGGCTACTGACGACTCTTTTATCAAGGCCATTTGAAGTAAAAGGCGTTGAAAAATCCACAAGGAATTAAGAGCGCTTCACACTATTCATCACACGCTATTAACAAAGGCTCTCAATTCAGCTTACGCCTGGCACAGCAGGGTGAAAGACACTCAAGCCTTTACCAAAATAATGACAAACCTGTCTCGGTAATGGTTTTTGTGTGTACACCTATGTTGATCTCAGTGCGTGGATCTGAGAGGGTAAATTTAGAACCTGTTTCATTCCTGTGTCTGCGTGCATGTATGTGCTCACCAATGCTATTAGATGACCACACCACAGTACAAAAAGCAATTACACCCCCAGCTCCCCCTCAGCTGCATTCAGCTGCAGTGAATGTGGACTTTTAGGAGAGCCTGGGGTGATCCGGCAATTGGAGCACGCAACGGAAATGGGGTGAGACGGATGAAAAACAGCAGAGGAAAGGGATAGGTGTGTGAGTGAAAACGCTCAATCTGGAAGAGTGGCGATGTGCTAAAATAGCTGCAGAGCGAGGCAATCTTGTGGAGTTGAATAGTGTTGAAAGTGCTAAGATAGAATGGTAAAAACAGAGCTTAGTCTGAGCTGAATGCTATTGTGAAGCAGGGGTCACCCACTGAAGGACAGGTGCATCTAAAATGCTCACGTCTGCCCTGTGTGTGAGCTGATGGGTTTTTTTTTTTTGCACGCTTGACTATTTTCCACTATTTTGTCTACCTGTATTTGTGCTCCTCAGGTGGGGTCAGGATGGGTCAGTGACCTCAGGTCACCCCCACCAAAAAAGACCGTAGCCAGGTTATACAAAACATCCCAAAGGTAGTTTCAGCACAGATTTGTGTGTGGACACAACGATGGAAGAACAGAAGGTGCAACATTCAAATGTCAGATCAAAGCTTGCAGGAGGGCAGAGGATGAAAAGACTGTGGCCTTGATCTTGGAGACACACAAGCCAAAACACATGCACACACATGCATGCTGCAACGGGAAGCCAAAATGATATTTTATTCGTACTGTTTGTCCAGATGATTTGAATGAGAAGTTCCAAATGAACAGTTTTCTTTAGCACATAATGGAAAAGTTGTGTGGAGACTGATTTGATAGAATGGCCATGAGTAATACTCGTACTGAAGTCAAGTCAAGTTAAGTTTTATTCATATAGCCCACGCAAATCACAAATTTGCTCTAAAATATGAAAAGCAAACATCCCCTACCCTTACACCTTCACTTTGGATCAGGATGAAACTTTCCCAAAAAACTTTAAACAGGGGAAGAAAACAGAAGAAAACTCAGGAGGATCAACAGGAGATCACTCCTCAAGAACAGACAGACGTGTCATAAATATTGTATGTAACAATAAAAATACACTGCGGAGATACAGAATGAGAAATTAAGGTGAAATAGATAAACACTGTAACTGGCACTTCTGGTGCTATTAAAAGGAAAGCATTGTTTTAAGGAAGTTATTGTTTTCATTGTGTGAATGAGTGCATTTTATTTTGAAACAGGAAGTAACTCATGGAAACCTCATTTTTTTAAATTCCCAAACAGGAAGTCATGTGACTAGATTTAAGGTCACATGTTCATTGTGTCTCCGTTTGGTGTGTCTGGCTGTTGCTCAGATGGAGGCCTGAGGCAGGTTGAACCATTTCTCCGTGCCTGTGACAGAAAGGAGGAGGTGAGTCTTAGGAGCGACTCGTGTGCTCAAATTGCATGAAGATTTTATACCAACAGTTGCACAAATGCACGACACCATGCGTTTTGAGTGTTAGATACAGGGACACTGCCAGTAACTATGGACAGATACAGCAGAAAAAGATGACAGAATCTGAGAATCTATCATGTCGTGTAGAGATATCCAGTCTTTCAGGATTGTGGCTGATCCCAGAAGACAGACAAATGCTCCGCCAGTTGCTCCTCAGAGATAATGAGCTGCTGAGTGAGATGTTTGCAGGGCCAGAGGGCTGGGATTGGAGCTGCTTCACTGGCTCTGTATGGAGAGGACCTGGGCTCGGCTCTAAATTAGTGAGCCTTCTCGATCAATGTGGGCTGTAATTAGCTGCTATTGATCCCAGACAGATCAGCCACTACAGTAGGCCACAGCCAAGCACCTCTCAACGTCCATCAAGCTGCACCCCCACAGCACAGCAGCGCAGCCTCAGATCACTCTGAGAGCAAACAAATAATATCAGCCAGCACACTCAGCTCCTGGTAAGTGCACTAAAGATACTGTTCAACATTTCAGGATTCACTTACATATTCCATTAGTGCACAGTGCAATGCATCTTCTTGATTCAGTGTTTTATCTTGCGTTCCATTAAATCATATAGATTACATTATGTGCTTGCGTAACATGCAGAAAAAAAAAAAAATCAGCCAAATCTCTGGCTATTATCCTGATGCATCACCCATAAATCAGTCGTCATTATGCGCCAGAACTGCGGACAACACCAGAGATGATGGTAATGCAATCTGGCATTTGGAAAAAGAGATCTAATCTTCTTGAAAATGATCACAATCAGGTCTTTTTAAATATCTCATCAAAGTGAACGAAGTGATTTTGCTCTTTTCAGTAATGCTAATGATCTGGGCTCTCATTAGTAATGTGATAGGTGTTTTTCTCTTTTCTCATGTGTTCAAAAGTAGCCTTCTGCGGTGGTCCTGAAGTGATTGGCAACAACAAGACTTCATGTAAATAAGAATCTTTTTAGATAGTTGGCCCATTTTGACAAATCTTCACTGATACTTGGAAAAGTTTCCTTTTTTTTTTATTTCTCTCCCTCGCTTGAATTTGTAATCACAATAAAATACATGGCCTGTAATTATAATGGGCCTGTCTGTCAGAGATATGAAGCTGAATTCAAAGCCTAAATTATTCAAGTCTGTTGAACAAATGCAATTTAAACAAAGGCAAAAGGACTCTGAAATGTGGTCAAAATTACACTCTTCACATTCTCATTTCTCTTAAAGCGCCACTGTCTGAGGGCCTCGCACTTTCACGCCTAATAGACTTGAAATTTCTCCCTGCGTAAGCTGGAAATGATCATGCTCAAATCGTTATGTTTCAGAGAGCACGCTTCAAAGAACAATAATGGCACATTAAAGATTCAAACCTGTCCATTCTGTTAGGAGACAGTTTATGAACACCATCTCCAATCTCACAGGGACATTCATCCTTGCGAGGTGTATAATTAACAGCGTTGACCTTTTCTAACAAACAATTTCTCTATTTAGAAATGCTGCTGAGGAGAGCTGATCCTCACCCATGGGAGTCAGGGCTCTGTAGAAAAACAGTGGGATGGCAATAATGGCTAATATTCTCAATCATCCAGGTCAGAGGATGTGTAGAAATACTAAGTCCTAGGCAGCCTCCATCCAAGAGGCTTCACCAGCTCTACTGAGAGCAGTTATGATGCCATTTGGATGTGTTGTTTTATTTAAAAGCATCTCAGACTTTGACCAACTTCACTGTTGAACATGAATAATTGCCTGCGCTACCATCCAGTCCCGGGCTGAAACTTATTGAACTACTAGAATATCCAATTTCACCCAGTCCAAATGTCCTTTTGCTTCAGTCTGGCTTGGTTAGATTCAATATTGCGGTGATGTGTGCAATTCCAGGCCCAAATGAATCTCCCAGCGCAAGCCCATCTCAGAAAAGATGTTTCCAGAGATTGAAGCACAGGGATACCAGGTGGAAGAGTAGTGGTGCAAAGTGAGTGAGAGCAATTTGCACTCTGCAGGTTAAACCAAACTTTCTCTGATATATGTATTTATTTATATATATAAAAAGAAACTTGAATCAGCAAGAAAAAAACAGTGAAAGTGATTTTCTCAAAGACTTCATAGAGCCTTTCGAGGGCGGGGGTGGGGTTTTTTTTCCCCCTTTGTTTTTTTTCTACATCTTATCAAAAATGATATCGTCTGGACCGCACCTGCGAGCACAGACTCACAGAAGCTTCTCTTAAACTTTAAACAGACTTTTTAACATGTAAACAGAAACATACATAAAACCGATTTAATAGTCTGTAATCCATAATATAATACTAACGTAATATAGTCCAGGACAAATCTGTATATTATGCTGTTTTAGTGGTATATTTAATGTGGTTATAAGCTACCTCGTCAGGGAAAGAATCCAGGGTCCTGGGTGTCTCTTCAGGAGATATCAAAGTCATTAAATGTTGTTTGTCTTGGACCATTGTTAATTATCACATCATAGCAAAATACTAAAATTCCTACAATAACAGCAATTGAATAAATTAAATGGCATACATGTGTGCTAGAAACAAAACAATCATCCACTCAGAAGACACTGAGTCAAAGTGCTAGTTGTGATTGAAAACTCAACAGGGTACCTTTCGTAACTATTCACACACTTCAAAGTTTTGTGAATTAATGTAGCAATCCAAGTTGCACAGATCTCTACTTTGCCCTATGGACGACTAAATATCGAATCGACTCTCGCGTACAGAACAGCAACACCAATCAGTGTTAGAAGGAGCGTCCTCAATTAAGCAGCAAAACAAATGAAATGAGCCACAACTTTCATTCCGTTTTTCATTCAGTGTAAACAACGGAGACATTTTGCTTCTTTAACTAAACATTAACACCCTTTAATATATTGCAGCTACAAGACTGAAGAAGAGAAGCGCGCACATTATCAGGGGAACAAACCGTATTTCTTCTATACAGCAGGTCAACAGTCTGAACTGCTAAATGTCAGACTGCTAAACAGTCTGAACTTCTAAGTATGTTAACGTGCATGAGTTTAGAGTGAGTTTCTCACTCTTATTACATGAGTTCAACCAGAAATCAGATGTGAGTTCACCTGGAGACAAATGTTCTTGCTTATTGATTGTTGTGCTGTTGGCAGAATCAAAATGAACACACTCACTGACAGTTAAAGCAGAGATGTTTGGGTTGGTCACAGTCAGCAATGACCCACTCTGACAGTTGAATTAGCCCAATTACATTGGGCAGTTTCTCTAAAATCACTAGTTTCAAATTGGTTCTCGCAGCTTTGGAAAAACCAATTTCTTTCCAACCTGCACAGACTGGATGCAAAAGTTCTGTGAAATAATTACATTTATTTGGCAAAACCTGCTAGCTGTTGATTAGAAATTAATGCGCAATCTACTACTTGCGCCAGATGTATCATTTAATAGAAACCTCTAACACAGGAAACATGTGCAGAGTGTGCAGCGCGAGAGCATCACACCTCCCCTGCTCGCTCCATTGTCAGCCTGCCACTCAGAATGCAATGGAGATGAAGTAGAGTACAATCAATTCGATGTGGCAGAGGCTTGTAGAATTTGCCTTAACAGCAGTTGTGAATTGTGGTTTTGGTGATTTGCTGGTGAAAAGACTGGACTGGAAATTGGACTCAATCAGTTAGAGTGTTTTAGATTATAACCTTTATTTTAGTGGCATTTTGCTCAACATGTAGCAGGTTCTACGGGAGCACACAGTCATAAAAAAGGCAAATGCTTTCATACTGTACTGAGTTGCCTATGACCTATATTAAATATGACTTGTGCTAATTTATGTTTTTATACATTAAAAACAATCATTTTATTTGTTTTTATCTATATAAAATGTCATTTTCCGATACTTTTTTCGAGGGTCAGACTTTATTTTTGGCTGTATTTATGACACTTTAGAGGATACATAGTAATGTCATTCAAATGGCCCTGCCTGGGTGACTGTGTTTGAGATTCTAGCTGGGTTGCGTCCAGTATTGTCCACTTCAGTCAAAGCTCAGACTCAGAGATGTGTCAGTGGCTCCGATGCGGCTTGTCAGGCATGCTCCAGCTTCCGGCCAGCCAGCCCCAACCCTCCACACACTCCAGGGACTGTCCACAGACAGCCATCACAACCCCGGTCTCTCTTTGTCTCCCATCCTCTCATCACCCGTCTCCTTGTCCCTCAAGTCTTGCCATCGGAGTGTGAACATCAGGATTAGGTAAATGACAGGAGGAATCCACAAAGTTGACTAGGCAAATGTCCTTTGGGTCTGTCTTCTGTCTTGATATGTGGATAGAAAAAAAACCAACATATTTTTGGTTCCTTCATGAAAAGTTGAACAAAGAAGGGTTTGTTTCTGTTCAATCTTTCCATTAGTGCCATCAATAACAATCAATTTCACCATCTATTGCATCAACAAACTTTAAAAGGCCATTGTTACAGCATGAGGCCAATCAGGAAGCTTCTTTGGATAGAGACCAGGAAATAGAAACACGCTAGATTGACTCACATCACTTAATGTCATTAGCACCGGTAGGGAGGCTGTCAAAATGAAGATGAGCTTCACCACATTACACCTTCTTCATTCGTCAGGGTGCTCCCATGAGTAAGGTATGCACTCTAAAACAGAGCAGCCACTCTCCACACATTCACAGCGTTCCGGTTTCACACTGCGGCTTTCACTTGATTCTATTCAACTCACTAATTTCAGGAAACGACTGAAACCAGAATGCAGAAAATGAAAAGCACCGGCCTCTGTTACGTTAAATCTACCCGCTGCATTCCTCCTGCTTCTAAACCAACTCTCCAGCAATCAAAATCCTTGCTCATCTGCACTGCACTGTGTGTGCTGTGTGGGAGTCCCCAGGGAAGGTTATTTGGCGGTCATTAGTTTAGTTTCATCTATAGAGTAAAAATTTTGACAGCCTACAAACCCTTTGACCCTTTTATTCAGCTGCCATGCAGCACTTTGTTGCTTTGCCAGAGTGGCTATTTCAGGCATTGTAACAATAGTAAATTGCAGGAGCAGAACCAGTGCACGGAGTGGAGTTTATTCATTAGCACTCAATATGTGTTCTGGCAGTCCGCAGCAAATGGAGACGCTGTCAGGTATGAAAAGGGCATATGAATGTTCTTTTTCTTGTACCGACCTGTGTTTATTTCTTCAATAAAACGGAAGGGAAAAGAATGTTGTTTGTTGGGCCATTTGTCCCTTTTTTAACAAATGGCTACTGTAGCCATGTGAAACAACAGTAAATCACCTTTGCTTCAAAGTACAAAGTTGTAAATAATGTTAGAAGGTTTCTAGTTGCTAGCTACAAGTGTACACTCTTCTATATGGCAGATAGGTGCCTCATTACACCAGTTCTTTATTTAACTAGGCTTCTTTAATTTATTTGTGCATATACAGTATTTTTGTAACAACACAAAAGGCTAAAAATTGTATTTGTGGAACATCTGTCTCTTTATCACAAGATGGCAACACTGTTGACTTGTAATGTAATTAAGATTTAAAGAATACTCTGGCAATTACCTGTCTAATGGGGCGTTTATCAGCCCTCATTCTCCAAGCTGTCTGTCTTGCTGGCTGGCTCACTGAGAGGCAGGCAGATGCATATGTAATTGCTGCCAATAGACAAGACAGAGAGGCAGCTTCAGGAGGACAGTCGTCATTCCGCAAAAAGTCTCCGGGCCTTTGACTCTCTTTGCTTCTGGTCCTCGTGAAGTCAGTCAAAGTTATTGGAGAAGAAAGAGCAGATATTTCCCAGGTAGGAGAAGTTGTCGATCACATCACCCACCACTGAGCGACCCGCTACCTGTTCCTGTCACTTGAGCATGATTGGTGAAAGGAGGGCACCATGAGCAGTGGGAGCGTAACCACACGGAACAATCCATATTCAGTGGTACAGTGATGTGGGGTGGGGGTTACCTTTTCCATCACCAATGACACCTGAAAGACACCCTGCCGCGTTGCCCTGACAACAGTTATGAACCTGCTTGCCCCCCTGGGTGTGAGGTCAGGGTTGAGTGGCATCTTGTCTTTCTGTGTTTTTGCTCCAGTGGGTGGTGCAGACCAACTGTGGCGCAGCAGGATGTATGCGGATGTATGTTTGCTTATCTGCAATGGAGGGGCCAAGGGGCTCACTATCGGGTGAGTACATCTGAATCTGTATATGCCTGCTAGAATTTGTGAATGTGTCCACGTGTTAACGTGCATGAGTTTAGTGCACATACACAAATGTGAAGATGTATATTGAAAAAAACTGAATGTAAATGGTTGTTTAATAATTATTAAAAAGTTTTGAGCTACAAGAGCTGGAAAAACACACCTCTTGAGTTCCACCTCGAGTGCACCTCTCAATTAGCAGTCTTTTTACATGTGACTTTTGCTACACTCCTGCCGTGCCTGAGATTTGACAAATGGAGTCTGTCGTAGCAGCTAGCAGTCATCCGTTAGATGGAAAGGCGTGAAAACGTACCGTAGAGTACACCTGTTTCTGATTGTTGTTAGAGCAGGTGGGATCACTGCAGTGACATTTGCTGCCATTTGCGCTTTGCCATCTGCGTTTTGGTTACTCCCCCTGCAGAAGCGGAAGTTCTTTAGTGAAAAGGGTCAGCCTGGCATGAGCCTGTCTGCCTGAGCTCAGGGCAAAGACAACATTTAGTTATAGATAGATGGTCACACACATTTACAAACCTCGTGCACACCACAAGTGTACCAAAGTCACATGTAAAATAATTGACAATTGAGAGCTGTACTTGAGCTGGAACTGAACAATTGTGCATTTTTCCAATTCATTTTTTTCAGTATCCCTGTACCATTTGACAAATTAATATGTACAGACAGATATAGGTTGAATTCCATAACAAACACGCCTTTGCCAATAATATTGCACGAATAATACCCCCACAGTTCAGCTGAAGGGCCAAACTGTCACCCCTGGAGTTGGTGTGTGTGGAGGTTGTAGAGGTTGATGGGGGTATTCAAGACAAGACAGAAATAAATAAGAAAGGTCAGTGCAGGTGAAAGAGTGATAAGACAGGACTGCCATGTTTGAACTGGTTTTCTTTCAGTGTAGTGAACCCACATCCACCACTATTTGAAATTCTACTGCCGGAGAATACTGCTCATTTAAAATGGTGGGAATGTGTGGTTGGACATCAATAATGGCGCTTGTATTGTCCATTCAAATGGCTTGAATCCACTCTAGGTTAAAAATGCTACTGGCAACGTAAGTTGCACTGCACATTATAAAGTTATTATCTAACTTTCTTTTGTAAGCATATCCCAGATTTTATTTATCACAATGTAAATTTGCGTGCAGTAAACTATTCAGGAGATGACCTAGTACTTAAATAGCTGAGCTGTAGGCTTACTATTTGTGTTGTGTGATGGATACTATCGCCTTAGGTGGATACCCGACTCCACATTAATGCGCACCCTACTGCATACAGCAGTTTCTCTGGCAATCTACAGTTAGATTTCTGCAAATGAATTTGCCTTAGTAAGGACTAATTCAGCTTTGTGTGCTGTGCAATCATTTAGTCCACAGACAGTATATGTTAATTTGAAAGGGAAAAAAGTAGACGCACTAACATGTATTATTTTTTTAAAACTATAAATATATTGTACGATATATATATATATATATATGAATGTAAATGATGCACAATTAACCATGATACATTAATGGATTTATTATGGGGTATGGGTGGTCATTATTTTACAAATTTGCTGGACTATCAATCTATATCAGTATTCAAAGTGACTTTATCGTGACAGATTCTTTGTCTTCCTATTTTCAATTATACTTGAAGTATTGCTGAGCTTTTGCAATGGTCCATCCACTTCAATGGATCCTGCAATACAGTAGCTAAAGCTAACCTTCAGGTCAACTGCATGTGTACCTGAATGGGTGTCTGTATTGTACATGCATACTGTGTTTGTAATTTCTTTGGCCTGTCTGCATTTTATTCCTAGACTGCTTTGACAATGAAGGCTAACGGAATGAGCTCAAGGATAGATCGACACTGCTGTGCTTGACCCAACTGCGTACCAGAAAGTGGTAAGTGTGTTCCTTTTTTGTTTATATTTTGTCAGTAACCCTTTTGTACTTGCTGCTAGCATGCTGCACAGAAAACAAGGCTGGGGCAATTATGGACTAATGTCATGTAAGCCACCTAAATAGCAAAAGTAGTAGGTTAGATGTTTTGTTTTCAGCAGCTCAGTTAGCATAAGCTTTGTTGCTGTACTCTGGGATCCTAGCCAGTGTGTGTGTGATGCTGCACTATGTAAAATGTACCTCATAAACGTTTACTGAAGGAAATGATATAGCGAGATGTGAAAAGATGTAGTCAAAATGCAGAAAATCATTTTCCCTATTATTGATATGATATGATATTGTGTAACTTTGATAAGTAGCAAGCAGCGAGCTTTCTCAGACCAGTAAAGCTTTAAGTTGTTTGCTGGGTTGGGGTCTCCACATGTATGTGGTAAAACCCACCAAATGGCTGATCAAAACCAGCCCCAAAAATCATCCCAGTACATGAACCCTTTGCCCAACAATATACCCTGCTTTTAAAGCAATGCTTTCATTGCCAAATATATTGTAATATCTGTCAAGTAACGCATAAATGTTTAGTGGTCCAGCATTAAAAGCTGTTTTCCTTTTACAGTTCTTTACCTAGGTCCTAAAATGGCCTTGTGCAATTAGATGCAGTACCTATATTATCATAAATAAAACACAGCTCTGTGGTATGGACCAATTTACTAAAACGCAAACTGTCTCTTTAGTTCTTCTCTGTTTTCCTACTTTCCTACTAGAAAATGTGATGGTACAGTTTTTAATTAATATGTTCTGTGCTTAATGCAATAGCCTGTTTCAACTGGAAGAGCCTACTATACTGCTTCACTATTCTTATCATATGCTTATAGTAAATGTATGTGTAAATAGGCTATGCATTTACTATAAGATTTTTGTTTGCCGTATTTCAATTCATACATCTCCTCAGGGTAGTTCACATTTTTTTACCGCATACCCTCGATACATATATGTGTAAATAGATTCTAAAGTATCTCAAGGGCTTACAGTTAAAAGCTTAAAAGAGAAAAATTCTTTGAAAAGGAACCATTTACTATTTCCAAAGTCTTCGTGATCCCTCATCATCTCGGTCCTTGTCATACATGTCCGTATTGAAGGCCAGCATCTCTCTGTTTGGCTCAAACTGATGGCAGTAGATCCCCTGCCTCTGCATGAGGGCCTGACTGCGAAGGATGTTCTCCAGAAGGCTGTCTTTCATTCAATTGCGCAATTTGGTCTTGATCAAATTAATCTCAGAGAATGTGCATATCACAGCTGTGCTGCTGAATGGCAATGCCAAAAATGAGAGAAAACAATCAAAGCGTAAGGAAGTACTCATTATTGAGCAGCATCCTTGTGCTTTTTCACTTCAATCCCGAACTGTTCGGTTTTACAGTCTTCTGTATTCTCCCACTGAAGCGTGTCCAGCACTCTCTGCTGTTGATCAAGCTTGCCTAGGTGCTCTCCTGGGTACAATCAGAGAAATGACAGAGATGAGATGAGACACTAGCTGGGGGTATTTCTAGCAGGGGGTATTTCTCAGGGCTGTGAACCATAGATGGATTCTATTCTCAAAGAGACACTAGTTGTTGTATTGTGTTAGGCAGCTATCATTTGCCTACTGTAATAGGTATTCTTAGTGATGTCGTTTGTCGTTCTCTGTTTGACGTTCTCCAGTTCCATTTTTGGCTGCTGTCCGGTAATCCTCCGACCTGGAGAATGGATCTCTAATGGAATTAAATTCTCAGTGTTTACAGTGTGTAAACACTTATACATGTATTTAAATATTGAAAAACATTTAAAAATAAAGAGTTCACAGCTTTGAGTATATTAATTAAGCTTTTGCAAAAGGATCAGTACGGAACAAAGTCTTAAGCTATCTTAATTTTTTTTATTTTTAGCAAGCTACCCAGCTAGAATTTTTGTTGTTTGCTTTGGTTTGCTAAGAAACAGAGTTTGGATCACAGTTGCCATGTTGTTGAGTGTACCTGCTAATCTGGATTGATCTGGTTTGATAGGGAAATAAATTATCCATTCATCCATCCATTTTCTGTAATTGCTTATCCCATTCAGATCACAGGAGAAATAAATTATTTCATTTAAAATAATCATAATAATTCACAGATAGTGTCTATGTTACTTGCATGCAGCGTAGGTCTACCCAGCATACAAAAACCCATAGCAACAGTTCAAAAGAATCCCAATTCCACGAGAAGACCATGGACCTTGCAACCCTGCAAACAAAGAGCCTTGTGCCTCAGTGCCTGCTGTCAGGCTTGTAGCAGCTGACCAATCAGAGCACACTTTCTGAAAGGGGAACCTTGCAGAGACATGCTAAAAAGACGCATTTCAGAGAGAGGTTTAAGAGATTTGTTCTTTAAAGGTTAAAGCATGTAACCTTGTTAATTAGCATATGTCATAAGTGTTTACTTTTCTAAACTATATGCTTGAATATTACCTTGTGTAATGTTGTTTGCTTGTTTATTGTCATTTTTTTCTTTGTCAGTGGGATAAAATAGCAGTATTGTTTGGTCGTGGCCTTATTGTGCATTGGAAAAAGATGCCAAATGCTAAAATATTAGCCTAATGAACCTAGTGGCACGTCCTTTCTTTCAACTGGTTGTACTGTACTTTCACTGATGTAAAGTTTTTGCCTGTGCCTATTAAGCACAGCTGTGTTTTATGGATGTGTGTTTGTGCGCGTCTGTGTATGCTGAAGTGCAGAAAACGCAGCGTTGTCCATATGGATTGATCAGTGGTGGTGGTTGATTAATTTAAGTAGGCTCTGCGGTGCATCAGGTTAGTGGTTGTCAGCTTATAGCCCTTAATTGATTGATTCATTTTTATTAGTCATGTAATGAAATTACCTATTGACAAGCCGGGCAGACTGGTTGTGATCAATAAACACTGCTGGTGGATAGGGTTTCAGCAACCATCTGTGTTTTTAGGTAGTTCTTAATAATATAATAAAATGTCGATTCACTTATCAAGCTGCATCAGTCTAATTATTTTTATGAAATGTGGATGAGGATGTCTGGAAATATAGGCATAAAGCCATAGCAAATTAGATGTTAATGCCACTGGTACCATTCCATTAAAGTATGATTTAAAAAGCATTTGGGTTTTCATTTAAAATATCAAAGACTATGTTTTTATAAAAGAATAGTAGTGCTTTAACGTTGTAATTTCATATGAATTGCAAGCGCTCGTATTTCATACTTTTGACAGAGACTCTATTATGATACTCTTAGGTTTTTTGGTTCAATTTTAGATAATGACAAGGCATTTCATTTTACTCAACATTCAATAATGGCTTACAAAGCATTAATCATTTCATCACCACTGTGAGCACTTTAGCCAATTTATTCCGAGGTATTATAACAAACTTTATCCTACAAACTCTGATAGTAATCGAGCCACAGGAGCTTGCAGTCTTTTCTACTACAGTGTTTTACAACATTTGCAGTGTTTTGTCACTGGATGTACAATGCAGCTGTAAGAATATTGCAATAAAGGCGTATAATAACATTTAACAATCTTATAATGAATATAATTGCAAAAAAAGGTATTTAAACTGTATTTTTGCTCTCCTGTAAAAGGAAATAAATGTCAACCACCCAAGGGTAGGCATCTGGTTGAGAAGATTAGTCATCATATTTTAACACCTCATAAAAGTCAGAGTTGTTTGACCACCTACCCTGCACCATTTTCCTAATTGGGAACAGCATGCAGCTACTGTCTCAACAGCACTCGAGTTTGTTGTATTCTAAGCAGCATCTAAGTTAATGCTACCACACACTCCCCTGTCATTCTCTTGTGCATTTCAGCACTTGACTTCCTTCTTTTTGCTGCAGGCGTCTGGTAATAGGGACCTTGCCTGAGGTGCTTCAGCTCACACCTGGTGTATTGCTGTATCAACACCAGGCCATGGTATGCACAACAAAACCGAACTTTCTAATTAGTTGCACTCTTACACAAATGCTTGGCTGTCGATAAGATATTGGATATTACCTGTATGTTGTCAAAGAGATTATTAATGCTGAGAAATGAGATGACTGAGTGTGTTCTCCTCTGTAGACCATCAGCTGCAGCATGCTGCGTCTACGTCTCTTCCAACAGTCTGACCTAGTTACCGCATCACTCTCACGCACACAAATGCACACACAGCTCTCTAGTGGGTCTTGCAGGGGATAAGTAAAGTGTCATTCCCTCAGCAGAGTCGCATGGTTCAGTGTAAGACCGGATAGCGACAGTCCAAGGACACTAAAGGAAAGCAGGAAACATTGGCTCTGAGGACCCTATTCAATGTGTTTTCTTCAATGCGTGTGCGTGTGTGTGTGTGTGTGTGTGTGTGTGTGTGTGTGATGCACATGCTGGCTGACTCTCCTCTTCTCTCAGTGGCAGAGCTGCACTCTAGCACACATAGCTCACTGTTCCTCCCAGTTCAGTCTCCACTAAATCAGCTGGCGTTTACGCTCACTCTTCCCCCCTTATCCTCCCGCTCAACCCCCTCTCTCTCTCTCTCTCTCTCTCTCTGTCTCACCACCCGCCCAGCCCCCACCCCTTTACCCTCTTACAGTATCTGTCTCTCTGCACCCCTGGTCGTCTTTGTATTCTGGATTTCTCCCTGTTCTTCTTTTTTAATCCAAATGTTTTAATATTAGATGTTGTGCAGCCAGTCGTGGGTTTTTTTTTTTTCCCCCCAAAGCAAGGACCGAAATTAAATTCACGTCATTAAAATAGCCAGTGTATTGGTATGTGTTTACACCTGCCTGTGCTAGAGGTCCACTCTTCTAAAAGCAAGCTTTATTTTTTGCTCAAAAATTTTGGTGCGAAAATAAATGCATCACATCCACCCCTACAGGCAGCGTGGAAGGAAGGAATGTGTGTATCTATCACGTACTACTTTGAATATGTTTGTGTTATGCACCATAGGTAACTGAAATAGCAAGACGTTTTTGTACGGTGTGTGGGCGGTGGAAGTGCACACATTTCTCAAAGATGGTCTAAAGGATATATTGTTAGAGCGGTCTGCCCACATGCTGTCAGACATGACTCTGTAGTGTGTAATGGGAATAAACGGCCTGTTTATGGGTTCGTCTGTATGCATACAGAGGGTCCATACCTCAGAGGCATGGGTCCGTCTGAAAAGTACATTGACGGCGAGTGTCTGGAAGAATGAGCCGACGGCAGATTTGTAGCTCAAGGTGGGAAAACCTGCGTCCGGCTGTATGTGATTTACTGTGGCTCTCATTTATCTCACACACGCCTTAAAACCTGCAGAACTTTGTGCTGGATGCTGTTCTCCTCATCCAGACCATATTGTTTAGTTCTGAGGGCAGAGTTTGTATTGTGAAATTGTTAAGTACAGGGCCTCATGCCATGGATGGAGCAGGCTCTGGAGGTGTTCAGCTGAAGTGAATGGCTGAGGCAGAGGCCTCCGGCAGGGGCACTAAGCCATCATCTTTGGCCAGAGCTTATGTCAGGGCTGTGGCAGTGATTGCCATGCCGCACAGCCTGGGGATGTAGTGTAGCAGTGGCTCTCGCTCCTGTCTCCTCCTCCATGTTGTGAGACACACTACTGCCCTGGAGCTTGGAGCCATGGCACGGAGCCTGGCTGGCCTACCTGTGTCTGCCCTTATCCCATCAGCCAGCTGTGGCAGCTCTGCGTATGAAAAGACAAAAGTGTGTGCGCGTGTGTCTTTGTGTCTTGAGCAAGCTGAAATCAGGGACTATGGCAAAGCATGAAGCTGCATCAAGGCCTGAACTTTCTTTTTTTTCTTTTTTTGGAAAACCCAATGGGAATTCATTTATTTTGAGATTTGTCAAGGGTTCAACCTATTATTGCACAAAGTGTACTCTTCAGCCAAACCATAATATCACAAATGACAGAGTCTGAAGAATCCATGACAACTGTTCAAACTGGCAGTTTGCTATTCAAAAGCAATCCCTTCAAGTGTGAGACAGGCAGGCCAGTCCATTTCACAAAAGACATGTTATCCATCAGCCAATTGATTTGCAAGAGACTTGGAAGGGAAAGCACTCCCCTTCTCACTACAGCTGCATGATACTGATTGTGTGTCAGCTTGGATGTGCCAATATTTCCAGCCATGCTGTCTTATCAATATCTTCATTTTCAGAAGGGGAAGAATTTAAAATCTAGCGGCCCTGTTCTTTTTTGTTGTTCATCACCTTCTACTAATATAATTCTGCTCAAATTCACTTGGCCACAAAAGTTTTTGCTGAGTACATATCGTACAGTATTACTTGTCTGACGCGTAGCCTTGCTTTGTATTCATATGGTCGCATGTGTTTTACACTTGGGCGTTGCCTTATGTTAGTCTGCGTGTCAATACTTTCCTACTTCTTCAGCCTGTTTGTGGCACTCAGCCGAGACACCCTTCGTTCCAGCTGAAGACATAAAGAAATCATAATTATATGGCTCATTTCTTTAAAAATTTTGCAAAACAGCTGGGCGGGGTCGTTTTTTGGGGGGTTTTTTTTGCTAATTTTACTCAAACAGAAGTTAACAGTACATTTGTCATCGACTATTTTCAGCTGTGGAGTATTTACGGCAGCAGGTTGTTGTGTGTGGGATGGACTCGAAGCAGACTAATGTGCTCACGTTCTTGGTAATGAAGGAGCATGTCACTCACTGCATTAGTGTGGCTTTACTTTTTATAGTTTTCCAACAATGGAGGTTCATGGCACTGAGACATAAACTATAGTTTATCAGGCTTTAGATACACATATAGTGCTTCTTGGGCGGATTGACTATTTTAGTAGTATTGGTATAGATAGTAGGGTAGTGTAGTTTCAGCAGTGTTTAGCCATACACGTCCTATGCCTAGATTATCTCAGTCCAAGAATTGGGCAAATGAGCCTCCACCATTGGCAGATTTTAGGTAAATTTCTGTAGAATAACTACTTGAGAGTTGTATTCTTATCCCATTAAGACACTGTGGGACCACCTCTCCTTTACATCTACTTTCATTCACGTGGAAATGCTCTAAAAACCTAAAAGCACGATTTCTTTAAAAGTTAAATAGATCTGTGACGCAACGACTTCATTATCCTGGAAGCAAAATTAAAAACTGTCTCCTGACACGTGCATTGATATGTAGCGGTAACAGCCAAAGGTGTAAATTCAATCACGTTGCAATATGCTTTATGAGCTTCTCCCTGATTATGTACCCACCTCCCTTACCAGTGCGAGAGAGCAGAGGGAGGTCTCCCTAATACGAGAGTTTAGGCTTTAATTTAACTAAAGTGGTCAGATTTATGCATTTTGAATAATGAACATCAGTTTGCATTACTACTGCTCGGAATTGCACATGCTCACACACTTGACATTACACGCCGGCAGAGATATGCACATTCAAACTAGCGCACACACACAGGGGGGCACACATATGTTGTACACGTATGCACGATGGCCGTTATAGCATTAATGTGGAGCTAATGTTAATTTAAAAAGTGCTTTGCTGTCCTTTGATAAAGTGTGCTCTCACAAAGGCACAAAAAATGAGTGTAGTTCATACACTGTGAACGGTCGGAGAGGAAATTAGAAAGTTGAGTTGTTTGATATTAAATGATCAAAAGGGAAAGAATATTAATGACACAGTGAAATGTGCTTTAAACAGTTGCTGTAATAACTTACCTCTGCAATTACAGGGCTACCCTGCTAATTTTACAAAGATGGTTCTTTCCATAAAGTTCCCCAGCTATTGTGTTAACTATTTTCAAAATATATGAATACAGTATTTAATCGAAAAAAAAAAAACAAATATGCAAAACACTGTAACGATTCAGAGCATTACAGCACAAGCTCTGCAGTACATAAACTTGGCTTGTATACATTTTTGCTTCCCATTATTTAGACAGAAATACAGCCTTTACCAGACACACACTCCCCGTTGTGTCCCAGCTGCACAGTCTGGCCAAAACATTCCTCCCGTCTGCTCAACTATGCCACATACATGCCCTTTATTTCCGGTGTCCTGAATACATTCATGACCCCAGTTACTCACCCCATGGAAGAGAAGTGGGTACCCACTTATCCATGTTACCCAGAGTCACCCCTCAGTCGCTCCGCCTAAGGCCATATAGCCCCCTCCTTTGTCCCAGATCCCTCTCAGCAGGATGCAGCATTTTCCCTAACAACCATGGGGTCCATTTGGGCTTGCTCCAGTTACCACCAGAAATCTCTGACGCAAACACTCCTCGGACACGCAGGGACACAAATACACTGGAATGTTAACCTCTCTTCACACTGAAGACAAATGTACATGCATCTGCACATTCAGGTACATTCACGAAGAAACAAATACACATTTTTATCCTGGGTGACCCGCATGCCACATGACCAGTAAGTAGCACTGCGCCCTTATTGTCTTGCTGGCATTTTCAGTAAACTAAAAGGCCCACTAATGCTTTCTGCTCTGCCTACCATTTATTTAATGCTCCAAGGCACACGGACACTGCGTACACAAATGCCCTCTGGTACAATGCGGTAAACACAGTCACACAAATGCACACGTGCTGTACGTACATGCACAAAAACATGCATTAAGACTTGCATTGCTTCTCTTTCTCTGCCTTCGTACACAGACACACTGACCTAAACACTGACAAATGAGAAAGTTATCATTGAGCACACACAAACATTTTCAAGCAGCAAAGAGGCATCGTGATGTGACCTCAAAGAAAGTCCCATTATATGTGCATGCCCACACACACACAAATACTCAGAAATAAACACACAGAAGAATGCCCCCTGGGCAGGACAGTTCACCCCAACACACAACTGAATGGGAAAAAAAAAGAAAAAGCTCAAACACGTCCTATATTTATGCCCCCCTTTTCCTCAACCTTTCCATTTTCATCTGTTGAATCCCTCTCTTCATTTCATTTCTATTGATCCGCTGTCCGAGGTGAAAGTGTCAGAAGTTACATGGGGGCAATGCCACCGCAAGCGGGCACAGCATTCAGCTGTCTAATTCAAAGCGATAAATACGCTTTTGTGTTAGCAATGTCGCAAAAGGCTGAGCGCTGAGTTTTCACGCACGCACACCAACACACACGACAGGCACTCACACACACACACACACACACAACAGGCTACTGCAGCTTTCCAAGGTTGTAATGCTGTCCAGAGAAGAGACCGGCATGGTGCCGCTGTCCAAGGTCCTGACCAGCTGATGTAGCACAGGAGCTGTCCACAGTTCTGAAACCTGCTTTGGCTTCTGCATGCTGTGTGGCGGCAAGCTGCTGTCTAATTTCAGTCTAAAAATAATACAACTAATGAGTTGAATGCACTCTAGATAAGTGTTTGTGGCTTTTTAATTGTCAACCTATTAAAAACAATTACAAATTCACATAGTTTTTCAGTGCATTTATTATCGATGGCCCCCCTCTGCTCCGTGCCTTGTGAGTTATGTTGATGTATCCGTGGTCTGAAATCTAGTTTCTCCCAGCTGCAGGAGGCAAAGTTATGGTGTGTGTATGAAGTGCAAAAAGATGCTATACAGCTGGGTCAGGGACAGAATTTCCATGGTGCAGCCTGAGTCATGACGCTGGTGGCAGACCCACCGTTTAATGTGATTTCTCCGACTTCTCCGTACTTAGCAATGTGGGACACAGTTCAAACGAAGAGCTCAGACAGAATATATCGGGGGAGCTGTGTGCGTACGTGTGTGTGTGTTACTGTGTGTATGAGAAAGAGTGCAGGCTGGCTGATGAAGTTTGTGTGCGCACGGAGGCGGTGTGTTTGTGCGTGCCTGCGCGTGTGCACACGCTCACACTAAGTTGGGCGTAACGATGGATTCAAAGGGAGCCTTTGAAGTATTTTGATGTTCCCTGGCTGCTCTCTTGCCAGTTTCCTAAATAGGTCAGAGACTCTGCTCTCTGCCTCCTGCACTGTGCTAGCTGTGCTGCAGCCGGCTAGAAAGAGTTGGGAAGGCCAAGAAAAGGGAAAACAATCTTAACTTTCCATTGCATTGTTTGAAGTAAAACTCCAGATGTAAATTTTAACTGACAGTTCCGGTTTTCGAGCGATTGTTTGTCGTGGTGGGCGACAGGTGTGTCGCAGGGACCTGCATGTTGCAGACATGCAGGGATTCACATACGGATAGAGCGAGGCAAGATGGATGGAAAGAAAGACAGATGGATGGAGCGGAAGAGGAAGACAAAAGTGAACCGGAGCCACAAATAGAGTAAGACATATAATGAGTTTGAGATAACGACAGACAGAGGGATTGAGATGGAGAATGAGGTGGTGATGAGAGGGATGGCACAGATAGAGCAGGAGGGACATAGAATGAGAGAGAGGTATCTGAGTGCTGGTGTGGTCCTGCAGGCCATCTGTCCATGGTGCTGTGTGAGTTCTGGCTTTGGTGCTGCTGGTTCCATGTAGGCCAGTCATTTGCATCTTCCAGCCCGCTGATTAATTTGGTATCTGGAGGAAGCCTTTTCTCAGACACATCAACTCAGTCATGCCCATTTCGGTGCGTGTGTCTCTGTGTGTATGCGCGTGCGTGTGTGTCTTTCTCCCTGTGGCTCTTAATTTTTGTGTTTGGAGGAAGTCTTGTACCGGCCTCCACAGGTGCCAGGGTGAGTCCAGTGCCGAGCCAGACTCAGACTTGTGTGCCAACCCTACATAGCAGCTACCTTGTGGGGGCAGCGAAAAAAGATATCACGGTGGTCTAAACTTAGACTAACAGAGCTGTCCATTTGTCCTCTTTTTCTCTGTCTCTCTTCCCTCCCGTGCGCAATTTAAGGAGGCACACATGAGCACCGACACAGACGCACGCTTGCAAGCAAGAAAGCACCTTCTTCTCACCATTCCCAGGGACCCTGTTAGCACCTCCTCCTCTCCTCCTTGCAATGGGAGGAATAAATCAGAGTGAGTGAAGTGCTTGTTTTAGTTGCCAGTGGTGGCATGGCCAAACCTTCTGGGGGGGTGGCATGATTTATTGTCGAGTGGCACAAAGCGAACAAATTCTGCCATGGGAACAGGACAGACACCCCCACAGAATGCGATTTGCCTTCTGTTGGGCTGGACCGTGTTAGCAAATAAGGCAGAACCCATCCCCTCCCTGCTACACACACACACACACACAAATACACACACCCTTTTCTCGGCTGCAATACTACTGGGGACAAGCCAGGGGAGATCAGAGTGGGAGGTTGGTGTACGAGGGAGGGAAGTATTTCTGTGTTGCGAAAAGCCAGATCCCTGTTTCCCTCCGCTCCACCCTGCTCATCGGTGGCCCACAGCCCTAAAAAGAGAGCCCCCAAGTGGAACTTCTCTCTGATCCTCCCCTCCCTTCCTTCATTGGTCCCCCCAGCAGGGGGTCTGGACTAAACCAGAAACCCTCGGCCTCCCTCTGGGCTTCTATGATCCCCTCCATGTCCCCGCCGTGGATAAAAGTCGTCTTACATCCTCACAGATGTTAGGCCAATTTTCCAACAGCCAAGGCCCCACACAGATGCACAGGTTTGTGTCCCAGTCAAAGGCACCGCAGCCTCCACACATAGAATGCATAACACATGCGGATCTGTGTACACATAACTAATGTGTGTCACTGCTGCATACCAAAGTCTTTATGCATCCCCACAGACTCCAAACTTATCATTACAAAGACACACTCTCACATGCACCCACATGCACTCTGCCGCTCTTTCACAGACGCACTTGATGCACGTTTTCGCTTTTAGCGCGCAACGTTCTCTGATAATACTTTTTTGTTGTTGTTTTTTTTGTTATGCGCCAAGTTTCTGCAGAATAACCATGAGATTAAATGGAACAAACTCGAAACCAGACAGATGCCCTATCATATTTGAAGTATCGCCACCTGCTGTGTTTTGAAAAATGAGCGTCTATATTTGAAGCATGAGCGTCGGGTCTGCTTCTCTCCACTGTTTATCTTAGTTGACTTCCCATGGGGGATTGTAATGCCTGTGTCAGTGGACACACTAATAGAGATGTGTGAGGTTAAGACTATTGTATACATCAACGCCAGGGATCTGTGCTCCACTATTATAGGCCTGTCACCTTCCCCCGGGGATTATACAGGTTTTAAATGGAAGAACGGCTTCTTACAATACAATACTGAGGGGTTTTAATCTAGACAAACAACACCTTCATATGAGGTATTATAGCAGACTGTCATCCACGGATCTCACTTCTTGTAGAACAGGATGTAGGGGCGCCGGCTGAAGGCCTGCCACAGACCACACGGAGAGGATTAGTGTGAGTGAATCTACCTGCAAAATGTTAATGTGCTGAACCAAATGAAACCGCCTGAGCCTGAAATAAGAATTACGTATTGGCAGGTTTGAGAAGGTTACTTTTAAAATGTCACCTGTATCAGAACAGAGATTTCCTGCAAAGGATTGCACGGGTTATAGCACAGTTTTGTGACTTTTAAAGTGCTGTTCCAGTCCTCACTATGTTCCGACTATATTTTTAGCTGGAGGAAACGGATGTCAGTTTGTCGGTCTGTTGGCTGCTCTGTCCGTGTTGAATAAAGCATTGGATGGATCGCAGTGAAAGTTGTACAGATATCCTCTGTGTCCACGGGGTGATATCTGTAGACTTCTTTAACTTTTACTTATCCAGCGAAAGAGCTCTAAAGGATGGATTAGCACGAAGCCTGGTACAGACGTTTATAGTTCCCGGAGGATGTACCTTTATGACCTTGATGATTCCCTGACTCTACT